>CM066033.1:476218054-476818054 GCA_033557465.1 Ichthyophis bannanicus | reverse complement strand
CCACCTTAGGCATAAAGTGTGGATGAGTTCTAAGGACTACCTTTTCATGATGGAACCTTGTATAAGGTGGATTAGCTACGAGTGCTTGCAATTCACTAATACGACGTGCTGATGTGATTGCAATGAGAAAGATGACCTTCCAAGAAAGGTATTTCAAGGATGTGGTAGCCAAAGGTTCAAAAGGCGGCTTGTAAACGGGGGCGCTGGTCGTGAATGTCCACAGTCTTGGCAAAGGCAAAATATATTATAACTTGCAAAGGATTGTGGGGGATGTAGTTCATTCATACCAGAATCAGCCGTTCACAAAATAATGAGTTGTGTTGCTCGAGTGTAAGCAAAGAAAACAGATTTTATTAATGGGGTTAATTCTCCCACACAGATTTACTTGGTAACACAAAGGGACACTTGCTTCCAGTATTGTACTCAGGAAAAACAAAATATGTTATAAGGTAACTGAACTTCTTAAGCAATAAATCAACAAAGACCTTGATGGTAAACAGAAAAGGTCTTTGTGATGGCACCTGCCAATGACATTCTTAGCAGTGCTTCAAAAGGCAAAAACAAAACCCAAAAGTAACAAAAAACCCCTGTTCTTTATCAAGGATAACTTTCTTCTATTCACACACACAAAAAAAAGAAAAGTTTCCTTCCAGAGCTCACGTGCACTTGTGCCTGGCTCAATCACCAATTGCAAACCCCTTTGCTGGTTCACTCTCTCTACGTGGCTCAATCCTACCCTAAAGCTTTCTTGCAGAGACTTTTCTGGGTAGATAAAAGAACAAGTTACAGTTCCTTTTGGTGGTTGTTGTATTAGTGAGAAAGTACTTTAAAACAGCAGCCTAGACAGAGAGCAATCCATGTATTCATTCTGATCATTTGATATATCTCCTTCTTCCTCAAATATCATGGAATCAATATCATGGTCTGGCTCAGAGGAATTCCTTAATTTATCACTCTCAGGATAATATTTGTTTCCCTACTGTCTTCCTGGAGAAGAGCTAGGGCATAGATCAAAGTTCATACCTGAGCTTCCTTTGCTGTTAGGTTTCCTCTCCTGGTATCCTGGCCAGTAAGTAGTCCAGCTTTTATGTCCAGCCTTCCAATCAAGATCGCTGGACACTGGGTCTCTCTTCACATACCTTCTTGAACCGGTCTTAGGGCCCCTTCCAAATGCAGCAGTCTCCTTCAAAGGTGCCGTTTGGGAGTTCCTGGCTCTATAACCCCAATCCTCTGGCTTCCTCCAGTCCAATGGAGTATGCTTGCCTCTGGAATCACTCCTAACACACGTACTGCTGTGGGCTCCTTCTTTAGACCTCCAAGATGTCTTTCTCTTCTTCCTTCCACTTTGCTTCTGCTGTTGTAGTCCTCTCTCCTCTTTCTGTCTGCTCTCCTGGTTCTCTCTGTTCTTTCTGTTCTGTCTCTGTGTAGAATATCCTTTACTTTTAACTTGCTTAGAGGGACACTCCACCCTAGCACAGCCCAGGTGTGCTGAATCAAGCCCTGCCCTTGGAGATGAGTGATTGGGGATTACCTCATAGCTCTCCTGATTGAACACACGTTTCCCCACTTCAGCTCTTCTAGAGGCTGTTTGAAACCTGGTGCATTCTGGGACTGGTAGTCTTCTATGAAAACATTCTGTTTTAGAATTTCTACCAGCAAAGACAGGTTGCTTGTTCAAAGCCAATTCACCTCTTTTATAGCTCCCTCCTGAACTATGATAAGCTTCCTTATCACAGGCTTCATAAGCTGACCAAGAACCAGATTCAAGTCCCATGCCACCGGAGGTGGTCTAATGGGAGGCTTTGTTAAAAGGAGGCCTCTCATGAACCTTGCTACAAGAGGATGAGAGAAAATTGGTTGTCCATTTAGAGGCTTAAGGGAAGCTGCAATAGCACTCAAATGGACCCTTACTAAATTTGTCTTAAGGCCTGCATTAGACAGATGGAGAAGATACTCCAGCAAAGATTCCAGAGGTATGGCAAGAGGGTTAAGACCCTTCCCAGAACACCAGATAGTAAACCTCTTCCACTTGAAAGCATATGAACGTCTAGTGGAAGGTTTTCTGGAAGCATAAAGAAATTGAGAAAGATGAAGATCCTGGAGATCTAGACCTTCAGCAACCAAGCCCTGAGATGCAGAGACTGGGGATTGGGATGCCATAACTTTCCGTCCTCTTGAGATAGGAGATCTGGAGCAGACCCTAACTCCAGGGAGGGAGCTTGAGAGAGATGTAGAAGCAGAGGGTATCACACTTGCCGTGGCCAATGTGGAGCTATGAGAATCATGTAGCCTCTGTCTCTCTGAAGCTTGAACAGGGTTTTGGGAATTAGGGGAATGGGTGGAAAGGCATAGAGGAAGTCTGGAACCCAGTGAAGGAGGAAAGCATCCCTTGCCTGAGCTCCCTGAGCCGGAGTTCTGGAACAGAACCGGGGAAGTTTGGCATTCAACGGACTTGCAAAGAGGTCTATGTCCAGGGTTCCCCAAATTTGAAAGATCTTGGCCACCTGGTCTGCATGTAGAGACCATTCATGTGGAAGCAGAACTCGACTGAGTCTGTCTGCCCAAGAGTTCTGTATGCCTGGAAGATACACTGCCAGGAGATGAATCTGATGCTCTCTGGCGAGGGCCCATAGTCGCAAAGCTTCTTTACAAAGCGACAGAGAGCCAGTTCCGCCCTGCTTGTTCATATAGAACATGGCTACCTGATTGTCTGTGTGGATAAGGACTGTCTTGTAGCTGAGCAGGGTGTGGAACACCCGCAGAGCAAGGAAGATTGCTCTGAGTTCCAAGAGATTGATATGTAGACAACTCTCCTGTGGGGACCAGAGGCCCTGGGTGGAGAGGTCTTGCAGATGAGCTCCCCACCCCATTGTAGAAGCATCTGTTGTAAGAGTTGCTTGGGGTAGAGACTGCTGAAAGGGGGACCCCAGCAACAGGTTTTGAGGGGACTTCCACCACTGGAGGGACAAAATGAGGCGACTTGTGTTTGCTATTTTGTCTGACAGGCAGTCTAATGCCTAGGTCCATTGGGTGGATAAAGTCCACTGAGCTGCCCTCATGTAAAGTCGAGCATATGGAACCACATGCACGGTGGATGCCATGTGGCCTAGCAACTGTAACATCTCTCGAGCAGTTAAGTGGGGCTTCAACTCTGCTTGAGAAGCTAACTGCACCAAGCGAAGGCAACGGGCCTGGGGGGAGATAGGCCCTTGCCCTTGTGGTATGCAGCAACGCCCCTATAAACTCCAGGGACTGAGTAGGGGTCAAATTGGATTTTAGGATGTTTATTACCAGCCCTAAATACTGAAGGATACGCATTGTGCAGGATAGAGGAGTCTTGGCCTCTGACTGAGTTGGTGCTCGAATGAGCCAGTCGCCCAGATAAGGGAAGACAAATATTCCCAGGGTGCGCAGAGATGCAGCTACCACTGCCATGCATTTCGTGAACACCCTTGGTGCAGAGGCCAGACCAAAAGGGAGCACTCTGTATTGATAGTGCTTCTCTTGAAAAAGGAATCAAAGGAACCTTCTGTGAGTTGGATGGATGAGAACATGGGTGTACGCATCCTTGAGATCTAGAGAACAAAGCCAATCCTGACTCTGAAGGTATGGCAGCAGAGTTCCCAGAGAAATCATACTGAATTTTTCCTTGACTAGGAATCTGTTCAATTCTCTGAGATCTAAGATGGGTCTGTAGCCCCTGTTTTCTTTGGAATAAGAAAATAGGGGGAGTAGAAACCTGTGCCCTGTTGATGAAGAGGCACTTCCTCTATTGCCCCCTGGGCGAGAAGGGTGGCAACCTCCTGCCCCAACAAGTTGAGGAGGGAGGTTGGAGAATTGAACTGGTGCACTCTTGTGAGAGGGGGCAAGCTTGAAAAATGAAGTTTGTACCCCTCTCTTATGATGGAGAGTGTCCAATGCTCTGCTGTAATTTGCCCCCACCTGGGAGCAAAAAGACCTAACCTTCTTGGAATGGTGGAGGGCTCTGGTCCTTCCAGAGCCAGGAAGGCTAAGTTCTCTAGCGGAAAGTCAAAGGCCCTGAGGGGGCTGAGGTTGCTGGGCTGGAGGAGGCCTAGCAGCCTTTGCTTTGCTCTGTTTGGATGATTGCTGACGTTTGGTAGGGAACTGAGCTGCAGAAGATGCCCGCTGACCATAAGCAGGATAGAATCTTCCCTTTTTAGAAAAAGGTGCTTTCTTGAACAACCTTTTCTTAGCAGGAGCAGCTGTGGATTTGGATAGTCTATCCAAGGCAGAATTTTCAGCATCCATCTGATTGGCTTTTGCTTGCCAATCTTTACCAAACAGGTTTTCACCTGTACAAGGGATATTTCCCAATTCATCTTGAACCCAGATCTCCAAATCAGATGCTTGAAGCCAAGCAATTCTAGGTGCACCTATGGCAATAGCTGAGGCTCTGATTACGCATTCAAAGGAGTCGAAAGCTGCACGGTTGGAGAATTTGGAGATATCTTGGGCATGTTTGAGCAAAGTGAGAAAGTCCTGTTTTTTATCTTCAGAAATGAAAGGACTTAAAGTCTGCAAATGATCAGTGACTTCTTTTAAGAACATTCCCATGTAAAGACTATAGGAATTAATTCTCGCAGCAAGCATGGAAGCTTGGAAGACTCTTCTTCCAAAAGCATCCAGGGTTCTACATTCACGTCCTGGAGGATTAGAGGCATGTCTTTTGGCACTTCTAATCTTTCTCATAGCAGACTCAACCACAATAGAGTGGTGAGGAAGTTGAGTTTTATGGAAACCAGGACAAGGAGGGACACGATACATGGTATCCAACCTGCGAGAATGAGGGGAGGTGGTCAGAGGTGATTCCCACATCCTCAACATGAGATCATACAGAATCTCATGAATAGGCAAGGTAGCTGCCTCCTTAGGAGCTTTAGGATATTGTAAAATATCTAACTCCTTAGCTCTGGGCTCTGTCTCAGGGGCCACCGTGATGGAAAGGCCCAGAGCCACCTCCCTGATGAAGTCTTGAAAAGACAAGTCCTCTGGAGGAGACATCCTTCGTTTAGGAGAGGACTCCTCCTGTGGAAGAAGCATCACTGCATCAACCTATTCTTCACAATCCTCAGAGTCCTCAGAGGAATCGAAGTATTGTCTGTCCGGATGCTCTTGCAAAGCCCGATACCCGTACCGACCGGGATCGGTATCGGGAATAACCGGTACCGGGGTATCGGTACCTGAGGGCTTCAGAGGACAGAGTACCGGCATAGCGGACACCAATGCCGATGCCGATGTCGATGCTACCGGTACCGGGATCGGTACCGATGGCGATGCTAGAGCCGGTACTGGTGGGATAGTCTGTTGCGGTACCACGGGTGTCAATGCCACAAGGAAAGCCACCAGACTGCGTTCCATGGACAGAATCCTCTGATCCATCGACGCCGCCAATGCTTGGAAGTCGGTACCGGTGCAAGGCACCGGTACTCCAGAGCATGGCACCAGGAGATTTGTCGAGGCCACGCCATCGAGATCATCCTGGAACCCCGATGATGATGCTTTAGAGGCCGAAGCCTCCCGCCGGGGTAATTTTGCCGGTGCAGAATCCTCGAGGGCAACGCCAGAGGCATCTCGATGCTTGGAAGGAGATCTACCCTTCGAGGACCGGCTGGATTTATGTTTAGTTACCTGAGATCCATGTGAGGAAGAAGCAGCCCTGGAAGACGTCGATGTCACCAAAGCCGCATCAGAGGGAAACAGGGTACTGAGCTTGGCAGCTCGGTTCTGCTGACCCCTTTTAGACATCATAGAACAGGACATACAATCTGTGATGGAATGGTCAGGACCTAAACATTTTAGACACCAGTCATGGGTGTCGGTGACGGAAATGGTACCGCCACATTTTGTGCATTTCTTAAATCCTGAGGCAGGCTTTTCCATGTTAAGGAAAAAAAGTTTTGGGCCTAAGGCCCAAAACGCAAGTGCACCTGAAGAAAAAAGAAACGGAAAAAAGTTTGGGGTTTTTTGTTTTTTTAGAAGAAAAGAAAAAAGACCGGCGGTACTGGTAGAGCGTCGAAGAAGGCAGACGCGACACAAAAGAAATAAAGAAAAATAAAGAAATTCTTCTGCGGTGACAGGAACACGACCTGCTGGCTCCGCGGAAAAAGAAGAACTGAGGAGAGACAGTTGGGAAAGGCGGGAAGGCAGCACGCAGGTGCTGTGGGATGCCCCAAAAGCTTTCTGAATGGACGCTGGGGAGCGTTCCCATGCAGGCTCCGTCGGTACCGACGAAACCCATATGTGAAGACTCATTCCTGCTTGTTACTGGAGATACATGCCTACCCGGTTCAAAGATAGCAGACCTCCTGCACCACCTAGACAAGGTTTTAGAAAGTGCTGGGGAGGAACCTGCTGTCATGGTACATGTTAGTACTAGTGACATAAGAAAATGTGGGAGGGAGGTTCTAGAAGCCAAATTTAGGCTTTCAGGTATAGTAGAAAGTTGAAATCCAGAGCTTCCAACTTAGTATTCTGAGAAATGCTGCCTTTTCCATGCATAAGATCCAAGAGGCAGGCAGAGCTCCAAAGTCTCAATGTGTGGATGAGGTGATGGTGCAAGGAAGAGGGTTTTGGATTTGTTTCAAACAGGCCAACATTCTGAAGAAGGGAGGGGCTTTTCCAAAAGGATGGGCTCCACCTTAGCCAAGGTGGGTCCAGCTAGCCTACATTAACCTTTAAAAAGGAGATAGAGAAATTTTTAAAGTAGATAATGGGAGAAAGCCGATAGTCTGGGTGACTATCGGCTTTCCCCCATTATCTACTTTAAAAATGGTTTGGAATGATGCTTCCATGAAGGATATTCACATAACAGGGAAGCCAGGCATCCCGATAAAGAGGTTAAAAAAAACAACCTAAAAGCAGCCCAGGTGCCTTTAAGTAAAAATCAGAGTTGAACAATTCAAAATTAACCCTATCATCAAATAGCCAGACTGTTAATATTAGCAAAACACAAACTTTGAAATGCCTGTATGCAAATTCTGGAAGTCTAAAAAATAAGAAAGGAGACTTAGAATATACAGCAATGAATGAAAAGTTAGATATAACTGGTATTTCAGAGAGCTGGTGAAAGGAGGATAACCAATGGGACACTGTGATACCAGGCTGCAAACTATATCATAAGAATAGGGTAGATCACATTGGTGGAGAAGTAGCTCTATATATTAAAGAGGGCATCAAGTCAAATAGGATAAACATTTTGCAAGAAACAAAGTACAATGTAGAATCTCTATGGATAGAAATTACATATTAAAAAGGGAAGGGAATGGCAGTGGGGGTATACTACAATCCGCCTGGACAGAATGAATAGACAGATGATGAAATGCTAAAATAAATTAGGAAAGCTAGCAAAGTTTACAATACAGTAATAATGGGAGATTTCAATTATCCCGGAATTGAGAACATGCTAGGGAGAAAAAGTTTCTAGATGAAGTAAATGACAGCTTCATGAAGCATCTGGTTAAGGAACTGACACACAGGGATGCTATTTTAGAGCCAGTGCTCAGTGGAACGCAGGATCTAGTGTGAAAGGTAAGTGTTTTGGGGCCACTTGGCAATAGCAATCATAACATGATCACATTTGATTTAATAAATAGAGGAAGGATAGCAAGTAAATTGACTGTGCTAGCATTCAACTTTCAAAAAGGAGACTTTAATAAAATGAGGAAAATGTTTAAGAAAAAACTAAAAGGAGCAACTACAAAGATTAAGGGTTTACATCAGGCCTGGACGTTATTTAAAAATACTATCTTGGAAGCCCAGATCAGATGTATTCCATGCTTTAAAAAAGGTGGAAGGAAGGCCAAATGATAGCCAGCATGGCTTAAAGGGGAGGTCAGAAAGTTCTGTTATAGCTAAGAGAGAATCTATAAGTTCACTCGTTCTGCTACTGACCTATAAGAGCATTCATTCTGCTGCTCCTCACTACCTTACCTCTCTTATATCTCCCTACAACTCTCCTCGGGAACACTGCTCTTCTGGCAGATCTTTTCTATCTGTGCCCTTCTATTCTACTGTCAGCTCTAGACATCGATCCTTCTACCTTGCTGTTCCTTATGCCTGGAACAAACTACCTGAGTCTGTATGTCAGGCTTCACCTCTGGCCCTTTTCAAATCCAGGCTGAAAATTCATCTTTTCAAGGCTGCTTTTGGACTCTGATCCACTTAGTCTCCTATGTGTTTCCTTACCATTTCCTTAGATATATCTTTATCCTCAGCTGTTGTGTTGTCTGTCTTGACTAGATTTTAAGCTCTGATGATCAGGATCCATCTTTTATATGTGTCTGTACAGCGCTGCGTATGCCTTGTAACTCTAAACAAATGATCAGTAGTAGTAGTAAAATGCAAAAAAGAGCCAAATGATGAAAACAGGAAAAAGCATAAGTACTGGCTAGTCAAATGCAAGGCATTAATAAGACAGGCAAAGAAAACATTAGAAAAGAAGCTCGCCATGGAAGCAAAAGTGCTAATAAAACTTTTTTTCAAGTATATTCGTAGCAAAACATCTGCGAGGGAGTTGGACCATTAGATGATGGAGGGGTAAAAGGTACACAGAGAGAACAAGGCTATAGTGGAGAGACTGAATTAATTTTTTGCTTCAGTCTTTAGTGAAGATGATGTAGGAAACTTATCCATGCTAGAAAGCATAGTTACTCACCTGTAACAGGTGATCTCCGGGAACAGCAGGAATTTAGTCTTCACATATGGGTATCATCGGTACCGATGGAGCCTGCACGGGAACGCTATCCAGCGTCCAATTAGAAAGCTTTTGGGAGCATCCCACAGCGCCTGCGTGCTGCCATCCCGCCTTTCCCAACTGCCTCTCCCCAGTTGAGTTTAAAGCTGAGACAAAGAGAGAGAGAGGGAAAGAGAAAGAGATAGAGAGATACAACTCCTAGGGGAGGTGGGTGGGTTGTGAAGACTAAATTCCTGCTGTTCCCGGAGATCACCTGTTACACCTGTTGCTATCTCCAGGAACAAGCAGGAATGTAGACTTCACATATGGGGACTCCATAGCTTTAGATGCCAGTGAGAGACGCCAGAAGTAGTGCGTCCCTGTGAAAGGGCTCCATTTCCCCCCATGTATCTCCAGCATCCTACTAGGGATGGTGGGTAGGAGTTGATCAGGTATGGAACAGGTGTTGGAGAACAGCCTGACCAAACAAGGCATCCCGGCGGGAGTCCATGTCCAAGCAGTAATGGGTTGTGAAGGTATGAACCGAGGCCCAAGTGGCTGCTCGACAGATGTCTTCGATAGACACAGAGTGCAGATGAGCCATTGAAGCTGCCATGGCTCTCACATTGTGAGCTGTGACATGGCCCTCCAGAGAAAGATTCTTACTCTGATAGGCAAAGGAAATACACTGTGCAATCCAGTTGGACAGTGTTCTCTTGGAGACTGGAAGTCCCAGATGAGAAGAATCAAAAGCAACAAAGAGCTGAGAGGACTTTCTATGTTGCCGTGTTCTCTGTAAGTAAAAAGCTAAAGCTCTTTTACAGTCCAAAGTATGAAGATTCCTTTCTGCATTTGATGCATGAGGCCTTGGAAAAAACACAGGCAGGTAGACCGCTTGGTTAAAATGAAAAGGTGAGACCACCTTTGGCATAAAGTGTGGATGAGTCCTAAGGACTACCTTGTCATGATGGAACCTTGTATAAGGAGGATCAGCCACTAGTGCCTGAAAACTCACTGATGCGACGTGCTGATGTGATTGCAATGAGAAAGATAACTTTCCAAGAAAGGAATTTCAACGAGGTAGTATCTAAGGGTTTGAAAGGTGGCTTCACGAGCTGGCCAAGAACCAGGTCTAAGTCCCATGCCACTGGTGGTGGCCTAATGGAAGGCTTAGTAAGAAGAAGGCCTCTCATAAATCTTGCTATAAGAGGATGGGAGGAAATAGGTTATCCATTTAAAGGCTTGAAGGAAGCTGCAATAGCACTTAACTGGACTCTTACTGAGTTAGTCTTACGTCCTGCATTGGATAAATGAAGGAGATACTTCAGTAATGATTCCAGAGGTATCGCAAGGGAGCTAAGACCCTTCTGCAAGCACCATATGGTAAACCTTTTCCACTTGAAAGCATGAGAGTGTCTTGTGGAAGGTTTTCTAGAAGCATAAAGGATATCCTTTACTTGCTGAGAAAGGTTAAGATCATGAAGATCTAGGCCTTCAGCAACCAAGCCCTGAGATGCAGAGACTGGGGAATGGGATGCCATAACATTCCATCCCCCTGAGACAGGAGATCTGGAGCAGACCCTAACTCCAGAGAGGGAGCTTGAGTGAGATGTAGAAGCAGAGGGTACCACACTTGCCGTGGCCAATGTGGAGCTATGAGAATCATATGGCCTCTGTCTCTCTGAAGCTTGAACAGGGTTTTGGGAATTAGGGGAATGGGTGGAAAGGCATAGAGGAAGTCTGGAACCCAGTGAAGGAGGAAAGCATCCCTTGCCTGAGCTCCCTGAGCCGGAGTTCTGGAACAGAACCGGGGAAGTTTGGCATTCAACGGACTTGAAAAGAGGTCTATGTCTGGGGTTCCCCAAATTTGAAAAATCTTGGCCACCTGGTCTGCATGTAGAGACCATTCGTGTGGAGCAGAACTAGACTGAGTCTGTCTGCCCAAGAGTTTTGGATACCTGGAAGATACACTGCCAGGAGATGAATCTGATGTTCTCTGGCAAGGGTCCATATTCGCAAAGCTTCGTTGCAAAGCGACAGAGAGCCTGTTCCTAAAATAGGTCTGTATCCCCCTGTTTTCTTTGGGATAAGGAAATAGAGGGAGTAAAACCCTGTACCCTGTTGAGGAATGGGTACTTCTTCTATTGCCCCCTGGGCAAGAAGCATAGCGACCTCTTGATTTGACAGGTTGATGAGAGAGGTCTGAGAATTGAACTGTCTTACCATTGTGGGAGGGGGCATGCGTAGAAAGTGAAGCTTGTACCCCTCTTTTATAATGGAGAGAGTCCAATGTTCTGCTATCTGCCCACATCTGGGGGCAAAATGACACAACCTTCCTGGAATGGTGGAAGGTTCTGGTCCATTGAGGGCCAGGAAGGCTAAGTTCTCTAAATGGAAGTCAAAGGCCTTGTGGAGGCTGAGACTGCTGAGATAGTTGAGGCTTAGCAGTCTTTGCTTTCCTTTGTTTAGGTGGTTGCCGACTCTTCCGGACAGGATGGCCTGCAGAACGTCCCTGCTGAGAATAAGAGGGATAAAACCTCTTCTTTTTGGAGAAGAATGGTTTCTTGAAAGATTTCTTCCTTGCAGGATCAGCTGTGGCTTTGGATAATCTATCCAAAGTGGAGTTTTCAGCATCCAACTCATTGGCTTTTTCTTGCCAATTTTTGCCAAATAGATTCTCACCTGTATAAGGGATATTTCCCAGTTTGTCCTGCACCCAGAGCTCCAAATCGGATGCCTGGAGCCAGGCAAGTCTACGTGCACCTATGGCAATGGCAGAGGTTCTGCTTATGCACTCAAAACAGTCAAAAGCTGCACAAATGACAAATTTAGAAACATCCTGGATATGTTTAACCAGTGTGAGACAATCCTGCCTCTTATCTTCAGGAAGAAGAGGGCTCAAAACCTCTAAATCTCCTGTGACTTCCTTAAGGAACATTCCCACATATAAAATATAGGAACTGATCATAGCAGAAAGCATGGAAGCCTGGAAAGTACGACGTCCAAAGGCATCCAAAGTTCGACACTCACGTCCTGGAGGATTAGAGGCATGCCTCTTTGCACTTCTGATCCTTCTCATGGCTGACTCCACTACAATAGAGTGGTGAGGAAGCTGAGTCTTCTGGAAACCAGGACATGGAGGTACTCGATACATGGTATCCAGTCTATGAGAGTTGGGAAGGGGTGTTTCCCACATTCTTATCATGAGATCATGTAAGATCTCATGGATAGGCAAGGTAGCTGCCTCCTTAGGAGCCTTGGGATACTGCAGAATCTCCAACTCCTTTGCCCTGGGCTCTATTTCAGGAGCCACAGTAATGGAAAGACCTCGAGCCACCTCCCTAATAAAATCCTGAAAGAAGATATCTTCTGGAGGAGACATCCTACATTTGGGAGAGGAATGCTCCTCAGGGAGAAGTACTCCGGTACTGACAGAACTGTCAGAATCCTCAGACTCCTCCGAGGATTCAAAGTACCTTCTGTCCGGATGCTCTTGTACAGCACGATACCCGTACCGACCAAAGTCGGTGCCGGGGGGGATCGGTACCGGTGTATTGGTACCGGAAGGCATGGCTTGACTGGGTGCCATCAATGCAGACACCAATGTTGATGCTATCAGTACCGGTACCAATGCCGGCGCCGGTACCGGTTGAATTGTCTGACACGGTTCTGAGGGTGTCGATGCCGCAAGGAGAGCTGCCAGACTGCGTTCAATAGCCAGGAACCTCTGGTCTATCAATGCTGCCAATGCCTGGGTATCGGTACCAGAGAAAGCAGCCGGTACCCCAAAGCATGGCACCAGTAGTTCTGCCAAGGTTGAGGCTCGAGAACATCCTGGAGCCCCGATAATGCTTTGGAAGCCGAAGCCTCCTGCCGGGGCAATTTTGCCGGTATGGAACCCTAAAGGGCAACGCCAGAGGCATCTCGATGCTTAGAAGGAGATCTACCCTTTGAGGACCGGCTGGACTTATGTTTAGTTACCTGAGATCCATGGGAGGAAGACGTCGATGCCACAGAGGCTGCATCGGAGGGAAAAAGGGTGCTGAGCTTAGCAGCCCGGTTTTGTCGACCCCTCTTGGACATCATGGCACAGGCCATACACTCCGAAATGGAGTGGTCAGGACCTAAACATTTAAGACACCACTCATGGGTGTCGGTGACGGAAATGGTACTGCCACACTTGGTGCACTTCTTGAAACCCGAAGCGGGTTTTTCCATAGTAAAGGAAAAATTTTGGGCCTAAGGCCCAAAAAGGCGTGTACACCTGAAGAAGGTAGGTTTGGAAAAAAAAAATATATTTTTTTTTTAAAAGAAAGAAAGAACCGGCGGTTCCGGTATAGCGTCGAGGAAAGGCAGACGCGACCACAAAAAAGAAGGAGAATAGGAAAAATTTTCTCCGGTGACAGGAACGACAACCTGCTGGCTCCGCGGAAAACGAAGAACTGGAGAGAGGCAGTTGGGAAAGGCGGGAAGGCAGCACGCAGGCGCTGTGGGATGCTCCCAAAAGCTTTCTAATTGGACGCTGGGGAGCGTTCCCGCACAGGCTCCATCGGTACCGATGATACCCATATGTGAAGCTACATTCCTGCTTGTTCCTGGAGATAAAAGATTTATGTGTTATCGTGGATAATACATTGAAACCCTCTTCCCAGTGTGCAGTGGCGGCCAAGAAAGCAAACAGAATGCTGGGAATCATAAAGAAAGGAATGGAGAATAAAACCAAGGATATTACAATGCCTCTGTATCGCTCCATGGTACGACTGTGCCTTGAATATTGTGTGTAATTCAGGTCACGATATCTTAAAAATGATATAGCCGAATTAAAAAAGGTACAGAGAAGAGCAACAAAAATGATAAAGGGGAAGGAGCCCTACAAGGAAAGGCTTAATAGATTAGGGCTCTTCAGCTTACAAAAGAGATGGCCGAGGGGAGATATGATAGATGTCTTTAAAATAATGGAGTGGAATGGGTAAACATAGATCAGTTGTTTACTGCTTCAAAAAGTAGAAAAACTAGGGGAAATGCAATGAAGCTACATTATAGCCCATTTAAGACTAGTAAGAGAAAACGTAGTTACTCACCTGTAACAGGTGATCTCCGGGAACAGCAGGAATTTAGTCTTCACATATGGGTATCTTTGGTACCGACGGAGCCTGCGCGGGAACGCTCCCCAGCATCCAATAGGAAAGCTTTTGGGAGCATCCCACTCTGCCTGCGTCACTGCCTTTCCGCCTTTCCAACTCTCCCTCTTCAGTTGAGTTTATAGCTGAGACAAAGGAGAGAAAGAGAGAGACAACTCCTAGGGGAGGTGGGTGGGTTGTGAAGACTAAATTCCTGCTGTTCTCGGAGATCACCTGTTATAGGTGAGAAACTACGCTATCTCCAGGAACAAGCAGGAATGTAGTCTTCACATCTGGGGACTCCCTAGCTAGAAGATGCCAGAGAGATGGCCCCAGAAAGCTGCAAAACCCAGATTGAGATGGGTCATGCTTCCTCCCATGGATCTCTGGCATCAATCCCCGGGACGGCGGGTAGGAGTTGTTTTAAGTTTGAAAGAGATGCTGGAGAACAGCTTGACCAAACGAGGCATCCCGACGGGAGTCCTTGTCCAAGCAGTAGTCGGCTGCAAAGGTATGTACTGAAGCCCAAGTGGCTGCTCTACAGATGTTGTCAATGGAAACTGAGCGAAGGTTAGTCAGAGAGGCTGCCATTGCTCTCACATTGTGAGCTGTGACATGACCTTCAAGAGAAAGTCCTTTGCTTTCGTAAGCAAAAGATATGCAATTTGCAATCCATTTGGACAGAGTTCATTTAGAAACTGGAAGTCCAAAATGAGCAGAGTCAAAGGCAACAAAGAGTTGAGAAGACTATGATGCTTAGTTTTTTTGCAGATAAAAGGCTAAAGCTCTTTTACAGTCTAGAGTGTGTAGATTCCTTTCTGCATTGGAAGCGTGAGGCTTAGGGAAAAATACAGAAAGGTAAACCGACTGGTTTAAATGAAAAGGCAAAACCACCTGAAATGTGGGCGAGTTCTAAGAACTACCTTATGATGCAACCTTGTATAAGGAGGATCAGCCACTAAAGCCTGGAATTCACTGATGCGTCTCACAGAGGTGAGCGCAATTAGAAAGATTACTTTCCAAGACAGAAACTTCAGGGATGTAGTGGCTAGAGGTTCGAAGGGCAGTTTCATGAGTTGCCCAAGGACAAGATTTAAATCCCATGCCACGGGTGGTGGCTTAATGGAAGGTTTAGTTAAGAGAAGTCCTCTCATAAACCTTGATACAAGAGGATGAGAGGAAATAGGTTGTCCATCTAAGGGCTTATGAAAAGCAGCAATGGCACTAAGGTGGACTCTTAATGAATTGTCTTGAGACCAGAGGATGATAACTGAAGCAGGAACTCAAGTAACTGCTCTACTGATAGTGAAAAGGGGTCAAACTCCCTTTTAGAACACTATATAAAAAAATCTTTTCCATTTGAAGGCGTAGGCTCGCCTTGTGGAGGGCTTTCTTGAAGCCAGAAGGATATCTTTTACCTGTTGAGAAAGGTTGATATCCTGGAATTCCAGGCTCTCAGGAGCCATGCCCTGAGGTGTGGAGATTGAGGATTTGGGTACAGCAGCGTCCCGTTGTCCTGAGAAAGTAGATCTGGAGCATATCCTAACTCCAGAGGTCTGGCCTGAGAGAGACGTAGAAGCAGAGGATAACACGCTTGTCGTGACAATGTGGGGCTATGAGGATCATATGGCCCCTGTCTCTCTGAAGCTTGAACGGAGTTTTGGGAATGAGAGGAATGGGTGGGACGGCATAGAGGAAGTCTTGACCCCAGTGGAGGTGGAAAGCATCCCTTGCCTGACAGTTCTGAGCTGGAATTCTTGAGCAGAATCGGGGAAGTTTGGCATTCTGAGGACTTGCAAAGAGGTCTGTCTTTGGGGTTCCCCAGATCTGAAAAATTCGAGTGACTTGCTCTTGATGAAGAGACCACTCATGTGGCAGAAGTACTTGACTGAGTTTGTTTGCTAACAGGTTCTGCGTACCTGGAAGATATACTGCTAGAAGATGAATCTGAGAATTTCTGGCCAAGGTCCAGAGCCGTAAAGCTTCGTTGCATAATGCCTGATAACCTATTCCGCCCTGCTTGTTTGCGTATAACATAGCTACTTGATTGTTGGTTTGGACTAGAACAGTCTTGTAGCTGAGGTGGGTTTGAAAGACCTGCAGAGCACAGAAGATGGCTCTGAGTTCTAGAATGTCTATTTGAAGGCAAGCCTCCTGTTGGGTCCAAAGACCCTGTGTGGAGAGATTGTCTAAGTGAGCCCCTCAGCCCAACTTGGATGCATCTATCATCAAGGTTGCTTGGGGCAGTGGCTGCTGGAAAGGAGAGCCTACGAGAAGGTTTTCCAGTGACTGCTACCACTTTAGGGACGAAATGAGACGTGTGGAATTTCTGATTTTTTCCATCAGGCGACCTGAAGCCTGTGTCCACTGAGAAGATAGGGTCCACCTGGCTGCTCGCATGTGGAGTCGAGCATAGGGAACATGTACAGTGGATGCCATATGTCCCAGCAGTTGAAGCATTTCTCGAGCAGTCAACCTGGTTTTTAGTGCTGCTTGAGATGCCAACTGAAGTATTCGAAGACAGCGTTGATGTCGCAGGAAAGCCCTTGACTGCTTTGGTTTAGACAAGCCCCTAAGAACTCTAGAGATTGAGAAGGGGTGAGTTGAGATTTTGGAAGGTTATGACCAAACCCAAATACTGCAGAATGTGCATTGTGTGGGAGAGTGCGAAGCTGGCTTCTGGAGCTGTGGGTGCTCGGATGAGCCAGTCGTCCAAGTAGGGGAAGACGAATATTCCCAAAGTTCTTAGGAATGCTGCTACTACTGCCATGCATTTTGTAAAAACTCTTGGGGCAGAAGCCAGTCCGAAAGGAAGAACCCAGTACTAGTAATGCCTCCCTGAAAAAGGAATCAAAGAAACCTTCTGTGATTTCTGTGGATAAGGATATGTGTGTATGCATCCTTTAGATCTAGAGGACATAGACAATCCTGGCTCTGAATGTAAGGGAGAAGTGTTCAGAGGGAGATCATCTTGAATGTTTCTCGGAACAGATATTTGTTTAACTTTCTGAGGTCCAGTATGGGTCTGTATCCCCCCTGTTTTCTTTGGAATGAGGAACTATGGGGAGTAGAAACCCATGCCCTGCTGTGATATGGGTACCTTTTCTATTGCTCCCTGAACCATTAGGGAGGTGAGCTCTTGAGACAAGAGAGTGGTGGAGGGGCCCTGAGAATTTAACTGTCTTGTTATGGTGGGAGGGGGCATACTGTGAAAATGAAGTTTGTACCCTTCTCGAACAATGGAAAGGGTCCAGTTTTCTGATGTTATTTGCTGCCATCTTCTGGCAAAATGACAAAGTCTGCCGGGGATGGCGAGAGGTTCTGGACCTTTCAGGGGCAGGTTGACCAAGTTCTCTAGGAAGGAGTCAAAGCCCCTGAGGAGGCTGAGTCTGCTGAGCTGGTTGAGCTCTGGGACTTGGGCTTTTCTTTGCTGTCTGGGTTGCTGTTGCCCCTTCTGGGGAGCATGAACTGGATAGTGGCCTGCCTGGGCATAAGATGGATAGAATTTATTTTTCTTGTTGAAAAACGCCTTCTTAAATGTCTTCTTTTTTGCTGGATTGGCTGTAACCCTTGACAGGTCTGTTCAAGGTGGTATTTTCAGACTCAATCTGATTGGCCTTGTCTTGCCAATCCTTTCCAAATAGATTTTCTCCTGTACAAGGAATATTACCTAATTTATCCTGCATCCATAGTTCCAAATCTGATGCCTGGAGCCAGGCAATACAACGTGCACCAATGGAAATAGCAGAAGTTTTGCTAATGCATTCAAAGCAATCAAAGGTTGCACGATTCATGAACAGACACACTCTGGGCATGTTTGACCAGAGTGAGGAAATCTGTTCTCTTGTCATCGGGGAGAACTGGAGTCATGAGCTCTAAATCCCCTGTAATCTCCTTTAGAAACATTCCCATATAGAGAATTACAGAAAGAGCTGATTCTAGCTGATAGCATCGAGGATTGAAAGCATCAACGCCCAAAGGCATTGAGTGTCCTCGATTCTCGACCAAGAGGGTTGGAAGAATGCGTTTTAGCACTCTTGATCTTATGCATCGCCGATTCCACTACCATTGAATGGTGTGGTAGTTGAGTCTTTTGAAACCCAGGGCATTGTGGAACTCGGTACATGGTATGGCGTCTCCGAGAGTGTGGAGACACCGTTAAAGGAGTCTCCCACATTCTTAACATGAGGTCATGTAAGATACGGTGAATGGGCAGAGTTGCAGCTTCTTTAGGTGCTGCCGGGTATTGAAGAATTTCTAATTCTTTCTCGGTTCCTTCTCCAGAGTCACCGTGATTGAAAATCCTCTGGCTACATCATGTATGAAGTCTTGAAAGGACATGTCCTCTGGAGGAGACATCCTCCGCTGAGGAGAAGGAGAGGGATCCTCTGGTAGAATCACACCGGTATTGGCAGAATCATCAGAGTCATCAGAATCAGAGGACTCAAAGTATCTCTGTGTCAAGTGATCCTGCATTGCTTGTCGCCAGTATCGATCGGAGTCTGCATCGGACTGTCTCGATACCAGATATTGATTCAAGGGCCAGCATAGGAGAAAGCCCATCGGTTAAAGCAGGTGCGGTCAATACCGATACCGGTACCGATGACTGCGGAACCGTCTGAAGCGGTCTTAGCAGTACCGAGGCTGCTAAGAGAGTTGCTTGACTGCATTCAATGGCCAGGATGCGCTGATCCATAGGCTCTGCCGATGTCTGTGTGTCGATACCGGTGGAACAGGCCACAACCCCAGAACATGGCATCAGGAGTTCCCCCAAAGTGGACGCTTCAGGAACATCCTGGAGCCCTGTTAATGCTTTGGAGGCCAGAGCCTCCCGCCGGGGCTGTTTTGCCGGTATGTTTTCCTCGAGGGCAATGCTAATAGCATCTCGATGCTTTGAAGGAGATCTACCCTTTGAGGACTGGCCAATCTTGGAAGACCTGGATTTAGTTACCTGAAATCCATGGGAGGAAAATGAAGCTCTGGAGGACGTTGATGCAATGGACATCACATCTGCAGCAAAGAGGGTGCCGGGTTTTGCAGCTCTGTACTGCAGGCCTCTCTTGGTCATCTTCCTACAGAGGAGACACTTCGATGGTGAATGGTCAGGACCTAAACATTTAAGACACCAGTCATGGGTGTCGGTAGCAGAAATGGTACTGCTACACTTCGAACATTTTTTGAAACAACTAGTTGGTTTCTCCATTTTAGAAGAAAAGAGGGCCTAGTGCTCAAAATGGCGCCTGGCACCAAGAGGGGACAGATCCTTGAAAAAAAAAAGAATTCTTTTTCTTTTTTTAAGAAAAGAAGTAAGAATTGAAGAAAAAGACCGGTGGAACCGGTATAGGCGTCGACGGTGAAGACAGATGCGACCACAAGAAAAATTTCTGCGGTGACAGGGTTTGCTGTCTGTCGGCTCCACAGAAAATGAAAAACTGAAGAGGAAGAGTTGGAAAGGTGGGAAGGCAGTGACGCAGGCACAGTGGGATGCTCTCAAAAGCTTTCCTATTGGACCCTGGGGAGCGTTCCCGCGCAGGCTCCGTTGGTACAGACGATACCCATATGTGAAGACTACATTCCTGCTTGATCCTGGAGATAATCATTTTTCACTCAACATGTAATGAAACTCTGGAAATCGTTACCAGAGGATGTAGTAAAAGCTGTTAGTGTAGCTGGATTTAAAAGAGGTTTGGACAAGTTCCTGGAGGAAAAAAAGTCTATAAACCACTATTAATGAGGACCAGGAAAATTCACTGCTTATCCATTGGACAAGCAGCATGGAATCTGGATACCTTTTGGGAACGTGACAGGTACTTGTAACCTGGATTGGCTACTGTTGGAAACAGAATACTCAGCTTGGTGGACCCTTGGTCTGAACCACTAAAATAACCCACTAAAAGAACCACAAATATAAGCTTTTAAATCTTCCCACACCCCTGAATGCAGATATCTCCCCCTTTATATTAAACCCTAAATCAGGGGTCTCAAACTCCAGTCCTGGAGGGCCGCAAACCAGTCAGGTTTTCAGGGTATCCCTAATGAATATGCATGAGATATAGTTGCATACAATGGGGGCAGTGCATGCAAATATATCTCATGCATATTCATTAGGGATACCCTGAAAACCTGACTGGTTTGCGGCCCTCCAGGACTGGAGTTTGAGACCCCTGCTCTAAATACTCCCATAGCTCCCTCCTTATGCACCCACGTACTTCAGCCCTCCCCAATTATGATTCATTAAGCCTCCAAAATTTAAGCTCCCTTTCCCCACTATCGTCCCCATCACCAACCAAACTGGGGCATAATCTGACAAATCACTCGGCTCACCCGCCTTTCACCAATAACATATCCAACCTCAAATAGGTCTTATGTACAGGTGAATAGAAAGAAAAATCCTTCCTCTTCGCATTCCTAGACCTCTAGGCATCCACCAATTCAAAGTGTTCCATACAACATTTAAATGTCTGCTGCTGCTTTCTACTCACATCACTGGCGCCATTGGAGGTATCCAGGAGAGGGTTCGAAGACAATTTAAAATCTCCACTGTCAGCATACATTTCATGCAGCTATGGACTCTGTTTAATTCAGTCTAAACTCTGACCCCTGGGTGACGTCAGTCTCTAGGACCTGTCTGCAGCCCCTCTTTGCTAAATCAAGAAGGGCAGACCTTAAAGGGAGTGGCCAAAGACAATAGCAGACCTCAAGGGGAACTGCTGGAGAGGCACTATAAAGGACAGACACACTTCCTGCTTCTCTCTCTCTCTCCTTCATCGGACAGGTTTGGACACTACCATGAGGCTCTGATACTCAACTCCCTTCATCCCTCCCCCTCTCTCTCTCTCTACCCACATGTTCTGGCCTACCATGCGGCTTTGACCCACAGGTTCTGGCCTCTATCTCTCTCACACTTCACACATGCACACCCACAGATTCATTGATGCACACTGAAACAGCTCTGTAACAATCACTATATACCTCTGTTCAATACCTATGTATTAAGCCTATTTTTACATAAAAACCTTTCTCCAAGCCACACCTGTTTGCTTGTCTTATTACAAACCCTCCTGCATCTGTGAAGTGAAATGAACCCAGGACCTACAGAAGAGTAACTGGATCACATCTTACATTTTATGGGGACTCGTCTCTCGGATTTCACAGCAGATCTCCAGTTGGGTAAGTAATAATTTTGTATAATACATTAAGTAGATTTCAGACAGAGTGAGACAGGAAAATCAATAGCCCTTGTCAGGGCCGGATTTACCTTGAGTGAGGCCCTATGCCAACAAAAATTGTGGGCCCCCAGCAGGGGCGGCCCAAGGGGGGTGCGGGGCCTCATTTGCATAAGGGGCCTCATTTGCATAAATATTTGCATAATGTTACCATATACTAACTTTTAGTAAACATGCCTCTTAATGAGTGTATGGATAAAGAAAGACAAAGATTTCTACATTACTATAATCCAGTGCCAACTGCCAGACACATTAGGAACTACTACAAACACTGCCCATTTAGAACCCATAGCAAACCCGCCGTATCCTAACAGCACTACCAGGACTCACAAAGCACCATACTCTACCAATCAAAAGGCAACACTGCAAATATTAAACCAATACATTTCAGAGAACAACAATACATGACCTACTGGGGAAAGAGAACAAGTGGCACTGTCAAATAGGAATTATATAAACAGAACACCTCAGCTCAGTTACACATGCACAACATAGACCGTCACCAAACAAGGAATCACAATTTAGAAACAGGAAGACAATAATTAAACTGGGAATCCCAAAAGCCAAACTTGGAATGTACAACACTGTAGAAATAAAACTATACATTAAATTTGCTCTTGTACTAAACAAAGCGCAGACGTTAATGATGCACATTTACCAGAGCTGACATATTCCAATTAATAAATTCAAAATAAAGAGATATTTTTATACCTTTTGTGCATTTTTTTCAGCTGCAATTGCTCCAGCCACTTTCTTCTGGTTTCTTCGTAGTCTTCTGCTAACTCTCCATCGTCTGCTGTCCATTTGTCCTTTCTTCTCTCTTCTAGTTTTTTTCCATTCTCTCTCTACATCTGCTTTAACATACTAATCTTTCTCCTTTTGCTCTTTCCTCATTCCTATTTCATCCACTCAAATTTTACCCCTCCATCCTCAATCCCCACTTACTCTCCCAATACCCGGCCAATTGTAGATTTTTTATCCCTCCCACACAAAATATTTTTCCCTTCTCCATTTTACTCTTCCAGCCCCATCCCATTCTAATCCTCCCCCAACATCAGCTCCCTTCTAGTTCCAGCCTCACCCAGCATCCATTCCCTTCTAGTTCCTGCATCAGCCCATTTCCAGTCCTAGCCACCCATCAGCCCATTTCCAGTCCTAGCAACCCCCCAACCCAATACCAGTCCTAGCCCCCCCATCAACCCACTTCCAGTCCTAACCCCCCATCACCCATTTTCAGTTTAAGCCCCCCTATAACCCATTACCAGTCCTAACCCCCCATCAGCCAACTTCCAGTCCTATCAACCCATTTCCAGTCAGCCCCCCATAGCCCATTGCCAGTCCTAACCCCCCCCCATCAGCCCACAGCCCATTACCAGTTCTAACCCCCCTTTAGCACAGGCCTTACAGACGTCTGAAACTGAAACGGAACTTTTCTTGGCCCCACAAATGAAACACTGAGGTCTTGATGGCATAACCCCCTGGAGAAGGCCCCGTCCTGTCCACCTGCTCACCTACACGCTTGCACTCTAAAATCCTTCCTTCGCTTTTTTTTTTTTTTTAAAACACGCACCACACAACTTCAGCTGAGCTCAAAAAAGAAAAAAAGAAAATTATCCCACAGGCTTGCGCTCTAGCGCCCTGAAAACCGCTGCTTTGCCCAGCCGGGAAGCCCGCCGCTTGCCTGAGCTTCCCGCCCTGACGCCACGTGGCCGGGCCTGCTCTGCAGAGTGCAGCGTGCGCTGCTCGCGCTGCCTGTCCGACGTTCGCCCGCCCTCTTACCTCTGCCGAGTCTACAACCCGGAATGAGCGGGCCTCCGCTGTCTTCTCTCCGGAGATGAAGTCGGGCCACGTCTGGTGCTCCACGTGGAGGTCCATGCTGGGGACCTCCGCGGCCAGTCAGAGACGCTCTCGCAGGCAATTCCTCTGCCGTGCGCCTGGCTGTACTTTTCCTCCTCCCCCAGTTCAGCTCTCCCGTTGCTGACAGAGAGCGAACCCGGTGCTATCAGTACACACTGCGCCGGCAGGGAGGGAGGCAGGGAGGGGATTCAGCCGGGCGCAGTAGGGAGCCCCGCGGGACAATCCATGCTGCCGTGGCGGCAGCCAGCGTTTTTTTTTTTTAAATTTAATTTTAAAAAGGCTATTTTTGTGGGCCCTTGTCAGCTGTGGGCCCTACGCCACGGCGTAGGTGGCGTATAGGTAAATCCGGCCCTGGCCCTTGTGACCATTTACAATTTTGTTTTGTGGGTTAGACAAGGTGGATTTTTATTGTCAAAAGGCTCTGTAAGAATCTAGAATTTTAAGGACATTACACAGAGTGGCTTGCAATTGTCTTATTTTTATGTATAGGCTTGCTAAATACCTATGTATTAAGCCTATTTTTACATAAAAACCTTTCTCCAAGCCACACTTGTTTGCTTGTCTTATTACAAACCCTCCTGCGTCTGTGAAGTGAAATGAACCCAGGACCTACAGAACAGTAACTGACCACATCTTACATCCACCTACCTACCAACCTGATAGTTAGCATTAAGACAACCAACACCCCCCCCCCACACACACACACACACTTCAACTGATCAAAAAAAACCAACAACCCTTGCTGTACATTTGGAGCATAGATCCCCACTAAGGTCACTACCGCATCATTTACTCCACCTTGCAAAATAAAATATCTACCCCCTTTGTCTTTAAGCATCACATTTATCTCCACCTTACAGTCTTTAGAAATCAAAATAACCACCCCTCCCCTCCTTAGTTGCACTAGGTTGCTAGCCAAGGAAATATGGGGATACTGTTCATTACCCAATAAATGCCTTTCAGACTGCTTTAGATGTGTCTCCTGCATCAATAAAATATCGGTGGCCTTCATCTCTAAACAACCTTTGTCTCAGCACCAGTGTGTAGTCCTTTAACATTTATTACCACCGCCTTTAATTACTTACCCATGGTCTAATCCCCTTCCCTCCCCCCATTCCCACAACCATCCCAATGAGCCGCTCAAATTACCCTCCACCCCCCTCCCTTCCAACCAAACCCTTCGTGGCACCCCTTCAAGAATTTAACACCTCACCCCAAAGAGAGCCAACCACCCATATTCTTTTTCCTCTACCCATCATCCAAACCTCCACACATACACCAACTCGCTCCTCACTCACAACCAAATGTTCACACACTCATCCCTCCAAGGCTCTCCTGTTGTCCTCTGATGGCGTCAGTTCCAATTCTGGCCCCTCTCTACACCAATGCACTCTCATCAATATTCATCAATGCTGAAAACCCACTCTTTTGACCTTACGTTTGACCTCCCTCCAACTCCGGACCAGATCACCCATACTTCATAATTTGCCTACTTCTTTGTGTGTGCTCCTATCCTTTTCCTTCTGCATTGATCCTGTGTGTTCTGTCTCCTCTCCTTTCCTATCCACAATTTTGGTGCTCCTTTCCTACCGGTTGCAGCCTATTTGTTTTATTGTACACTGCCCTGATGCTTTTGCCTGGATGGTTAATCAAATGAAAGAATAAAGATAAAGATTCCTCTCCTTTCCTCCCTTTTTCTTCTGCTTTATAGACGGGATCTAGCTAAGCTTGAAGCTAGATCCCTTCATAAAGCTTGTGCTTTATGGAGGGATCTAGCTAAGCTTGAAGAATGGTCTAGAATTTCGCAGCTGGGATTTAATGTTAAAAAATGTAAGGTCATGCATTTGGGCTGCAGCAATCCAAGGGAGCAATATAGTCTAGGGGGTGAAGTACTTTTGTCCACTAAAGAAGAGCGGGACCTAGGCGTGGTTGTGTCTGATGATCTTAAAGTAGCTAAACAGGTAGAAAAGGCGACGGCAAAAGCTAGAAGGATGCTTGGGTGCATACGGAGAGGAATGGCTAGCAGAAAAAAGGAGGTGATAGTGCCACTGTATAAGTCTTTGGTGCAACCTCATTTGGAGTATAGTGTGCAATTCTGGAGACCACACCTTCAAAAGGATATAAACAGGATGGAGTCCGTACAGAGGGTGGCTACTAAAATGGTTAGTGGTCTTCATTATAAAGCATATGAGGACAGACTTAAGGATCTTAATATGTACACCTTAGAGGAAAGGCGGAATAGAGGTGATATGATTGAGATGCTTAAATACCTCAGTGGCATAAATATACAGGGGGAGAGCCTCTTTCAATTGAAAGCAAGTTCTGCTACGAGGAGACATGGGATGAGGGTGAAGGAGGATAGATTCAGGAGTGATAATGCGGAAATATTTCTTTACGGAAAGAGTGGTGGATCCGTGGAACAGTCTCCCAGTGGAGGTGGTAGAGATGAGGACAGTATCTGAATTCAAAAAAGCATGGGACAAACACAGAGGATCTCTAAAGGAAAAAAGGGGACTGTTGTAGTTTTTGATATGGAAGGACAGAGTAGATAGGCTATGTGGTCTTTTTCTGTCATCATATTTCTATGTTTCTATGTCCATTACATTTCCAATAAACTCTTTCACCCATGATCTTTTCATCTCCCCATAATGAAGATGTAAATAATGTTGATTCCTATCATATGTAACCAATGTTTGCTTTGTAAGGTAAACCGCTACTCAGGGCCGGATTTGCCTATACGCCACGTACGCCGTGGCGTAGGGCCCACAGCTGGCAAGGGCCCACCGGGAATGTTTTTTGCACAGGGCCCCGCGTTTCAGGGGGCCCCGCGCAAAAAAACATTCTGATCCATCATTAAAATTAAAAAAAAAAAAAAAAAAGCTATCGCTGCCTCTGCCGGGGCCGGGGCCGCCGCAGCAGAATCGAGTGTGCCGCGGGGCCCCCCCTGCCCAGCAGAGCCTGGCCTGCCCTCCCCGGTATCACCTCTCTCAGCTGCCTCCCTCCAGTCACACGCGCCGGCTTTCAGAGCGCGAGGTGAGTTTCTCCCTCGCTGCTCTGTTAAGCCCGCGGGGCTGATGGGAAGTCCCATCAGCCCCCGCGGGCTTAAACAGAGCAGCGAGGGAAAAACTCTTCCCTCGCGCTCTGAAAGCCGGCGCGTGTGACTGGAGGGAGGCAGCTGAGAGAGGTGATACCGGGGAGGGCAGGCTCTGCTGGGCAGGGGGGCCCCGCGGCACACTCGATTCTGCCGCGGCGGCCCCGGCCCCGGCAGAGGCAGCGACAGCTTGTTTTGTAAAAAAAAATTCGCTGGGCTGGGGGGTTAGGACTGGTGATGGGCTGGGGGGGTTAGGAGTGGTAATGGCTGTGGGCTGTTGGGGGGGTTAGGACTGGTGATGGGCTGGGGGGTAGGAGTGGTAATGGCTGTGGGCTGTTGGGGGGGTTAGGAGTGGTGATGGGCTGGGGGGGTTAGGAGTGGTAATGGCTGTGGGCTGCTGGGGGGGTTAGGACTGGTGATGGGCTGGGGGGGTTAGGAGTGGTAATGGCTGTGGGCTGTTGGGGGGGTTAGGACTGGTAATGGGCTATGGGGGGGTTAGGAGTGGTGATGGGCTATGGGGGGGCTATGGGCTATGGGGGAGCTAAGTCTATATGGGCTGATGGGATTAGGACTGGAAGTGGGTTGATGGGGGCTTAGGACTGGTAATGGGCTATGGGGGGGGGCTTAAACTAAAAATTGGGTGATGGGGATTAGGACTGGAAATGGGCTGGTGGGATTAGGACTGGGAGTGGGCTATGGGGGGCTAGGACTGGTAATGGGTTGGGGGGGTTGCTAGGACTGGAAATGGGCTGGGGGATTAAGACTGGAGGTGGGCTGATGGAGTTAGGACTGGTAATGGGCTGTGGGCTGTTGGGGAGGGTTAGGACTGGGAGTGGGCTATGGGGGGCTAGGACAGGAAATGGGCTGATGGGAAGGGGTTAGGACTTGAGATGGGCTGATGGGGTTAGGACTGGTAATGGGCTGTGGGCTGATGGTGGGGTAAGGACTGGCAATGGGCTATGGGGGGGTTAAGACTGGTAATGGGCTGTTGGCTGATGGGGGCTGTCTGGTAATGGGCTATGGGGGGTTAGGACTGATAATGGACTATGGGGGGGGCTAGGACAGGAAATGGGCTGATGGGGAGGGGTTAGGACTTCAGGTGGGCTGATGGGGTTAGGACTGGTAATGGACTGTGGGCTGATGGGGGGGGTTAGGACTGGCAATGGGCTATGGGGGGCTGACTGGAAATGGGTTGATGGGGGTTAGGACTGGAAGTGGGCTGATGGGGGGTTAGGACTGGTAATGGGTTATAGGGGGGGCTTAAACTGAAAATGGGGTGATGGGGGGTTAGGACTGGAAGTGGGTTGATGGGGGGGCTAGGACTGGTATTGGGTTGATGGGGGGGGCTAGGACTGGAAATGGGCTAATGGGGGGCTAGGACTGGAAATGGGCTGATGCAGGGACTAGAAGGGAATGGATGCTGGGTGAGGCTGGAACTAGAAGGGAGCTGGTGTTGGGGAGGATTAGAATGGGATGGGGCTGGGAGAGTAAAATGGAGAGGGGAAAAATATTTTGTGTGGGAGGGATAAAAAATCTACAATTGGCCGGGTATTGGGAGAGTAAGTGGGGATTGAGGATGGAGGGGTAAATTTTGAGTAGATGAAATAGGAATGAGGAAAGAGCAAAAGGAGAAAGATTAGTATGTTAAAGCATATGTAGAGAGAGAATGGAAAAAAAAAACAAGAAGACAGAAGAAAGGACAAATGGACAGCAGATGGAGAGTTAGCAGAAGACACGAAGAAACCAGAAGAAAGTGGCTGGAACAATTGCAACTGAAAAAAAATGCACAAAAGGTAGAAAAATATCTCTTTATTTTGAATTTATTAACTGGAATATGTCAGCTCTGGGAAATGTGCATCATTAATTTTGCGCTTTGTTTAGTACAAGAGGAAATTAATTTATAGTTTTATTTCTACAGTGTTGTTGTATATTCCAAGTTTGGCTTTTGGGGTTCCCAGTTTAATTATTGTCTTCCTGTTTCTAAATTGTGATTCCTTGTTTGGTGATGGTCTGTGTTGTGCATGTGTAACTGAGCTGAGGTATTCTGTTTATATAATTCCTATTTGACATTGCCACTTGTTCTTTCCCCAGTAGGTCATGTATTGTTGTTCTCTGAAATGTATTGGTTTAATATTTGCAGTGTTGCCTTTTGATAGTTAGGGTATGGTGCTTTGTGAGTCCTGGTAGTGCTGTTAGGATATGGCGGGTTTGCTATGGGTTCTAAATGGGCAGTGTTTGTAGTAGTTCCTAATGTGCCTGGCGGTTGGTACTGGATTATAGTAATGTAGAAACCTTTTAGTCTTTCTTTATCCATATACTCATTAAGAGGCATGTTTACTAAAAGTTAGTGTATGGCAGAGCTACTCAATTCCAGTCCTGGTGGTCCACAATTCTGCAGGTTTTCAGGATATCCCTAATAAATATGCATGAGATATATATGCATTGGAGATATCCTGCCAACCTGACTGGTTTGTGGCCCTCCAGGCTGGATTTGGAGACCCCTGCCTTACATCTCTGTCATTTACGATTGTGAGTGGGCAAGGTGCAGATGTCCAAGACATCAAAAACGTTAGATAGCATTTGTCACATTCCTCCTTGCTTCTCACCACCACCAAAATATTATCTATTAGACAACGTTTTGGTGGTGGTGAGAATCGAGGAGGAATGTGACACATTCTATCTACCCTTTTGATGTCTAGGATATCTGTACCTTGTTCACTCACAATCTTAAATGACAGAGATGTAAAGCAGGGGTCTCCAAATCCAGCCCTGGAGGGCCACAAACCAGTCAGGTTGGCAGGATACCTCCAATGCATATATATCTCATGCATATTTATTAGGGATATCCCGAAAACCTGCAGGATTGTGGACCACCAGGACTGGAATTGAGTAGCTCTGGTGTATGGTAACATTATGCAAATATTTATGCAAATGAGACACCTTATGCAAATGAGGCCCCGCACCGAGTCTCCGCACATGGCCCCGCACCCCCCTTGGGCCGCCCCTGGGCCCACCGGAGGGCTTTAGAGGGAGCCGGGAAAGCCCGCGCGAGGCCCCGGCTCCCTCTGTACAGCCGCCAGCGTGAAGAGCCTTTTCCTTCACGCTGGCGGCTGTTTCTGTGAAGCCGCGAATGCTGGGAAAGGTTAAAGGTTGCCCTTTAACCTATCCCAGCATTCCCGGCTTCACAGAAACAGCCGCCAGCGTGAAGGAAAAGGCTCTTCACGCTGGCGGCTGTACAGAGGGAGCCGGGGCCTCGCGCGGGCTTCCCCGGCTCCCTCTGAAGCCCCTCAGACAGCCGCGATGCTGTCCGGGGGGCCAGGACTGCATGGGGGGGCCCAGGACTGCACGGGGGCGGGCCCAGGACTGCCCGGGGGGTCCAGGACTGCACGGGGGCGGGCCCAGGACTGCACGGAGGCACGGGGGGGGACACGGGGGGGCCCAGGACTGCACAGGGGGGGCCCAGGACTGCACGGGGACATGGGGGGGGGCCCACAATTTTTCTTGGCGTAGGGCCTCACTCTAGCTAAATCCGGCCCTGCCGCTACTGATCGCTGGAAGAAGCGGTACACAAATGAAACCAAATAAATAAATCTCCCGTGCTTTTCATCTCTTGGCTCTAACTGAACCTGATTCCTCCCCACTGGCACTGCTTCTGTCGCTGCCCTCTCTCTTGGCGGCTTCCATTTCTCTCACACACCTCGTGCCATTGGCTGCAGTGGAGGAGTGGGCCTTCTTTCTTCTGCTTGCTAATTAAAAACCCCTCCTCCTACATCCATTCATCTGTTCTATCCCCTCCTTCTGCATGTTGCTGTTATCTATAGACCCCCCTCTCTTCTCTCCTCACAGATTTTGACTCCTGGCTCTCCTCATCCTTAGACTCTTCTTCCCCTTCTATTATTCCTGGTGACTTCAATTTTCACATTGATATCTCCTCAATCCTCATGCATCTAAACTCCTTTCCCTCACTTCCTGGAGTGGAGGAGTGGCCTAGTGGTTGGGGCAAGGTACTTCAGGCCAGAAGGTCGGGGGTTCAAATCCCACTAGAGGACAGCAACCTTGGGCCAGAAGGACTGGGGTTTCTAGTCCCACAGGTGCTCCTTGTGGTCTTGGGCAAGCCACTTAACCCTCCATAGCCCATGTTCCCTGTAAAATAGTTATCTCCAAGTTATAATGCCCTGTTCAATGTAATTTCAGTTTGTTCAATGTAAAACGCACTGATGCAGAATAGTGCGGTATATAAGAGAATGCAAATAAATAAATAATTCCTCATACAACCTCCAACTTTGCTCCTCAGCCCCTCACTCATCGGCTTGGTCACTGCCTTGACCTCATTTTCTATTCTGTTTACCCGCTAATTTCTTTATCTCCACTCCCCGTTGCCTTCCCACCCTATCTCCTCCTTTCTTTTTAGAAATCTTCTTACTATTGATCCACTGTCTCTATCTGCTGAATTTATTTCTTTATGTATTTCTACCAGTCAAAGTGGTGTACATTCAGGTACTGTATATATATTTTTTCCTTGATCCCGAAGGGCTCACAATCTTTTTTTTTTTTGGAAGTACCTGAAGCAACAGAGGATTAAGTGGCTTGCCCAAGGCCAGAAGGAGCACCTGTGGGACCCCAGTCCTTCCGGTCCAAGGTTACTATCCTCTAAGCAGGATTCGAACCTCTGGTCCTCCGGCCCGAGGTAACTTGTCCCAACCACTAGGCCACTCCTCCTTCCTTAATGTTCTTGGCTTAAATCCCGCTCCCTTTCTGATTTCCTTCACTTTAAATTCATGCTTTCTTCTTTCAAGTCTGCCATCTCACTCGCTAAGTAGAATTATTTCACTCACTTGACTGACCATCTGGCTTCTAACCCCCATCATCTCTTCTCTACTCTCAGTTCTCTTCTTAAGGCGGCTCCTCCTCAAATTCCTCCTTCTCTTTCAGCTCAAACCCTCACCGACTATTTCCATGATAAAGTCAATACGTCAGTAAGTCAATAAGTCAATTCCCTACTAATTCTTCCTCTACTCCAATTTCCCCACTTCAATTTCAAAGTTTCCCCACGAATTTCCCATCCCTCTCTTCCTTTTCTAATGTCTCTGATGAAGAAACCTCCAGTTTCCTTTCCTCTGCTAAAACAACTACTTGCTCCTCTGATCCCATCCCCACTAATCTCCTTAACTCCATTTCCTCCTCCATTATCCCTGCCATTTTTCATATTATCAACCATTCTCTCACCACTGTCACTTTCCCTGCTGCCTACAATTATCACCCCATCTCCAGGGGCAGCTCAAGGCAATCTGCTGCCTGAGGTGAGGGATGAGATGGCGCCCCCCCCCCCCCAAGCAGGGAGGAAGGAGGTTTTCTCGAAACTCCAGTCAGGGACTGAACCAAACCAAAAAGCAGATTAGATAATGTGGAGGAAATGCAAGATGTTTGTTTATTTATTTATTTATGTATTTATTTAGACATATTTGTATGCCACCTTTTCCTTCAATCAAGGTGGTCATGTCACATAACAGTTGGAGGGTTACATTTAACATTAGGGTACGTTTACACAATTAGACAATACAGTTACTTAACAGATGTTGGCACACCTAGGAACTAAAAGAAAGAGTGAGAACCGCAGCACTGTTTATAACACCAAATTATAATTCATGTTTATTTTGTTGTTATAAACTGCATTATAGTTTTTGCTTTTGATTTTTGAATATATATTTTGCATCCACAGAACCCTCTCCCTCAATAATGGGTGTAGAGCAGAACTAGGACATTCAATCAATCATCCGATCATCTCACTAACAACAACAAACATTCTCCAGTACCAGGTATATTGTGAATACAAAATCCTACAACAAAGTCACTGAGGATCTGTAAAGCAAACCTACCATACCATACCAGCTCAACTTCCAAAAGTCACATAAGGAGCCTACCTAAAAAAAGCATAACTTTAAATACTGCAGCAAGCCCTGGAACATCCAAACACCTATTGAAAAGCTGAACAATTCAGATTACTACAGTACAGATCCCTACGTACAAACTCCATGTTAATAGAACACTGGGCCTTGGCCACAAACTCAGAACACAGACCCTCACCAAAGTACAGAATACGTGACCATAACCTAATAATAAACATGTATAGATAAAAATTAAACTGCAATCACAAAAAGTCAGATTCTGCTTACAATGCAATGCCAGAGAAATAGAAAAATATGCATTGCCCTGTACTTTATAAAATATAAAGATAGCACCAAGACTGATCATTAAAATTCTCTTCTACCTTTTTTGTCTGACCATTTTATTCCTGATCATGCTGGTCCCAATCTGAGGTTTCTGCTTTCCTCTGCCTCCCAAAGCCCCTCGCCTACTTCCTCCCATAGGTGGCATGAGGGTGCTACAGGGCCATGTGCGGAGATTCATTGCAGCATTATTTGCATAAATTTAGTATACTTTATTTTAAAATGTATATGCCACCAATCTAAAATTCTAGGTGGCTTCCAAACATATACATGCAATTAGTAAAACAGATGTTACAATAAAGCATTAAATTTGATTAATGAAAAGTCACTTACACAACCCCCTTCCCCCCAAATCAGACCATCACCAATCTGCACATCAGATTTATTTTGCTATGACCAGATTATTGATGAGGAGGGAAGATATTAAAAGAGAAACTAATTCTGATAGCCATGAATTCAAACGCTGGATTGGATTGTGCTAGAGCTGGAAAAGTCCAGAACTCAGCGGTGGTGAAGCTATCAGGCTACTAAACAAAATTAAACTGAGACATTCCCTTAAAATCTGAAATTTCCTTGAATCTGACCTGACAAAATATTTAAAATTTCAGTCTGGCAGCATAAGGAACACAAAACTGTAAATCTCAAAGACAATACATATTCCAGTACACCCCCCACCCCCACCCACCACAACCAACACCCTAAAGTTGACCTTACCAAAAACCCAGAGTACAGGACACACAGAGCAAATCTACTATTCCATAACAGCACTAACTTCCAAAACTCACACAACATGGAGAACACCCAGAAAAGGCCCTATATTGCAGTGGGCCCTAGAACATCCATATTTCTATTCAGAAAATGGAATAAGCCAGATTACTACAGCTCCCTATGTAGAAACTCCATGCTAACAGAACATGTAGCCTCAGTCACACATGCAGAACAGTGATAGATCTTCACACCAAGTAGGGAATATATCAAAACAAACTAAAAACAGACATATGTAGTAAAAAAAATGCTTTTACCCATTACTCTTTAGGTTTATGGGATTCCTTTCCCAAAATTATACTTTACTGCAGAGTGAGGTGAGAGAAAGAACTCTCACACACAGGCATCTGCATTGTCAGCAGAAACTAACATAATGGCTCAGGGCAAGTAGCGTGAGTGCAACTAATACCACCTCAGTGTGTTATCTTAGTTGCATCTGCAGCTGTTTTGCCACACTGAAATTCCGTAACTGCAGGGGGATGTAACTGCCTTCCTGCAGTAGTTGATGGCCCTGTGTAATCAAACCCTGGAATTATTTACCAGAGGATGTAGCAAAAACTGTTAGTGTAGCTGAGTTTAAAAAAAGATTTGGACAAGTTCCTGGAGGAAAGGTCCATAAACTATAATTAAAGAGGACCTGGGAAATCTACTGCTTGCTCCGGGACAAGCATTCCGGAACCTGTGTGCTTTTTTGAAAATCTGTCAGGTACTTATGACCTGGATTGATCACTGTTGGAAACAGGATACTGGGCTTGAGGGTCCTTGGTCTGACCCAATATGGTGCAGAGCTTAGGCAACATGCTGCTAAATATGCCAAACAAGAGGGGCTCAACAGCACCTCCCACTTCTACAAAAATAGGAGGGACTTGGCACCCCAACACAGCACTTCCCGCCCTCTGAAGAACAAGAGAAACTTTGTGACTAAGAAGGGCTTGGCAACCCCAACATAACTCCTGAAACTGCGCACTGGACCAGCACAGTATTAATGTAAATATATATTTTGCAAAAAAAAAAAAAAAAAAGAAATGCAAGATGTTCACACAGCAAGAAACTAAAAGAAAAAGTGAGAACCACGGCACAGTTTATACTACCAAATTATAAAATTATAACTCATTTTATTTTGTTATAAATTGTGCTATGGTTCTCGCTTTTTCTTTTTGAATATATATTCTGCATCACAGAAACCTCTCCATCAACAACGGGTGCAGAGCAGAAGTAGGACATTCACCCACAGAACTCAATATATTTTTAAAAAATCTGTTTTTGGTCATTTAACAAACATTCTCCAGTAACAGGCATATTTGGAACTAATATAAAACCCTACAAAAGTCACCAAAGATCTACAAAGCCAAATCTACCATACCATACCATGATAAACTTCCAAAACTCACATAAGGGGCCTACCCAGAAAAACAACACACTGCTGTAATCCCTGGAACATCCATACACTTATTTGAAAAGCTGAATAAGTCAAACAGTATAGATCCCTATGTACAAACTGCATGTTAATAGAACACATGGTCTCAGTCACACACTCAGAACACAGACCTTCACCAAGTACAGAATAAATGATTACAACCTAAAGTAAAAATAAAAATATGTAGACAAAAATTCAACTGAATCCCCAAGAAGCCAGACTCCGCATGCAGTGCAACGTCAGATTAATAAGAGATATAGTTCCCTATAAAGATCGCACTAGTCTAATCACTAAATTGAAAATAAAATTATTTTTTCTATCTTTGTTGTCTGACCATTTTATTCTCTGATCATGCTGGTCCTAATCTGAGGCTTCTGCTTTCCTGTCTTCCCTTAGCTCTCCCTTCTATGGTCTATAGTCCATCTGCCATTTCTCATCTTTTCTTTTGTTCTCTTCACTTCCTTCCATCAGCCTATTTCCAGTCTTAGTAATCCTCCCCAGTATCAGCCCTCTTTTCCAGTCATCTCCTCCCAGTACTTTCCAATTTCAACCCCCTTGCATTCACAGGACTGCCAGTGGGGTCCATTCCCTTCCAGTCCCCTTCCTTCCCCACTGTCCAGCCCCTTCTAGTCCAAATGCCATCCCAGTGACAGTGCCCCCCTCTCTTCCAGCCCCCACCCCCATTACACAGCCACCTACCAAAGAGGACTGTTGTAGATGTTGATAAAAAGGGGACTGTTGTAGTTGTTGATATGGAAGGATAGACTAGAAAGGCCATGTGGTCTTTTTCTGTCATCATATTTCTATGTTACCAGTCCCATCCCCAAGTGTCAGCTCCCTTCCAGAGCCCCCAGTCCCATCCCCAGATGTCAGCTCCTTTCTATCCCTCTCCTCCCTTCCCTAGTGTCATCGCCCTTCCAGACCCTCTCCAGTACCATCCCCAGGTATAAGCTCATTTCCAGCACACCCATGTCAGCTCCCTTCCAGCTCCCTCCCCACCCCACATGTAAGTCCCCTTCCAGCCACCACCTCCCCCCCCATATCAGCTCCCTTGCAGGCCCCAACTTCCCCGCATCAGTTCCTTCCAGCCCCTTCTTCCCCCATGTCAGCTCCCTTCCAGCACCCTCCAACCCCTTTGTCAGCCCCCTCCTCCTCCACCTTATGTCAATCTCATTGCAGACCCCACCTTCCCCTCACATCAGTTCCCTTCCAACTCCCTACCCCCGTGTCAGACCCCACCTTCCCATCATGTCAGTTCCCTTCCAGCCCCCACCTTCCCCACCGTATTAGCTCCCCCACAGACTCACCCTCTCCTTTCCTTGGCAGCCTGCCTCTTAGAGAACCACAGCTGTGCTAGCAATATTAAGTTTAAATAAAAGTGAAATTGGTGCGGAGCCTTCCTGCATCTGTGAAGGAACCTGTGCAGCTGTGTCCCGCCCCCCAAAAGGAGAGGGTGAGTCTGCCGCTGCCGAGAAGCGGACTCGGCAGCAGCAGCAATTTGTGTGGTGGTTGTTTGTTGTTTTTTTTTAACTTTTGAAGGCGGAGTGAGTTGGCTGTTTTGTGGGCATTTTTTGCTGCCCTCAAAACTTTGCCCCTGAGGCAGCCGCCTCACTCTGCCTCATTATAGAACCACCCCTGCCCATTTCCCTTCTCCCCTTTATCTCCAAACTCATTGAACGTACTGTTCTTTCTTGCTGCTTCAATTTTCTCTTCTCACATTCCCTCATTGACCCATTCCAGTCTGGTTTTTGTCCTCTTCATTCCATAGAAACAGCTCTTGCCAAAGTCTCCAGTGACTAAGCGAGGGCTAAAGGCCTTTACTCAATTCTTGACCTTTCTGCCACCTTTGGTACTGTTGAACACTCTCTCCTCATCGCATTATCCTCCCTCGGTTTTAGAATCTGGTTCTCTTTCTATCTCTGTAATCACTCCTTCAGTGTTTGCTCTCATAGTACCTCCTCTTTCAGTTGGTATTTCTCAGGGGTCTGTTCTTGGTCTACTCCTTTTCTCTCTCTTTAGTCAGTCACTTGGTGCTCTCATCTCTTCCCATGGCTTTTCTTATCATTTTTATGCAAATGACTCGTCTATATATCTTCGCCTCATTTTTCTCCTGCTTTCCAGGCACGTATCTCCGCTTGTTTATCAGACATCGCTGCCTGGATTTCTCATCGTCAACTAAAATTGAACAAGGCCAAAACTGAGCTTCCCGTTTTCTATCCCTAAACCATCCTCCGTCCTTCCTGCTTTCACCATCACTGTTGATAGCACTGTTCTTCTTCCTGTTCTCTCTGTTCATAATCTTGGATCATTTTCGACTCCTCTCTTTCATTCTCCTCACATATTCAACAACTTGCTAAAATGTGTCGTTTCTTTCTCTTCAACAATAAGAAGATTCATCCCTTCCTCTCTGATTACACTACTAAAACTCTTGTTCACTCCTTAATTACCTCCCATCTTGATTACTGCAACTCCTCCTTGCTGGTCTCCCTCAGTGTCATCTTTTTCCTCTTCAATCTATTCAAAACTCCACTGCACGGTTAATTCTCCACCAACCACGTTTCACTCACATTACCCCTCTTTTGAAATCCCTTTACTGGCTCCTTATCCGCTACCATATCCAGTTCAAACTACATATTTTGACCAATGAATGCATTCACTCTGCTGCATCCCATTACCTTTCTTCTCTCCTCTCTCCCTATATCCCTCCACGTGATTTAAGTTCCTCTTCTGCCTTCCTTCTCTCTATGACCCTCTCTTCCTGTGCCAACTCCAGGCTTCATTCCTTTCACCTTGCTGCTCCATTTGCCTGAACAGCTTGCCCCTCTTCTTACATCAAATCTCCTCATTTCCCCTCTTCAAGTCTAAGCTCAAGACTCACCTCTTTGAGGATGCCTTTGAAACATAATCCCCTTCCCATGTGTTTCATCTCCATTTTGCCATTATTTCCTGTATTGTATTGTATTGTATTATATTCTTGTCTTCTAGATTGTAAGATCTACGAGCAGGGACTGTCTACTTGTGTGTCTGTACAGCACTGCATATCCTTGGTAGCGCTTTATAAATGTTTACTCCGGGGACAGCAGGAATCAGTCCTCACATTTGGGTGATATTAGCAACAACGGAGCCTGCACGGATTCACTCCCCAGCTTTCAAAGAAAGTCTTTGGGAGATGCACCACACTTGCACGGTCACCTTCCCGCCCAAAGGTACCATCTTGCCTCAGTAGGATATCATAGCGCATGACGGCAAAAAACGAAAACAACTCCACGTGGAGGAGGGAAGGTTGTAAGGACCGATTCCTGCTGTCCCCAGAGAACTCCTGTTACAGGTGAGTAACTACACTTTCTCCAGGAACAAGCAGGAAGTCAGTCTTCACATATGGGACTCCCAAGCTATAGGCTACTGAAAAAAACCTGTAAAATCCCCAAAAGGTGGACTGTAAAGGGCAGCAGGGGGCACTGATTGACAAAGTTTGATACTGCAGCAGCAGCATCGAAGATGCAATCCCCACTCTGATAGCAGGCATACAGAGGACTGGAGGGAGGAGTTGCATTATTCCTCAAAGAGGTGACGGAGCACAGCCTGGCCTAAAGCATTATCCCTCAGGAGACCTCCTCCAAACAGTAGTGCGCCACAAAGGTATACACAGAGGACCAGGTATCGGCCTGGCAGATGTCTAGCAAGGCCACCGACCGCAGGCTGGCTACTGAGGCTGCCATGGTGCACACATTGTGAGCTGTCAAATGATGTTCCATGGAGAGTCCTGCCTGTTGATAGGCAAACGAGATGCAGCTGGCCACCCAATGAGAGAAGGTGCACTTGGAGACTACGAACCCAAGACGACTGGGGTCAAAAGAGAGAAAGCTGCATTGAGCGGTGATGGCGTTCTATCCCCTGGATGTAGAAGGACAGGGCACGCTTGCAGTCAAGCATGTGCAGAGAGGCCTCCGCTCTGGAGGAGTGAGGCCTAGGAAAGTACGTGGGTAAAACCACTTCTTGGTTTAGATGAAATGCAGAAGGACAACCCTGTTCTTATGGAACCTGGTGTAGGGCTCATGTGCAAACAGGGTCTGCAGTTTGCTCACGTGCCTGGCTGAGGTGAGCACTACCAGGAAGACAACCTTCCAGGAGAGGTACTTGGGAGGACAGGTAGCCAGGGGCTCAAAAGGCGGGCCCATGTGCTTTCCTAGCACAACACTGAGGTCCCCTGCCACTGGCGGTGGGCAGCCCAGGGGCTGAGAGAGGAGGAGACCTTGCATGAACCAGTCAACCAAGGAGTGCAAAGACATAGCCTGGCCCTCCACTCCATGGTGGTGAGCCGAGATGGCGCAGAGATGCATTCCGGCCGAGTTGGACTTCAGGCCTGCCCTGACAGGTGCAAGAGGTATTTCAATACTTCCGCCACTGTGCACGAGAAAGGGTTAAGGCCCTCACTCGCACACCAGAGGGAGAACCTGTGCCACTTGAAGGCATAAGCCCAGCATGTAGAGTCCTTACGTGAGGCCAGCAAGACATCTTTCACCGGTCAAAGGAGGCAGTGATGCACAATAGCTAGCCTCTCAGTATCCAGAACATTAACACCAGGGACTGGAGACTGGAATGTCGCAATGTTCAGTCCTCCTGGGAAAGGAGGTCTGGGGCACTCCCCAATGGCCAAGTGCCCCTCTGGGACAGCTGCAGGAGCAGGGAGAACCAGGGCTGCCTGTGCCATCTGGGGGCAATGAATATTACAGAGGCTAACTCAACTCAGATCTTGAGCAGGGCCCGAGGCACCAGAGGCATTGGTAGAAATGCATACAGAAACCCCCTGGACCAAGGGAAGAGAACTGCCTCCGGGCCGGCTTCCGAGAGCAGAAGTGTGGTAGCTGTGCATTCTCTGAGCTTGCAAAGAGGTCAATCTCCTGGAGTACCCCACTGCCAGAAGACCTCCCCCAATATGGTTGGATTCAGTCTCCACTCATGGGATTGGAGAACATGGCTCAGGCGGTCGGCCAGCACATCGTCCTGGCCAGGTAAGTACACCGCTTTGAGAGAAAGAGTACTTACTCACCTGTAACAGGTGTTCTCCAGGAGCAGCAGGAATCAGTCCTCACATATGGGTGTCATCGGCGCCGATGAAGCCCCAGCGGAGCATTTCCCCAGCTTTCCATGAAAGCCTTTGGGAATGCTGGCACGCATGTGCATTTCCCTTCCCGCCTAAAGGTGCCATCTTACCTCAGTCAAATGACATAGCTAAGAACAGCACACAAAAATGTAAAACAAACTATGTACAAATACAACTCCAAGGGGAGGAGGGAGGGTTGTGAGGACTGATTCCTGCTGCTCCTGGAGAACACCTGTTACAGGTGAGTAACTACTCTTTATCCAGGACCAAGCAGGAAGTCAGTCCTCACATATGGGTGACTCCCTAGCTCTGGGCTACCAGGAACCCAGGCTGAACAAGAGAACTCCCTCTAGTCACAGCATCAAAGAAAGGCTTTTCAAGGACACAACCTCCAGCGGTAGCGCAACAGAGGGCAGGAGTTGCCTAGACCTCAAAGAGATTCCGGAGTACTGCTTGGCCAAAAGCACTGTCCCTACGGGACTCCCTCTCCAGACAGTAATGGGCCGCAAAATTCTGGCTTGAAGACCAAGTTGCAGCCCTGCAGATGTCTACCAAGGGCACAGAGCGGAGATGAGCCACTGAGGCAGCCATTGCACTGACACGATGGGCTGTGACCCTACCCTGCAAAGGAAGGTCAGCCGCCTTGTAAGCCCAGGCGATACAGTCAGCCACCCAGATGGACAAGGTACGCTTGGACACAGCTAACCCCAACTTATTGGGGTCAAAAGATATGAAGAGTTGAGTAGCCCTTCTATGCCCCTGCGTACGGTCAAGGTAGAAGGATAAGGCCCTCCTACAGTCCAGGGTATGCAGGACTGCTTCAGCCTGGCTAGCATGAGGCCTAGGGAAGAATGTTGGAAGAACAACCTCCTGTTTGAGGTGGAAAGAGGAGATAACCTTGGGGAGGAACTTTGGATGAGTCCTAAGGACTACCCTGTTCCTATAAATCCTGGTGTAAGGCCTATCACAGACCAGGGCCTGAAGCTCACTCACTCGCCTAGCCGAGGTGAGGGCTATCAGGAAGAGAGTCTTCCAGGAAAGGAAGCATAGAGGGCAAGTAGCCATCGGCTCAAAGGGTGGACGAGCCAGTTGCTGCAAGACCACATTCAGCTCCCACTCAGGAGCAGGAGGACGGATGGGGGGCTTGAGCAAAAGCAAACCCCTGAGAAAGCGGGACACCAAGGGGTGACCTGACAGAGAATGTCTCTCCACCAGTGAGTGGTGAGCTGCTAGAGCTGAGAGGTGGACCCGAACAGAATTGGACTTAAGTCCCTGATTTGATAAGTGCAGTAAGTACTGAAGCACTACTGGCACAGTACAGGAGAAAGGATCCTCTGTACGTAGCTGACACCACACAGAAAACCTCTTCCATTTGAGGGCATAGGTTTTCCTAGTGGAGTGTTTCCTAGAGGCTAGGACAACCTCCTCAACTTCCTGAGGTAGGCCCCAGGGAGCCAAAACTACCCTTGCAGCCTCCAGGCCATCAAATTGAGAGCTTTGAGATTGGGGTGCATAAGGGAACCCTGCTCCTGTGAGAGAAGGTCGGGTTGTAACTCCAGAGGTAGTGGGGAATCCACTGCCAGCTGAAGCAGAAGTGAAAACCAAGGCTGCCTCGGCCACCTGGGAGCTACCAGCAGGACCGAGGCCTTGTCCTGAAGAGTCTTGAAAAGAGTTCGGGCCACCAAGGGCGTGGGATGAAACGCATACAGGAGGCCCTGAGACCAGGACATCAGAAAAGTATCTGGTGCTATCCTCAAAGGATGCGGTTGCCTGGAGCAGAACTTGGGCAGTTGCTTGTTCAGCGGACTGGCAAAGAGATCTATCCAAGGGAGACACCACTTCAGGAAGATCTTCTGAACCACCAAGGGATGCAGCTGCCACTCGTGGGGTTGCAGAATTCTGCTCAACCGGTCGGCCAGGCAGTTCTCCTGGCCTGGAAGGTACACCGCCTTGAGAAGCATGTTGTGCTTTAGGGCAAAGGAACAAAGGTCTTGAGTCTCCCGACAAAGGAGCTTTGACCCAGTCCCCGCCCTGTTTGTTCACATAAAACATGGCTACTTGGTTGTCTGTTTGAATCAAGATTGAGCGGTGAGCTAGGGCCGGAGAAAAAGCCTTGAGAGCTAAGCGGATAGCTCGAAGTTCTAGGAGATTGATCTGTTGGGCTGCCTCCCAGGGAGACCAGACGCCTTGAGTGCACTTGTCCAGACAATGAGCACCCCAGCCCCGCAGAGAGACATCGGTGGTGAGGACCACCGAGTATTCTGGCATTTGGAAGGGCATCCCCTTCAGCAGATTGGGTGGATGCAGCCACCAGCTGAGGGAGGCCAAAAGGGGTCTGGACACCTTTATCCTGTCTCTCAGGCGGCCTGTGGCTTGAGACCACTGAGTCCAAAGGCACCACTGTGCAGGCCTCATATGGAGCCTGGTATTGGGAGTCACATGCACTGTCGAAGCCATGTGGCCTAGAAGCCTGAGGCAGAGTCTGGCGGAGACCAGGGGCTTGTTTAGAAACTGTTTGGCCACATCCATCAGTCTTTGGGCCCTGTCTTCTGGCAAGAATGCCCTTGCCAATTGAGAATCCAACCTTGCCCCTATGAACTCCAAGTTCTGGGAGGGGAGAAAAGTGGACTTTGCGAAGTTTATGACAAAGCCCACGTTTTGAAGCAGAGCAATGGTTCTGAGGGTGGCTTGTCTGGCCTCCAGGGATGTCTGACCCCTGATGAGCCAGTCGTCCAAATAGGGAAAGACAAAGATGCCTTGATTTCTCAGGTAGGCCGCCACAATTGCCAGGCACTTGGTAAAGACCCTGGGAGCGGAGGTCAGGCCAAATGGTAGTACTCTGTACTGATAATGGTTTCCTCCCACAATGAACCTGAGGTACTTTCTGTGGTCTGGATGAATGAGGATGTGAGTGTACGCATCCTTTAGATCTAAGGAGCATAGCCAATCTCCCTGCTGGAGGTAGGGCAGAAGTGTTCCAAGAGTAAGCATCTTGAACTTCTCTTTCTCTAGGAACTTGCTGAGGTTCCTGAGGTCCAGAATGGGTCGAAGGCCACCAGTCCTTTTGGGTACCAGGAAATACCTGGAGTAGAATCCGTGACCTTGCAAGTGGGGAGGCACAGGCTCCACCGCCCTGTCCACCAACAGACCATGAAGCTCTTGAAGGAGAAGGTCTGTGTGCAGGGGAGGCCTCAAGGGCTCCCCTGGAAAATATGGTGGAAGCAGTTGGTGAAAATGGAGGGCATAGCCCTTGTGGACTATCTGCAGCACCCAACTGTCCCCGGTGACAAGGGGCCACTGGTGGGCAAAGAGGGCGAGGTGACCTCCTGTGCAGGGTTGGGAGAGCAGTGGAGGAGAGGCTACGCTCAAGGAGTCAAAAAACCCCACCCTGCTGAGTGGTAGCAGGGGCCGGAGGCTTGTGGGTCCTCTGCCTACGGGGCCCATTACCCTGCCCCTTGGCTTGCTGACCCTGGGGGGCAGCTTGGGCAGCCTGATACTGAGGGTACTGTTTGTAGGCAGTGCCCTTCCTCGGGTAAAAGGACTTTTTACCCGAGCCCTTCTTTTTATATGAAGGGGCAGAGGTCTTCCTCAACAGCCTTGTCCAGGTAAGGTGCTCGGTCTCGAGCTGAGCGGCCTTCTCGGTCACGGGTTTGCCAAAAAGGTTCTCACCTCGGCAGGGGACATCGACCAACTTGTCCTGAACCCATGGCTCGAGGTCCGATGACTGCAGCCACGCCTGGCGTCGAGCCGCGATGCCGGCAGCCGCAACTCAGGCCGAAGCCTCGAAGCCATCGTAGGCGGCGCGGGAAATGAACTTGGAGCATTCCCGAATCCCCGAGGACAAGGTCTTAAATCTCTGCACGGGTTCCCCGGAGAGACCATCAGAGAATCCGGCCAACTCCTTGGCCAAGTCTCGCAAGTACATGCCCATGTATAGCTGGTAAGACTGGACACGGCAAGCAAGCATAGACCCCTGGAAGCACTTCCTACCGATGCCATCGAGGTTGCGGGCCTCCCTGCCGGGGGGCACCGCAGAGTGCATCTTCTGGCTCTTCAGACGATCCATGGCCGATTCCACAACCATGGAATGGTGTGGTAGCTGTGCTTTCTGGAAACCAGGGCTTTTGCGGAGTCGATAGATGGTAAAGGTACATCTAAATTGCGTAATACCTCTAAAGCCTCTTCTTGGGCTATGTTGGTATACAGAGCTACCACATCAAGGGACACCAAAATTGAGTCCGTAATGGGAAGTGTAAGAGAATCTCCGGACCTGAAATGGTTGGTATGGGAACCTAGGTACAAACGAAAGCCCCTTGTTCAACACCAGGTCTTGTGCTTCTGTTAAAGGATATCCTGATATATTTATTACTGTGGTTTCGCCCGTATTCTGGTGATCGGGCCTTGTATCTGATCTAATGCAGGGTCCTTGTGGAGCAAAATGTTTAATCATCCCAGTTCGATGGTTAACGAAAAAGAATTTAATTTTTTGACACCTAAACATCCAGTGGTTCCTTGTTTCTATATGGTGCCAAAAATACATAAATCCCTCCTTAATCCACCAGGGCAGCCAATTGTGTCCTGCAGAGGTTCAATATTGGAACCACTTTCTCAGTACTGCGACATATTTTTGAAACCTTGTGCACAACAAGTAACTTCATATATAAGGGATACATCTCATTTTTTAGAGAAAGTGGATTCTCTTACACTTCCCATTACGGACTCAATTTTGGTGTCCCTTGATGTGGTAGCTCTATATACCAACATAGCCCAAGGAGAGGCTTTAGAGGTAATACGCAATTTAGATGTACCTTTACCTTCTCGGGTACCGAAGGAGTTTTTCTTGCAAATGCTGACATTGGTTCTCACACAGAATTTTTTCCAGTTTGAAGGGGATTTTTTTCACCAGATCCATGGGATAGCAATGGGGGCCACAGTGGCCCTGTCCATTGCTACGTTATATCTAGCGGATTTTGAAATGAAAAAAATTTTTCCTTCTGAATGGTATTCTAAGATTTGTCTATGGGTTAGATTTTTAGACGACATATTCTTTCTGTGGAATGATACTGAAGAAGCCTTGCATGTCTTTGTGGATTGGCTGAATGCTCAAAAGACCAACCTAACCTTTACACTACATTTCCATGCACAGGAGTTGGAATTTTTGGATGTAAAAATTTTTAAACAAGGTGCTCGGTTGGGCTCTACACTATATAGAAAATCAGTACAAAGAAATACTCTTTTGGAATATTCTAGTTTTCATCCTCCAGCCTTAAAGAGAGGATTACCTTATGGGCAATTTTTACAACTACGACGAATTTGCAGTTCGGTTCATGATTTTGAAGATCATGCTCAAGACTTAATGTCTAGGCTGCTTCAAAGAGGGTATCCTCACGCTATAGTAAAATGAGTCCGTATGAGGGCACGATATACCCACAAGGAATGGTTGAACAACTCCACAAATAGACAGGACGATGTTGATTTTATAACTGGCATTTTGCCATACATGTGGAATATTCCTAAAATTCAGACCATATTAAGGAAGCATTGGCGAATATTTTCCCTCCATGCTTGCTTTCAAAAACCACTACGGATAGCCTACACTAGGGGCCCGAATATTGGTAATTTGATAGGGAAAGCACAGGTTAGACTTTCACAGGTCTCTGGGGACAATCCAATCGGGCATTACTTTTGCCCTAAGGGTTTGTCCTGTGAGGTATGTCAGCGGACCATTGAGGGTACAGAATGGCACATTCCCAATACTAACATAAAACAGACTTCTAAATGGTCTACCACATGTTCGACATCTTTTGTGGTCTACATACTGGTTTGCCCTTGCAAAAAGCTTTATGTTGGATGGACTATCAGGAAAGTGAAACTTCGCTTACAAGAACATGCTTCGCGAATACGTAACACAGTACATTCAGCTCCTCTTGTTCAACATTGCCTGGAATTCAATCACACATTTTCTGATTTTCAATGGCGAATCATAGATCATGTCCCGGAGAGTCCTAGGGGAGGGGACAGAGAACAGCGTCTCCAATGGTTAGAACAGAGCTGGATCTTCCGTATTGGATCCTTAGAACCTAAGGAGTTGAACCTAAAATTAGATTGGATGAGCTTACTTTGACATCACTAAGTTGCATCAGCTGTTAGATTTAAATTCCCGGTGTTACCTTCAATCTGGATCAGTAAGTGTGACAAACAACGGAGGCGTCCGCTTCAGGAGGAGGGTGAACCATGCTATTTCTTCCGAATGGGTACTGCACAAGGCAGTTGAATGAACGAAGTTAAAATGGCGATACGCTGAGGTTCCTGTGGCAGGACGCACTAATCAGATGAGTACAAGTATACAGCAGATTTTCTAGAGTTGAAACAGGGCCAGAAATTGGAGTGTGGCTCTAAACGCAGTACTGTGTCCGATAATATCTGCAGTGTGGAGATATTGTGTTATAGCATTAAGGTTGAATGCGATTATTTCACAATATTTTATACAGTGGTTAGGTTACCACAAAAGTAATTAAAAGGGAAGTTACGCTTCAAGAGGGAGGCATCTCTCATGGTAAAAACTTCCGACAAAAACAAAAAATAGTGGTGTGTCAGTTACTTAAAATTTCACTCAATAGTTAGGGTATTGGTAGAGATTAGAGTGAAGGGTTTGAGAATTAATGAGTTTATCTGTGGGCATAATGGCTGGGAATGTGGATGGGGTCGGGATTCTTTAGAGGCAGGACAGCTAAGTTCTTTAGAAAGGAGTCAAAAACCCAGAGCAGCCTGAGCCTGCTGAGGTGACAGACTTGGGAGTCTGAGCCTTCTTTTGATGTTTTGGAGGTTGTTGTCCCTTCTGAGGAGCATGATGCTGACATTGAACAGCAGGAGTATAAGGAGGATAATTCTTCTTTTTATTAAAGGCGGATTTCTTTGCTGTTGCCTTCTTCATAGCTGGGTTGGCAGTAGATCTAGAGAGCCTATTTAGGGTAGTGTTTTCAGACTCCAACTGAGAGGCCTTGTCTTGCCAATCTTGGCCCAAAAGATTTTCGCCAGTGCAAGGGATATTTACCCAGCTTATCTTGAACCCATTGTTCAAGATCCGATGCCTGGAACCAAGCACTTCTGCGTGCACCGATGCAGATAGATGCAGTTCTGCTGATGCACTCAAGGCAATCAAAAGTTGCTCTGTTGACAAATTTTGAGACATTCTGAGCATGCTTTACAATGGTGAGATAATCTGCACTCGTCATCGGGGAGAAGAGGAACCATTAACTCCAAATCCTTAGTCACCTCTTTGAGGAATATACCCATATAGAGTATGTAGGAATTGATTCTGGCTGATAGTATGCAGGCCTGAAAGCAAACTCGACCAAAAGCATCGAGGGTTCTCGATTCCCTACCCAGAGGGTTAGAGGAATGTGTTTTTGAGCGCTTGATGCGACTCACTGCCGATTCCACAACCATTTATTTATTTATTTATTTATTTATTTATTTAACAGTTCTTCTATACCGCGCTTTTCAGATCAGTGCGGTTTACATTCAACATCAACTATACAACACAGGCATTCTGAGTTGTAAACTTTACAATAAACAGGGAAATCAACATGGAAACAACTGGGGAAACTATCTACATTGTATTTACACTATTACCTTTTTCAAGCAGGGTCTATCTACATCTTATTTACTTTTGAAGGATCAGGTGGGTTAGCCTTTTTCATACTGAGTCTGATTGTTTAGGTGTGGTGCGTGATTGTCTGAGGGGCAACATGTATGATTACTGAGGCTGGATTCAGGGTAGTATGTGGTGAATAGGTGGTGCTTTAATGCTTTCCTGAATTGGATTAGGTGGGTGATGTTTCGTATATAGGTGGGGAGGGCATTCCATGCTCTAGGTGCATAAATTGTAAAGGCTCTGTTTGTTGTTACTTTCGTGCATTTCGTTGTTGCCTTTGGGACCTCGAGGGTGTTTTGCGTCGTGGGTCTTCTGTTTCTGTTATGTGGTACTTTGTGTATCATCTTGCTGATAGCTGTGGGAGTCAAAGTGTTTAACGCTTTGAAGGTCAAGGTTAGGACTTTGTGGAGGATTCTTGCTTGAACAGGTAACCAATGGAGGTTCATCAGTACTGGCGTTATGTGCTCTCTCCGTGAGGCCCCTGTTAGTACTCTCGCAGCAGTGTTCATTGCGAGCTGGAGTGGTGCTAGTGTTGATTGGGGGAGACCGTGTAGGATTACGTTGGCGTAGTCAAAATGTGGTAATATTAATGCTTGATAGATCGATCGGTAGTCGCTGAAATCTAGTAGTGGTCGGAGATGCTTTAAAGTCCTTATTTTCATGTATACTGTTTTTACGGTGTTTTTTACGTGGGTTTTCAGATCCAGGTGTTGGTCCAGAGTAATGCCAAGGTAGCGGATTGTTGATTTGGTTTTCAGTTCTGTGTCGCCGATTTTTAAGGAGGGTGGAGGGGTGAAGTCCTGGTTCCTTGAGATGAAAAGGACATCTGTTTTGCTGTAGTTGATTCTTAAATTTTGTGTGTTGAGCCATTCTGCTACTGCCTCAAAACAGCTTGTTAGAGGGAAGAGGTCTGGTTGGTTGGTCCTGAAAGGGATGTATAGCAGGATATCGTCTGCGTAGGCTATACAGTTGACCTTGAATGAACGTGCTAGGGCACATATGGGCGTGCTAGGGCACCATGGAATGGTGCGGCAATTGTGTCTTTTGAAAACCAGGACACTCTGGTCCCCAGTACATGGTATCGAGCCGGCGGGTATTGGGAGAAATAGTAAGAGGGGTCTTCCACATATGAAGCATGAGGTTGTGAAGTATCCAATAGAATGGAAGCGTAGCTGCTTCTTTTGGAGCTGTTGGGTATTGAAGAATTTCCAATTCTTCGGCCCTATGCTCTTTCTCTGATGTTACTGTTATGGATAGACCCCTGATAACATTGCGAATAAAGTCTTGGAAAGACATGTCCTCTGGTGGGGACATGCGGCATTGTGGAGACGGAGACAGGTCTTCCGGTAGAGTTTGTATGTCTCGAGTACTGGCCGATTCAACGTCTGAGGAATCCGAATCCAAAGACACGAAGTATCGATGGGCAGGGTGCTCCCACTCCATACGAACTCAGTACCAGTAGAAGCCGGTACCTGGAATTTGTGTAGTTGGAACCTCAGTACTGGAAATTGATTTGAGGGCCAGCATGGGCGGTAGCGTGGAAAGTGGCAAGAAAGTCTATGCAGTCTGTATCGGTACCAACGACAGTACAGACGTCTGCGGAACCAACTAAGGGTTTCACTGGAACCAAGGCTGCCAGTAAGACCGCTAAGCTCCACTCGATGGCAAGGATGTATTGATCCATGAAGCATGTCAATGCTTGGGTATTGGTACTGGAATTGCAGGCCACAATCCCTAAGCATGGCACCAGGAGCTCTCCAGAGGTGGAGGCCTTGGGAGTATCCTGGGACCCCACTAAGACTTTGGAGGGAAGGTCCTCCTGCTGGGGTTGTTTGGCCAGTGTGTTCCCCTCCAGGGCAACGCCTGAGGCATCTTGATGCTTTGAAGGAGATCTGCTTTTGGGGGGGTGGCCAGTCTTTGATGAAGACTTAGGTTTTGATACCTGATATCCATGGGAGGAAGATGAAACTCTCAATGAAATCGATGCTAAAGAGACGGCGTCTGAGGCGAAGAGGGTGCCCAGCTTTGCAGCTCGATTCTATAGGCCTCTCCATCATTTTTCTGCAGAGAGGACATTCTGATGGTTGATGATCAGGCCCTAGGCATTTTAGACACCAGTCATGGGTGTCAGTGGCCGGAATAATACCGCCACACTTGGAACACTTCTTAAAACCACTGGATTGTTTTTCCATTGTGTCAGAGACAAATGGAAGGCCTAGGCCTATGATGGCATTGATGCGCCTGAAGAAAGTGGAACTTTCTTCACAGATTTTAGTTTAGTTTTGTTTTTTTAAAGAAGAAAGAACCGATGGAAGTCGGTACCAGCGTCGGCAGGAAGGCAGACGCGAACCACAAACATATGAAAAACAGGAATTTTCTGCGGTGACAGGATTTGCTTCCTATTTGCTCCGCAGAAAACGAAGAACTGAGGAAGGAGAGCTGGAAAGGCAAGAAGGCAGCTACGCAGGTGCAGTGGGGTGCTCCCAAAGGCTTTCCTATTGGACACTGGGGAGCGTTCCCACGCAGACTGTGTTGATGTCAACGTCACCCATATGTGAAGACTACATTCCTGCTTGTTCCTGGAGATATGAAGTATTTATTCCTAAACCATGGGAAGAGCTTGAAGCAATAGTTTTGAGCTCCAGTGGAGGTAGATGTTCCAAACATTTCAGAGCTAAAAACAGGAGAAAGTGAGATGGCATCTGAAGGAGGCAGAATGCTAGCTTAAATCACAATTCATCTGCCAAGGGGAGGAAGCTGTCCACTCCACTCTCAGGAAGTTATGAGAGTGTGAGGAATATACCTGACTGTGATTTATAAGAGTGCGGTGCTATGCTAAACGGGTATGTGAAAGACAACTATATGAAACTGAACTGATCTATATTAAGTGGCCATTTTTTGCAGCTGACACTGCCAGAAGCAGAGAATGCTGTGAAGGGCTAATTAGTCTGCAGCTATGAGAAAGACTAACATTATTGCGGTGAAGAACAGGACTAATGTTGGTGCACAAAAGAGAAGTTTTTACAGAAGAGAAAAGACACTGACTAGACTTTGGCTGATATTTAGGCACAGTCTGACTGGCAGCCAGGGCTGTGGTGGAGGGGAGAAAACCCCTGTGTGAATTACAGCTGTTTGAGGCTGATCCACAGAAAAGCTACCTTAATTTTAGAACTTTGCTTAACAAATAAATAGCCATTCTGACAGAGAAGGGAATTTATTTTATTTATTTATTTATTTAACATTTCTTATATACCGCGCTATTTGTCATCAGCGCGGTTTACATCAAAACAATAGAACACTTGACCGGAGATTGGCCGTCGTTTACATGAAACGGGGAGTTAACATGGAGGAGAACTTGGGGAACTATTTACGTTCAAGCTTGTCAGTAAGAGAGGCTGATGTTGCGCTGAGAGGCTGATGTTGCGCTGAGTGCCCCCTGCAGAGTGACCTGCGTGAACAGAGTGTTGGACTGAGGTAGAGCACTAGATGTGGTATATTTAAATTTCAGTAATGGTTTTGACATTCTTCCACAAAGGTGACAAACAAATTTAGCACCCTAGGGATGGATCCAAATTGACCAACAGGGTTAGAAAGTGGTTGAATGGGAGGCAATAAAGGGTACAGATAAATGGAATTCACTCTAAAGAGAAAAATGTTACCAATGGTGTGCCACAGGGATCAGTCCTTGGACTGATTCTTTTAAATATTTGTGTAAATGATATTGCGGAAGGGCTGTTAGATAAGTTTTGTGTCTTTCTGGAAGATACCAAAATCTGCTATAGGGCAGACACCCAGGAAGCTTTAGAAAACATAAGGAGGGATCTAGCCAGGTTTGAAAAACGGTTGAGAATTTGGCAGCTGAGATTTAATGCTAAAAAATACAGGTCATACATTTTGATTGCAAAATTCCAATGGAGCGGTACAGTATGGGGGGTGAAGTATATCTGCCCACAAAAAAAGAGTGGGACCTGGAGGTGACTGTTTCTGATGATCTTAAAGTGGCTAAAGAGGTAGAAAAGGTGCCAGAGAAAGCCAGAAGGATGCCTGGGTGCATAGAAAGAAGAATGGCCAGCAGGAAGGAGGAGGTGATAGCGCCTCTGTATCAGTCATAAGAACATAAAATATGCCATAGTGGGTTAGATTAATAGTCTATCAAGCCCAGTATCCTGTTTCCAGCAATGGCTAATCCAGGTCACAAGCACCTGTCAGGTTTTCAAAAGGTAGAATGATTCTATGCTATTTGTAGCTTCACTGCATGCTCCCTAGTCTTTCTACCTTTTGAAGGAGTAAAATGGAAATTACACTTACCTGGTAATTGTGGTTCCTTGAGGGAATCCAGTTTAGTCCATACTTCTGAGTAGTGCACCTCCTCCTGCAGCCTGGAGACTGGGCATGTCCACAAAATCGTGACCTCACTGCATGTAGCTCCTCTGCTCTCCCAGCAATCCCCAGTGAACTATTGACAAAGCACACTCGAAGGAGCAAGAAACAGTTAACTATAACAATACTCAAACGTGAAATACAACTATACATTGTGAAGTGTTCCTTTCCTTTTTCCTTTTTTTTTTTTAAATAGACAGACTGCTTTCTTCTGCCTGCCTCCCACTGCTGAAGCCAAACCACAGACAGTCAAGAACAGAAAAAAAGGAAACACTGAACCTTACTTACCAGCAACTACAGTCCATTCCAACCTCTTTCAGCCGCTGAAACCATCCCGGGTGAGAATGAGGACTAAACTGGATTCCCTCAAGGAACCACAATTACCAGGTAAATGTAATTTCCATTTCCTTTTTAGTCATCCAGTTTAGTCCATACTTCTGGGATGTAAAAGAGCAGTAATTAACGGGAGGGACCTTTCCAACCAGCTTGCAAAACTGCCGACCTGAAAACGGCATCCTGCGCTGAGAGAACATCCAGCCAATAATGTCTGCTGAAAGTATGCAGAGATGACCAGGTGGCCGCTCTACAAATCTCCACCGGAGGCACCAAGCTGTGTTCTGCCCATGACGCAGCCTGCGCTCTGGTAGAATGAGCCCGCAAACCTGCCGCACCACTCTACCCTCCAAGAGATAGGCAGAAGCAATGGTTTCCCCAATCCACCATGAAAGCGATGCCTTAGCCGCCGCCTCACCCCGGCGGCTACCTCTGAACAGAACAAACAACCTATCCGACTTATGAAAGACCTCGGACACTTAAATATTGCAGCAACACTCGCTTCACGTCCAAACGCTGCAAACTGCGGTTCGCCGAGCCATCCTCCAGCGAACCCAGGACCGGCAAAGAAACCATCTGATTCAGGTGAAATGGAGAAACTACTTTTGGTAAGAAGGAAAGAACAGGCCGCAGAATCACCCTTTCCTTATGAAAAACCAAGAATGGCTCTTGACAAGATAAAGCTTGGAGCTCCGAAATTCGCCTTGCAGAGCAAATGGCTACCAAGAACACCGTCTTCAGAGTTAAATCCTTCACCGATGCCTTGTGCAAAGGTTCAAAGGGTTCCCTCGTCAAGGCTCCCAAAACCAGGTTGAGATCCCATGACGGAACCACGACTCTACGAGCCGGTCGAAGATTGGAAACGGCCTTCAGAAACCACAACACATCCGGGTGCGACCCCAGCGCCACCCCCTGGACCTTGCCCCTGTAGCATGCCAAGGCCTCCAGCTGAACCTTCAAGGAACTAGCAGCCAGCCCTTTCTCAAAACCATCCTGGAAAAAACTGAGCACCACCGGAACAGACGCCGTTGCTGCCCGGATCTGCCCCTTGGAACACCAATCCTCAAAAATCCGCCAAACGCGAACGTATGCCAAAGAAGTAGACCTTTTCCGTGCCTTAAGCAAAGTCGCTATCACTGCAGGTGAATAACCTTTCTTCTTTAGCTGCGCCCGCTCAATGGCCAGACCGCAAGCGAGAATCAATCCACCTGTGGCATCCGCAGCGGCCCCTGCCGTAACAGATCCTCCGACGCCGGCAACCTCCACGGAAGCCCGCCGAGGAGTCGAACCAGATCCGCGTACTAAGGATGCCGCGGCCAGTCTGGAGCCACCAACAACACGCTCCCCCGATGAGCTTCAATTCATTGCACCACCCTGCCGATTAGCGCCCACAGAGGAAACACATAAAGCAGGCCCGACGTCGGCCAAGGTTGCATCAGCGCGTCGATGCCTTCTGACATCCTCTCTCGACGCCTGCTGAAGAAACGGCTTGCTTTTGCTGACTGGAAAGTCCCCATGAGGTCCATAATTGGCGACCCCCATCTTTGGACTATCTGAGCAAAGACCTCGGGGTGCAACTCCCACTCCCCCGTGTCTACTTGCACCCTGCTGAGGAAGTCCGCTGTCACGTCCTTTCCTGCAATGTGTGCCGCCGACAGCGCCGACAGACGAGATTCCACCCACTGAAAGAGATTTTCCGCCTCTTCTTCCATGGCTGAACTCCCGGTGCCGCCCTGGCGGTTGATGTATGCCACCACCACCGAGTTGTCGGAAAGCACCCGTATTGCTCTTCCCGTCACGGTGGTCTCGAATGTCTGAAGCGCTCGAGTCACAGCTCGCAGTTCCAACCTGTTGATCGACCAAGAAGCCTCCTGGGTCGACCAATGCCCCTGCGCGAAGATCTCTCTGCAATGTGCTCCCCAGCCCGCAAGGCTCGCATCCGTCAACAGCGGAAGCCACTCCGGTTGCTCGAGGCTCATCCCCAAGGTCAACGAACCGGGATGTAACCAACACTGAAGCGAGCTCTTGACCTTGGCCGGGCAAGGCAACCGCATGTTCAGGAAGTCCCTCTGATGAGACCAACGACGAAGCAGCGCTCTCTGCAATGGACGCATATGAAACCTGGCCCAGGGTACCGCCTCTAACGTTGCCGCCATTGTACCCAGGACCTGCAGGTAACTCCAGGCCGAAGGACCCGGAGACGCCAGGAACTGCCGAAGCATCGCCTGTAAGCCCTGTACTCGTCGTGTCGGAAGAAACACTCTCCCCACTCGAGTGTCGAACCGTACACACAGATATTCCAAATCCTGCGTCGGCACTTGGTGACTCTTTGCCACATTGACCACCCAGCCGAGCCTCTTGAGAAACTTCACCACCTTGTCGGTCACTAGAATGCTCTCGGCCTCGGACTTCGCCCGAATCAACCAATCGTCCAGATAAGGATGAACCAGGATTCCTTCTTTGCGTAACGCCGCCGCCACCACCACCATAATCTTGGTGACAGTGCGCAGCGCTGTTGCAAGGCCAAACGGCAAGGCCTGAAACTGGTAATGACCCCATGCAGGGAAAATCGGAGGTATCTGCGATGGCCTTCCCTGATTGGAATATGCAGATATGCTTCCATCAGACTGAGCGCAGTTAAGTACTCCCCTTTCCGCACCGCGACAATGACGGACCTTAAGGTCTCCATCCTGAAATGCGACACGCCGAGACAGCAGTTCACGCCTTTGAGATCCAAGATGGGCCGCACTGAACCGTCCTTTTTTGGAACTATGAAATAGATGGAGTATCGACCCTTGCCGCAGTCGCTTTCGGGTACGGGGCCTACAGCCTCCATCTGCAATAAGTGATCCAGTGTCTGACGGACCGCCACGGATTTCCCTAGCTCTCTGCAAGGAGAGAGGACAAAGGAATCCCGTACAGGCCGGGCGAACTCTAACGCATAGTCGTCTCAAATTATTTCCAAGACCCACTGATCTGTTATTTGGGCCCAAGCCGGAAGAAAAGCCTGAAGCCTCCCGCCAATTGTCTGAATTCCGGCCCGAGCCCGCCGCCCTTCATTGCAACTTTCTGATGGGAGCTGACGAAGTCGTTGCAAACCCTCTATCGGCTCCTCGAAACCCCCGAAATCCTTGAGCCCGTGATGCAAATCGCCCCCGCTGGAAACCCCCCAAACGGGAAGAATGAAATCTCCTGAAGTCACGGAACTGACCCCGAGAGGACTGCGAGGATCGTCCCTGTTTAGGCTTGTCCTCCGGAAGTCTACCACCCTTACACTCCCCCAGATCCTTCACCAGCTTATCTAAGTCTTCGCCAAACAACAGAGTCCCCCGAAATGGCAGCTTACTGAGCCACGCCTTAGAAGATCCGTCTGCTGCCCAATTTCGCAACCAAATGGACCTGCGAGCCGCTACCAAAGAGGCCATACTATTAGCTAAGGCTCTGATCAAATCATAATGAACATCGGACAAGTAGGCCGCCCCAGACTCCAGCCGGTCTAACTCCCGCAGGCCTTCGGATTCCAGCTGCACAGCGTGGCGCAACCCCTGCATCCATCTAAGACAAGCCCTAGCTACCCAAGCTCCACAGATGGAAGCCTGTAGCGACAGGGCATCCGCCTCAAAGGACTGCTTCAACAAATCATCCACCTTCCTATCTTGTGCGTCCTTCAGAGCAGCACCACTTTCCACCGGGATGGTGGTCTTTTTTGTTACCGCTGAAACTGCTGCATCAATTTTCGGCGTCCGAAACCTTTCCTTGTCCTTATCCGCCAACGGATACAACCTACACAGGGTCCTAATGCCTTTGAGACCTGCCTTAGGTACATCCCATTCCTCCTGGATCATGCGGTCGACAACCCGATGAACAGGAAAAACTACCTGAGATTGTCTTACAGCCTGAATGATCGGGTCTTCCTCGCCTTCGTCTTCTGCCGGCTGTTCAGTTGACAGCTTCAGCGTTCGCAGGGACTCTGAGATAAGTGGCACCAACTCCTCTCTCCGAAACAACTGAATAATCCTTGCCTGGTCCTCTGGCTCGGGAATCTATCCCTCCTCTAACTCCTCCACACCCGTTTCCAACTCCGTTTCTCGCTCTTCCGAGCCGAGCCGAGCCAATCGACCCGAGGGGGGGAAAGATCCTGAAGCTTCACTTTCTTAACCGGCCGAAGGAAGTCACTGCCCACTTCCACTGCCAAAGCCTGCGGAGACGGCGAGGGTGACGCCAAGGCATCCGGCGCTTTACCCTGCCTTCGCATGCAGAATGCCTGGTGCATAATCAAAACAAAATCTGGCGAAAAATCACCGGGCTGCTGCTCCGCTCCCGCAAACAGAGAGGCCCCAACTTGCCCCTCCTGGGAACCCTGCAGAGGCGTTTGCTGTGACACGGGCGGAGGACTCCCTTCCGCCAAAGGCGCCACGGCCTGAACCTCCCTGACGGAACTTCCATCTGCTGTTCTAGAGAAGTAGATACTGCCGTACACCCCTGCCAGATCCCGGGCTCAGTAATCGCTCCTCTACGGCTGCCACACACTGCAGGCGAGCCGCCATAAAAATAACTCTCTGCACAGCACAGAAAGTAAAAACAGCCTGTCCTTATTTTACCCCTTTTTGTTTGTTTGTTTGTTTGTTTTTTTTATCAGGACTAGAATCGATCCAGATAGCCTACCTATAAGTAAAACAAAAGGGACCAGTACACTATTACTAAGTACCCAAAAATAAAGGAAGAAACAAGAAAAACAATAAAATTAAGAAAAACAATAAACGCAGCGCGAACTGACCGGGGATGGGCAAACTAAGCAATTTTGCAGCCTTTTTCCACCTCCCGCAGGCCTGCCAGTCGCCCGCATGCGGCACTCATGAGGCCAAAATGGCCGCCGCTGAGAACAATTAGAAAAAAGGCGCCAAAACGCCCGAAGCCTCCGAAACGGCAAAATGCCAGCCGGTCACGAAGGAGGCCCGTTCCCCTGCTTACTTCACTGCACCGTGAAGGACAGAAGCGGAAACCGCGCTACTCCAGCACCCACGGCCCCGCTGTCTCCGGGACAATCGCTGCACCGCTGGACAAACCCCCCCCCGGTCTGTCAGCCTTTCCTGCCAGCCGGCCCGAAGAGGGAGCCCGGCACAAGGCAATCAGCGTCCCATTGCTGAGAGTAGAGCTCTCCCCCGAAACAGCAAGGGTGGAGAGATCTAAGCAGCGCTGAGGAACCACACACTCAGATAAAGAGGAAACACCAGCAGGGACCGGCAGAAGAAATCTTCACCGTCTTTTTTTTTTTTTTTTTAAAGAGATATGCCCAAAATAAAGCAAAACCAATAGTAGATTGAAAATAAATCAAACTTCTCAATCCTAAAGCTCCTTAACCTAGCCCTAAAGTGAGCCCAACCCTAGGCTCACACATCCTCCTGCTGCCTGAGACTGGGCACACACTGGGGATTGCTGGGAGAGCAGAGGAGCTACATGCAGTGAGGTCACGATTTTGTGTATATGCCCAGTCTCCAGGCTGCAGGAGGTGGTGCACTACCCAGAAGTATGGACTAAACTGGATGACCGAAAAGGAACAATTGATTTGCACTTACCAGTTCCACTCTATTCATTTTATAGATCTCAATCACATCTCCCATCAGCCGTCTCTTTTCCAAGCTGAAATCCAAGCTGAAAAGTCCTAACCTTTTCAGCCTTTCCTCATAATGATACAGTATCCTTCCAACCCCTTTATCATTATGGTGGCTCTTCTTTTCTAATTCCACTATATCCTTTTTAAGATATGGTGACAAGAATTGCACACAATATTCAAGGTGCGGTCGCACCATGCAGCGATACAGAGGCATTATATTTTTGGATTTATTCTCCATTCCTTTTATTATGATTCCTAACATTCTATTTGTTTTCTTGGCGGCTTCTGCAAACTGGGCAGAGGGTTTCAATGAATTATCCACGATGACGCCTAGAACCTTTTCCTAGGTGGTGATGCCTAATATGGAGCCTTGCATCATGTAAGCATAGTTTGGGTTGTTCTTCCCTAAGTGCATAACGTTGCACTTTTCCACATTAAATTTCATCTGCCATTTGGATGCCCGGTCTCCCAATTTATCAAGGTCCTCTAGTAATTTTTCACAATCATCTTGGGTTTTAACAACTTTGAATAATTTTATGTCATCTGCAAATTTGATCACCTCATTTACTGTTCCCATTTCCAGGTCCTTTATGAATATGTTAAAAAGCAGTGTGTCCAGCACAGATCCCTGGGGTACTCCACTATTCACCTTTATCCATTGAGAAAATTGGCCATTTAACGTGACTCTTCTTTTAGCCAGTTCCCAGTTCACAATAGCACACTGCCTACTATCCCATGACTTTTTAATTTCCTCAAGTCTCTCAAGTGGGACCTTGTCAAAGGCTTTCTGAAAATCCAGATACACCATATCAACTGTTTCACCTTTATCTACCTATTTATTTACACCTTCAAATAAATATAGCAGAAAAGTGAGACAAGACTTTCCTTGGCTAAATCCATGCCGGCTTTGTCTATATTGTCAGTAGGTTTCTATATTGTTCAGTAGGTTTGTTCTTTATAATGGTTTCTACCATTTTGCCCAGTACTGATGTAAAGCTCATCGGTCTGTAGTTTCCTGGATCATGCATTACATTGGCCATTTTCCAATTTTCAGGTGTTGCAAGATGATTTTAATGATAGTTCTTTCTGCACCCTGGGATGTACAGTAGTAGCCAAAAAATTAAGGCAGGTATCTTTTTCTACAATTTATTGTTAAATAATGTACTGTGGAGATGTCACATGTGCTTACTTATTTAATCAGCATGGCGATTAGTCACACTATGCGTCTGGCACCAATTTTAGTTTACTTACACTCTGTAGTAGGTTTCTTGGATGAAGTTTTGAATTTTTACAACTAGGAAAAGATTGAATGTTACATGTAAAATATACAATCAAGATGGGTAGAAAGTGTGATATTAATGACTTTGTAAAGGGACAAGTTGTCACACTCCATGCTGAAGGATATTCGCAATGTGCTATTGCAAAACATTTGCATATATCAAGGTGTGCAGTTCAGAATGTTCTGAAACCAGGCGGCCGTACATGTTGCTCAAAATGTGGGCGCAGACGGATAACTACTGGATGAGATGACCGAGTCCTCAAAAGCATTATTACATCTAGTCCACATACTTCATCTCAACGTGTGGCTCAGTTAGCTAATGATCGAGGAATAAAGATAAGTGCCAGATCTGTCTGATGACGGCTTGTAGATGAATTCAAACTCGTGCCAAGAAGACCTGCCAAGAAGCCTATGATGACCAGGGAACAAATTGCTGCCCGCATACAGTTTTGTAGCAAGATGAAAGACAAATCTGCTGAATGGTGGGAGAGGGTAATGTTCACAAATGAAAGCACATTTCAGCAAGTACGTGGGAGTGGTTACAACTATGTCCGTCGACCAGCAGGCGAAAGACTAAATCCGAAGTACACGATCAAGACTGTTAAACACCCACCCTCATGGTATGGGGTGGTATCTCGGCCAATGGACGATGTGGCCTGCACATTTTTGAGAAAGGTGAAAGAGTAAATGCTGCAAAATACATATCCATGCTGAATAGTAAAGTTAAAATACACATGAATGTTTCTGGCACAACTATATTTCAGCAGGACTTGGCACCGTGTCACACTGCAAAAACAGTCAAAAAATGGTTTGTGGACAATAGGATCGAACTGCTACCAAGTTGGCCATCAAACTCTCCGGATCTCAATGTAATTGAAAACTGTTGGAATCTTATGAAGAAAAATGTGGCAGCACACCGTCCAACTTCAGAAGCATATTTAAAGGATATATTCAAGCATGCATGGGTCAACGAAATCACTCCGGCATACTGTAAAATGCTAGTTAACAGTTTGCCTACAAGAATCCAGGCTGTGCTGAAAAATCATGGACACCCTATCAAATATTGACACATATATTGTTTCCTGAATAAAACTTTGAAAATGACATATATATCTTTGGTTCTTAAAGCTTTTGACCAAGAAAGTGACAATAACACATACTTTTCTAATAAAATTCTGATATTTTGGACTCTGCCTTAATTTTTTGGCCACTACTGTATATCATCCAGTTCAGGTGATTTGCTACCCTTTAGTTTATCAAGATTTGTTTCAATTCCTCTGAAATATCATCTTTAAATACTATTGTTGGCATTGGTAACTTCCCTATGTCTTCTGCAGTAAAGTTCACAGCAAAGAATTCATTCCATCTCTCTGCTATGTCCTTGTCCTCCCTTACTGCCCCTTTTACCTCTCTATCACCCAATGGTACAAATGACTCTCTCAAGGGTTTTTTTTGCTGCAAATGTACCTGAAAAGGTTTTTATTATGAGTTTTTCTTTCCACTGCAACCTTCTTTTCAAAATCCCTCTTTGCCTACCTCTTCAATGCCTTGCATCTATAACTTGCCAGTGCTTATGTTGTTTCCTGTTTTGCCATTTGGCTCTTTTTTTCCATTTTCTGAAAGATTTATTTATTTATTTAATGAGTTTTGTTATACCATTTTTCTACCAACCAAAACATTTACATAAAACTGGATGAGTACAATGAATAGGAGAATTAGAAAGATTCAATGAACTGGAGAATACAAGTCCAAACGGTTTAAATAAAACTAGGTAAATCCAACGAACTAAAGGGATACAATGAACTGATGAAATATTAAGAATCTGATAACTATTTATTAAATCAACTGTGATCATGTTCACTATTGCCAATTGGCCTAAACACCATTATCTTTTGCACCAGATCCTACGTTCTCCTAAGGACAAAGTCTAAAATTCCTTCCCCTCGTGTCTGTTCATAAATGACTGCTTCATGAAGCAGTCAGTTGATTTCATCTGAAACTTTATCTCTCTAGCATGTCCTGATGTGATACTGACCTGGTCAATACCAGGGTAACAAAGCACTCAACTGAAAATGCTGGGATGGCTGCAAATTAAACTGCCTATATAACCAGAAATGTACAAAATCTATCTCCCATAAAATCCCCAATCATTCTAACCCCACTTGAGTGCCAGCACACCCAAACATCTGAATTCATATCAATGCATACTGCAGGACTGTGCCATAGGAATGCAGTTAGTGTGCATTACTAGTAATTAGGTCCCATTACTTAAAATGGGATCTAGAGTAAAATAACATGAATGAACTATGTTAACACGGGGTTAATTTACGCATATTAGTTGGAAAGAGGAGATAACACTATCATCCATACTGGTGTAGTCTACAGGCCTCCAACTCAAACTGAAGAAATAGATAGAGACTTGATTATTGATATTGCAAAGGTAGCCACGAAGGGGGAAGTGATCATATTGGATGACTTTAATCTATCCGATGTGGACTGGAGTATTCCTTCTGCAAATCTGGAAAGAAGTAAAAAAAAGTGTGAATGCCTTCCAAGATGCACTGCTTAGACAAATAGGGATGGAACCAACCAGAGAAAGTTTGATACTGGATTTAGTACTCACCAACGAAGACAGTGTGTCAAAAGTGCAGGTGGGTGCCCACGTGAGCAGCGGTGATCATCACACGGTGTGGTCTGAGATAACAGCCAGGGCAGAATCCAAGCACAGCAAGCTCAAAGACCTAGACTTCAAAAATGCCAACTTCAGTAAAATGACCAAGTGCCTGAAGGAGGAGTTGGCAGGGTGGGAGGAAGTAAGGGAAGTGGATTTGCAGTGGGCTAAACTAAAGGAGGCAATAAAAGGGGCAATGGATACATATGTAAGGAAAGTAAATAAAAACAAGAGGAAAAGGAAACCTATATGGTTCTCCAAAGAAGTGGCTGCACAAATAAAAGCAAAAAACACAGTTTTCACAAAATTCAGAAGTTTGCAAATAGAGGAACAAAGAAAAGAATACAGAATAAAGCTAAAAGAGACAAAAAGAGAAATAAGGATAGCAAAAGTAAAGGCAGAAGATGGATAAAGATCTGAAGCGTGGTGACAAAACGTTTTTAGGCAAATTCAGGAGAAGAGGAGCATCAGAGGTGGAATTGCAAAACTCAAATGTGCCGAGAAAAGATTTGTGGAAAGTGACATTGAAAAAGTGAAATGCTAAACAAATACTTCTGTTCTGTTTTTACTAAAGAAAAACCTGAAGAAGGACCACCTGTGATTGACAAATATACAAATGCTTTTGAAACTGTTCACCACCACCTTCTCCTTAATACCTTGTCCTTACTTGGTTTTAAGAGCTCAGTGCTATCCTGGTTCTTTTCTTATCTCTCCTACTGCTCTTTCAGTGTTTGCTCTGGTGGATCCTCCTCTACTGCCATCTCACTCTCAGTTGGTGTTCCCCAAGGGTCTTGTCCTAGGCCCATTCCTTTTGTCTATCTATACCCAGTCCCTTGGTACACTCATCTCCTCCCATGACTTTCAGTACCACTTTTACGTTGATGACTCCAAGATCTCTCCCTATACATAATATCTCTCCGGCAATCCAGGCCCGGATCTCTGCCTGCCTTTCAGATATTGCTGCCTGAATGTCCCACTGTCATTTGAAATTGAACATGATCAAACCGAGCTTCTTATTTTTCCCCTTCCTCCCTTTTCAATCTCTGTTGAAAACACTCTTGAATTTCATTTCCTTAGCCCGCAACCTTGGAGTCGTCTTTGAATCTTTCCTCCCTCCCACCTCCTCCACACACATCCAACTGATAGCTAAAACCTGTCATTTCTTTCTCTATAGTATCAGCAAAATAGCACAGTTACTTACCTGTAACAGGTGATCTCCGGAACAGCAGGAATTAGTCTTCACATATGGGAGACGTCGCCGACGGAGCCCGCACGGGAATGCTCCCCAGCATCCAATCAGAAAGCCTTTGGGAGCATCCCCCACGCCTGCGCGGTGGCTTCCCGCCCTTCCTATTGCCTCTCCCCAGTTGAGTTTTATAGCTGAGCCGGAAGGAGAGGAGAGGAAGGAATAGAGAGATAGAGACACAACTCCTAGGGGAGGCGGGCGGGTTGTGAAGACTAATTCCTGCTGTTCCGGAGATCACCTGTTACAGGTAAGTAACTGTGCTATCTCCAGGAACAAGCAGGAGTGAGTCTTCACATATGGGGACTCCCTAGCTGAGGATGCCCGGGGAGATCCCATCAGCGCAGCCCCGGCCAGGATGGCACTTCCCCAACCTGGATCCCCGGCATCCCCCGAGGGATGGAGGGTAGGAGTTGAGAGAGAGGAACAGCAAAACCCAAAGGCTACAGGAAGAGTAGTCTTTAGAATGCACGAGAAGTATCATTAAGCATTTAATGAATTAAGGACCAAGCACCATGTAGAGCTTACCTACTGGGTTGTAGGAAGTGTGGCTGTGATGCAGGTACTGTAGACGCAGTAGCGAGATCTTCAAGGGAACTCCACAGCAGCGAGGAGGGAGTTCCAAATCCGGAAGGACTGGAGATCCAGTTGTCAACTGGGTCAGGAGAAGGACGGCAGGTCTTCAAGGAAGCTTTATGCAAAAGCTGAGCACTCCCTTAGGAGCAGAGTCCATAACTCAGAGGACTAACAGTAGAAGACTGGCCGATCCGGATAGCCTAGTCCGGAGAAGGGTAGGGGTGCACCCCGGAGCAGAAGGAGTACACAGTCTTCCCTAGCTAAGGGATAGGAAGACGGGTCTGAAACTCCGGGAGGAGGGCATAACTAAAAGTAGAAGCTGTGGACCTCACAGCAGTACGCAGAGTACAACCAGTCTGAGGGCCGATCCAAGGAAAATAGGCAGGCGGACTGGCCGGACCTCGGAGGGGGGGGGGGGGGCGTGAGTACCGGCCATAGGGGAAAAGGCGTTAGAGCACAGGCACTGTGGACACCTCCCAGTATGCGCCTACTGAACAGGTAATATCTGATATATCTAGGTAGTTGGGCATGGAGAACGCCCACCCAGGCACTGACGTAGGTATGCCGAGGAACCTACCTCCCTGAGCATAACACTGATAAGGCAGACCTGCCATTGATCCACAGAAACGTCCCCCTGGGGGGAGGCGTCAAGATCCGTCCGGGGGGAGGGATCTATTCCAGTGGAGCAGGGGCAGATCGGCGAACTAACAGCACAGTAGCGTGAAGGACAGAGGGTATAGTCCTTGGTAAGCATTGGGGGACTATAGCCGGGTGGGTTCTCCTGCCTGAACAGAGAAAACCAGACAAGGTGAACAGGGCTGATCCGGCCTTGTTGAGGAATTGTTCCGAACATGCTGCGAGGCACAGCACACAAACCGGTACGGTATCAATCAGCAGGGGAACCCTGGCAAAGAAGGGTTCGGGGAACGTACCTAAGGGTAAGTAAGTTGAGGGGTAGGAAGTCCATGGGCCATAGCTAACATGGAATAGAGGTGATCTCTCTCTTCCAACGGAAGGAGAATACCTGAACCCCTGGATAAACATTCGAACCATTTGCCCCAGAGTAGAGCTCAATTTTTAGCTTCTGGTGAGAGAAGGTTAATTGCAGGCAGCCGCCTACAGGAGCCTAAAACGGCTTGGTATGAGTATCCTGGCGCGGGCCCGGGAACTTCAAACCAGAGTGAGAGGTCCCTTGCTTGGGCGCCCCTGGCGGGTGGGCGGAGGGATGACCTTTCCTCTTCCTAGGGAAGGAAGGTGTAGAGAGGCTTTTCCCACCCCCGGGGGGAGGACGGGACCTAGGACGGCTTCTAACGCTGGGAGGGTTAGCGAAGCACTGAGCAACCTGACGTAAGGCTTCACACTATTGAAGAGGTGGTCTCCAGCACAAGGAGAATTACCCAAGTTATGTTGTGCCCGTCTGCACAAATCTTACACCTGTAACCATGCTGTACGACGTGCTCTGATGGCGATAACAGAGGATCTGCTGACCGCCAGGAAGGATTCTAGAGAAGCACGATAAAGGAACCCCGAGATATTCCTGCAGTGATAAAGAAGCAAAGAATATTCAGAGGCTTTGGTTGCAGACAAAAAGGGAGACAACCGAGATAATCTCTCGGTGATCTCCCGGAGTGTCAGGCTCATATAAAAAATATATGAAAGAATTCTGGAAGCCAATATGGACGTTTGAAAGGTTTGACGCCCCAGGGTCTCCAGCGTTTTCGAGGCGCGACCTGGAGGGCGAGAAGAATGCTTCTTCTTGCTTCCCACCTTCCTCAGCGCAGATTCCACAACGATGGAATGATGTGGAAGCTGGTGCTGCTGAAACCCCGGGGAGGGGGGCACCCGATACAGAGCATGCATCGCTGTCGACGGTGCAGGAACCCTCAAAGGCGACCGCCATGCCTCCAGTAGAAGACCCTGCAGGGAAGGATGTAGAGGAAGCATTACAGCCTCCTGTTCCGCAGGACCTGGACTTAGGGAGAACCCTGGATGGGAATAGCAAGCAGGTCCGCCATGTCAAGAAGAAAATCCTGAAAAGACAGCTCTCCCAGAGGGGCTATGCCGTGAGAGGCGATGGCGGGAGGGGCCGCCAGGGCACCAAAAGGCCTATCGGACTGATGTCCGCTGGGCCGAGGAAGGTACCAACAGTTCCGGATCGGGGCAGTCAGCATGGTGTCGTCGGCACCCGGAATTGATTCCAAACTAGGCATCGAAGGGGTCGATGGCACCGATGGGACCGCAGGAATCGGCCTCAGCCCCGACCCCGGGTGCAGCACTGCCCCCGGCGTTTGAAGCGGTTCCGCGGCATCCGGAGGGCAGTGGTTAGTAATCTCTGCTCTGCGTTGCGGGAAGGGACAGGGCCCGGGCCCGAAGCGTGTCATAGCCAAGCCTTCGAGGCTGGATACCGATTCTAGGCTGGGCATCGAACCGAGCGAGGAGATCGACTCCCTCCTAGGGGGCTCCGGCGGCGACAGCCGTGCCGGCGATGCTGACCCCGGGGAGCAAATCGGAACCGCGTCGATCGGCGTCGCGGGAATAGAGGGCCCCCGAGAACGACGCTCAGTGAAGAGGGGGCCATCCGACACCGGCGCCGATGTCGGGCGGCAGGCACTGCCAGACGCCGGGCCCCCTCCCGAACCCATCTTGCCTGGAGGGAAATCCCTCCGGGGCAGACGACCTGTCCCCGAGGGTACCCAGGCAACCCGGCGACGAGCTTCCGCGGGGAGGGGAGCGCCAAACTCCAGCGCCGACGCCGGGGCACGGCGCCTCTTGACGCTGGAACTACCCCCCTGGTAGGCCGGGACGACGGGAACCCAGGCTGGATCGAAGCAATCGAAGACACCGGGGTCCCCCTTCGAGCAATGGGTGGGGCCCTCGCCGTCCGCGTCGATGCCGGGGGATCGCCCGTCTGGGATTGATCGACATACCCCGAGGACACCGGGGAAGGCTGACGGCGGTCCCTGGAGACGAGTGGGGCGCTCGACGCCCCTGCCGGTTCCGGGGTAGCGGCGCCGCCCAAATCCGGCACCACCCCCGCGCAGGGCAAGGATACCAGCAAACCAGCACGGGTCGAAGCGATCGGCCCCGAAGGAAGCGAGGGCACCAGATGCCCATCCCCGGCGAAGAGTGGAATCCTCGACGCCGATGCTGAGGTGCCGCCCGAAGCGGGTACCACCCCCACGCATGGCATGAATGTGGGACCACCAGACTGGGTCGAGTCGATCGGCCTCGGAGGTGCCAAGGACAGCCGCTGACGATCCCCAGTGAGGAGCGGAACGCTCGACCCCGACGCCGAGGGGTCGGTACCGCCCGAAGCGGATATCACCCTTGCGCATGGCCGGGACGTCGGAACGCCATACTGGATCGAGTCGATCGGCCCCGGAGGCGCCGAGGACCGCAGCAGATGATCCCCGGTGAGGAGCGGAATGCCCGACACCGACGCCGATGCCGAGGGGTCGGTACCGCCCGAAGTGGATACCACCCCCACGCATGGCAGGGACGTAGGAACGCCAGACTGGGTTGAGGCGATCGGCCCCGGAGGTGCCGAGGACAGCAGCTGACGATCCCCGGTGAGGAGCGGGACACTCGACACCGACGCCGATGCCGGGGGGTCGGTACCGCCCGAAGCAGATACCACCTCCGCGCATGGCTGGGATGTAGGGAAGCCAGACTGGGTGGAGTCGATCGGCCCCGGAGGTGCCGAGGACACCAGCTGACGATCCCTGGCGAAGAGTGGGACACTCGACGCCGGCGCCGATGCCGGGGAATCGACACCGCTCGAAGCGGATACCGCCCTCGAGCATGGCTCGGGAATGTTCTGTGAGGAGCGAACCCCAGGAACAACCCGAAACCCCGTGGATGCTTTGGAGCCCGAAGACTCCCGCCGGGGTATATTGGCCAAGGGGGGTTTGAGGGGTTGGCCGGAGCCGTCGCCATGCTGCGCATGAGACTTGCCCCTCAAGACTTGGCTAGTCTTAACAGACTGTTGTGTGGTTACCTGATCCTGTAGAGAAGAAAAACCTGATGACCGCGCCTTGGGCGGGAAGACGTCATCAAGGGATACCTGGAAAAGGGAAGGTCTTCTCCCTATACTGTAACCCGGAGGACCCTGGAGGAAAGGGTCAGGACCCAAACAGGAGAGGCACCAGGCGTTGGAGTCTAAGTGAAAAACTAAGTCTCCGCAGTGAGGGCACTTCTGGGGAGAAGAAGGCTCCATGCTGTAAGCCCGGTAGGCCTCAACGATCCGAGGGAAGAAAGGGTTCCCTCTAAGTGATGAAAATTAAGAAAGGAAAAAAAGAAAGGGGCACGGAAGGTGCCGTTGTCGGCGGGAAGAAAGGCCGCGACCACAGGAAACAAAAGAGAAAAAGAAATTTCTGCGGTGGCAGGAGGGACGTCCTGCCTGCTCCGCGGAAAACGAAAAACTGGGGTGAGGCAGTAGGAAGGGCGGGAAGCCACCACGCAGGCGCGGGGGATGCTCCCAAAGGCTTTCTGATTGGATGCTGGGGAGCATTCCTGTGCGGGCTCCGTCGGCGACGTCTCCCATATGTGAAGACTCATTCCTGCTTGTTCCTGGAGATTCATTCCTTCCTTTCTGAACACACTACTAAGACACTTATTCATTCTTTAGTCACCTCGCGCCTTGATTATTACAACCTCCTCCTTGCACCTCTCCTCACTTCAATCTGTTCAAAACTCAGCTCCAAGGTTAATCTGCCACCAGCCCCGATATACTCATATAGCCCTTCTCAAATCACTTTGTTGGCTCCCCTTCCGTTTCCATATCCAATTCAAACTTCTCCTTCTGACCTATAAATGCATTCATGCTGCTGCTCCTCACTACACCACTCCTCGTGAACTTCGCTCCTTTGGCAAATCGCTCTCTGTCCTCTTTTCTTCTACTGTCAAATCAAAACTCCAATCATTTCATCTTGCTGCTCCTTATACCTGGAACAAACTACCTGAGTCAGTGCATCAGGCATCATCTCTTCACCTTTTTCAAATCCATGCTAAAGGCTCATCTCCGTGAGGTTGCTTTGGGATCCTGTTCCACTTAGTCTCCTATAAGTCTCCTTACCTTCCTTAATTGTCTCCTTGTCCTCACCTGTTTTATTCTGTCTTAACTAGATTGTAAAGCTCTGATTCGCAGGGACTGTCTTTTATATATGTTTCTATATTGCGCTGCATATGCCTTGTAGCTCTATATAAATGTTCAATACTAGTAGTAGTAGTAATAGTAAATACTAGTGCACGCTATCTGCTGTACCGCCCATGTTATTCCTATCGGCATTTTGGCAGACAGCATGCATTAACATTTAGTAAACATGGCCTTTAGTGTTTAAAGATTTTAAAAACTCCTTTTCCTTAGTCATCCCCACCAGAACATTATTACAGCAACAAGCAAGCATCACATTAAATCTTTCCATTCAAGTATACCACATAGGTCTTCCCTCTCCCTGTTTTTCTATATAGATTCTTAATGTAGCAAAGCCGTTCAATCAACATACACTCTTAACACCGGATGTCCCCATAGAGATCAATGATTTGCATGAATCAAACTACTCCTACTAGCTAAATTCAAATTCTGGTGTCATCTCAGTAACAGCAGCAAACTCTATCCGCTACATAGTAACATAGTAAATGACGGCAGGTATGGTCCATCTAGTCTGCCCAGTAAGATGGCAAGAGTAGGTGTATCTGCCACTCCCTGCAGGCCACCCCTCCCCATCTCTTTGTTTTAGGGGTGAACCCACCGCTCTGTGAAGGGACACCCTTGTATGTTGAGAAATTAGTTAAGTTTATTTTGATTTTATCCTGTTGCTGTAAAGCATAGTTACTCACCTGTAACAGGTGATCTCCAGGAACAGCAGAAATTTAGTCTTCACATATGGGATATCGTAGGAACCGACGGAGACTGCGCGGGAACACTCCCCAGCATCCAATAGGAAAGCTTTTGGGAGCATCCCACAGCACCTACGTGCTGCCTTCCCGCCTTTTCCCAACTGTCCCTCTCCAGTTGAGTTTATAGCTGAGACAAAAGAGAGAGGGAAAGAGAGAAAGAGAGAGGGATAGAGAGATACAACTCCTAGGGGAGGTGGGTGGGTTGTGAAGACTAAATTCCTGCTGTTCCCGGAGATCACCTGTTACAGGTGAGTAAAGCATAGTTACTTACCTGTAACAGGTGATCTCCGGGAACAGCAGGAATTTAGTCTTCACATATGAGTATCCTCGGTACCGACGGAGCCTGCGTGGGAACGCTCCCCAGCGTCCAATTAGAAAGCTTTTGGGAGCATCCCACAGCGCCTGCATGCTGCCTTCCCGCCTTTCCCAACTGCCTCTCTCCAGTTGAGTTTAAAGCTGAGACAGAGCAGGAAAGAGAAAGAGATAGATAGAGAGATACAGCTCCTAGGGGAGGTGGGTGGGTTGTGAAGACTAAATTCCTGCTGTTCCCGGAGATCACCTGTTACAGGTGAGTAACTATGCTATCTCCAGGAACAAGCAGGAATGTAGTCTTCACATATGGGGATTCCCTAGCTTTAGATGCCAGGGAAAGACCCCAAAAGATGTATGTCCTTGTGAAAGCGCTCCAATTCCCCCCATGGATCTCCGGCATCCTACCAGGGATGGTGGATAGGAGTTGATTAGGTATGGAACAGGTGTTGGAGAACAACCTGACCAAACAAGGCATCACGGTGGGAGTCCTTGTCCAAGAAGTAATGGGCTGTGAAGGTATGAAGCGAGGCCCAAGTGGCTGCTCGACAGATGTCGTCGATAGACAGAGTGCAGATGAGCCATTGAAGCTGCCATGACTCTCACATTGTGAGCTGTGAAATGGTCCTCCAGAGGAAGATTCTTACTCTGATAGGCAAAGGAAATACACTGTGCAATCCAGCCTGGACAGTGTTCTCTTAGAGACTGGAAGTCCCAGATGAGAAGGATCAAAAGCAACAAAGAGTTGAGAGGACTTTCTATGTTGCTGTATTCTCTGTAAGTAAAAAGCTAAAGCTCTTTTACAGACCAAAGTATGAAGATTCCTTTCTGCATTTGATGCATGAGGCCTTGGAAAAAACACAGGCAGGTAGACCGCTTGGTTCAAATGAAAAGGCGAGACCACCTTTGGCATAAAGTGTGGATGAGTCCTAAGGACTACCTTGTCATGATGGAACCTTGTATAAGAAGGATCAGCCACTAGTGCCTGCAACTCACTAATGCGACGTGCTGATGTGATTGCAATGAGAAAGATAACTTTCCAAGAAAGGAATTTCAACGAGGTAGTATCTAAGGGTTCGAAAGGTGGCTTCATAAGCTGGCCAAGAACCAGGTTTAAGTCCCATGCCACCGGTGGTGGTCTGATGGGAGGCTTAGTTAGAAGAAGGCCTCTCATAAATCTTGTTATAAGAGGATGGGAGGAAATAGGTTGTCCATTTAAAGGCTTGAAGGAAGCTACAATAGCACTTAAATGGACTCTTACTGAGTTAGTTTTAAGTCCTGCATTGGATAAATGAAGGAGATACTCCAGAAATGATTCCAGAACTATCGCAAGGGGGCTAAGACCCTTCTGCGAGCACCATATGGTAAACCTTTTCCACTTGAAAGCATAAGAGCGTCTTGTGGAAGGTTTTCTAGAAGCATAAAGGATATCCTTTACCTGCTGAGAAAGGTTAAGACCGTGAGGTTCTAGGCTTTCAGCAACCAGGCCCTGAGATGCAGAGACTGGGGATTGGGATGCCATAACATCCCATTCTCTTGAGAAAGGAGATATGGAGCAGATCCTAACTCCAGAGGCAGAGCTTGAGAGAGATGTAGGAGCAGAGGGTACCACATTTGCCGTGGCCAATGTGGAGCTATGCGAATCATACGCCCTCTGTCTCTCTAAAGCTTGAACAGGGTTTTGGGCATTAGGGGAATGGGTGGAAAGGCATAAAGGAAGTCTTGACCCCAGTGAAGGAGGAAGGCATCCCGGGCCTGAGAACCCTGAGCTGGAATTCTGGAACAGAATTGGGGAAGTTTGGCATTCAATGGACTTGCAAAGAGATCTATGTCCGGGGTTCCCCAAATTTGAAAAATCTTGGCCACCTGGTCTGCATGTAGAGACCATTCGTGTGGAAGCAGAACTCGACTGAGTCTGTCTGCCCAAGAGTTTTGGATACCTGGAAGATATACTGCCAGGAGATGAATCTGATACTCTCTGGCGAAGGCCCATTGTCGCAAAGCTTCGTTGCAAAGCGACAGAAGGCCTGTTCCTTCCTGCTTGTTCACACAGAATATGGCTACTTGATTGCCCGAATGAATGAGGACTGTCTTGTAGCTGAGCAGAGTGTGGAACACCCGAAGAGCAAGGAAGATTACTCTGAGCTCTAGAAGACTGATGTGTAGATGAGTCTCCTGTGGAGTCCAGGTGCCTTGGGTAGAGAGGTCTTGCAGATGAGCTCCCCAACCCACTGGTGAAGCATCTGTTGTGAGAGTTGCCTGGGGTAAAGGTTGTTAAAATGGGGACCCCAGCAACAGGTTTTGAGTGGACTGCCACCATTGGAGGGACAAAATAAGGCGATTTGTGTTTACTATTTTGTCTGACAGGCACCTTGATGCCTGGGTCCATTGAGTGGATAAAGTCCACTGGGCTGCTCTCATATGGAGGCGAGCATAAGGAACCACATGCATGGTAGATGCCATGTGGCCTAGTAGTTGTAACATTTCTCGAGCAGTGAGATGAGGCTTTAGTACTGCTTGAGAAGCTAACTGCACCATGCGCAGGCAACGGGTCTGGGGAAGATAGGCCCTTGTTTTCCTGGTATCCAACAAAGCTCCTATGAACTCTAGAGACTGAGTGGGAGGTAGGCTGGATTTTGGGATGTTTATGACCAGACCCAAATACTGCAGGATACGCATTGTGCAAGATAGAGAAATCCTGGCCTCTGACTCTGATGGGGCTCAAATGAGCCAGTCGTCTAAGTAAGGGAAGACAAATATTCCTAGAGTCGAAGAAATGCTGCTACCACCACCATGCATTTCGTAAACAAACTTGGTGCTGAGGCCAGGCCAAAATGAAGCACCCTATATTGGTAGTGCTTTCCTTTAAAAAAGGAATCGAAGGAACTTTCTGTGAGTTGGATGGATGAGAACATGAGTGTACGCATCCTTGAGATCTAGAGAACAAAGCCAATCCTGACTGTGAAGGTACGGCAGCAGAGAATCATCTTGAATTTCTCCTTGAACAGGAATTTGTTCAATTCTCTGAGATCTAAAATAGGTCTGTGTCCCCCTGTTTTCTTTGGGATAAGGAAATAGGGGGAGTAAAACCCTGTAGCCTGTTGAAGAATGGGTACCTCTTCTATTGTCCCTTGGGCAAGAAGCATAGTGACCTCTTGATCTAACAGGTTGATGAGAGAGGTCTGAGAATTGAACTGTCTTACCATTGTGGGAAGGGGCATGCGGAGAAAGTGAAGCTTGTACCCCTCTTTTCTAATGGAGAGAGTCCAATGTTCTGCTGTTATCTGCCCCCATCTGGGGGCAAATTGAGACAACCTTCCTGGAATGGTGGAGGGTTCTGGTCCATTGAGGGCCAGGAAGGCTAAGTTCTTTAGATGGAAGTCAAAGACCTTGCGGAGGCTGAGACTGCTGAGACAGTTGAGGCTTAGCAGTCTGCTTTCCTTTGTTTAGGTGGTTGCTGACTCTTCCGGACAGACTGACCTGCAGAACGTCCCTGCTGATAAGAGGGATAAAACCTCTTCTTTTTGTAGAAGAATGGTTTCTTGAAAGATTTCTTCCTTGCAGGATCAGCTGTGGCTTTGGATAGTCTATCCAAAGTGGAGTTATCAGCATCCAACTCATTGGCCTTGTGACCCAGTAGCTCCCCAGGAACCGATGGACACAGATAAGCATCCGGTGGTAGAAGCCGGTACTGCGGGAGAAAGCAGGGATTTCTCTGCAGAAAGAAAAAAACTCAGAACTAATCAAGCAGAACAACTCACCTCGGGGGAATGGAGTAGTAAAGCTCTTGATTGGGCACGCCCCAAGAGGAGGCGGGCAGTGCAAGCTAGAAGCACCTGGTTAAATAGTCTGAAACCAGGAAGTGAAAGAGAGCAAAGGAAACTAGGAGAGCCACAGAGGCTAAGAGGGAAGCCAAGAAAACAACAGAGACGGAGAGAATTTCCAGAAGGAGAAACAAGAGTTTCAGAGGGAAAGTCTGGAAGGAAATATCTTTGCTGCTGTGATTCCTCCAATAGTTTGCAACTAGCAGGTAGCGTGGTGGAAGACTCAGAAGAGGAAAGGAACTGCTGGAGGCAGAATACTTTCAGAACGCTGAGAGATCCAAGGCTACAGGACCAGGCAGAGCTATGGAATAAAAGGCAGAAGGACAAAGAATTCTCCAAGGGAAAGCTTCTATACAAGGTACCCAGTGGGGGAGAAGTAGTGGATAAGTGTTATGCTCCAAAGCCAGAGAGAGTGTGCCCTAGTTTTAAAAGCCAAGTCAGACAAAATGATGGCAGCTGTTTTCAGCAAGGAGAAGCTTTGAATAAAAGTGAATATTCTTACAAGCTAGCTGAAGAACCTAGCCAGGAAAGGGCTGACGTCAGTGCTTTTAAATGTCTCTTTAAAGACTCTCCCATTACTGCTAAGTATCTAAGCACAGCACCCACGTGTAGAGAAAGGTGGGGAGATAACGTTAGCAGCACATTGAATGTTTGTTTTCCTGACACAAACAAATATGCTAATCAGCCTGAGATAGAGAGGCTCAGCAAACAATTGCTCACGGGAGAAAAGGAACGCCAGCTAAGTGAAGGGAAGTCACCAGCTGAGTCACTTCTCCACGAGTTCAGAGAGTTTTTAGAACATAAGGCAAGTTTTAACTACAGTGCTCCAGAACCAGTTACTGGCTGTAAAGAAGGAATGCCTATTTCTAATTCTCTGCCTTCCTCAGAGGAGGATATGTTAATGGACTGTTCTACATGCTTAATTGAGAAAGACAATTAAGGGGAAACGTTTACCTGTTATATGAAGCAATATAGCAGAGGCACTTAACTCGTCCTATACAAGAAGCTGGTAGAAAGTGAATGAGTCAATGTACCAGTGATTGCTATAACAGGAGGACTACTGTTGTAGGAACTTTTCTGTCTCACCCTTTTTGATTGGATCACATGAAGTGAATGTGAATTCCTGAATATAGCACAGCATTGCAAGTCTGTTTAGCAAGTTTCTTTACTCTTGTTTTTGGATTTATACTTCTGCACCGTCTGTACCATTTGAACTGCACAACTGGCAAATAAACCTCATGAAAAATAAATTTCTCTTTGCCATGCCTTACTGCTCGAAGCACTAAACACAACTACAACTAATTGCCTCCAGGGCATCACAAGGCAACCCCTCCTTAAACCCCCAAAGTTAGGGAGCGGGCGGCGTGATAAGAGTGGCGTAGTATTGAGGATTTCTGCAGACGCAAGAAGTGACCATAGCAGGAGCTGCAGAGGCCAGACTTCCCGAGGAGCCCAGCAGAGGTGCTGCCGAGCCCAGCAGTGGAAGGGGACTGCAGGAAGCTGCTGAACTTCGTTGCTGACATGCTTGTATAACTCCTGAGCCAGGTAAAGGGTATCCACCCAGGGTATCGAGGATACCAGGGCCAGCGGGGTCTCCTAGTGGTGACTGGGGGAAGGAAAAAAAAATATATATATATATTCCAAAGAGAATAGAAAACTCAGTATCCAGTGGTATTGCACTTTGGTCTGTGTTTCTCTTTTGTTGCAGGTTCCAAGATGACGCTGGAAGCCAAAGAGGTCTTTGGATGGATGGTGACGCAGTTGGAACGCCAGAGAGACATGTCTCTAGAGGCACAGGCAAGAGCTAATGCTAGCTTCCATGAGCAGCAAAAACCCCTGCTAGCGTTGATGGAGGAGTTGTTGCGAGAAAAGAAGCCAGCGCCTGTTCCAGCCTCAACAACAGGTTCCACACTAACAGACAATGTACATCCTGTTAGCATACAGATGAGAACTTTGTTCAATTTTGGACAGCTTACAGATAAGGATGATGTGGATGATTATTTAGAAAGTTTTGAAAGAGTTGCACATCTTAGCTTGTGGCCTAAAGAGCACTGGCCGCTAAGACTGGCTGCATCCCTCACAGGGGAGGCGCTGGCCGCTTACCGTGCCATGCCAGCTGATTTAGCAGGAAGCTATGATGAGATTAAAAGAGCAATCAGGGAGAGATTGGGGCTCACTCCGGTGGTTTATCGCGCTCGCCTGAGGAGTGTGAAATTGAAGCCCAGTGAGACTCCAAAATCTCTATGTCATCGCATACGCAGCTTGCTTAACAAATGGTTAAATCCAGAAGGGAGAGCTGTGGAGTCTATCTTGAATGACCTAGTATTAGAGCAGTACATGGACGCTCTTCCAAACACTATCCGTACTTTTCTGATATTGCAGAATTGCAAAACCCCTCAGGAGGCAGTAGCACTCTCGGAAAGATACATTGAGGCCGAGATTACAGGCCAGAGAGGTGGCTCTACTTCCCAGGAGTCTGGTTATTGCAGATCAGAAAGGGCACGAAGGGACGAGAACGGTCCTGTAAAAATGTGCATGCCTTTATGGAAGGGTGGAAAAGGTAGACAAAAATGTTACAAATGTGGCCAGGAAGGGCATTTGCAAAGACAATGTCATGTGAAAACTGCATTAATAGCGGGTAGTGCTATGAGAGATAGGCAAGGTTTCCTTCTTTCTATAGAAGTACAGGGAATCACCACCCAGGCTTTGCTGGACTCTGGGGCCGAGTTGAGTATGCTCTCCGAGGAGTTGTGGCATGAAATAGAGGCCAAGCAAGGCGGAGAAGTGATTCAGCCCGTTACTTCAGTGAAGATAAGGTGCGTACATGGTGGAACTTCCACTTACCCAGTGTACAAACTACACATAAACGGGTTAGGTACACATAAGACTATCCCTTTAGCAGTGGTCCCAGGTCTTCCCCAAGCAGTGATCTTAGGCAAAGACTGGCCCCAATTTCATAAAGGGCTAGAGCAGGGCTTGCAGGAGCGAGAGGATCCCCACACAGAAAGAATTGCCAGCGAGGTTCAAGCTCTGGCCATGGAAAAAGTAAGATATGTTCCTACTTCCTTAGTGGCTCGAGTCAGCAAGTATGGACAGAAGAAGGAAGTTCCCAGGGGAGAAAAACCTAGGTTCGTCCTGAAATTCTGTAGGATGACGCCCAACGCTCAGGCACCCAAAAGAGCCACACCCTATGCCGCGGGATTTGACCTCACCAGTGCCGAAGATGTGGTAGTCCTGGCTGGTGGGAGGGCCCTGGTGGACACCGCTTTGCAAACAGAGCTGCCGATTGGATGCTACGGGCGACTAGCACCCCGGTTAGGCTTAGCGCTAAAGTATTTTATAGACATTGGGGCAGGGGTCATAGACCCAGACTACCGCGGTTCTGTAAAGGTGCTTCTTTTTAATTTTGGGAAAAGTAACTTCAATGTTAAGGCGGGAGATCGCATAGCACAGCTGATCTGTGAGCGAGTTGGGATCCCCCCTTTGGAAGAAGTGCCTGTCCTGTCTGCGACACTGCGGGGCGTGCATGGATTCGGATCCACCGGCACCAAGAGCCTGCAGGGCTTGTCAGCTTCGGTGGAGATGGAGGAGGTCGAAGAAGAGGACCTTGGACCCCAGCTGACTGAGTGCAGGGAAAATCCTGAGCCCCGACTTGATGAGGGTCTTTCATGGCCTCAAAGGCAGGAACTCAATCAAGTACTGTCCCGCTACAAGGATGTTCTCACGCCTATTCCGGGAGAAATGAGGTTAATAGCGCATGACATCATAACTCCCCCAGGCCAAGTCATAAGGCAACGCCCTTATCGACTACCTGAGGCGAAGAAGAATGAGGTAATCCGCCAGGTGGGAGAAATGCTAGCCATGGGAATCATTGAGGAGTCTCGCAGCCCATGGAATAGTCCCATCGTCATGGTACCAAAACCAGACGGATCAATACGCTTTTGTATTGATTTCCGAAGAGTAAATTCCATATCTCGATTTGATTCCTATCCAATGCCCCGGATTGAGGAATTACTTGATCGCCTGGGACAGGCTAAATATTTGACGACGCTGGACATGTCAAAAGGCTATTGGCAAGTGCCTCTTACCAGGGAGGCCCGGCAGAAGACAGCCTTTAGTACACCCATAGGCCTCTATCAGTTCAAACGGATGCCCTTTGGCCTGCACGGGGCCGCGGCCACTTGTCAACGACTTATGGACATGGTCCTTCGTCCACATCAGGCCTACGCAGTCGCCTATATGGACGACGTCGTCATCCATAGCGAGAATTGGACACAACACTTACAGAGGGTTGAAGCGGTTTTGCTATCCATCCGGGAGGCCGGGCTCACCTTAAACCCGGCTAAGTGTCTCTTCGGGGGACAAGAGGTGAAATATTTGGGGCATGTCGTGGGCCATGGAGTGGTTAAACCACTGCTCAGTAAAATAGCAAGCGTCCAGACCTTTCCTACACCTGCTAACAAGAAACAACTGCGCAGCTTTCTAGGACTGGTGGGATATTATCGGAGATTTATTCCCCATTTCTCAGAAAAAAACGCCTTGCTAACCGACATGCTACGGAAAAATGCGCCCAATAAGCTGAAGTGGAGTGAAGACGCGGAGGGAATGTTTGACCTCCTGAAGAGGCAACTCTGCGGAGCACCAGTTTTGAAAGGGGTGGATTTTGCCAAGACATTTATAGTGCAGACAGACGCCTCAGATACAGGCCTGGGCGCGGTCTTATCGCAAAGGCACGATGGCATTGAACACCCGGTCTTATTTCTTAGCAGGAAGCTGGCACCAGCGGAGAGAAATTATTCCACCATCGAACGTGAATGTTTAGCCATAAAATGGGCTATTGATGCTCTGCGTTTTTACCTGGTAGGACGAAAGTTTATTTTAATCACCGATCACGCACCATTAAAGTGGTTGCATCAAATGCACAACCACAACTCTCGGCTAACGCGGTGGTTTATGGCCCTCCAGGCATTCGAATTCCAGGTGGAGCACAGAGCTGGGAAACTCTATAAAAACGCGGATTCGGACTTCCGGTGATGCGGTGAGCAAGAGCGGACACGTGCCACTCGAGCTCCGGGCCCCCCTGCTCCTCTGACTTTAAAAACGCTGATGTAAAAGCGCCGGTTTGAGATCCTTGACCTCCCCCCTGCTCACCTGTATCAGCCGCACGGGGTTGGGTCCCCCCCCGCTCTCCGATGCCACGGCGAGAGGGACGATCGGTTGATGTCGGAGCCAGGCCTATCCCTGCAGCGGTTCTGTAGGAGGAGAGGAACCTCCCCCTCGCTTCATAGAGCCTGCGGCGGCAAGCCGGTAAGTGGCGGCCAGTAGGAGAGACGCCCCCCTGCCTCCCTGAACCGGCGAAATTAGGCGGCCGGCTCTGGTGCTCGGATGCCCCCCTTACCCCGCGCAAGATCGCAGTGCCGAGAACCGGCGAAGACGTCGGATTGCGCCCCTTCGGGCAGAGAGGAGGCCACAGTGCTGCTGCTGCCGGGGATCGGACCCCTGTGGCCATTGTGGTCAGAAGAAGAGACGACCGGAGCCCCCCTCCCCCACCTTTCTTAACCCGGAGAGGAGGCAGACTGCGGGAGATCTGAAGGCCTTGGCCCCCACCCGACCCGGTGCCTCAGCCACACACTGAGATCGCAGAGTGGTGGCCCTTGGGGGGAACACCGGGGAGGTTTGCAGCTTTGCAGTGGTGCTTTGGGGATTATACTTCTTGGAGTGCTCCTTTCACCGGTGTTCTTCTGGAGACAGCTCGCTCCCTGGGGGTATTTCCACCCTTGCCGCCCTCGGGGCTCAGCATTCCTCGAGAGCTTCTTCCTGCTGCTCCTGGGTCTCCGTACGGTTGGCACCACAGGACTGATACTGCAGAGATCAGGCTTTTTCCTGTTAGCCCAGAGTGCACCCAGTCGGGCGTTTCTACAGCTTCCCTGGCGGGGGAGAAGCCGGGGACCGGAGAGGCCTTGCGTTCTCGTGAAGGCAGCGAAACAGGCGAGGAGCCAAAGGAAGAAGAGGGGATGGCGGCGGCAGCAAAGGGGGGACGCCGCGAAAAAGAGAAAGTGCCCACGCAACACAGAGCGGCTGAGCAACCCTCACCGTCAAAGGTAGGGGCCAAAACGGAACTGGTAGATGAAATCTCGCTGGCGGTGGTGGGGGCGCTATCCGCACAATTTGAAGACCTGCGGGGCCGGATGGATCTTCTCCAGTCCTCAGTGGAGGCCCTTGGCAGTCGAATGCAAGAGGCAGAACATAGGATAGAGCAAACTGAAGAGAATGTGCTGGAGTTGCAGCAGGAGGTGAACCGCATGAGAACACAGTTACAGGGACAAGAGGCCAAGCTAGATGACCTAGAAAACAGGTCTCGCCGCAATAACTTGCGATTTCTTGGGGTTCCAGATACCATAGAAGACAGAGAGTTAAAACCCTATGTGGAAGAATTGGTGAAGAAAATTTTGGAGAATGACGCAGAAGGAGGCCTGGTGCAAATAGAGAGAGCACATTGTGTTGGGCCCAAGAGAGTAAATGATAGCCGACCTAGAGTGGTCCTGGCGAGATTCCTGAGATTCCCACAAAAGGAAGAGGTGCTGCGGGCGGCAAGAAAGATGGGATCGATTTCCAAGGACAATGCTAAGCTGCGAATAGTACAAGATTACTCTGCGGCCCTGGGCCAACGTCGACGAGACTATGGACCTCTGTGTCAGACACTGATAGATAATAATATTAAATTTATAGTGCAATACCCGGCCCGATTGATCTTTACCCACGGGGGAGTTCGCAGGACATTTGAATCAGCCGCGGCAGCGAAATCATATGTAAATGAGATACGGAGAGGAGCAGCAGCTGCCACAGAAGGACGACAGTGAGTCATGGAGAGCGAGTCTCGGAATGGAAGAGCTATCCGGGAGGAGCTAGAATAAACCATATTGCTCCTACTGGGAGGAAGAGCTGCCTCCATTGGGGGGGTATCAGGGGTTTGAAATTGTTGAGCTAAAGTTAACCATTTTGTCTTCCTGGGATATATTGTGGGGCTGTGGTCTTGGGGGTGGGGGAGGGGATGCACATGGAGGTGGAGTGAGCAAGGGGGAAGAGCGGGGGGGGGGAAACTTAGATGGGCGCATAGAGAACTGTTGTGGAGAGAGGAGTGGGGGGGGCACCACACACATCTTGGGGTCACAAAGGAGGGGGAGAGGAGGTAATAGGTACAGATGAGGGGTTGGAGGAGAGAGGGGAGTGGAGGGGGAGTGGGGGGCGAGGGAGGGATGGTAGCGGGGGTTGTAGAGAGGGGGTGGTGGGGGGAGGAGAGGGAGGGGGGAGGGAGGCGGAGGGGGGGAGGAGGAGGAGGAGAGCAGCTCGAGAGGAGTTATTGGGTTCGGGATGGGGTGCATACATAACAGAGAGGGAGGACCTCAGGCTGGGGGGGGGGCCTTTCCTGCAACAGACGACTTGCTGTGAGGTTTGAGGTCTATGGCTATCCAGTGACCTGAAGATTATATCCTGGAATGTCTGTGGGATCGGTAACCCTATCAAGCGATATAAAGTGTTGCAGGCCCTAGCGAGGCAGAAATGCGACGTGGCAATGTTACAGGAAACCCACCAGACTGCTGAGGAACATCTTAAATTAAAAAGGGATTGGGTGGGACAGGTGTGGGGGGCACCGGCGATGGGGAGGAAAGGTGGAGTGGTCATTCTGATACACAAGCGAATCAGATTCGTCCAGGAGAGCATGTTTGTGGGGGCTGGGGGAAGATATGTGCTTCTGTATGGGGTATTAGAGGGGAAACCTGTGGTGTTGGGTAACGTGTATAGCCCGAACGTACTGGACCGGTCGCTCTATGCCAGTCTGGGCTCACGAGTGGAGCAGTTGCCGGCCGCCCCCCTGATTTTGGCAGGAGACTTTAATGGAGTCATGGATGCGGAACTAGATACAACTAGAGGTGGGGGAGATAGGGCTCGGGTCCACACCGCTAAAGCGTTACAGAGTTTAGGGCGTAGATTGGGAGTGGTGGATCCTTGGAGGCTGTTGCACCCTTTTGAAAGAGACTATACGCACCAATCACGGGCACATGGATCGAGTGCCCGTATTGACTATGTGTTTGTTTCTGAGAGATCCTTTGCCCAAATAGAAGATGCACAAGTGGGCCCTATCGAGATATCGGACCATGCGTGAGTCTGGGTGGACATGGTATGGCATGATATTAGCGCACGGACTCGCATTTGGAGGTTTCCTATGGAATTGTATAGGGATGTAGAGTTCCATACATTTATAGGGCAGAAGTGGCAAGAATTTGCTGTTCACAACGCTCAGCACCGGGAGGACCCGGAGCTCTTCTGGGAAACCGCAAAGGTAGTCCTACGGGGAGACATTATAGGGTATGTCGGGAGGAAGAGGAAGTTGTTGACACAGCAGATTGTCCGGCTGGAGCAACAGGCACGTAGAGAGCGGAGAAGGCGGGCGCAGAACCCCTCGGTGGCGAATGGGAGGAAAGTATGGGAAACCCAAACGGCCCTAAATGAGCTGTTGCACCAAAGGGCCAAAAAGTCTTTTTTATATTATAGGTTTCAGCTATACCGCTATGGGGATAAGCCGGGTAAGCTCTTGGGGAGATGCCTTAGGGGTAGTAGGGGGACCGGACTGGTTGCGGCACTAAGGGATAATCAGGGGACGCTGCACAGAGAGAGTAAGGCGATTGCGCAAGTGTTTCTGACGTTCTACCAAAGCTTGTACTCGAGGGAGGGTGGGTCCCAGTCTGCCATGGAAGATTACCTGGGAGCATGTCTGGTGGGTAAAGGCCCAATACTTCGCCGGTGGAGAGAAGCGGCGAGCCCTACCTTTTGGGAGTGGCGCAATAGCTTCCACCAACTAATGCTTATGGAAAGGAGGGGAGCTAAGGGAAATGCCCGTCGCTGGGCTTCATTCCTGCTGGTATGGGAGCCATATATTCAGATGTTGGGCCCTCGGGCCCGGAATGAGGCCCTCCGGGTGGGCTAGGCAGGACAGAGGAGGATAGGGGAGTACATAGAGATGTGCGGAACCATGGATAAGCTTCATGTATGTTCCCTTGTGGTAGAGGAAGAGCTGTGGGGGTTGGGGGGGTAGGGGGATGGGGGGGGAAGGGCGGGAGGTGGGATTAAACTGTAAACTTTGCGGTACCTTTTTGTATGATCTGTGGTGACACCCTGGAGCGGGGGATAAGACACAACCCCTGCAAGGGTTGCCATGTTTGTATAATGTTTTGCATGATCTGTATTGTGTGGTGGTGTTTTCAATAAACACAGTTTTCAAAAAAAAAAAACACGGATGCGTTGAGTCGTATCACGAGCTGTGCGGATGAGATACAGCCAGCCCGTGATATCTTAAGGGGGGGGATCTGTGACCCAGTAGCTCCCCAGGAACCGATGGACACAGATAAGCATCCGGTGGTAGAAGCCGGTACTGCGGGAGGAGAAAGCAGGGATTTCTCTGCAGAAAGAAAAAAACTCAGAACTAATCAAGCAGAACAACTCACCTCGGGGGAAGGGAGTAGTAAAGCTCTTGATTGGGCACGCCCCAAGAGGAGGCGGGCAGTGCAAGCTAGAAGCACCTGGTTAAATAGTCTGAAACCAGGAAGTGAAAGAGAGCAAAGGAAACTAGGAGAGCCACAGAGGCTAAGAGAGAAGCCAAGAAAACAACAGACGGAGAGAATTTCCAGAAGGAGAAACAAGAGTTTCAGAGGGAAAGTCTGGAAGGAAATATCTTTGCTGCTGTGATTCCTCCAATAGTCTGCAACTAGCAGGTAGCGTGGTGGAAGACTCAGAAGAGGAAAGGAACTGCTGGAGGCAGAATACTTTCAGAACGCTGAGAGATCCAAGGCTACAGGACCAGGCAGAGCTATGGAATAAAAGGCAGAAGGACAAAGAATTCTCCAAGGGAAAGCTTCTATACAAGGTACCCAGTGGGGGAGAAGTAGTGGATAAGTGTTATGCTCCAAAGCCAGAGAGAGTGTGCCCTAGTTTTAAAAGCCAAGTCAGACAAAATGGTGGCAGCTGTTTTCAGCAAGGAGAAGCTTTGAATAAAAGTGAATATTCTTACAAGCTAGCTGAAGAACCTAGCCAGGAAAGGGCTGACGTCAGTGCTTTTAAATGTCTCTTTAAAGACTCTCCCATTACTGCTAAGTATCTAAGCACAGCACCCACGTGTAGAGAAAGGTGGGGAGATAACGTTAGCAGCACATTGAATGTTTGTTTTCCTGACACAAACAAATATGCTAATCAGCCTGAGATAGAGAGGCTCAGCAAACAATTGTTCACGGGAGAAAAGGAATGCCAGCTAAGTGAAGGGAAGTCACCAGCTGAATCACTTCTCCATGAGTTCAGAGAGTTTTTAGAACATAAGGCAAGTTTTAACTACAGTGCTCCAGAACCAGTTACTGGCTGTAAAGAAGGAATGCCTATTTCTAATTCTCTGCCTTCCTCAGAAGAGGATATGTTGATGGACTGTTCTACATGCTTAATTGAGAAAGACAATTAAGGGGAAAAGTTTACCTGTTATATGAAGCAATATAGCAGAGGCACTTAACTCGTCCTATACAAGAAGCTGGTAGAAAGTGAATGAGTCAATGTACCAGTGATTGCTATAACAGGAGGACTACTGTTGTAGGAACTTTTCTGCCTCACCCTTTTTGATTGGATCACATGAAGTGAATGTGAATTCCTGAATATAGCACAGCATTGCAAGTCTGTTTAGCAAGTTTCTTTACTCTTGTTTTTGGATTTATACTTCTGCACCGTCTGTACCATTTGAACTGCACAACTGGCAAATAAACCTCATGAAAAATAAATTTCTCTTTGCCATGCCTTACTGCTCGAAGCACTAAACACAACTACAACTAATTGCCTCCAGGGCATCACAAGGCAACCCCTCCTTAAACCCCCAAGGTTAGGGAGCGGGCGGCGTGATAGCCTTTTCTTGCCAATTTTTGCCAAATAGATTCTCACCTGTACAAGGAATATTGCCCAGTTTGTCCTGCACCCAGAGCTCCAAATCGGATGCCTGGAGCCAGGCAATTCTATGTGCACCTATGGCAATGGCAGAGGTTCTGCTTATGCACTCAAAAGAGTCAAAAGCTGCATGATTTACAAATTTAGAAACATCCTGGGCATGTCTAACCAGTGTGAGAAAATCCTGCCTCTTATCTTCAGGAAGAAGAGGGCTCAAAACCTCTAAATCTCCTGTGACTTCCTTAAGGAACATTCCCATATATAAAATATAGGAACTGATCCCGGCAGAAAGCATGGAAGCCTGGAAAGTACGACGTCCAAAGGCATCCAAAGTTCTGGAGGCTTAGAGGCATGTTTCTTTGCACTCCTGATCCTTTTCATAGCTGACTCCACTAAAATAGAGTGGTGAGGAAGCTGAGTCTTCTGGAAGCCAGGACACGGAGGTACTTGATACATGGTATCCAGTCTACGAGAATGAGGAGAGGTGGAGAGGGGTATTTCCCACATTCTTAACATGAGATCATGTAAGATCTCCTGGATAAGCAAGGTAGCTGCCTCCTTAGGAGCCTTGGGATATTGTAGAATCTCCAACTCCTTTGCCCTGGGCCACAGTAATGGAAAGACCTCGAGCCACCTCCCTGATAAAATCCTGAAAGGAGATATCTTCTGGAGGAGACATCCTACGTTTGGGAGAGGAAGGCTCCTCGGGGAGAAGTACTCCGGTACCGACAGAAATGTCAGAATCCTCAGACTCCTCCGAGGATTCAAAGTACCTTCTGTACGAATGCTCTTGTACAGCACGATACCTGTACCGACCGAAGTCGGTGCCAAGGGAGATCGGTACCGGTGTATCGTACCGGAAGGCATGGCTGGACTGGGTGAAGGCAATGCAGACACCGATGTCGATGCCGATGCTATCGGTACCGGTGCCGATGCCGGAGCCGGTGCCTGTATCGGTTGAATTGTCTGACGCGGTTCCGAGGGTGTCGATGCTGCAAGGAGAGCCGCCAGACTGCGTTCAATAGCCAGGAACCTCTGGTCTATCGACGTTGCCGATGCCTGGGTATCGGTACCGGAGAAAGCAGCCGGGACCCTAGAGCATGGCACCAGTAGTTCTGCCAAGGTTGAGGCCTCGAGAACATCCTGGAGCCCCGATAATGCTTTGGAAGCCAAAGCCTCCCGCCGGGGCAATTTTGCCAGTACAGAACCCTCAAGGGCAACGCCAGAGGGATCTCGATGCTTAGAAGGAGAACTACCCTTTGAGGACAGGCTGGACTTATATTTAGTTACCTGAGATACATGGGAGGAAGACAAAGCCCTGGAAGACATCGATGCCACAGAGGTTGCATCGGAGGGAAAAAAGGTGGTGAGCTTAGCAGCCCAGTTTTGTCGACCCCTCTTGGACATCATGGCATGGGCCATACACTCCGAAATGGAGTGGTCAGGACCTAAACATTTAAGACACCACTCATGGGTGTCGGTGACGGAGATGGTACCGCCACACTTGGTGCACTTCTTGAAACCTGAGGCGGATTTTTCCATAGTAAGGGAAAGATTTTGGGCCTAAGGCCCAAAATGGCACGCGCACCTGAAGAAAAGAGGTTTGGAAAAAAAGATTTTTTTTTTTTGAAAAGAAAGAAAGAACCGGCGGTACCGGTATAGCGTCGAGGGAAGGCAGACGCGACCACAAAAAAGGAGGAGAATAGGAAAAATTTTCTGCGGTGACCTGCTGGCTCCGCGGAAAATGAAGAACTGGAGAGAGGCAGTTGGGAAAGGCGGGAAGACAGCACGCAGGCGCTGTGGGATGCTCCCAAAAGCTTTCTATTTGGACGCTGGGGAGCGTTCCCACGCAGGCTCCGTCGGTACCGATGATGCCCATATCTGAAGACTACATTCCTGCTTGTTCCTGGAGATCTTTGCTATCTCCAGGAACAAGCAGGAATGTAGTCTTCACATATGGGGACTCCTTAGCTGTAGATGCCAGGGAGATGGCCCCAGAAAGTTGTGTGCCCTTGTGAAAGGGCTCCACTTCCCTCCATAGATCTCTGGCATCCTACCAGGGATGGTGGGTAGGTGTTGATTAAGTATGGAACAGGTGTTGAACAGCCTGACCAAAAAAGGCATCCCGGCGGGAGTGCTTGCCAAAGCAGTAATGGGCTGTGAAGGTATGAACCGAAGCCCAAGTAGCTGCTCGACAGATGTCGTCGATAAACAAAGAATGAAGATGAGCCATTGAGGCTGCCATGGCTCTCACATTGTGAGCTGTGACATGGCCTTCAAGAGGAAGGTTCTTACTCTCATAGGCAAAAGATATACACTGTGCAATCCAGTTGGACAGTGTCCTTTTGGAGACTGGAAGTCCCAAATGACTAGCATCAAAAGCAACAAAGAGTTGAGAGGATTTTCTATGTTGCTGTGTCCTTTGCAAGTAAAAGGCCAAAGCTCTTTTACAGTCCAAAGTATGAAGGTTCCTTTCTGCATTTGAGGCGTGAGGCCTTGGAAAGAATACAGGAAGGTAAACCGCTTGGTTCAAATGAAAGGGCGAAACCACCTTTGGCATAAAGTGTGGATGAGTCCTCAGGACTACCTTATCATGATGGAACCTTGTATAAGGAGGATCAGCCACCAAGGCTTGCAATTCACTGATGCGGCGTGCTGAGAAAAACTTTCCAGGAAAGGAATTTCAAAGAGGTAGTGGCAAATGGTTCAAAGGGCGGTTTCATGAGCTGCTTTCAACGTGGAGCTATGAGTATCTTGTCAGCATCTATATCTGTCTTTTCCCTGCCAATTCTTGCCAAAGAGATTCTCTCCTGTGCAAGGAATATTCCCCAGTTTGTCCTGTACCCAGATTTCTAAGTCAGATGCCTGGAGCCAGGCAATTCTACGTGCACCTATGGCAATAGCAGAGGTTCTGCTTATACATTCAAAACAGTCAAAGGCTGCACAATTCACAAACTTGGAAAAATCCTGAGCATGTTTAACAAGAGCAAGATAATCTTGCCTTTTATCATCAGGAAGGAGAGGTCTCATAAGCTTTAAGTCTCCTGTGACCTCCTTAAGGAACATTCCCATATACAAGATATAGGAACTGATCCTAGCAGAAAGCATGGAAGCCTGGAAGGATCGACGTCCAAAGACGTCAAGAGTCCTACACTCACGTCCTGGAGGATTAGCTGCATGCCTTTTTGCACTCTTTATCCGTCTCATGGCTGATTCCACCACAATGGAATGGTGTGGTGTGGTAATTGAGTCTTCTGAAACCCAGGACAAGGAGGAACTCGATACATGGTATCCATGCAAGATCTCATGAATAGGTAAGGTAGCTGCCTCCTTGGGAGCTTTAGGGTATTGTAGGATTTCTAATTCCTTTGCCCTAGGCTCTTTTTCAGGAGCCATTGTAATGGAAAGACCTCGGGCCACATCTCAGATAAAATCCTGAAAGGACATATCCCCTGGTGGAGATATCCTACGCTTAGGAGAAGAGGAATCCTCAGGAAGAAGTACTCTGGTATTGGCAGAGCTTTCAGAGTCTTCAGACTCATCCGAGGATTTGAAGTATCTCCGATCCGGGTGATCGTGCAAGGCATGGTACCGGTATCGATCAAAGTCGGCATCTGAATGGTCTGGTACTGACTTGTCGACGCCGGATAGAGATGTATAACTCGGTCCTGGTAGAATACCTGCTGATGTCGATGCAGTTGGTGCCGGTACCGGTTGATTTGTCTCAAGCGGTTTCAGGGGCATCGAGGCTGTGAGAAGAGCCGCCAGACTGTGTTCAATAGCCAAGAATCTCTGGTCTATCGATGCTGCTGATGCTTGGTGCCAGATGAAGCGGCCGGAACCCCAGAGCATGGCACCAGTAGTTCTGTCGAGTTTGAGGCCTCGAGAACATCCTGGAGCCCCGTTAGTGCTTTGGAAGCCGAAGCCTCCCGCCGGGGCAATTTTGCCAGTGAAAGTCTCTCAAGGGCAACGCCAGAGGCATCTCGATGTTTAGAAGGAGATCTACCCTTTGAGGACCAGCCAGATTTATATTTAGTTACCTGAGATCCATGGGAGGAAAATGAAGCCCTAGAAGACGTCGATGCCATGGAGGCTGCATCAGAGAGAAAAAGGGTGCTAAGTTTAGCAGCTCGGTTTTTTCCGGCCCCTTTTCGACATCATCCCACAGGCAACACACTCTGAAATAGAGTGGTCAGGACCTAAACATTTGAGGCACCACTCATGGGTGTCAGTGACGGAGATGGTACCGCCACACTTAGAACACTTTTTAAAACCCGAAGCGGGTTTTTCCATTTTGAGGAAAAAGAATTGGGCCTAGTGCCCAAAATGGTGCGTGGCACCCAAAAAGAAAATTACTGGAGAGAGACTCCTGAAACAAAGGGTTTTTTTGCTTTGTTTTTTTTAAAAAAAGAAAAGAACCACCAGCGGTACCGGTATAGCGTCGAGGGAAGGCAGACGCGACCACAAAAAAAGAAGAAGGAGGGAAATTTTCTGCGGTGACAGGATGTGGGACCTGTCGGCTCCGCGGAAAACGAAGAACTGGAGAGGGACAGTTGGGAAAGGCGGGAAAGCAGCACGCAGGCGCTGTGGGATGCTCCCAAAAGCTTTCCTATTGGATGCTGGGGAGCGTTCCCGTGCAGGCTCCGTCGGTACCGACGATACCCCATATGTGAAAACTACATTCGTGCTTGTTCCTGGAGATAGGGATCCACTGTGTCTGTCCCATGCCATTTTGAATTCTGTCACTGTATTTGCCCCCAACACTTCCATCGGGAGGGCATTCCAAGCATCCACCACCCTTTCAGTGAAAAAAGTATTTCCTGACATTGCCTTTCAATTTACCCCCTTGCAGCTTCATGTTATGCCCTCTAGTTTTACAGTTTCCCCATCTTTGGAAGAGGTTTGTTTGTTCATTATTTCTCTTTTAAATATTGAAAGGTCTGAATCATATCTCCCCTGTTCCTCCTCTCCTCCAGAGTGTACATATTTAGGTCTTTAAGGCTCTTCTCATAAGGCTTCTGACGCAGGCTCCAAATCACTTTGGTCGCCTTCCTCTGAACAGCTTCCACTCTTTTTATATCCTTTGCAAGATATGGTCTCCAAAACTGAACACAGTATTCCAAGTGAGGCCTCACCAGTGACTTATACAGTGGCATTAGTACCTCTTCCTTTCTGCTGGTAATTCCCCTTTGTATGCAATCCAACATCCTCCTGGCTTTTGCCACCACCTTGTCGCACTGTTTTGCCATCTTGAGATCCTCAGAAATAATCACACCAAGGTCCTTCTCCTGGTCCGTGCACACCAACCTCTTGCCCCCTATCGTGTACATTTCCCCTGTATTTCTGCTTCCCTAGTGCATGACACTGCACTTATTCGCATTAAATCTTAACTGCCAAGCATTAGACCATTCTTCCAGCTTTTGTACATCTTTCCTCATGCTATCCACACCGTCAGGGGAGTCCACTCTGTTGCAAATTTTCTTGTCATCTGCAAAAAGATAGACTTTTCCATGCAGTCCTTCAGCAATATCACTCACAAATACAATGAACAGTGCCAGGCCCAGGACCGAACCCTGCGGCACCCCGCTAATCACCCTCCTTTCATCCAAGTGAGCTCTATTTACCATCACCTTCTGTCATCTGTCAGTCAACCAATTTCTGATCCAATTCACCACCTTAGGACCCATCCTCATACTACTGAGTTTATTGATAAGCCTCCTTTGAGGAACAGTATCAAAGGCTTTGCTGAAATCCAGGTAGATGACATCCATCGCATGCCCTTGATCTAGTTCTCTGGTCACCCAGTCAAAGAACTCAATAATATTTGTTTGGCAAGATCGTCCTTTGGTAAAACCATGTTGCCTCAGATCATGCAACCTGTTGGTTTTGAGAAAGTCCACTATTCGCTCTTTCAGAAGCGCCTCCATTACTTTTCCTGCTACCAAGGTAAGGCTCACGGGCCTGTAATTTGTCGCTTCTTCCCTGTCACCACTTTTGCGAAGAGGTACCACATCTGCCTTTCTCCAGTCCTGAGTAACTACTCCTGTCTCCAAGGATCTGTTGAAAACATCCTTTAATGGCCCTGCAAGAACCTCTCTGAGCTCTTTCAGTATCCTGGGATGTATCCCATCCGGTCCCGTGGGCTTGGCTTGGTCTTGTTCACTTTCAGTTTTGCAAGTTGTTCTAACACATCATTTTCAGTGAATGGTGTGGTATCTACTTTATTCCTATTTTTATATTTGGGAGTCAAAGATGGTCCTTCTCCAGGATTTTCTTTAGTAAAAACAGAGCAGAAGTATTTGTTTAGCATTTTCGCTTTTTCAATGTCACTTTCCACAAATCCGTTCCCAGCACTTCTGAGTCCTGCAAGTCCATCTCTGATTTTTCTCCTCTCCCGAATATACCTGAAGACAGTTTTGTCGCCACACTTCACATCTTTAGCCATCTTTTCCTCCCTTATTTCTCTTTTTGTCTCTTATTTTTCTCCTGTATTCCTTACTGTGTTCCTCTGTTTGCAAGCTTTTGAATTTTGTGAAAGCTGTGTTTTTTGCCTTTATTTGAGCAACCACTTCTTGGGGAACCAAATAGGTTTCCTTCTCCTCTTGTTTTTATTTACTTTCCTTACATATTTATCTGTTGCTCCTTTTATTTCCACATTTAGTTTAGTCCATTGCAATTCCACTTCCCTTATCTCCTCCCACCCTGCAGGACCACAGTGAAGTAATATAAGATTCTGGGAGAAAACAGAGTCAGTATGGCAAACCTGCCACACCAAAAGGGCAACAATCCATACTATGAATATATTGTAAAAGGTGCTACAAAATATATTTATTTAAACTGTTTTCTATACCGCCTTATCCTGCAATCAAGGCGGTTCACAGAAACTTTAAACTCAAACTATAGTAGGTACATTGAATTACATGGGGTATTTACAGGGTAGTAACTATTTACACATTGTTTAATATCTTTACAAGCGTTCTTTTCTCTACGTCTGAGTAGGGTTATTGTGTTTTTTAGAATGTTTTAAGAGTCCTTACTTGAATTTGGTCTGGTTGTTATGCTATGTGATGTGTCCATAGTGTTCTATGAACAGAAAGGTCTTAAGCTTTTTCCGGAAGTCTTTGATGTCTTCGGTGGAACAGATTTCTTCAGGTAGAGTGTTCCATAATTGTGGTGCGGCTAGTGATAGTGCTCTTTTTGATGTTGATTGCTTGCTTTTCCAGAAGTCCGATGGCATGTTAATCATGTGTCTGTTGTTAGTTCTTCTAAGGCGGGTTCTGTTTTCTCTTGTAATTACGGTTTCTAGGATGTCTGCTGAGGAGTGGTGAATGATTTGGAAGATGTTTAGTATTGTTTTGAACCTGGCATGTGATTGGATTGGAAGCCAGTGTAGTTGATGCAATATTGGTGTGATCTCTTCTATTGGTTCCGCTGATGATTCGCCCTGTTGTATTTTGCACCATTTGTATTTGGGTGTATGGTTTGCTTTGGTAGGCCTTGGTATAGTGAGTTGCCATAGTCCAGTATTGGGGTGATAATGGCTTGGCAAACAATCCGGAAGTAGTCCTGGTGCAGGAGTGGTTTAAGTCTTCTTATGAGGTGTAATTTGTGGTATGCTTTCGCTGTCCTCTTGTTTATATGGGATTGAAGGTTGATGTTTTTGTCTAATGTAATGCCTAGTTAGCACACTTCCTCTTTGACAGGTATGGTTTGGTTCGGTAGTTAGATTTGTTGTGGAGGGTTGAAGGTGGGGCTGCTGCTGATGTAAAGCGCTTCTGTTTTCTTATAATTCAGTGTGAGGTTGTTGCTGCTGAGCCAGGTGGCTACCTCTTCTAGGCAATGGATTATGGTTGTGATGTTTGGTGCTTCCAAGTCAATCAGAGTGTAGATCATGAGGTCGTCAGCATACAGATGGAATAATATGTTATGTTTCTTGATGATGTCGCAGACATGCATGTATAGGTTGAACAATAATGATGAGAGTGCAGACCCTTGAGGGATGCCTTGTATTGTAGGGAAGGGTTTGGAGTAGTCTGTTCCACATTTTACCTGTTGTAGTCTGTCCTTTAGGTACAAGGTGAACCATTTTAGAGTGGTGTTGCAGATGCCAGTTTCCTTGAGACGTTGGATTAGTTTGGGGTGCGAGACTGAGTCGAAGGTGGAGGAGATGTCCATGAAAATGAGAAGAAATCAGTTTTTTGGCTTGTTGATTCCTTTCAGAATGCTATTGAAGAGTGATGTTAGGAGTGTCTCCACATTGTGACGTGGCTTAAAGCCATGTTGCTGCGGGTCCACTGGGGCATTGTGGTCTATATGGTCCTGGTGCTGTATCTGCATGGTCTTCTCTATGATTTTTGCAAGTAATGGTAGGCTGGAAATCGGGCAGTAAACTGCGGGGTCTGTCTTGCAGAGGGAAGTGCTTTTCAAGATTGGTCAAATGGTAGCTTGTTTGAGGGAGCTTGACATGCGATCTTGTTGCAAGGATAATTTGACTATTTTTTGTGTGTAAGGGCTGAGTTGTTCTTTAGTGGTTTTTATCCATTGCACAGGGCAAGTGTTGTTTGCGGAAGTGATGGTGTTGAGTATGGTTATTATTTGCTCTATTTGACTCTAAGGTGGTATGGTGAATTCTTCCCATAGTTGCGCGGGGGTTTGTATTTTAGTAATTCTGCATTCCGTGATTGATGTGCATGAGTGTTTGTTAAGTTTGTTTTGTTTTTTGGTAAGGTGGTTTGCCATGGCTTAGGGTAGACCTCTATGGTCTCCTGTTGTGTGTTGTCTCTGGTGAGAGCTCTCACAATGTTGAAAAGCTCTCTTGGTTTGTTTACTGAGCACATGATTAAGTTTATGTGGTGTTGCTGTTTGCAGTTGTGGATCAGAGAGTTGTAATTGCTCTGCTTTGTGTAGTATAATCGTTGCATGACTTGGTCTTTGGTTTTTCTCCATTTCCTTTCAATTTTTCTCAGCTGCCTTTTTGCATCTCTGATCATGCTATAGCATCAGGGAAGGGATAGTTTAGTGCGTATGTGGTTTCTTTGAGGTGCAGCTGCTGCTGTAGATATTGTATTGGTCCAGTTTTCAAAGATTTTGTTAAGGTCGCCTGTATTTTGTTGTAGATTTGGAACGATCTCTTTCAAGAAGGCTTCTCTATCAAATGATTTGAATCTTCTTTTGGTTTCAGGTTTTTCCTGTGTCTGTATTGGTTGGTTGATTTGTAATGTGATGGTTTTAGACCAAGCTGGACTGCTATAGTTTACTACACAGAAATTACATACTAGTAGAATATTTCACTGCAGTCGCACATGCAGAAAACAAAGCTAAGTCCTCATCAAATGCAGAACAGGCGACTACAATTACAAAATGTACAGACAAAAAATAAAATGGAAATTCCAAGAAGCCATACAATGCAACACCAGCAAAACAAAAACACACGCCTTTCTTCTTGTTTCTTACCATTCCCCTAGACCAGTGGTTCCCAACCAAGTCCTCTGTTACCCCCCCAGGCCAGTTGGGTTTTCAGGATATCCACAATGAATATGCATGAGATAGATCTGCATACAATGGAAGCAGAGCATGCAGATCTATCTCATGCATATCCATTGTGGATATCCTGAAAACACGACTGGGTTGGAAACCACTGCCCTAGACATATGCTTGTCCACAGCTGTTATGTTTGTCTTGACTCGATTGTAAGCTCTGATGAGCAGGGACCATCTTTTACATGTGTCTCTACAGCACTGCATATGCCTTGTAGCTCTATACAAATGATAAGAAATAAAGAGTAGTTACTCACCTGTAACAGGTGTTCTCCAGGAGCAGCAGGAATCAGTCCTCACTTATGGGTGACGTCGGCGCCGACGGAGCCCTCGCGGAGCAATTTCCCCAGCTTTCGAAGAAAGCCTTTGGGAATTGCAGCGTGCATGCGCGGTCCCCTTCCCGCCCAAGAGTGCCATCTTGCTCAGTCTGATGACATAGCGAAAACATAGCAAAAAAGTTAGCAAAACAATGGAGAAGAATGACTGCAACTCCGAGGGGAGGAGGGAGGGTTGTGAGGACTGATTCCTGCTGCTCCTGGAGAACACCTGTTACAGGTGAGTAACTACTCTTTCTCCAGGACCAAGCAGGAAGTCAGTCCTCACTTATGGGACTCCCAAGCTTAAGGCTACCGGCGACCTCAAGCCGAAAAAATGAGCTCCCTCTAGCTCAACAGCACAGAAGGAAGGAATCTTCTCTGAATACGCTCCCGGCCGGTAGCCCAACACCAGGGCCGGAGGGTAGGAGTTGCCTAAACCTCAAAGAGATTGTGGAGGACTGCCTGTCCGAAAGCACTGTCCCTGTGGGACTCCCTCTCCAGGCAGTAATGAGCCGCAAAAGTCTGGCTTGAAGACCAAGTAGTGGCCCGGCAGATGTCTGCCAACCGAACAGAGCGGAGATGAGCCACTGACGCAGCCTGAGCCACTGACACGGTGAGCCGTGACTCGACTCTCTAAGGAGAGGCCGGCTGCCCCATAAGCCCAGGCGATACAGTCAGCTACCCAGATGGACAAAGTACGCTTGGAGACAGGCACCCCCAACCTATTGGGGTCAAAAGAAACGAAAAGCTGAACAGCTTTCTATGCTCCCGCGTACGGTCAAGGTAGAAGGATAAGGCCCTCCTACAGTCCAGGGTATGCAGAACCGTCTCAGCCCGGCTGGTATGCGGCCAGGGAAAGAAGGTTGGAAGAACCACCTCTTGGTTGAGATGAAAAGGGGAAACCACTTTTGGAAGAAACTTAGGGTGAGTCCTTAAGACCACCCTATTCGGGTAGAACCTAGTGTAAGGAGGCTCAGACACTAGGGCTTGAAGTTCACTAACGCGCCTAGTGGAGGTAAGGGCTACCAAGAAGAGAGTTTTCCAGGAAAGGAAACGAAGAGGGCAGGTAGCCATAGGTTCAAAAGGCGGACAGGTAATCCGCTGCAAGACCACATTGAGATCCCAGTCAGGGGCTGGTGGGCGCAAGGGAGGCTTAAGCAGAAGGAGGCCTCTGAGAAAACGCGCCACCAAGGGGTGTGCGGAAAGAGGCCTGCCGTCCACCGGCGAGTGATGTGCAGAGAGAGCACTGAGGTGGACTCTTACAGAGTTGGACTTGAGGCCGAGATTGGAAAGGTGAAGCAAGTATTGCAGTACCACCGATACCAAGCAGGAGAAGGGGTTCTCAGACTGCTGAGAACACCACACGGAGAAGCGACGCCATTTAAGGGCGTAAGACTTCCGGGTGGATGGTCGCCGAGACGCTAGGACGACATCTTCCACCTCCGGAGGTAGGAGTAGCGGAGCTAGGACTACCCTTTCAGCAGCCAGGCCATCAGGTGAAGGGCTCGGAGGTTGGGGTGCAGGAGAGTGCCCCGATCCTTAATCAGGAGATCGGGCTGAAACCCCAGAGGAAGAGGAGTGTCCACTGCCAGTTGTAGCAGGAGCGGGAACCAGGGCTGTCTCGGCCACCTGGGCGCTACCAGGATTACTGAGGCCCTGTCCCGGAGAACCTTGAAAAGCGTCGGGGACACGAGTGGCGTGGGAGGGAAGGCATACAGTAGGCCCGTGGACCACGGGATGAGGAAAGCATCCGCCGCTACTCTGAGGGGGTGCGGGTGCCTGGAGCAGAACCTGGGAAGTTGCCGGTTCAGAGGACTGGCAAAAAGATCCATGGTGGGGAGGCCCCATCGGAGGAAGATCCGCTGAACCACCGGGTCTAACCTCCACTCGTGTGGCTGCAGAATCCTGCTCAGTTTGTCGGCCAGGTAATTTTCCTGTCCTGGCAGGTAAACCGCTTTGAGGAGGATGCCATGGTCGACTGCCCAAGAGCACAGTCTCCGAGCCTCCTGACATAGGAAGGAGCCGGTGCCCCCCTGTTTGTTGACATAGAACATGGCAACCTGATTGTCCGTCTGGACTAGTACAGACTGATGAGAGGTGAGGTGAGAGAAGGTCCGTAGAGCTAGGCGGATCGCCCTGAGCTCCAGGAACTTTATCTGTTGAGCAGCCTCCCAAGGGGTCCAAAGGCCTTGAGTACATGTCCCCTGGCAATGTGCTCCCCATCCCAGGAGAGAGGCATCGGACGTCAGCACTTGGAAAGGCGGAGGAGACTGAAAAGTCATGCCGAGTACCAGATTGGGCAGATGAAGCCACCATTGCAGAGAGGAGACCAGGCGGTCGGAGATCTGTACTAAGTCCGCAAGGCTCCCTGTGGCTTGATGCTATTGAGTGCGAAGGCTCCACTGAGCAGGCCTCATATGTAGACGGGCATTCGGAGTGACATGGACCGTGGAAGCCATATGGCCAAGCAGCTGCAGGAATTGCCTGGCCGAGACCAGGGAAGTGCTGTGAAATCTGCTGGCCAGAGCTCTGAGCCGGTTGGCCCGTTCCAGAGGTAAGAAGGCACGAGCTTGCAGAGTGTCCAACCGTGCTCCTATGAATTTGAGATCCTGAGAGGGGAGCAAAGTGGACTTTGCGAAGTTTATGACAAACCCCAAGTGCTGAAGCAGAGCGACAGTGCGATGAGTGGCCTGAGTGACCTCCAGGGAAGACTGTGCCCGGATGAGCCAGTCGTCCAGGTAGGGAAAGACAAAGAGGCCTTGAAGCCTCAGAAAGGCTGCCACCACTGCCAGGCATTTGGTGAATACCCTGGGAGCGGAGGACAGGCCAAAGGGCAGTACCCTGTACTGATAATGATTTCCTGCCACAACAAATCGTAGATATTGTCTGTGGTCCGGATGGATAAGGATGTGAGTATAAGCATCCTTTAGATCCAAGGAGCATAGCCAATCTCCCTGCTGGAGGTAGGGCAGCAGGATTCCAAGGGTAAGCATCTTGAACTTTTCCCTTTGCAGGAACTTGTTGAGGTTGCGCAAGTCTAGGATGGGTCTGAGGCCTCCTGTTCTTTTTGGTATCAGAAAGTACCTGGAATAAAAGCCGTGACCTCTCAGGTGGTGGGGCACCGGTTCCACAGCCTGTTCCTGAAGAAGACTTGTCAACTCCTGAAGGAGTAAGTCCCTGTGCAGAGTGGGTCTTGGAGGCTCCCCTGGAAAGTAGGAGGGAGGTACTTGGTGAAAATGCAAAAGGTAGCCCTCTTGAACTACCTGAAGCACCCAGGTATCTGAAGTTATGGCTGACCACCTGTGGGCAAAGTGGGCCAGCCGGCCTCCTGTGGTGAGAGAAGCCAGCGGGGGGGGAAAGGCTATGCTTACGGAGTCAAAAACCCCCACCCTGCTGAGCAGGGGCCGCTGTAGTGGGCTTGGGGGCCTTCTGCCTACGTGACCCATTACCCTGTCCCTTAGCCTGCTGACCCTGATGGGGAGCTGCTGAGGCTTGATATTGTGGGTGGTGTTGTTTATAGGCAGATACCTTCCTCGGGTAAAAGGGCTTTTTCCCCGAGCCCTTCCTCTTCTGTGAAGGGGCAGAGGTCTTTCTGGACAGGCGAGTCCTGGTTAGAGTCTCGGTCTCGAGTTGTGCAGCCTTTTCAGCCATGGGCTTGCCAAAGAGGTTTTCACCTCTGCAGGGGACATCGACCAACTTGTCTTGCACCCAAGGCTCGAGGTCGGATGACTGAAGCCAAGCCTGTCGGCGGGCACCGATGCCGGCCCCGGCTACTCGAGCAGATGCTTCGAAGCCATCGTAGGCTGCTCGAGAAATAAACTTCGAGCACTCTCGAATACCAGTGGACAAGGCCTGGAACCTCTGCAAAGGTTTCTCGGAGAGACCAGCAGAGAACCCGGCAATTTCCTTTGCCAGGTCTCAGAGATACATGCCCATGTAGAGCTGGTAAGTCTGGACTCGACAAGCAAGCATAGAGCCCTGGAAGCACTTCCTACCGAGGGCATCCAGGTTCCGGGCCTCCTTGCCGGGAGGCACCAAGGAGTGCATCTTTTGACTCTTGAGTCAATGCATGGCCGATTCCACCACCATGGAATGGTGCGGTAGTTGTGCCTTCTGGAACCCGGGGCTCTTGCGGACTCGATACATGGAATCGACCCGCTTGCTTAACACCGGCGTCGACGCCGGGCTCTCCCACATGCAGAAGAGAAGTCTTTCCAGCATCGGAGGAACCGGTACAGTAAAGGCCTCCTTCGGGGGAGAGTCATACTGGAGGGCCTCGAGCTCTTCGGCTCGAGGCTCCTCCTCGGGATCCGCGGGGAAGGCCAAAGCCTTGGCCATATCCCTCACGAAGTCCGAGAACCGGGTATCCTCAGGGGGGGGGACCGTCTCTGAGGCTCAGACTCGGGCGAGTTGGAGGGGACGCACCGAGTCTGAAAAGAACCGGGTGACTCGTCCTCCTCCGTGTCCCAGCCCGACTCCTCCGTGGAGGAATCGAGCGGCTCCGTGTGGGCGGCCGCCGAGGACCTCCGCCCCGCCGCCGAGGCCGGCGTCAACGACCTCGGTCCCGAACGGGAGGCCGAGGGAGACCGTGGCCGAGGATCGACTCGAGCCCGCATGGACTCGAGGATCGGCTCGGCCTCCGGGATCGACTTGGACGTCGACGTCCCGGTGGTCGGGGCAGATGCACCGGCGAGGCCAGCGATCAATGCCCGCTGCTGGTCCATGAAGGCAGCGAAACTGCTCTCCAAGGCCGTCAACCTGAGTCCAAGCTCAGGAGACCCAGCAGCCCCCGACTCGGGCCCCGACGGCATCGGGCCCGACGTCGGCTCCTTCAGAGGCGAGTCCACGAGGACTACAGTACTCACGTGTCCAGGAGACTCCACTTCGAGACGAGGATGCTTCGAAGGCCTCTCCGACTCCGAGGACCCGGGGCGGCTATCAGGGCTATGCGACCTGGCCCTGGAGGGACCAGGAGCGTCTTCCGATGCCGCCCTCGCGGGTTTCTTCTTCCAACGATGTTCCCGGGCGGGAGACCCCCGCTCAGAGGAGCTCCGACGACGCTTGGGGCCGGAGTCACGAGACGTCGAAGCCTCTGATGAGGTCCGGGCCCGGCCGGACGCGGAGTCAGAGAAGATTCGCTCCTTTTGAGACTGCCGACTCCTCAACGCCTTCGAGGACATTTTGGTACACGGACCACAAATCATCGGGTCATGATTGGGTCCGAGGCAGCGAAGGCAGCAGTCGTGTGTGTCGGTAAGAGACATAAGCCTCATACACCGATCACACTTTTTAAACCCGCTGGCAGCCATCGGGGGAAAAAGGGCCCCTGCGAGGTCAAAAGACCGTGCTGCCAGAGAAAAAGAAAAAAGTGGCGGGAACGCCAGTCACGAAGGACAAAAACCGAAAAATAGTGAATGGACTCGACACCGGAGTATCGAGGCCGGGTGGGAAAAAGACATGGCGTCGAACCGAGAAAAACAGAATGAAAAAATCAACTTTTTCAGCGGTGATCACAAACTACGTCTGTAGGGCTCCGCGGAAAAAAGAAGACTGAGCAAGATGGCACCCTTGGGCGGGAAGGGGACCGCGCATGCGCGCTGCAATTCCCAAAGGCTTTCTTCGAAAGCTGGGGAAATTGCTCCACGAGGGCTCTGTCGGCGCAGACATCACCCATAAGTGAGGACTGACTTCCTGCTTGGTCCTGGAGAATAGTAGATGTTCTATTTTGCATGCTTCAAGAAGAAAGGCGTGGGTTTTTGTTTTGCTGGTGTTGCATTGCATGGCTTCTTGGAATTTCCATTTTATTTTTTGTCTGTACATTTTCTAATCAGAATCAGGATCCAATTTTAAAGAGATAAGTTTTCAGCCTGGATTTGAAAAGAGCCAGAGATAAAACCTGACGTACAGACTCAGTCAGTTTGTTTCAGGCATGAAATGCATATTCCCAAAGTTGACAAAAATTCCAGTCACTAAAATGAAAATAAAATACTTTTTTCTACGTTTGCTGTCTAGATATTTTTTTTAATTTGTCCCGCCTCATCTATCTGGTCTCTTTTTGCCACTTTCCTCATCAGGCTTCTCCCTCTTCACCCAATCCCTGAATTCAAGCTCTCTTAATTCCACACCCAATATCCAAGTTTCTGCTTCCCACTCAGTCCCCAGATTCTGTTTGCATCACGGAGTTCTCTTTTCAACCATGCTCCCATCTGAACCCTCCTCTTTCTCCCTAAATTCACAATATATCTCCCAATGCTCAATCAACCTCCCCTCACCAGATCCTATCCCTAAGCCACTCCTTCCTCCGCCCAGGCATCTTTTCTTTTCTCCCCCCAGACCTCTCCCCCGCAGACCCCTGCTCTTCCAGCCCATTCCTAATCAGTCCCTGCTCATCCCTTGCTCCAGTCATCCCTATTATCTTAGTGCATGCAAGCAGGAAGTGAAGACATGTTGATGTACTGTGCCTGTGCTGGGGTCCACTGCTGCAGCAAAGGCAGATATGGATACCCACAGGAATAGGGCTGACAACATTTCAACAGAAAAGCCCACCACTTGATATAGCCCCTACTCCTCCCTTGCCACTACACAACCCAACACCTACCTCTGCCCCTTCCTTATTCCATCTCCTGCTCCTCTCACGCTATGAGCAACAATTGAACAATTCCAACCCCACCACCCACCACCACAAACCTTCTCCCGTTGAAGTTGGACCTATCTGAGGTCCCACTATAACAATGGAAATGGCAGCAGCACCTTGTATAGCCTCAACCATCCTCACCATGCACATCACCACCAGTTCACTCTTGCAATATATATTACACCCAGATCTTTGCCTCAAACACATTTCTAGTCAAATGATTCATCCCTCAGAGCCCTGCCCTTTATACTCCCCTAGTTTCTTTATTTATAGTGCTGTCAAATCTCCCATTAATTAACCTCTCACTAAATCAAGGCTACCTCCCACCCACACTAAAACACGCACAAATCAGACCCATTTTAAAAAATAATACACTGGACAAAACTTCACCGAACTCATATAGACCCATTTCTAGTATACCATTTATGGCCAAACTCATAGAAAAAGTAGTCCAAACACAAACACAGGAATACATCGACACCTCAGCTCCCCTGGATGACCAACAATATGGCTTTCGCCCTGGACATGGGGTAGACACTCTTTTAACTGTACTCCTAGACACTCTAGTAAGAGGAATAGACAGCCCCAAAAATGCATTCCTACTACTTTTTCTAGACATTTCTGCAGCATTTGACAGTGTCCACCATACACTAATGCTCAATAGGCTCAGTCAAATAGGTGCCACCTCATTAGTTCTCAAATGGTTCACTTCATATCTATCCAACAGAACCCAAACTGTCAGGATCAACACTCAAACCTCCAACACATACAAACAGGAAATTGGCCTCCCCCAAGGTTCTGCCCTCTCTGCACTCCTATTTAATATATATATACAACCAATTTGTAACATCTTTAAAAAATTCAAAATCCACTATCACATATACGCAGACGACATCATGTTATACATTCCTTTCACAATCCCAACACTTCCACTTCAGCTATTAACTGACTGCTTCAAGGAACTAACAACTTGGCTAGAAGACCACAACCTGTTTATCAACCATTCCAAAACTGACATACTGATTGTAACAAAAAACAAATCTTACACACCTCCTACCCACATTACACTCCAGAAACATGACATCCACATAAAAAAATGAAATAAAATACCTAGGGGTGATACTTGACACACATCTTAGTATGAACACCCATATAAGAAATACAACCAAGAAAATATACTTTAAACTCAAAGTATTAAAACAATTACGCCCTCTAGTACACCTGCAAGACTTCCTAAGCATCATTCAAGCCATTGTCACACCACATTTTGACTTTGCCAACCTCTCTCTACTAGGCACCACTAACCAAAATATCAAAAGGCTCCAATTAGCCCAAAACGCTGCAGCCAGAACTATAATGAAGGTACACCCTTTTGAACACATATCACCTTACCTAGCCAAACTACACTGGCTCCCGATTCAATGTAGAATAGACTATAAATTAATAATTACCACATTCAAGGCATTAAATAACACTGCCCCAGCCACCCTTAATAAGCTACTCACTAAAGACACAGTCCACTCTGCACATAGAAGAAGCAACGCTAATAAATTAAAGATCCCAAAAGAATTCACTAAGACCAAAAAAACGACCAATAAAAAAGCATTCTCCCATGCTGCTCCTATGCTCTGGAACTCGCTACCAGAAGAAATCAGAGCCTCAACTGACCTTAAAACCCTACGCAAAACATTAAAAACCCACCTCTTTATCTCTCACTACGGCCCACTGGCAAACTCCCAATACCAAAATGAAAAGGGGTAACCCATATACGCATTGAAACCAACTTCGTAACTACCTTATGATATTATGACCTTTGACCCCGTCTTTGATATAACTACCCACAATGTTGACCTTGTCTCTACTATCTGTATATAGTTAAATGTACATAATTCTACAAAGTTAAAAGTTTTAAGTTTTAATTGTTAATGTATATAGTTCACGCTATGTTCATTGTAAAAAACAGAACTGTTGTTCTGTTCCCCTATTCTGTTATATGTAAACCACACCTGATCACTGGAAGATCGCGGTATATAAAAGTTTGTTAAATAAATAAAATAAATGCTGACTCCTGGCAACCCAGCTACCTCTGGGTTTTCTTGGCAATGTATCACAGAAGTAGATTGCCAGGCCTTTTCTGTACTGCCTGTATATCTCTCAAAGTGCCCTCAGCACTTATACACGATCTTTCTCTCAAAAGTGCCTACAACATGACACGATCCCATTTTCAGAACTCCCCCAAACACGATCCACCCCTCAAAACCCTACCCCATATACAAAGCACAGTTACTTACCTGTAACAGGTGATCTCTGGGAACAGCAGAATAAGTCTTCACATATGGGTACGTCGGTACCAACGGAGTCTGCGCGGGAACGCTTCCCAGTGTCCAATCAAGAGCTTTTGGAAGCATCCCAGCACGCCTGCGTGCTGCCTTCCCGCCTTTCCCAACTGCCTCTCCTCAGTTAAGTTTTAAAGCTGAGACAGAGAGAAAGAAAGGAAAGGAAAGATAGATAGAGATACAACTCCTGGGGAGGTGGGAGGGTTGTGAAGACTTATTCCTGCTGTTCCCAGAGATCACCTGTTACAGGTAAGTAACTGTGCTATCTCCAGGAACAAGCAGGAATGAGTCTCCACATATGGGGACTCCCAAGCTGAGATGCCTGGAGTCCCAGCATGTCATAGGCTGGAACATGCTATCTCCCAGAACACCAGGCATCCTGAGGATGGAGGGTAGGAGTTAAAGAAAGAAGGATGCTGTGGAACAGCTAACCTAGCATAGGACTGCAGAGATGAAGTCTATGTGTGAATGATGATGGTCATCAATAATATTGCAAAGGTTATTGCAATATGGACCTCCCCTGACAGGATTTCACAGAAGTATGGAGGTTCATGGATCTACTGGGAAACCTAGTAGAGGAACCTTGAAGAGGACCTCACTGTAAGTGGAGGTAATATTTCCTGTAGGAAAACCAGTGGAGGTCAGAATCTTGAAAGGTAACAGGTAACCCCAGTAGGGAAACAGGGGTAGTCCAAAAACGGTGGGCCTTCAGTGGAAGGCTTTATGAGAAAAACCCTAGCTCTTTTGGAGGCAGAGTGGGTCACTCTTAGGAGCAAAAAGAGAAGGCTAACCGATTTGGACAAACAGGCACAGTCCTTGTGGGGAGAAAGGGTGTGGGAACTCCTTGTATCCCAAAAAGAGAGGACAAATGCCTGAGGCGTTAAGCCTGTGATTAACTGAAGATTCACAATGTCTCTCCTAACTGGGGTAAGCTAGGAGAGATATTGGGCACGGAGAGCTTCAGAGTTACCTAAACCGTTAGGTTATGGTATAAAAATTGTTGACTACCACAGGAGTGGTTGTGTGTGTGTAGAACCCCAAACCTGCTAGATAGCATGGGTATGGGTAAAGCCCCTCTGTCAGAATCATATAGCTATATGAGGATAGACAGTGAGATAGATAAGTATGTGGATACTGTGGTAAGGAGAGTGTAGCCCAGCCTGGGGAAACAAAGGGAAAAGAGACTTTTTCCTCTTTGCGGGGGATGGGCGCACCTGAAAACACATACCAAAGTAAAGGCAATGGAAGAAACCACGTCTGTAGAGCTAGGCCAAAGCCCCGCCCAGACTCCATGGCAACCCTAGGTAAGGATAGGAGATACCTGGGGGTGAAGTCAGAGGGGGAGGTACACTGCCCAACATTTAAGTTTGAGCAAACAGAGAACAAGAAAGGCAGGAACAGCAGCAAGAGCAAGAACAAGGGCAGCCAGAGCAGCAGCCAGGAGAGCAGCGGACACTGTTCCCGGGAGAGGACCAAACACAGTGGCAGGAGAGGACGCAGACTTAGCAGCCTTGGTGGAGGTGGACACCAAGGGAACAGCTTGGAAAGCAGCAGCTGGGGAAAGGCCCAAGTACAGACTAAGTACTTTCCTTCCAGGAGAGAGAAGGACAGAAGGCTGGCTGTGGAGAAGCCAAGACAGGAAGGCTCAGATCCCTCTGAAGAAAAGCAAATCTTCAGGCAGAGGAAACCCAGGGAAGCTGAGAGAAAATCCTGCAGTGATTCCCTGAGTAGCTCTGAGGCAGAGAGAGCTGCAGCCAACAGAAGCCACAGCTGTGAAACTCCCACCGTAAAGCTCCAAGGTAGGAGAAAGAAAATAGAGAAAGCTGATGCTTATTACTCTTGCTCAGATAATGAGGAAGGAATTATACCTGGTAGAAACCAGAACAGGAAGAGGATTTTATAAGGAAAGCTAAACCAGAAAAGCCTGCTAGTGTTTTTCCAAAGGAAGGGAAGGCGGTGCAATGGGATAGGCTGTTTAAGCTTTTAAACGACATAAACCTTAAAGTACCTGAACGTTTCCAAGTTTCCCCAGCAGGCAGCTCAGAAGAAAGCATGGAGGTGGATTGTAGGGAGGATGACCAGGGGTCCACCTGTTCTGAGATGGAGTGTGCTGTATGCGTTGCTGCTAATTGAAGGAAGCAAAGTAGTAGGAAGAATTCAGGAAGCGGTTACCAGTTTGTCATAGCTGGAAGCTTGAAAGAAAGGAGAGAAGGAATCTTATGTTGAATTACTAAGGTTCTCTGCTAAAGGAAAGTGGATAGTGCAATCAGGCTCTGTGCTAATCAGCTGAAGACTGTTTGCATTTACTTTATTTTGGGAGAAAATATCCTTGTTTCTTTTGTTGAGTGTGAAAGCTTCTTCAAGGACTGTTACTAAGCTGACCTAGAGAAACCAAATAAAATTCCTGTGTGCTTTAACATCCACTTGGTCTACTTTATATACACAACTGGAGTGGAGGAGTGGCCTAGTGGTTGGGGCAAGGTACTTCAGGCCGGAAGGTCGGGGGTTTAAATCCCACTAGAGGACAGCAACCTTGGGCCGGAAGGACTGAGGTTTCTAGTCCCACAGGTGCTCCTTGTGGTCTTGGGCAAGCCACTTAACCCTCCATAGCCCATGTTCCCTGTAAAATAGTTATCTCCAAGTTATAATGCCCTGTTCAATGTAATTTCAGTTTGTTCAATGTAAACCGCACTGATGCAGAATAGCGCGGTATATAAGAGAATTAAATAAATAAATAAATAAATAACTACACCTTTGAGATAAAAGGGATACAAGATGGACGCCCGTCCTCACTAGGCAACCGCCTAGTAGGGGCGCGCGCGCCACAGGTGGCATAGTTCTTTGGATATTGCGTTTCCAGCAGTCAAGTGTGGTACATCCGGAAGCTTATACCTCTGGAGCAAGGAAGAGATCCAAGGAAGAACTTGCTGCAACGGAAGGAAGATCCAGAGTGGCATCGGATCCGGAGTGCGTGTTGAACTGGGGGCAAAGCGAAGACCTGCATTAGGACCAGGTAACCCGTATGCTAGAGGGGGTTAAGGCCTGGATCCTGGTATAAGAAGTAGTGCTCACCAGGAGGAAAAGGGAGAGCATAAAAAGTGCTGCACTTTGTGTTCTTATCTGTTTGTTTGTGTTCACAGAAGCAGTCCGGCGATGGAGACGGCTGATATTCTGGCTTGGGTGGCAGACCAATTCGCCAAGCAGAGGGAGATGGCGGCAGTGAACCAGGAACAAGCGACGTCCATGCTCCGAGCTCAACAGCAACCCCTACTGGAGATGATGGCGAAGTGGATCAAGACACAGGAGGAAGCAACCAAGCTGGCAAAGACTGTCTCAGGTTCACAGAGTATTTTTCTAGGATGGGAAGGCCCTAATGCTGGAACTTTTTCCTGTGGCCGCCTCACCAAAGAAGATATCATCGATGATTTCATCGAGGCATTCGAAAGGATAGCTTTACTGGCTAGATGGCCTAAAGAACAGTGGACAATAAGATTTGCTACTACCCTTACTGGGGAGGCTCTAGCAGCCTACAGAGCAATGCCCGTGACATTGGTCGCAGATTATGAAAAAATAAAAGGAGCTATTAGAGATCGGATGGGGTTAAATCCCCCAGTCTACCGTAGGCTTCTGCGATCTTGTGTGATAAAAGAGGGTGAAACACCCCAAGCTCTATATCATAGGATAAAGAGTTTGGTTTGTAAGTGGCTTACACCTGAAAGTAAAGATGTAGAATCTATTCTGGATGCTGTAATATTGGAGCAGTTCACAGAGGCTCTACCTAAGGAATTGCAAGCTTTTCTAGTGCTGCAGAACTGCAAAAACACCCAGGAGGCCATTGCTTTGGCTGAGCGCTTTCTGGAGGCTAATAAGTTCAGCCTCAAGAAAGAGGGTTTTTTTAAGAAGGCGGGTTTAGAAGCGCTAGAAAAGAACGCAACATTTGCTGGCCTTAGGACAGAAAAGAATAAACCCATGGATGGGATCTGTAACATGCAGAGGAAATGTTTCTCTTGTGCCAAAGTGGGTCACTTTAAGAGAAATTGTAAGACGAAAAAGGCTTTTGTAATCACCCGTCCCAAAGATATAGGTGAAGGGTTCCTCCTAACAGTTGAGGTAGAAGGGATACCCACAGAAGCATTATTAGATTCAGGGGCTGACCAGTCTATGATTTCTAGGGGGCTTTGGAGAAAGATAGAGGCCCAGCGTCAGTCCTTACAGGAATCCTCTAGGGGGCATGTTAAGATCCGATGTGTTCATGGGGCTGCCTCCACCTATCCCGTACAGTGTGTCAAAATAAAGGGGTTAGGTAGCGGAAGAGAAGTAGCCGTAGCCGTCGTACCTAGACTCCCACACGACATTGTACTGGGCCGTGATTGGTCCCAGTTTAGGAAGGGGATAGCAAAAGAGCTGCAGGAAAAAGCAGGCCTGGTAACCACACACGCCAGCTCTAAACCTCTACGGGAAGAAAAGATAGGAAAGGTCTTCCGTCCCCGGTCAGAGACAGGTAGAATAGTACCCACTCCCTTGTTTGGAAGGAAAGTAGACCCGGGGAAGCCAGCAGAAACTCAGAGGGAAATAAGGACTCCAAAACAGAAGTTTGTGCTGAGGTTCTGTAGGATCACCCCTGAGGCTAGAGTTCCCAAGCGGGCAACTGAACAGGCTGCCAGTCTGGATCTTTGCAGCGCCGTAGAGGTAGTCGTTCCTAAACAGGGGAAGGCCATAGTAGAAACCGGTCTGCGGGTAGAGATACCGCCCGGGTGTTACGGCCGGATCGCGCCTAGGTCAGGTCTTGCCCTTAAGAACTTTATAGATATAGGCGCCGGAGTCGTGGATCCAGATTATAGGGGGGCATTAAAGGTACTTCTGTTTAATTTTTCTCAGGAGAACTTTAAAGTAAATGTGGGTGATAGGGTGGCCCAGTTGATCTGTGAGAGGGTGGGGTTTCCGCCCATAGAGGAGGTAGATGAGTTATCCTCTACTGCCAGGGACTCAAGGGGATTCGGTTCCTCGGGCGTGGCAGAAATAAAGGGGTTAACTGCCTGTTGTGTAGAGAAGGAGGAGGATGAACTCGGACCCCAACTCACGGAATGTAAGGCAGATTCTGTTCATAGGATCGGGGAAAGGCTCTCTTGGGCTCAGCAGGGCGAGTTATCCAGGGTATTAAAAGAGTTCCTAGATGTTCTTACTCCGGTCCCAGGGGAAACAAGGCTGGTAGCGCACGAGGTTGTAACCCCGCCTGGCAAAATAGTTCGCCAGTGACCCTACAGGCTCCCTGAGGCGAGGCAAAGCAAAGGGAGGTGGTAACCCAAATACAAGAAATGTTAAGGTTGGGGGTGATAGAGGTGTCGAAAAGCCCATGGAACAATCCAATAGTCTTGGTCCCTAAGCCCGACGGATCTATGCGTTTTTGCATAGATTTCCGTAAAATAAATGAAATCTCACGGTTTGATACGTATCCTATGCCTCGGATCGAGGAGATTTTGGATCGTTTAGGCCAAGCCACATATCTGACCACCTTAGATTTAACAAAGGGGTATTGGCAGATTCCCCTCACCAGGGAATCTCGACCAAAAACAGCATTTAGTTCCCCAATAGGGCTTTTCCAATTTCGCCGGATGCCTTTCGGCCTCCATGGAGCCGCAGCGACCTGTCAATGGTTGGTCGACATGGTCCTGCGCCCACACCAGCATTACGCAGCAGCCTATATGGACGACATCGTTATCCATAGTTCGCGGTGGGATGAACATTTAGTTCATATTAAGGCAGTGTTGGGGGCATTGAGGCGAGCGGGACTTACGTTAAACCCCGCTAAATGTATGTTTGGTGCATCCGAGGTGAAATATCTAGGTCACCTGGTCGGCCAAGGAATAGTTAAACCCCTGCTTGACAAGGTGGAAAGTGTTAAAAAATTTCCAAGACCTGTAACAAAAAAACAATTTAGGAGCTTTTTAGGGTTAGTGGGCTATTATAGGCGGTTTATCCCGCATTTTGCGACCAAAGCCGCTGGGTTAACTGAAATGCTTAAAAAGAATGCCCCTAATCAGTTACAATGGATTCAGGATGCGGAGCAGGCCTTTTGTTTGCTAAAAGAGAAACTATGTGAGGCACCAGTATTGCAGGGGGTGAATTTTAGTCAACCCTTTATCATTCAGACTGATGCCTCAGAAACAGGCCTAGGGGCTGTGATGTCACAGAAGCAGGAGGGGTCTGAGCATCCTGTGATGTTTTTAAGTCGCAAGCTAACTCCTCCAGAAAAAAAATACTCGACAGTTGAGCGCGAGTGCCTTGCAATAAGGTGGGCAATAAATGCGCTGAGGTTTTATTTAACCGGTCGGAAATTTTTACTGGTGACCGATCATGCCCCACTTAAATGGCTAAATAAGATGAAGGACAGTAATGCTCGTTTGACAAGGTGGTATATGGCCCTGCAGGAGTTTGATTTTAGGATAGAGCACAGGGCCGGGAAGCTCCATACTAATGCTGACGCCTTATCTCGTATTACGAGCTGTGCGTGGGTTGTGGCGCCAGCCCATAATAGTTTAAGGGGGGGGGGATATGTGATAAGGAGAGTGTAGCCCAGCCTGGGGAAACAAAGGGAAAAGAGACTTTTTCCTCTTTGCGGGGGATGGGCGCACCTGAAAACACATACCAAAGTAAAGGCAGTGAAAGAAACCACGTCTGTAGAGCTAGGCCAAAGCCCCGCCCAGACTCCATGGCAACCCTAGGTAAGGATAGGAGATACCTGGGGGTGGAGTCAGAGGGGGAGGTACACTGCCCAACATTTAAGTTTGAGCAAACAGAGAACAAGAGAGGCAGGAACAGCAGCAAGAGCAAGAGCAAGAACAAGGGCAGCCAGAGCAGCAGTGGACACTGTTCCCGGGAGAGGACCAAACACAGTGGCAGGAGAGGACGCAGACTTAGGAGCCTTGGTGGAGGTGGACACCAAGGGAACAGCTTGGAAAGCAGCAGCTGGGGAAAGGCCCAAGTACAGACTAAGTACTTTCCTTCCAGGAGAGAGAAGGACAGAAGGCTGGCTGTGGAGAAGCCAAGACAGGAAGGCTCAGATCCCTCTGAAGAAAAGCAAATCTTTAGGCAGAAGAAACCCAGGGAAGCTGAGAGAAAATCCTGCAGTGATTCCCTGAGTAGCTCTGAGGCAGAGATAGCTGCAGCCAACAGAAGCCACAGCTGTGAAACTCCCACCGTAAAGCTCCAAGGTAGGAGAAAGAAAATAGAGAAAGCTGATGCTTATGACTCTTGCTCAGATAATGAGGAAGGAATTATACCTGGTAGAAACCAGAACAGGAAGAAGGATTTTATAAGGAAAGCTAAACCAGAAAAGCCTGCTAGTGTTTCTCCAAAGGAAGGGAAGGCGGTGCAATGGGATAAGCTGTTTAAGCTTTTAAACGACATAAACCTTAAAGTACCTGAACGTTTCCAAGTTTCCCCAGCAGGCAGCTCAGAAGAAAGCATGGAGGTGGATTGTAGGGAGGATGACCAGGGGTCCACCTGTTCTGAGATGGAGTGTGCTGTATGCGTTGCTGCTAATTGAAGGAAGCAAAGTAGTAGGAAGAATTCAGGAAGTGGTTACCAGTTTGTCATAGCTGGAAGCTTGAAAGAAAGGAGAGAAGGAATCTTATGTTGAATTACTAAGGTTCTCTGCTAAAGGAAAGTGGATAGTGCAATCAGGCTCTGTGCTAATCAGCTGAAGACTGTTTAAGTGGAAGCAGCTACAAGGGAGCTGGCAGAATCTCTGAGCTCAGTTGTATGCTTGAGCAGCAAGTACCACTGTTAATCCTGAAGTAAGAAATCTCTAAAAGGAAAAGGAAAGGAAGTTTGTTGTAAATAACCTCACTGAAACACACTGTTTGCATTTACTTTATTTTGGGAGAAAATATCCTTGTTTCTTTTGTTGAGTGTGAAAGCTTCTTCAAGGACTGTTACTAAGCTGACCTAGAGAAACCAAATAAAATTCCTGTGTGCTTTAACATCCACTTGGTCTACTTTATATACACAACTACACCTTTGAGATAAAAGGGATACAAGATGGACGCCCGTCCTCACTAGGCAACCGCCTAGTAGGGGCGCGCGCACCACAATACATATCTATCTATAATAAAATATCTCAACAGATACATATAGATAGATAGATAGATAGATAGATAGGCAGACAAATAAGAATATAGCTATAGTGAGATATGGCAGGGCACAAAATACACACCAAATATAAATATGAATATGTAGGCCTACATATGGGTGTCTGCAATTAAACAGACCGAGATATGCCTACAGCACAGTGATCACATAGGATATGTGGAAAGGAAAGATTCATCTGATAACAAGGAGGTGGAACCTACTTGAGAAGACATATAGAGAATCTATTCCTCCTGGTCATGATCTGCAAGAATGCTAGTTAGTGAAAAATAACCAGGACTGTTACGTGGAAAACAAAGGACAATGTCAATGTGCAGCCAGCAAGTCCCAAGTCTTCCAGGACTCTAGCATGGTAAGTAGACAGAAGACGCCTAGAGATGAGATACCATGTTGACCTGCTTAAGGGCAAAGGTATCATGCGTTCTGTAACCCCTATAGTCCCAGCAGGGCTGTGGCGTAGGCAGCTAGCCGAGCTATTAGGGCACCTGACCTTTATATTGGAAATAAGTGTAGTTGTGAGTCCAAGTGGTCAAGGTTTAAAGGATTTTATTTCCCCTCCCGGGGTTTTCGGATTTCCAAAACAGCAACAGAGGAAAACTTAGGATACAAAAACTGATGAAACTTAAAGGTAGCAGACTTGCTTTTAACTATAACAGTCACAGTAAATAGTTATCCCAGGCAGCTGATAATCTCTTCTTATCTTCTATCCCAGTTATAAACCCACTGGTTTGAAAGTTTCACAATAAAGAAGGATTCTCATCAGCTATCATTAGAGAGCATTCCATGTCCTCCAAGCCTAGATTCAAACAGCTATCTTCTGTAATCATTGGCTCTACATCATTATCCTGTGGATAGAAAGTCTGTGTATATTTTAACTCTGTGTCTTCTCCAGAGTTTCTCAAACAGTCTTCATCACAACCAGGCAAGTAACTACCATTCGTTTTATATTGGCAAGGCAGAGAAACACACTTCCTGGAATAACGTTTCCCTTTGTCAGCTTTAAGCTCTCTGCTCCTCCCATTCACTGGTAGCTCACAGCACTGATCCTTACAGCAAACAGATTTCCCTTTCATCAATCTGTGCCTTGGCTTCTCTAGCATACCGTTGTCAGACTCATCCATACAAACATCTTCAATAACCCAGTCTCTCTCAAAGTTTGGAGACTGTTTTTCATAAGCCTGCCTCTCAGGTACAAACGTCTTTCTCACTGGCTCACGTCTCCCACACTCAGCCTGGTGCTGGGGAATTTCTCTTTGTATCAAAGCTGGGTATTTCTTTTGACTAACCTCCCAGGTGAAACCTTTTCTAGTTCCTGGTGTAGAACTCCTTTGTGGTTTCCTGGCTGGAACTTTAGGTGGTTCAAACTCCGTGTCTGAGAAATCAGAGCTTGCCTCAGAGTCAGTCAGCTTTCTTCCCTCATGGCAGCTCCTCACGTTACAGCTCCCTCTGTAACCTCCTCTGAAGTCTCCCGTGTAACTTCCTCTAGAGTTTCCTGTTCCACCGGACCTATCAGGCTCTCCAGCTCTACTTCCTGTTTTCCCTAAGCATTTTTTATACTGCTTTTGGGGTGTGTCTTCCCTCACGTGAAAGTTGCTTTCTCTTTCTAGTGAGAGCTGTTTCTTAACTAGGCACGGCTGCAGATCTCGTGCCTGCCTAGGTTGCTTATGGCAACAGGGATGTTTTTGATCTGTCTGCCTGTCAAAACCCAGCCTGTTTTTATCATGTTTTTGTCTCTCTCAGGCAGGGGACAGATCTGCTGTGTTACAGTTCTTACCATGAGAACGAGCATATCCCCGATTGGGAATACTATGGACCAAAGCAGGGAACTGGCAACTCCTTGAGCTTTCACGTAAGAGAAGGCCTATCTCCTTTATATCAAAAAAGGAGATAGTAAAAGAAGGGAGACCCTTCTAGTCATGGGAGACATGACTGAAAAGCCTTTTCTAACCAGCTAGGATAGCTGTTGGAGAAACCCCCCCCCCATGCTCTCTAGCAAGGGCCCATAGTGGAAAGCTTCTCTGTAGATTGCAGAGAGCATGATGCAGGAGAATGAGGAGATAGAACTGGCTGTTAGAGAGCCAGTATCTCTGCCAACTATGCTGCCAAACTCAGGAAAATGAAGATGCAGAATAGAAGACAATCTAGAAAGCTTGTAGTGAGATGATCTCCAAGAGAGATGAAGCACTGACTTGGAGCCACTACTAAGACTAGACAGAATGTTAGTGGAGGACAAACTGGTTGTTTGTGGACAAGAACCAGTGGTCCAAACATTAAAGCTCCTGCATAGGCAGCTGTTAGCAAGACAGCAGAAAGAATCTTACTGTTCAAAAACAGAAAGGACAGAACAGGAGTAGGAAACTCTGGACATGTCTGATAAGCTGCCGCAAAACAAGATTGAGCAGAGGAGGTAACTCTGCACTGGAAAGTGAGAAAAGTAGAGAGGCTGAAGAAAAAGCCTCCCAGTAAGTAATTCCCTCTTACAGGGGAAAAACTTGGTAAGAGGGTGAAGAGAATGGAGCTGAAGAAGACTTACAAAGTAGGAAGTCTATAGAAAGGAAAGATGCATGCTGCCACAAGAAGTATCATTTGATAGTGGTTAGACCTCTTTCCCTAGCAGGAAAAAGAGGAGAAACCTGTGACCTACAGGCATGAATATCCTGACAGCTCATAGAAATATAGAAAAAATGGATATCTTTTGGAAAAGGATCCATGTGTAGGGGTTAGAATAAAGCGGTGGATTTCCTCCATTGAGAAGAAGCAACTGTAGATGCTAACCCCAAGAGTCACAAGCATCTGATGATGATTGATCAAAAACCCTGCAGATGCTGGGTTTGCTGAGCCTGGTGAGAGGTTGGATTCTTCAGACCAGGACGATGCCTCCCCTGTTGGGGAACATTTGTATGATGGGCAAGTGATGAATAAAACCTTCTTCTCCTGTGGGAAGAAAGTTTGGTAGGAGATTTCCTACCTGGTGGGACAAAAGAAGGTATAGAACAAACCTTAGGAACAGGTAAATCAGTGGATAACTGAGTAACCTGACGTAAAGACTCCTTGTTGAAAAGATTTTCTCCAGTGCAAGGAGTATGTCCCAAACATTGTTGTGCCCATTTGTCCAAGTCTGAAGACTGGAGTCAGGCTCTACGTCGTGCCCTTATAGCAATAGCAGAAGTTCTGCTAACAGACTCAAAAGAGTCTAGGGAAGCACGAGAAAGAAACCAAGAAATATTCTGGATATGCTTAAGCAGTGAAGAATAGTCCTTACTCCTAGAATCTGGAAGGAAAGGAGTCAAAAGATGTAACTGCTTTGTGACCTCCTCAAGAGAAAGACTCATATAAAAAATATATGAGAGAATTCTTGCAGAAAGCATAGATGTCTAGAAGGTTTGACGTCCAAAGGCATCTAGTGTCTTAGACTCACAACCTGGCGGATAAGAAGAGTGCTTTTTCTTACTCTTTACCCGCCTCATTGCTGATTCCACTACTATGGAATGATGAGGAAGTTGAGTCTTTTGAAGCCCTGGAGAGGGGGGCACCTGATATAAAAGATCAGTTGCCCTGGGAGGTGGGGGTACCCTTAAAGGTGTTTCCCACATTCCTAGAAGGAGATCCTGTAAGGAATGATGCAAAGGAAGCATTATGTTGTCCTTTGCTTTGGCAGAAACAGAGCCTTGTGCAGGATCATGTCCTGGAATAGGAATGGCAAGGGATCTTGCTATATCCAGGAGGAAACTCTGAAAAGAGGGATCCGAAACAGGAATTTCCCCTGGACAGGGTAGATCTAAAGAACTAGCCTGAGCATCCACAGAGTTATCCAAATATATAGGAATAGAGGATCCTGCAGAGTGCAGTGTGGAGTGCTTAAAAGATGGTTTCTGGTACTGGCTGTTAGGAGCAGCCCCCATCCTTACCACATTGTCCCTGCCAGGTATCAACTCCAAGCTTGGTACAGAAGGGAGTGATCCTGTTGAAAAAAGCATGGCAGGAATTGGCGACGATGCTACTGTGGGTACCGGTACCGATGGTGATACCGGTACCGAAGTGACAGTTCAATCGGTACCGAGGTAACCGAAAACCTCCGGCTGCTTTCCTCGGTACCGAAGCACTGGTATCGATCGGTGTCGGTACCAAAATCTATTGGTACCCAGTCTTCTAGACTAGAGATCGATTCCAAACTCGGCATCGAGGGCAAAGAGCCTGATAAGCGAAGCATGGAAGGCACCGATCGTGAAGGTAAAGAGGACATCGGTACCAACTTCGGTACCGTGTCTGATACCAGTGAAGGAAGGGCAACCCATGGCAATTCAATCAGAGTCGGGGGAACCGAGAGTTGCGGATCCGAATCATCGGAACCGAGCCTTCGGTACCGTCGAGAGCTGGTACCAAGGTGAGTCGGTACCCAGTCCTCCAGACTGGAGATCGATTCCAGACTCGGCATCGAAGGTAGCGAGGCTATCGATGCACATCTGGAGGGTACCGACGTCGGTTGGAGTATCGGTGTTGGTACCGATAATGGAAAGTCAATCTGGAGGGTATCCATTGGTCCCAAAGGTACCGAGGACGCCAGATGACGATCCCTGGTGAGGAGTGTTTCATCCAACACCAGTGACGATGCCGGGGTATCGGTACCGCTCGAAGCGGATGCCACCACCGTACACGGCTTAGGTATGTTCTGTGGGGGGTGAACCCCAGGAACAACCTGAAACCCCTTATAGGCTTTGGAGACCGAAGACTCCCGCCGGGGTTTTGAAGCCAGTGGGCCCTCGAGGGCAAGGCCGGAGCCGTCTACATGCTGCGCATGAGACCTACCACTCGAGGACTGACTAGTCTTAACAGACTGTTTGTGGGTTACCTGATCCTGTGTGGACGAAGAAGGGGACGGTGCCCCGAATTTGGAGGGCAACCATGTATCGAGGGAGCCTCGATGTTGAAAACCTCTTCTTACCAAACTGTTGTCAGGACCCAAGCAGGTTAGTCACCGACTTCGAGGGTCTAAAAATAAAGTTGTACCGCCACAGTCTGAACATTTCTTGGAGAAAGTGTCTGGCGGTTCCATGAAGGAAAAAGAAGAGGCCTAAAAGGCCTAAGAGACCGTGGGACACTATGAAGAAAAAATATCCCGTGGAAAAGGAAAATTTTTCAAGAAAAGAAAAGAAAACACCGGCGGTTACCGGTGGCGTCGGGAAGACAGCCGCGACCACAAGAAAACTAAAAAATAAAAACAAGAATTTTCTGCGGTGACAGGAAGACGTCCTGCCGGCTCCGCGGAAAAACAAAAACTGAGGAGAGGCAATTGGGAAAGGCGGGAAGGCAGCACGCAGGCATGCTGGGATGCTTCCAAAAGCTCTTGATTGGACGCTGGGAAGCATTCCCGCGCAGACTCCGTCGGTACCGACGTACCCATATGTGAAGACTCATTCCTGCTTGTTCCTGGAGATTTACAGTTACACAGATATGCATTCCCAGTTATCATAGCCTCCCGCCGGGGCAATCTTCTACCATACACACAGGGCCAACCCAACCATTAGACAAACTAGACAGTCATCTACTGTGGCAGTTTTTGGGAGGTGGCAAAGAGAAGGGCATTCAAAGCTAAACAATAGAGTCTGATAGCAAGGGGGAGGGGCATAAGGCTTAAGGTTTGCCTAGGGAGCTAACACCTTGAACAAACTCTGTGGTTAGCCCTGCATGCCTATCATCACCCAGAGAACCCATCCATATACATGTTCCCATCACATTCAACACATGATACATATCTCCCCAGTTATGATCACCTCAACAGTCCTTTCTGCAGACCTGCTATATAAAATGCTACCTTAGAAAGCAAATAGGTTGACTCTAGACTTGCAGGGCCAGCCCCAGAGTTGGTTGAAGGTGTTGGCACCCTAGGCAAACCTTAAGCCTTATGTCCCCCCTTGCTGTCAGAATCTTTTTTTTTGCTTCAAATACCCATCTCTTTACTGTCATTTCTCCCAGAAGCTGCCACCCTAGATGGCCCGGCCCTGTGGACTTGAGTTCTACCTTCTGACATAGTCATGCACTATTGCCAATATTCTGGCGACCAATATTTGTACATAACTCAATCCTGTTGCCTACATTTCTACTGCACAGGCCATTCTACCCTACATACGATAAAACAGTTCCTCAACCAGACCAGAGGACAGTCATTGTGACTCAAAAAAACCCACGTAAATATCGCAGCTCAAAGCCAAAGAAACTGCGGAAGCCAGGAGCCACAGCCAAGCAAAGCAAGAACTGGCAACCCAACAGTCTGCCGCCGGCCCCTATCACGATCTTCCTAATTAACACCAGGTCCATAAGAAACAAAAACACACATCATCCACAACATCATCACAGACGAAAAGCCTGATATCCTTTGCATCATGGAAACGTGGCTCACCGACACAGACTCAGCAATTATAAACCAAATATCCAAACCTGGCTATAGAATATTTAACTGCCCTCGCCCTAACAAAAGAGGAGGAGGTGTCCTAATTCTTGCCAGAACCTCCCTACTACTAACAAATACATCACAAACCGCATCCGAGGGCATCGACATACTCAAAGCTGAAAACAAAACGATGACCATCTGTCTAATCTACAGGCCCCCCACGTCACATCACGAAACCCTGGCCACCGCACTGGAAATCATATCCACCACTGCAATCAAAAAACATCGGATTATCCTGGGTGACCTAAATCTACCTTCAGTTCCTCCCTTGCAAGCGGACACTTTCCTTGAAGCCATGGACCATCTCGGATATGATCAAATTATTCAAGAGGCCACCCACAACAAAGGCAACACTCTCGACATGGTATTCATGTCATCTGAACGTCAGCAAAATGAAGTAAAAAAACCCGAAACTAGAATAACTCAGGTACCTTGGTCAGACCATCAGCAAATAGAATTCTCAATTTACCTACCCTCTATACCGGACCGATCACGAACTGGTCCAACAACACATCTCCAAAGAAGGTTCCAAAAATTCAATAGAGAAACCTTGGCAACTTCCATAATATCATGCACTGACCATGAACACACAGACCTCGAAAATCTGGTTGACCTATGGAACTCAGGAATAGAAGCAGCAGCAAGCCCAACCTGGAAAACCGCAAGCAACACAACTAAAACCAGATCTGAACCTTGGTACTCTACAACTCTAAGCAGAATGAAGAAGGAACTACGTAAACTGGAAAAAAAATGGAGAAAAGCCCAAACAGAAGAACTCAAACAGGAATACCTAACACTCCTCATGAAATACAAGAACGAGGTCAACCTGGCAAAAAAGACACACCACACTAACTTGCTCAATAAGGCGCTTAATAGACCCAGAGAACTTTTCGAACATGTTAAATCCCTCACCAAATCATCCCAAGACATTGACTATACTGACGCAATAAAGGCTAGCAGACCACTATGCCAAGAAGCTAAACCCACAAATACTCACCCACACCAAGCAAGACTCCGATGTAGACACCTCTCCACCGAAAACAAACACATCCACAAACGCAGAGAGAAACACAGAATGGGGTGCTTTCCTTCATGTCGAAGAACGGCAAATTATAAACATAATAACCAACTTAAACACCACAACCTCCCCGCTTGACCCGTGCCCAGCGGCCTGGATCAAGGCAACAAAGAACGAAATTGCACAACCTATATCCCACATAGTAAACCAATCCCTCCAGCAAGGTTCCATGCCAACGCAACTCAAAAGATCTCTCATAAGGCCCATCATAAAAAAACAAAACACTCAACAAGGCTGATCCAGCATCCTATCGCCCAATCTCGAGCATATCCTTCCTAGCCAAGATCATCGAAAAGGCGGTCCAACAACAGTTGCAAGACCACATCGACAACAGGGAAGCCCTAGATATGCATCAATACGGGTTCCGTCAGCATCATGGAGTGGAAACCCTACTTATAGCACACTCCTTGACAACCTCCTCAAGGGCCTCGAAAACAGAAGCAAGATGTTCATACTTATATTTATCGACATATCTGCTGCATTTGATACAGTACACCACTGTACTCTCATAAACCGACTTGCTTCCATAGGTATAACAGGGACCCCTCTAAAATGGTTCACATCATACATATCAAATAGAATGCAACAGGTCCAATTCAACGATGAAAAAGCTGAAGCTTTCCCCCAAACCCAAGGCATCCCTCACGGCTCAGCGCTATCCTCCCTCCTATTCAATTTATACATAAAACCGGTTTGCGAAATCTTTCAGAAGCACAAGATCAATTATCACATCTATGCAGACGATCTAATGCTTTATACTCAACTTGACATGAACCAACCGAGCTACACCCAACTGGAAGACTGCCTCAACTTGCTCCAAACCTGGTTGCAACAAAACAACATGTCGATAAACCACAAAAAAACAGAGGTGATGTTCATCTCCAAGAAAATGGACTTCATCCTGCCCTCCACAGTCACCCTTAACAACAACGTCTATCACACTAAGCCCGAAATAAAATATCTAGGGGTACTACTGGATAGCAACCTAAGGATGGACAAACATCTCCGGTCTACAAACCGAACCATATTCCATAAATTGAAAGTTCTGCAACCACTCCGTAACATCATTGATCAAGCCGACTTCAGAACAGTGGCTCAAGCCCTCATCATTCCCCACCTGGACTACTGCAACGCCATTCTACAAGGCCTTCCAAAGAACACCCTAAATATCTTGCAAATGGCCCAAAATGTTGCTGCCAGAATCATCATGAAAAAAGGCGTCACTGAGCACATTACCCCAACACTAATTGAGCTGCATTGGCTCCCCATTACTGCCCGTATCATATACAAAATACTTGTTACCACATTTAAACTCGTTCATAACATTGCCCATCAAACCTCACCAATCTAATCACCATCCAACCACCCAACAGAAGCAGAAGAACCATAAATCTCAACACTCTCTGTGTCCCGAACAGCATAAGAACTGTCAAAGCAGAAACGAGCAACAGAGCATTCTCTTACGCAGCGCCACTTCTCTGGAACCAGCTCCCTCACGAGCTACGATTAACAAACGACTTGAAAGACTTTAGAAAAAAACTCAAAACTCACCTTTTTCAGTCTCATTACAACCTGAACTAATCAGTGACCTCTTACTACAATCTTGGCACAAAAATGTTTCCAACCGTATGACAAAGGCAACTACAATTATGATCTGTAATATTGTGTATATGTATATATGTAAGCACACCACACACACCTAATCACATGTATATGTATATATGTAAGCACACCCACACCCACTCAATCAAATGTAAATTCCAATGACCTGTTTGCTGTGTTGTGTGCGAATCCTTTCAATCAAAATGCATTTCATGCAAATTACTGTACTGTACAGTCCATCCTGATCTATAAAGTAAACCGCTGCTGATCGTAGGAAGTAGCGGTATACAAATGTATACTAAATAAAATAAATAAAATAAATAAATTGCTAGCTGCAGCCAGTGCATGTGTGCATGTGACTATGATGTATGTACATGTGCAGACTTAACTTTTCCAACCTCTTCTGTAGGATGGGGCTAGCTACACTTGTGTGCAGTAGTGCATGCAGTTCTGATGGGCACACAGGGTCAGATTCAGCCTGATCAACCTCCTTCATGAGACAGGACTAAATATGCCTGTGTGCTTCAAGGCACCAGATGATTTTAAAATCAGACACTACAGTGATCAAAACGCTCACATTATGCGCACACAATGTGCAAGTTCTTTTGGCGCTCAGCCCATAATAATCAACATTATTTCACCTAAAAACATTTTTTTATGAAATCACAACAAAGAAACCAAACAGTAAATGGAGAATGATATAAGTGAGCCCAAAAAACACACAAGAATAAGAAGCAAAAGACATTGTTTTTGAACGCTTAACTTTTGATTATAAACTGAAAGATACATGCAGAAAATTTTCAAGTCGAAGGTGACTGTTCATCTGTGCATACCCTGAAACAGTCTTTCCCTATATGCACAAGATGTTTAAGTCACCTCAGACCAGGAATAGAGATATCGGTGCTATTGCTGGCTTTGTAATCACGTTTCCCTGCATTGAGTGCAGACTTTATTAGCATACTATTTTAATATGCACAGCTCATTTGCATATTATTTTAATGCACTTGGCATTGTTGTGTGTGCATACTTTTCTATTGCTGGTTACGCACGCGTCAATCCCTTTTCTGCATTTGGCGTAGTGGAACTTGTGGGTATAAGTTGTGTTATCTGCACACAAAGGGTGCGCTAGTCTTTCTGCATCAGCACAAATAAGTGCAAACACATTTTGTACTTTAGTAAAAAGGCCTCTTAGGCACCCATGTGTCTTTATAAAAAAAGTCTCACAAAACATATCAGTCATGGCTAAAATGCAGCCGTGTGCTTTTACACCTCCTCAAGAGCAGGTGCAAATGTCCAGAGCTGAAGATTACACATAACTCTATGCATTGTCACTCGGTTGCCGGTGACACAAAGATTATACGCCACTAGGTAGCGCTGTTAAAGAAGAAAGAGTCCAAGTGTAGGGTAATAAAGGCTTTTATTCCCCGTTTAAAGCAAGGTTCAACTAAGAGATATTTTAGATAACAGAAACAGTCCTTTGTTTCAAAAGGTACCAATATTCACTGGCTAGTTAACTGTTACTTCACAGTTTAAAGCAGGTTTTCTTCAAAGTAATATTCAGTATAATAAACATCAAATTATACTTCATTTATTCTTCTGTGGAGCATACACACTTTGGAGCATAGGCCGTGCACCAATCACATTCCATTTCCTCAGGCAAAGGTGAGGGAATAGTGCTGGGAGAATCCACTTCCATCAAATCCTCTCCCCTATACTGATTCAAAGGGCTTCCACTGTCCCTGTCTATTTCAGCATGGTAATCTACTACTTGGGAGTTTGGCTTCACATAACCAGGGTCTCTTAAGGCTGGCGGTAGTTTAGTGAACCAGTCTTGACTCTTGTTTCCCTTAGGAGGAATCCTTCTTTTAGCATAGCTTTTAGCAGTACAATCATTACAGTTAATGTTCAATGCCTCATACCTGGGCTCACTGAGTAAAAACTTCCGTTGCTTATAAAACTGCTTTTCCCTCTGAATAGGTGAAACTGGGCAATGATCCTCTAGAGATAAGCTTCTGTCAGAACCTCCCTCTCTGGTTCTTAGCTTTCTTCTCTCTGGGTTACAAACAGGCAGAGTATAGGAACTAGGCGTGGCAGAGCCTCTCACCTCGGAGCAACTTCCACCAAACTCCCCTTGCACAACAGGTCCAGTTTGGGCTTTCTGGCTTCCCACCTTGTGAGGTCTGTTTCTCCTCCAGCTTCCAGCTTGGCTTCTTCCACAGCAATCAGGCTTATGTCCTTGATAGCCTCCAGGCTCCTCTGCTGTTTCTCCTTCTAGTCCAACTCCAGTTCCTTCTTCCTCTTTCTCCTCCTTCCTCAGCTCCTGCGGTGTCCACTGCTTCCTCTGCTTATGCCACTGCTGCTTATACCACTCCTTATGCCACTCCTCTCCAGAAGCATTCTGCTCTGGCTTATAAAGTGAACCGTTACTGCTGACTTCCTGGTTCCCTTTCAGCTGCAGGTCATCAGTGAGCTTAGGTTCATTAAGACCAGTATGTCTGTTCCTGCTCCCTCTAGCTGTGCCTGGAGGTAACTGCACATCTAGTTCTTCTAAAACAGGATTTCTTTTCTTAAAACCAACTTTATTAGTGCCCGCATCATGACACATCCCCCCTCTTAAAATATTACGGGCTGAATGACCCTCATTACAGCACGTAATCTTAGAGCTCTGTTGTGTTGATGTAAATAAGGCGTGTCTCTCATGCCATCGTCTAAGGAGATTGATATGATAGACCTGTTCATGTCCCTTTTCATCCCTTATTAAATAGGATGCTGTACCTCGTGGTTGGACCACTACATAAGGTCCTTTCCATCTGGCTTCAAATTTTGGCGTGGTGCCTGATACCAAGACGATTACTTTCTCGCCTACAGCTAGGTGTCTAGGCTTGGTATTCCTATCATAATATTGTTTTTGTCTTTTCTGACTGCACTTCAGTTGCCCCTCAGCAAATCGTGAAGTTTTTCTTAATCGTGTTCTTAATCTCTTTAAGAATTGTGGTATCCCTATTTCCTTTTCTTCGGGTTCCACCCATTGTTCTTTCAGAATATCGAGCACCCCCCTGGGTGATCTCCCATACATTAGCTCATAAGGCGACGTGCCTAATGAAGCCTGTGTCCTTTCTCTGCAGGCATACAATATAAACGGCAGCATTGTGTCCCACTCTCCCATCTCACCATCCAGCGCTCGTCGTAACATTTGCTTGATGGTCTGGTTTGTCCTCTCTTCCAAACCATTGCATTGGGGGTGATATGCGGAGGTTTTGAGATGCCTGATGCCAAAAGCATCCCACACTTGGGCTAGGTATTTGGACAAAAAGTTTGTACCGCGGTCCGTCAAAACTTCTTGAGGGAAGCCCACCTCACAAAACAGTTTTATAAGTTCCCCGGCAATAGACCTTGCTGATATATTCCTCAAGGGTATGGCCCAAGGGAACCGGGTTGCCTGGTCAACAATAACCAATATATATTGGAAACCCCTGGGAGTCCTTAAAAGGGGGCCAACTATGTCCATGGCTATCCTTTTAATAGGCTCCGTTATCACTGGCATTGGTAATAATGGCACTCCAGCGGGTTTTATGGAGGTCACCCTTTGACAGGAGGCGCAGGACTCACAAAATCGTGCGACCTCCCTAAAAATTCCTGGCCAATAAAATCTGGCCAGTATCTGGTCAAGGGTCCCCTGTACCCCTTTGTGACCGCTTGTCGGGTGATCATGGCCTATCCTTAGTACTGCTGCCCTAAAGGTATTTGGGACTACCAACTGTTTTCGGACATTCCTAGTCCGCGGGTCGATACTCTCTCGGTACAGGAGTCCTTCTTCCTTTATGAAGCGAGGAAACTCATTTCTTTTTGTTGAAGCATATTCAAATGTGCGTGCTAGCACAGGGTCCTCTCTTTGCTCAGCGGCGAATGAAGGGAACTTCTCTACCAGTTCCGCTGGGATCCATGGTAGTTCTTCACCCGCTTCCAAACCCGCTCGGCCTTGAGAGCGTCCCTTTCTCTCTTTTCGCTTTTGAGCCCTAGTCTTTCTATCCCTATCCGGAGGAATGTTGACTAAGTCATCATGGGATGGGAGATCAATTACACTTTCTTCCCTAGAACATGAGGGTTTTTCTACAGCACTCGTCTGGCCACGAGTGGAGACAAAAGCCTCTCTGGGGTTTAAACCTTTTTCTAGGCCCTTCTCAAATTGTGGCCAGTCTCTACCAAGGACCAGCTCTTTGGGCAATCTAGGGACTACTGCTATGAGCATAATTTTTTCTATTCCCAGACCTTTGACCAGCAATTTGTACACGGGATACAAGGTAGCAGCACCATGTACACACTTAATTCTTACATGGCCTTCTGGACGGTCTGGGGCGGACGCAGCTTGCTCTTGAATGGTAGACCAGAGCTTGCGCGAAATCATTGTCTGGTCCGCACCAGAGTCCAGCAAGGCTTTTGCAGCTACCCCTTGCACTGTGACATTCAGTACAAAACCTTCTGACAATAAATGATTATGCTCCCCCATGAGAGCAGTACGTACCCTACATTCATTCATGACATGTCCTAACTTTCCACAGTTAAAACATCTCTTAACAAGACTTTTCTCTGCCTTTTTATCACCCTTTACATTAGATGTTTTAGCCTGGTAGAGACTTCCTGAGACTGGGTTGAATGTCGCTATGGCTGTCTTAGCTACCCCCTCCATAGGCTGAGTAATTAATTCGGCCTCCAAATACCTCTCGGTCAAAGCAACCGCCTCCATAGTTGAGCGACAATTCTGTAGAATAAGGAAGCTCTTTATTTTACCAGGGACTGCAGTCATGAATTGCTCGAGAACAATCATGTCGATCAATGAATCTACGGATCTTTCACTGGGCCTTAGCCACTTTTCAGCCAAGCGCCTCAGTCGGTGACCCAATGACGTAGGCGTTTCGCCTACTTCAAGTCGTGCTGCACGTAGCCTGCGGTTATAGGTAAGTGGGGTCAAGCCCAGGCGTTCCCTGATGGCTTTTGTCACTTCGCTATAGTCTGCAGCTAACGCAGCAGGCATTGCCCTGTAGGCTGACAGTGCCTCTCCCGTAAGGGACACTGCCAGTCGGATGGACCATTGGTCCTCTGGCCAACCCACTGAAAGGGCAATTCTTTCAAATGCCTCCAGAAATTCATCTGGATCATCCTTTTCCCCCAACTTCCCAAAAGTCAGAGTGTCACAGGATCCCAGTCCTACCAGACCATGGCTCAGTCCTGAGCTCTGTTTTATGAGTCCAGCGGCTGCTTCCTGTGTCTTCTGTCTTTTAATGGGATTATTTATTTATTATATTTATTTTATAATGGTGATTTATTTATTTCTTAATGACCTTACTTTATAATAGGTTATCACACAATTTTACTAAGTCTAATTATTTTTGTTTATTATCTAAGCATTAGTTGCGTACACTTACGTTCTGTTTTAGCTACGATTAATCCCAATGATGTTCACAGGTATCATTATTATTGTTATTTATCATTTAGTCTTTTTAATGTGATTTCATTATTTATGATTATTTTTATACTATTTGGTGCACCTTAACCAGTCCACAATTGTCCACATTTACATGTCTATCAATACGCTTATTTATTTTTATGTATTTATTAATATTTTACAATATGTTTTTTAACATAATTTTTACAATTTGAGTTGGATAGTACTTGATTAATTGTTCATTTCTGTCACTAGTTTTAACAATAATCTTTATTAATTATAACATTAGTTAGTATATGCTATTTATTTGTTATTCATTTTGTTATTAATTAATATATTATTCATTGGAATTCATCTGTTTCTCTAGGTACTTGAGTGTTCAATACACGTTTGGTCTACTATTATCTTCCACCTCCTTCCCTCTCTCCCCCTCCCCCTCCCCCCCTTCCCCCCTTCCTCCCCCCCCCTTTCCTCTCCTCCCTTCCCCCCCCCACTCCTTTCCCCCTCCCCCCTTCCCCTCCTCCCCCCTCCCTTTCCCCCTCCCCCTTCCCCTCCTCCCCCCTCCCTTTCCCCTCCCCCCTTCCCCTCCTCCCCCCTCCCTTTCCCCCTCCCCTTCCCCTCCTCCCCCCTCCCTTTCCCCTCCCCCCTTCCCCCCTTCCCCCTCCCTTTCCCCTCCCCCCTTCCCCCTCCCTCCCCCCCCCCCCCTCCCAGCTCATTTTCCTCTCGCAAGACATCTACATGGCCTTGATTGACATTACTAGCTTCTCCCTCCTCAATCACGTCATCTAAAATTGTTGCGCTATTCGGCTTTTCTAAGGACAATAATTCAGTTATTAATCTTTGCTTTTTTAGGAGCGTGCTTTGTCTAGCCCAAATAGGTACATAACCTCCACTCCCTTTACAGCCCCTTTTTAACGCCCACCTATAGCAATTCGGCGCGATCTTTAATACATTTAGTTTCACTTTCTACAATGCATTGAAATAGTTGTGTCTATCTCAAAGTAAAACATGTTCTCCCTTTGATCACATTAGTTTCATCTTTGCAATTTATCTTTCTATCAAAACATGCTCCATAGCTTTAAATAATAAGCCAAGCTACTATACACATTTTTTTTACATTTTTTACTTTGTTTTACCCATTCATAAGACCTCGCGTAATATGGTCATCTGTTACATCACTTAATCAGTTTCATCACTACTGTATAGTTTCTTTTAAAGTATCTATAAACAGTAGTTAATGTGCCCCCTTTTTTAGAGATCCCATAGACAGTACCAATTTCTTATACAGCGGTTTCACATACGTGCATAACAACCTAGCCTTCACAAAAGATCCAACAATTTAATAAGTGTCCTCAGTCTTTTTAATTTAAATTGATTAAATATAGCTTTGATTGACTTTAGTTAGTTCCTCCCTTTCAAATGACGTCATTCAAAATTTAAATTGATTAAATATAGCTTTGATTGACTTTAGTTAGTTCCTCCCTTTCAAATGACGTCATTCAAAATTGGCGCGCAAATCGGCGTTTTTAAGGATATCGATTCAGTTGACAAATCCTTGCTGTTCCAGGAACGAGCTTTTTGAAACTCGAACAGGTGCGTTTTAAGCTTTCACAATCTCCTAATATCATGTCTTTGCAGCGATTTGATGCGTTTATACTTATTGTCACTCTACTTTCAACATTGTATTGACAAATTTTCGTTCTTCTTAAAATAAGATAGGTTCCCCTTTTGGATCACATCAGCCCCATAGGCTCACAACAAGAATCTGATTTCTTTTATTTTCATCCAATATGAGACTTTGTGCAACATGGCTACTTTTTTATCATGACTGTTCCTCCACAGTTGTAATATTTTTCAGGAGCACTTATAAATAGTTTCAAATATGTCTTTTTTCAGCTATCCCTTAGATAGTACCCAAGTTCGTATGCAGTAGTTCACATACGAGCACAACAACACAGTCTCCACAAAAGATGTAGCATTTTAATAAGCCTTAGTATAATGTAGTTCATTTATTCCATATAGTCCCCCCCCCTTTTTTTGACGAAAATGATTCAAATCTGAGTTAGGCTTTTCAGTCTCAATATTTTGTCTTTTATTATTTTTATAGTCAAACCTCGGTTTTCATGATTAATCCGTTCGAAAAAGTCTGACTAAAACCGAAACGTATGAAAACTGAAGCAATATTTCCCATAAGAAATAATGTAAATCCAATTAATCCGTTCCAGACACCCAAAAATATTCTCAAAAATACATTATGTTAGGTTGTATTCCTTTGGGTAGTGGCTGCTTTAAGGCCTTAGGCTCAGCTGGATCCCACAGGGCTTTGAGCTGGCTAACTGGTACGAGATGTTTTTATATTTCTTTCTTCTTTTTTTTATTATTTTTGCTTAACCTACAGTACCTTATGAGCTATCTCTTTCTTCCCCTTCGCTGCTGGATGCCACTCGGGTTTCACTGCTCCTTTTTTCCCCTCAGATCTTCCTGCCACGTTCTTGCTCTCGCTACTCCCCGCAGCAGTCCCCCGACTCACTTCACCTGTTCACAAGGCTGTCTGCTACGCAGTCCCGCTCCCCGCCGGGTCTCTTACGTGGCTCCTGGTGCACGTTTGTTCTCCGACGCTCTCCCCACCACTCCGTTGCCTTCTCATCTGCACTATCACGCGGTTCCCCTCTCCGCTGCCACAATCTTCAATTTATGAATCCTCCGTTGGTTTCTGCGGCCCCTTCATTGCTCCGCTGCCCGATTGCTGCTAGGGAAGCACAAATTCCTCTTTTGGCAGGCTTTGTAATGGAGCTCTTCTACAGCCCCGCCATGGAGCCCGATGATGTCACCGGACCATTTCAAATTGTACGAAAACCGAGCGGACGTACGAGAACCGAGACAACATAGCAATGAAAAAAATCATCGAAAACCGAAGCTAACGAAAACTGGGGCATACGAAAACCGAGGTTTGACTGTATTAGATATATTTTCCTGAATGCATTTTAGTACCATGTTTCAGCATACTGTGGTTCATCTTTCTACTGTGACTATGGTTTCCTCAGCAATTCTTAACTATATATTTTTTAAAATTATATATAATTTTTAAAAAAAAAGTCTATATAGATCAACTTTCCAATGTATTTATTTTACAGCGTTTTTGCAGACGATATAAACATACATTAGAAGGTTTATATGTAAGTAAGAAGTTTGTTTTCTCAACGTTGTTTTTCGTAACATTGTTTTTAAGCACATGCTGCTATCTAGCATTATTACAAAGCTATTTCTTGACATATCACACCTCACTACGGATCATTTTTTCCATTCTCAAAGGCTCATAGATTGTTTGGCTAATGTGCACACGCCAGTTCTCTTCCCCTCCCCCCCCTTTTTTATTCCCACAAAAATATTACTTAGTATCATGTGTTATTTGTATCATAGTTGCCTCGGTGAACACCTTTTACGATTGCAGATTTCGTCGATCATACACATGTGAGTCATCCAATAATGTCCTTTCTTTTCCTTCTCCCTACTTTCTTCCCCCCCCTTCCCCTCCCCCCTTCCCTTCCCCCTCCCCCCTTCCCTCTCCCCTTCCCCCCCCATCCTCCTCCTCCCCCCCTTCCCCCCTCTTCCCCCTCCCCCTTCCCCCCCTTCCCCCTTCCCCCTCCTCCCCTACCCTCCCCCCTCCCTTCCACTCCCTCCCTTCCTCCCCCTCCCCCTCCCCCCTCCTCCCCCTCCCCTCCCCCTCCCCCCCTTCCACTCCCTCCCTTCCTCCCCCTTCCCCTCCCCCCTCCTCCCCCTCCCCTCCCCCCCTTCCACTCCCTCCCTTCCTTCCCCTTCCCCCCTCCTCCCCCTCCCCTCCCCCCCTTTTTCCCTCTCCTCCCTTATCCTCCTCCCTCCCCCTCCTCCCTCCCTTCCCCCTGCTCTCCCGTCCTTACCTTCCCTTCCTTTCCCCCTCCTCCCTCCCCTTCTTCCCCCCCGTCCTACCAATCTTATAACAAGTTCCCTATTCATATATATATATTTTTTAAACATACAATATATTTCATTTGAACATTAACTGTTTATTTATTTTCGTTATTCCACCCTGCTTTTCTTCGTTTATTACAAATGTATGTGTTTTTAAATCTTCGGATTTGTGAGTCTATATTAATCTATTGAGCACATGCACATGAAATGTTTTTTATGTATATATTTATAACATTGGTCCATTTTCATAAGGCAAACATGATTTTAAATATATTTATATGTTTTTTATGTTGTATGTCATTTAGCTGTGTGCCCCCTGAAGAAGGCTACGGCCGAAACGCGTAGGGGTTAATAAATTTTGCTTACACCCACCTACGACTCTTGCCCTTTGTTGCCTAACACGTTTCATCAAGGTCAGGGAGTTCCACAGGGATCCGCCCTCTCTGCCTTGTTGTTCAACGTATACATGCAACCCATTTGTAACATCATCCGGTCCTTCAATGTCAGTTGCATGATATACGCAGACGATGTCTTGCTCTATATGCCGTTCTCCATAGATAAATTGGATCTCTCCCCTTTGATAAATTGCTTTGATGCCATATCTGAATGGTTCCTATCACAAAACCTCAGAATTCAGCATAAGAAGACAGAAGTCCTCTTCATTACCAGGAACTCGAATTTCAACCCTCCGTATTACCTGAAGGTGAGAGAAGCTGATCTTCAAGCAAAACCCACAATTCGGTACTTGGGCGTGTGATAAGGAAGCTTATCATAGTTCAGGAGGGAGCTATAAAAGAGGTGAATTGGCTTTGAACAAGCAACCTGTCTTTGCTGGTAGAAATACTAAAACAGAATGTTTTCATAAAAGACTAGCAGTCCCAGAATGCACCAGGTTTCAAACAGCTTCTAGAAGAGCTGAAGTGGGGAAACGTGTGTTCAATCAGGAGAGCTATGAGGTAATCCCCAATCACTCATCTCCAAGGGCAGGGCTTGATTCAGCACACCTGGGCTGTGCTAGGGTGGAGTGTCCCTCTAAGCGTGTTAAAAGTAAAGGATATTCTACACAGAGACAGAGCAGACAGAACCAGGAGAACAAGGAGAGACAGAAGCAGAAGCCATTGGAGAAAGAAGAGAGAGGACTACAACAGCAGAAGCAACGTGGAAGGAAGAGGAGAAAGACATCTTGGAGGTCTAAAGAAGGAGCCCACAGCAGTACGTGTGTTAGGAGTGATTCCAGAGGCAAGCATACTCCATTGGACTGGAGGAAGCCAGAGGATTGGGGTTATAGAGCCAGGAACTTCCAAACGGCACCTTTGAGGGAGATGGCTGCATTTGGAAGGGGCCCTAAGACCGGTGCAAGAAGGTATGTGAAGAGAGACCCAGTGTCCAGGGATCTTGATTGGAAGGCTGGACATAAAAGCTGGACTACTTACTGGCCAGGATACCAGGAGAGGAAATCTAACAGCAAGGGGATCACAGGTATGAACTTTGATCTATGTCCTAGCTCTTCACCTGGAAGACAGCAGGGAAACAAATATTATCCTGAGAGTGATCAATTAAGGAATTCCTCTGAGCCAGACCATGATATTGATTCCATGATATTTGAGGAAGGAGATATTTCAAATGATCAGTTAAAATACATGGACTGCTCTCTGTCTAGGCTGCTGTTTTAAAGTACTTTCTCACTAATACAACAACCACCAAAAGGAACTGTAATTTGTTCTTTTATCTACCCAGAAAAGTCTCTGCAAGAAAGCTTTAGGGTAGGATTGAGCCACGTAGAGAGAGTGAACCAGCAAAGGGGTTTGCAGCTGGCTAATTATTGGTAATTGAGCCAGGCACAAGTGCACGTGAGCTCTGGAAGGAAACTTCTTTTTTTTGTGTGTGAATAGAAGAAAGTTATCCTTGATAAAGAACAGTTTTTTTATACTTTTGGGTTTATTTTTGCTTTTTGGAGCACTGCTAAGAAGGTCATTAGCAGGAGCCATCAAAAAGACCTTTTCTGTTTCCCATCAAGGTCTTTATTGATTTATTGCTTAAGAAGTTCAGTTACCTTATAACATGTGTGGGAGAATTAACCCCATGAATAAAATCTGTTTTCTTTGCTTACACTCGAGCATCACAACTCATTATTTTGTGAACGGCTGATTCTGGTACGAATGAACTACAACCCCCACAATCCTTTGCAAGTCATAATAATATTTTGCCTTTGCTAAGACTGTGGACTTTCATGACCAGCGCCCCCGTTTACAGGCATTATATTGGATCAAAACCTTGACATGAAAGCACACACTGCTAACACTGTCAGAGCTATCTATTTCAAAATCCGTTCCCTCAGACATCTTCGCCCATTGCTTGAACCAGAGGATTTCCGTACAATTTACCAGGCCCTTATCATACCGCATTTCAATTACGCCAACGCCATTTTACAAGGACTTCCCCAATCCACCCTGAACCCCTTACAGCTCGCAATGAATAGCGCAGCGAGGGTTCTATATGGAGCAACTAGGAGAGACCATGTGACGCCCCTGTTGAAACAGCTACACTGGCTTCCGATACAGGCCAGGATCATTTTCAAGACAATATTACTGACATTCAAGGCGGTTAATAATCTCTCCTCCTCCTCTCTATCCGACCTCATCCATACCATAACCCCTAATAGATCAAGAAGATCTGCATCAATAAATACACTGGCAATTCCGAGAGAATCAACAAGTTACAAAGCGACATCATCAAATAGGGCTTTCAAATTCTGTGCCCCTAGACTCTGGAACGCTTTACCCTCAAGCATCAGAACCACCACTAACCTACTTAAGTTCAGAAAAGCCCTCAAACATTACCTCTTCCTCAAATACTTCCCAGAGAACACGGAATCACATACACTGAATACTTGTAACTATACCAACACACCTATTAGACCAAGGAACACTCCTAGCTAGGTGTCCTGTACATAGTTTCTCATGTCATATCTACTCTTTGACTCCAGTATGTAAACAGTTTCCCGTTACCCAAGTTTTTCTGACCTGTTATTTGTAACACAGAACTATGTACATGTTCTGATTTTTCTGTTCCATGTAAACCGCGCTGAAGTCGAATAGTGCGGTATATAAGAAACTGTAAATAAATAAATAAATTGCCCAAGCAGTTACCTAAGTAAAACAAAACAATTACAGAAGGCAAACAGCAAACATACAGACACTCCCTCCTATGCACTCCGCCCTGTTCCCCACACCAGATAAACTGTGACCAGTGTATCGCTCATAATGGGTGCACCAACTCACCCCACTCCATTGTCCCTCGGGGATCCAGTTCTGTCCCCCTCCGCCCCCGCTGGAGCCTTCCACGTAAGGTATGGGCCCCAGGTGCTCTGAAAACTCAGCAAACTCTTTTGATGTAGAGCTGTGAGACGATACATTGAACAAAGATGCTCAATTCTCCCCTGAACCTGCTCCAATGTGGGTATACATGGAGATCGCCACCTACGTGCTATCAATTGCCTAGTCGCAGTACACACTACCCCACACCAGCCCTTTCCTCCTTTTTTCATCCCCACATCCGCTACATTGAACAATGCTAAAAGCAGGGTCCCAACTGGACCTCTTCCCCACAGACCATTTTTAACTATTTCCTTACTCCTTGCCATAGGGGTCCTAATTAGGGGCACTCCCACCAGATGTGTAGGAAGGATCCCACCGCCCCACAGCCCCTCCAACACTCTGCTGTCCCTCCCTGCCATTTCTGCAATCTCTGTGGCGTCAGGTACCACCAGTTCAGCATTTTATAGTTAAGTTCCAAAATATTGCTAGATATCACCCCTTTAAACAACCCTTTACAAACTCGTTCCCAGTGGGCTCCATCTCAATTTTTATGGAGGTCCACCTCCAACGCCTTACGATGTGCCCACCCATCACCCCTCTCCAACTCCACTGCTCTATATAATCGGGAAATGAGACCTTTGACCTCTCTCCTCTCAAAAAGCCCATCTATCTCTGCTCCATGGGGTCCATTGCCTCGTTGTGCTACCCTCTTACAATAATGCAGGGCCTGAGTGTAGCGAAATCTATCAGTATCCGGTAGCTGATACTCCTCTTGTAGCTCCGCAAATTGCACCCACTCACCGCTCACTTTAAATTGCCCCACTTCCTGCAACCCCAACTCCACCCACCTCTTGAAACCTGGATCCATCAGACCAGGCTGGAACTCTGGGTTCCCCACCAACGGTATAAATTTAGATCCCCCAAATGCACCATAGCATTCCCCTTGCCATTTCCGCCAAACCCGCAGTGTTAGCATTATATAGGGGTTCCCCTGCTGACCTCTAAGAGCCTCCCCCCCTCGGATCCAGGTCTGTCCTTTCAAATCTCTCTCACCTTTCCTCCCCGCTCTTTCTATTTGCACCCATTCGGCTGAGCCCCTCACATCCCATTCAAACACCGCCCGCACCCTCACAGCCTCGTAATACCTAGACAGCATAGGAACTCCCATGCACCCAATTTGCTTACTTGCACACAGGAGTTTCTTACCTACCCGTGGCCTTCGACTCTTCCAGATATATTTCATCACCCTATCTTGCAACTTATTCAAGAACGCCCCTGGCACTTCCACCGGTAAGTTCATAAATATAATAACCTAGGGAGCAATATCATCTTGACCAAGTCTCATCTACCCAGCCAGGACACTTCATATCTGCCCCAGTCTTCCAATTCCGTAAACATTTTATTCCTGGCGGCAATATAATTCGCCTGGAACAGCCTGTCCCTCTTATCTGTAATCTATACTTCCAGATATCGAATACCCTTATCTGCCCATCTGAAGGGAAACTTCCGCCGCAACTGGATCTTGTCCTCTTTTTTTATGGTCAAGTTTAATATTTCCAACTTAGTGGCATTCATACGGAAGCCCGACACTTCACCATACTTGTTAAGTTCCTCTTGAATGGCCCCCAGAGACCGCTTCTTATCCGAGAGGAAAAATAACACATCATCCGCGAATAGCAAGATCTTATGCAGAATCTGACCCCCCCAACACCCCCGCTACATCCCCCTGGTCCCGTATCCTTTGTGCCATTTATTTATTTATTTTTATTTCTTATATACCGCGCTCTTTTAATCAGTGCGGTTTACATATGAACAAATTTAAACACAATGACATGGTCAGCATTGTTTTTTTACAATGAACAGGGTACAATAACCTGGCAGTAAACAGGGTTAACTATATACAAGAACATGGCGGTAAACAAGGTTAACTATATACATGGTATATTTATTTGGTTAATTACATGGAAGAGGTAAATAAATAAATCACAAGTACAATATAAATACGGTATGGATAGAGTGTGCAAGTATGAACCGTCATGATTAGCCATTTTCTACCGGGGTCAAGTGGGAAAGACCAGCATGAGGGCTATGTTCATTCGGAGTAGCTTCTGGGTAGTATATTAGGAACAGATGATATTTTAAGGCCTTTCTGAACGTCATTAGGCTTGTGATGGCTCTGATTTTGGGTGGAAGGGCATTCCAGGCTCTGGGAGCAAACAGTGAGAAGGCTCTAGAGGCTGTTGATTTAGAGCATTTCATAAGGAGTTTTGGAAGGTCAATGGAGTTCAATGTCACAGATCTCCTGGATCTGTTAGCTGGAGTGACATGTATCATATTGCTGATAGGTGATAGATGGGTTCCAATGACAAAATAAACAACAGGGGTGACAGTGGGCACCCCTGTCGCGTGCCCCTAAACAATTTAAACCCCCGTGATATAGAACCGTTTATTTTTAAACAAGCCAATGGCCTTTGATATATACTCTGGACCCAATTCAAGAAATGTCTCTTTATTCCAATTTTTTCCAGCACTCTGAAAAGAAAACCCCAATTCACCCTGTCAAAGGCTTTTAAGAACATAAGAACATAAGAACATAAGAAATGCCATACTGGGTCAGACCGAGGTCCATCAAGCCCAGTATCCTGTTTCCAACAGTGGCCAATCTAGGTCATACGTACCTAGCAGTTTCCCCAAAAGACACAGGTTCTGCAGTGCTTGTACTAGGCCAAGCATTGATATCCTGGGTCCCTTTTTAATAGTGGTTTATGGACCTTTCCTCCAGGAACTTGTCCAAACCTTTTTTAAACCCAGCTATACTAACAGCCCTTACTACATCCTCCGGTAACAGATTCCAGAGTTTGATTACACGTTGAGAGAAGAAATATTTTCTCCTATTTGTCTTAAATAGTTTACCCTGTAGCTTCATTACATGCCCCCTAGTCCTTCTATATTCTGATAGCGTAAACAATTTATCCACGTTTATCCGTTCCACTCCATTCATTAATTTATACACCTCTATCATATCTCCCCTCAGCCGCCTCTTTTCTAGGTTAAAGAGCCCTAACCTTTTTAGCCTCTCTTCATAGGAGTAGCCTTCCATCCCCTTCACCAATTTGGTGGCTCTTCTCTGTACTTTTTCTAATAACTCTATGTCCTTTTTAAGATACGGTGACCAGAATTGCACACAATATTCAAGGTGCGGTCGTACCATGGAGCGATACAGAGGCATTATAATATCCTTTGTTTTATTCTCCATCCCTTTCCTTATGATACCTAGCATTCTATTTGCTTTCTTGGCCGCCGCTGCACACTGGGCGGAGGGTTTTAACATGTTATCCACGATGACTCCTAAATCTTTTTCCTGGGTGGTGGTTTCTAATGTGGAGCCTTGCATCTTGTAACTATAGTGTGGGTTTGTTCTTTCCTAGGTGCATAACTTTGCACTTGTCCACATTAAATTTCATCTGCCATTTGGATGCCCAGTCTTCCAATTTATCCAGATCCTCCTGCAGTTTTCCACAATCCTCTTGGGTTTTAACAACTTTAAACAGTTTTGTGTCATCTGCAAATTTGATTACCTCACTAGTTATTCCCTTTTCCAGGTCATTTATGAATATGTCAAAAAGTAGCGGACCCAGTACAGATCCCTGGGGTACTCCACTATTCACCTTTTTCCATTGGGAATATTGGCCATTTAGCCCTACCCTCTGCTTTCTATCTTTTAACCAGTTCCCGATCCACAATAGTACACTGCCTCCTATCCCATGACTTTTTAGCTTCGCCAAAAGTCTCTGATGGGGGACCTTGTCAAAAGCTTTCTGAAAGTCCAGATACACTATATCAACCGACTCACCTTTGTCTACCTGTTTATGCACACCTTCAAAAAAACAGATCAGATTAGTAAGACAAGATCTTCCTTGTCTAAAGCCATGTTGGCTGTCTCCCATTAGGCCATGACTATCTACATGCTGTGTAATTTTGTTCTTTATGATGGCTTCTACCATTTTCCCTGGTACTGACGTCAGGCTCACCGGTCTGTAATTTCCCGGGTCACCCCTGGAACCCTTTTTAAAAATTGGTGTTACGTTGGCGACCCTCCAATCTTCAGGTATTACAGATGATTTTAATGAAAGTTCACAGATTACCAACAACAGGTCTGCAATCTCATATTTCAGTTCTTTCAACACTCTGGGATGTATACCATCCGGTCCAGGTGATTTGCTACTATTCAGTTTATCAAATAGTTGTAATATATCTTCCCGGTGTAGCGATATTTCTCTCAATTCCTCTGCAGTGTTGTTGTTAAGTGCCGTCGAGTCGGAGTCGGCTCATGGCGACCCTCTGGATAGCTATCCTAAATTGTGTTCGGTCCTCAGTCAGGCGGCTCATTGACGACAGACTGGTACCCGTAGCTGCTGTTATTGTAGCGATCCATCTCATTGCTGGCCTTCCTCTTTTGCGTTGACCTTCTATCTTGCCAAGCATGATGTCTTTCTCTAATGATCTCTCTCTTCGCATGATGTGTCCGAAGTATGAAAGCCGAAGTCTTGTCATCTGAGCTTCTAAAGAAAGCTTAGGTTTGATCTCCTCTAGTACAGACTGGTTTGTTCTTCGGGCAGTCCATGGTATACACAGTATTCGCCGCCAGCACCATAATTCAAAGGCATCAATTTTCTTCCTGTCTGTCTTTTTCACTGTCCAGCTTTCACATCCATATGATGTTATTGAAAATACCATGGCTTGAACAAGTCGAATCTTTGTATGGAGAGACACATCTCTGCTCTTGAGAATCTTATCTAGGTCTTTCATAGCCATTCTGCCAAGAGCAATGCGTCGTCTGATTTCTTGACTGCTTGTTGCTTCTTTATTGATAGTTGATCCAAGTAGGTTAAAGTTGTTCACAATTTCAATTTCTTCTCCTTCAACGATGAACCTGTTGATTATGCCAGTTGTCATGATCTTTGTCTTCTGTACATTAAGGTGCAGGCCCATTTTGAGACTATGTTCTTTGATTGTGAGAAGCAAATGTTTCAGATCATCTTCGCTTTCAGCCAGTAATGTGGTATCATCAGCATAGCGAAGGTTGTTGATGAGTCTTCCACCAATCTTCACACCTCTGTTGTCTTCATACAGTCCTGCTTCTCTGATGATTTGTTCTGCATATAAATTAAACAGGTAGGGGGAAAGTATGCAGCCTTGTCTTACACCTTTGCTTATTTTAAACCATTCTGTTTCTCCTTGTTCCGTTCGAACTGTTGCTTCTTGATCAATGTACAGATTACGCAAGAGAACGATCAGGTGTTCTGGTATACCCATGCTTCTTAATGTGGCCCAGAGTTTCTCATGGTTTACACAGTCAAAAGCCTTGCTATAGTCGATAAAGCACAAATAGATATCCTTTTGGTATTCTTTAGTCTTTTCAAGGATCCATCTCACATCCGCAATGATGTCTCTCGTTCCTCGCCCTTTCCTGAACCCTGCTTGCACTTCAGGTAGTTCTTGTTCTAGGTATGGCTGTAGTCTCTTTTGAATAATCTTCAGTAGAATCTTGCTGGCATATGGGATCAGAGCGATTGTGCGATAATTTCCACAGTCAGTTGGATCACCTTTCTTTAGTATTGGTATAAACACAGATCTTTTCCAGTCAGTTGGCCATGATGTTGTCTTCCATATTTCTTGGCAGAGCCTTGTAAGTACGGTAACAGCTGCATCAGATTGCTGCAATACTTCTATGGGAATGCTATCAATGCCTGGTGCTTTGTTCTTTGATAAGGCTTTCAATGCTGCTTCAACTTCTTCTTTCATCACCAATGGTTCCTGATCATAAGGTATAGGTTGAAACGGCTGTTGGTCCACTTGATCTTTATCATATAAAAACTCTGTATATTCCTTCCACCTTTTCTTGATCTTCTCAGCATCATTCAACATAGAACCTTGAGCATCTTGTAACATTCCAATTCGGGGCTGGAACTTTTTCTTTAACTCTCGCAGCTTTAGGAAAGCCGATCTTGTTCTTCCTCTAATAGTTTCTGCTTCTATTTCCTTGCAAGTGTCATTGTAGTACTTTTCCTTGTCCTGTCTTGCTGCACGTTGGAAATCTCTGTTGAGTTCTGCGATTGTCTTTCTTTCTCCTTTGGCTTTAGCTTCTCTGCGTTTCTGGGCAATTTTCAGAGTTTCTTCCGTCATCCATTTTGGCCGTTTTTGCTTTTTCACCTTTTGTAGAGACTTCTCGCTTTCTTCCAGCACAACCTTCTTGATGTCATTCCATAACTCTTCCGGAGCTCTGTCATTTGTATCTAAAGCAGCAAATCGATTTTGCAGGCAGTCTTTAAATTCCAGTGGTATATTCTCAAGGTCATATTTTGGTGCATTCATGAGTGGTTTGCTCTTTTTCAACTTTAGCTTGAGTTTGCATACTAGTAGTTGATGATCTGTACCACAGTCAGCTCCAGGTTTTGTCTTTGTTGATGTTACAGAGCTTTTCCATCGTTGACTTCCACAGATGTAGTCAATTTGATTTTTATACAATCCATTGGGTGAAGTCCATGTGTACAGTCGTCGCTTGTGTTGCTGGAAGAAGGTGTTTGAGATGAATAGATCATTGGTCTTGCAGAATTCTATCAATCTTTCTCCAGCTTCATTTCTGTTGCCAAGTCCATATTTTCCAACTACTTTGCCTTCTTCTTTGTTGCCAACTTTTGCGTTCCAGTCACCCATGACTATCAGGATATCCTGTTTGCATGTTCTGTCAATTTCAGCTTGTACTTGTTCATAGAACTCTTCAATTTCATTCTCTTCTGCAGCTGTTGTTGGGGCATATACTTGAATTATAGTTGTGTTGATAGGCAATCCTCGTAGACGAATAGAGATTAAGCGTTCGCTGACTGCATTGTATTTCATTACAGTTCTTGCAAGTTTCTTGTTTATTATAAATGCAACACCATTTCTTCTTTGTCTTTCATTTCCAGCATAGTAGACCATGTGATCATCTGATGCAAAGTGCCCGATGCCAGTCCATTTCAGTTCGCTGACACCCAACAGATCAAGTTGTACACGTTCCATTTCATTCTTGACACCTTTAAATACCACTTCAGTCTTGGGTAACACCCCTACATCTTCCTCAGTAAAGACCGAAGCAAAGAATTCATTCAGTCTCTCTGCTATAGCCTTGTCTCCTCTTACTGCCCCTTTTACCCCTCTATCATCTAATGGTCCAATTGACTCTCTCACAGGCCTTTTGCTACGAATGTACTTGAAAAAGTCTTTATTTCGTGTTTTTGCTTCCGTAGCAAGTTTCTTCTCAAATTCCCGCTTTGCCTGCCTTATCAATGCTTTGCATTTAACTTGCCAGTGCTTGTGCTGTTTCCAGTTTTCATCATTTGGCTCTTTTTTCCATTTTCTGAAGGTTGCTCTTTTGGCAGCAACAGCCTCTCTGACCTCACCTTTAAACCATGCTGGCAGTTTTTTGGACTTTCTTCCACTTTTCTTAATGCGTGGAATACAGCTGGTCTGGGCTTCGAGGATAGTATTTTTAAATAACACCCAAGCTTGCTGTAAGTCTTTAACCTTTGGAACCGCTCCTTTTAGTTTTTTCCGAACTATATTCCTCATTCTATCATAGTCACCCTTTTGAAAGTTAAAAGGTAGTACTGTGGATTCCTTTACTATCTGTCCTCCACTGATTAAATCAAACATGATCATACTATGATCACTATTGCCAAGTGGTCCCAACACCCTTATTTCTTGCACCAGATCTGGCGTTCCACTAAGGACTAGGTCCAGTATGGCTTCCCCTCTGGTCGGTTCATGAACCAGCTGCTCCAAGAAGCAGTCATTTATTTCATCTAGAAACTTTATCTCTTTAGCTTGTCCTGCTGTGACACTGTCCCAGTCGATACCGGGGTAATTGAAATCACCCATTATTACTACTCTGTTGTGGCTTTTGTTAGCTTCCTTGATTTCTTTGAGCATTTCATCATCCATTTGTTCATTCTGGCCAGGTGGTCGATAGTATACTTTTCCGCGTCTACAGCCAATAGTGCTATTTCCTCTCCCCTCTCTTCCCCACACCAGATTACATTTAAGGCCCTCCATATGTTATCCGACGTATATTGGCCTTGAACAAACCCCGACTGATTAGGATGAACTAATTTCCCCAGGTGCTGTCCCAACCGATTTTTTATTTATGTATTTTATTTATTTATTTAGCAAGGCTTGATATACCGCTCTTACCGAAGTGTCAGAGCGGTGCACAAAATTAAACATCGTGGCTACTAGAAAAAGTAAAAGGAGGAAAGGAACGCCATTAGGTTGACAGGAAAGCAGAGATAAGAAAAGAGAAGAATAAAGAGAAGAATGAGATTAGACACATGAATAAAACTGACAGCTGGAGGGGATGGAAGGGACAGGGGAGGGGTAAGGAAGGAGATCGTGCACGGCATCAGGAGCATCATGTGGTGACAGGGAGATCAAAGGCCTGACAGAAAAGAGAGGTTTTAAGTAGACCTTTAAAGCGAGGAAACGACGCTTCTATGCGGAGAGAGTGTGGGATAGATTTGCCATAATTCTAGTGAAGATTTTGAAATCCCCCCTAGCAATGAGATAGGCCTATAAGAACCACATACTGCGGGGTCTTTCCCCTCTTTATGCAATATACTAATACCCGCCATACGCATTGATGGCAGTATCTCTCCCACACTGCTAAAAGAGTTATATAATCGCGCCAGCGGCCCCACTAAAACTCTGGAAAAAACCTTATAAAATTGGTTCATACATCCATCTAAACCCGGGGCTTTATGCTTCTGCAACCCTTTAATTTATTTATTTATTTATTTACATTCTCTTATATACCACGCTATTCTGCATCAGTGCGGTTTACATTGAACAAACTGAAATTACATTGAACAAGGCATTATAACTTGGAGATAACTATTTTACAGGGAAAGCGTAGTTACTCACCTGTAACAGGTGTTCTCCAGGAGCAGCAGGAATCAGTCCTCACTTATGGGTGACGTCGGCGCCGACGGAGCCCTCGCGGAGCAATTTTCCCCAGCTTTCAAAGAAAGCCTTTGGGAATTGCAGCGCGCATGCGCGGTCCCCTTCCCGCCCAAGGGTGCCATCTTAGCCAGTCAGATGACATAGCTAAAAAAGACAGCATAAAAATTTGCAAAAAACTAAAGCAGATGATTGTAACTCCACGGGGAGGAGGGAGGGTTGTGAGGACTGATTCCTGCTGCTCCTGGAGAACACCTGTTACAGGTGAGTAACTACGCTTTCTCCAGGACCAAGCAGGAAGTCAGTCCTCACTTATGGGACTCCCAAGCTCAAGGCTACCGGAGACCCTAAGCACAAAAATGAGCTCCCTCTAGCTCAGCAGCACAGAAGGAAAGAATCTTCGCTGAATTATTACCCACCGGTAGCCCACATCCGGGATGGAGGGTAGGAGTTGCTCAGACCTCGAAGAGATTACGGAGGACTGCCTGTCCGAAAGCACTGTCCCTGCGGGACTCCCTCTCGAGACAGTAATGGACCGCAAAAGTCTGGCTCGAAGACCAAGTAGCGGCCCGGCAGATGTCTGCCAGCGGAACAGAGCGGAGGTAAGCCACTGACGTAGCCTTTGCCCGAACGCAGTGAGCCGTGACTCGACCTTCCAAGGAGAGTCCGGCTGCCCCATAAGCCCAAGAGATACAGTCCGCAACCCAGATGGACAGAGTACGCTTGGAGACCGGGAGTCCCAATTTATTGGGGTCAAAAGACACAAAAAGCTGAGCAGCTTTACGGTGCTCCCGCGTACGGTCAAGGTAGAAGTTCAAAGCCCTTCTACAGTCCAGGGTATGGAGGACCGTTTCAGCTCGGCTGGAGTGTGGTCTGGGAAAGAAGGTTGGAAGTACCACCTCCTGATTGATGTGAAAGGGGGAGACCACTTTTGGAAGAAATTTTGGGTGAGTCCGTAGGACTACCCTATTTTTGTAGAACCGAGTGTAAGGGGGATCAGACACGAGGGCCTGCAATTCACTTACGCGTCTAGCGGAAGTGAGGGCTATCAAGAACAGTGTCTTCCAAGAAAGAAAACGGAGAGAACAGGTAGCCATAGGTTCAAAAGGCGGACAGGTGATCCGCTGTAAAACCACATTCAGGTCCCAGTCAGGCGCTGGCGGGCGCAGAGGTGGTTTAAGTAGAAGGAGACCTCGGAGAAACCTCGCTACGAGAGGGTCGTTGGAGAGAGGTCTGCCGTCCACCGGCACATGATGTGCTGAAAGAGCACTGAGGTGAACTTTGACGGAGTTGGACTTAAGTCCCAGATTAGAGAGGTAGAGCAAGTACTGCAAGACCACCGACACCGGGCAGGAGAAGGGATCCTGAGACTGTCGGGTACACCAAACGGAAAAAACGACGCCATTTAAGGGCGTAGCATTTGCGGGTAGAAGGTCGTCGCGAAGCTAGGACGACCTCCTCCACCTCTGTCGGCAGGAGAAGGGGAGCAAGGACTACCCTCTCAGCAGCCAGGCCATTAGGTTGAGAGACCTGAGGTTGGGGTGTAGCAGAGACCCCTGATCCTGAGTGAGGAGATCCGGTTGTACCCCCAGAGGGAATGGATCCTCCACCGCTAATTGCAGCAGGAGCGGAAACCACGGCTGTCTGGGCCAGCGAGGGGCCACCAGGATCATGAAGGCTTTGTCTCGGAGAACCTTGAAAAGAGTCTGAGAGACTAGCGGGATGGGAGGGAAAGCGTACAGAAGGCTCCCCGACCATGAGAGTAGAAAAGCGTCCGCCGCAACCCGAAGGGGGTGTGGCTGACAAGAGCAGAAGCGAGGAAGTTGCCGGTTGTGAGGACTGGCAAAGAGATCCACCGTGGGGAGGCCCCACTTTATAAAGAGCTTCTGAACTACCAAGGGATCCAGACGCCACTCGTGCGGCTGGAGGATCCTGCTGAGTTTGTCCGCCAGGCAATTCTCTTGGCCTGGGAGATAAACTGCCTTGAGGAGAACGCCGTGACTGACGGCCCAAGAGCAGAGCTTCTGTGCCTCCCGGCAGAGGAGGAAGGAGCCCGTGCCCCCCTGCTTGTTCACGTAGAACATGGCAACTTGATTGTCCGTCTGGACAAGGACGGACTGGTGAGAAGTCAGGTGGGAGAAGGCCTTGAGAGCCAGGCGGATCGCCCTGAGCTCCAGGAAGTTGATCTGCTGAGTAGACTCCCACGTGGTCCAGAGGCCCTGAGTACGTGCCCCTTGGCAATGCGCTCCCCAGCCCAGGAGGGATGCATCTGTTGTCAGCACCCGGGCCGGCTGAGGTGACTGGAAAGGCATGCCGAATATCAGGTTCGGCCGCTGAAGCCACCACCGGAGAGACGAGAGCAGCGGCTCGGAGACGCGCACTAGGTCTGCTAGGCCGCCTGTGGCTTGTCGCCACTGCTGGCGGAGACACCACTGAGCAGGCCGCATATTCAGGCGGGCATTGGGGGTCACATGGACGGTGGAAGCCATATGGCCGAGTAGTCTCAGGAAGCGCCTGGCAGAGACCAGGGGCTGGCTGCGAAAACGGTCGGCTAGGTCCATGAGCCGTTGAGCCCTGTCGAGCGGTAGGTACGCTCGTGCCTGAGGAGTGTGCAGCCTTGCGCCGATGAACTCGAGATCCTGTGAGGGGAGCAAAGTGGACTTTGCGAAGTTTATAACAAAGCCCAAGTACTGCAGAAGAGTCACCGTGCGGCGCGTGGCGTTGGTGACCTCCAGAGCGGACGCTGCTCTGATGAGCCAGTCGTCGAGGTACGGAAAGACATAGAGGCCGTGAAGCCTGAGATGGGCCGCCACCACCGCGAGACATTTTGTGAAGACTCGCGGTGCGGAGGACAGGCCAAAGGGCTGTACTCTGTACTGGTAATGATTTCCTGCCACCACAAACCTTAGGTATTGGCGGTGGCTTGGGTGGATGAGGATGTGCGTGTAGGCATCCTTTAGATCCAAGGAGCATAGCCAATCTCCATGCTGGAGGTAGGGCAGAAGGATTCCAAGGGTAAGCATCTTGAACTTCTCCCGCACGAGGAACTGGTTGAGGTTGCGCAAGTCCAGGATGGGTCTGAGGCCTCCTGTTCTTTTTGGTATTAGAAAATACCTGGAATAAAAGCCTTGACCTTTCAGGTGGTGGGGCACCGGTTCCACCGCCTGTTCCTGTATAAGACCTGCTAACTCCTGAAGGAGTAATTCCCTGTGCAGAGGGGGTCGTGGAGGTTCTCCCGGAAAATAGGAGGGAGGGACCTGGTGGAAGTGGAGAAGATAGCCTTCTCGCACGACTTGAAGCACCCAGGCATCTGAGGTGATGCTGGACCACCTGTGGGCGAAGTGAACCAGCCGGCCTCCGGTGCTGGGAGGAACCAGCGGGGGGGAAGAGGCTATGCTTAAGGAGTCAAAAACCCCCACCCTGCGGAGCAGGGGCTGGTGGTGCAGGCTTGGGGGCTTGCTGCCTACGGGACCCGTTACCCCGTCCCTTGGCCTGCTGGCCCTGTTGGGGAGCTGCAGGGGCCTGATAGTGGGGGTACTGTTTGTAGGCAGCCGCCTTCCTCGGGTAAAAGGACTTCTTTCCCGAGCCCTTCTTTTTCTGGGAAGGGGCGGAGGTCTTCCTAGAAAGCCTAGTCCTGGTGAGAGTCTCCGTCTCAATTTGTGCGGCCTTATCAGCCATGGGCTTGCCAAAGAGGTTTTCGCCTCGGCAAGGGACATCGACCAACTTGTCCTGCACCCAGGGCTCAAGGTCAGACGACTGAAGCCAAGCCTGTCGGCGGGCACCGATGCCGGCTGCGGCCACTCGAGCCGATGCTTCAAAGCCATCATAGGCTGCTCGGGACATGAATTTTGAGCATTCCCGAATGCCAGTGGACAAGGCCAGGAACCTCCGCAAGGGTTCCTCGGACAAACCAGCGGAGAAGCCGGCTAGCTCTTTAGCCAGGTTTCGGAGATACATGCCCATGTATAGCTGGTAGGTCTGGACACGACATGCGAGCATAGAGCCCTGGAAACATTTCTTACCAAGGCCATCCAGGTTACGGGCCTCCCTGCCAGGAGGCACCGAGGAGTGCATCTTCTGGCTCTTAAGACGATGCATGGCCGATTCCACTACCATGGAATGGTGTGGTAGCTGTGCTTTTTGGAAGCCAGGGCTCTTGCGGACTCGATAGATAGAATCGACCCGCTTGCTCAGGACCGGCGAGGTGGCCGGACTCTCCCACATGCGGAAGAGTAGTCGTTCCAGCATGGGAGGAACCGGCACAGTAAAGTGTTCCCTGGCGGGAGAGTCATACTGGAGGGCGTCGAGCTCTTCGGCTCGAGGCTCCTCCTCGGGGTCCGCAGGGAAGGCCAAAGCCTTGGCCATATCCCTGACGAAGTCCGAGAACCGGGCATCCTCTGGGGGGGACTGCTTCCGAGGTTCGGACTCAGGTGAGTCCGAGGGGACACACCGAGTCCGAAAAGAATCAGGCGACTCTTCCTCTTCAGACTCCCAGACCGACTCCGACGAGGACTCGGTGGGGTCGGCCCGGGCAGGGCGCGGCGCCTGCCGCCCCGACGCCGAGGGAGTCGGCGTCGGCGACCTCGGTCCCGAACGGGAGGCCGAGGGTGACCTCGACCGAGGATCGACTCGAGTTCGCATCGACTCGAGGATCGGCTCGGTCTCCGGGGTCGACTTAGACGTCGACGTCCCGGCGGTCGGGGCAGCGGCGCCAGCGAAGCCAGCGAGCAGTGCCCGCTGCTGGTCCATGAAGGCAGACAGTCTGCTCTCCAAGGCCGTCAACCTGAGTCCGAGCTCAGGTGACCCAGCAGCCCCCGACTCGGGCCCCGACGGCGTCGGGCCCGACGTCGGCTGTCGCGGAGGCGAGTCCAGAAGGACCACAGGACTTACCCGAGCAGGCAGCTCCGACTCCAGGCGAGGTCGCTTCGTGAGGTGCTCCTTCTCCAAGGACCCGGGGCGGCTATCGGGGCTATGCGACCTGGCCCTCGCGGAGCCAGGAGCGTCCACCGACGCCGCCCTCGTGGGTTTCACCTTCCGTCGATGGTCCCCGGAGGGAGAGCCCCTGTCGGAGGAACTCCGGCGACGGTCCGAGCTGGAACCCCTGGACGCGGAGGCCTCCGACGAGGTCCGGGTACGGCTGGGGTCAGCGAAGATTCTATCCCGCTGATGCCGCCGACTTCTCAACGCTTTGGAGGAAAGTTTGCCACAAGGCCCACAGATCATTTCTTCATGATCCGGGCCCAGGCAGCGGAGGCAATTGTCGTGTGTGTCAGTTAGTGACATATTTCGGTCACACTGACCACACCGCTTGAAACCACTGGCAGCCATCGGGGGAAAAAGGGCCCCGGCGAGGTCAAAGGACCGGGCTGCCAGGGAAAAACCGAAACGAAAACTGACTAAGTCAGAAAAAAGAGTAATTATGAAGAAAAATCAACTTTTTCGCGGGGACACGACGGGTACGTCTGTAGGGCTCCGCGGAAAAAAGAAGACTGGCTAAGATGGCACCCTTGGTCGGGAAGGGGACCGCGCATGCGCGCTGCAATTCCCAAAGGCTTTCTTTGAAAGCTGGGGAAAATTGCTCCGCGAGGGCTCCGTCGGCGCCGACGTCACCCATAAGTGAGGACTGACTTCCTGCTTGGTCCTGGAGAACATGGGCTATGGAGGGTTAAGTGGCTTGCCCAAGACCACAAGGAGCACCTGTGGGACTAGAAACCCCAGTCCTTCCGGCCCAAGGTTGCTGTCCTCTAGTGGGATTTGAACCCCGACCTTCCGGCCTGAAGTACCTTAATCACTGCCAGAATCTCCTGCTCTCTAATTGGCTCTGACAACTCCTCTGCCTCATCCTCTGTAAGTTTAGGGAGTCTGGCCTTCCCCAGGTATGCCTGTATTTTACTCTCCTCTATCTGCTGCTCTGGGGTATATAGTTGTTGATAGAATTGGATAAATCTTTACTCAATATCGTTCCCTGCCCACAAATTCTCCCCCTTTGCATCTCTAATGCAAACTATTATGTTTCTAGACCTCAATTTATAAACTTTCCGTGCTATCATCCTCCCGGCCTTATTACTGAACTCAAAATTCCTCTGTTTCAACATATTAAGTTTACACCGAATATCTTGTATGTGCAGTTCACTTAGGTCCCCCCTGAATCTCCCTAGTTCCCGTTTTAGCTTAGCATCTCGTGTTTTTTTTTTTTTTTAATTGAGCCTCCACCTCCCCAGTCCTTTTTAGTAGGAATTCTTGCTGCCGCAACTTCATCTGTTTCTGGTGCGCTCCCACTGCAATGAGCTTACTCCTTACTACCGCCTTTAAACAGTCCCAAACCATTCCTGGGGAACATTCCCCCGTATCATTTAACATTATTTATTCCTTTATGTCCCCTGTTATCTATCGCACCACTTCCTTATCTTCCAGAAGGGTTTCGTTTAATTTCCACCATCCTCTATTGGTTCCGAATCCCCCGAATTGGATATCACATATCACAGGGGCATGGTCCGACCATGTACGCTCTCCGATTTCACATTTCTTTACCACAGATACCAGGGTCCAATCAACAAATAACATATCAATACGAGAGTACACCTCGTGCACCGCAGAAAAGGAGGAGTAATCCCTTTGCCCTCTGTTTGTTTCCCTCCATAAGTCCACCAGACCTAATCCCATGACCAGGCTCTTCAAACATCTCCTATTTTGCTTTGATGTAGACGATTCCCCTTTAGAGGTATCCATTCGAGGATCAAGTGGCACACTGAAATCTCCTCCCATAATTACACATCCCTCTACCATCCCAATTAACTTACTTTGGAGTTCCCTAAAAAACTGAGCCTGTTTAGCATTCGAGGCATAGACACAAACCAGAGTATACATCTTCTGGTCCCATTTTAATTTCACAATCACAAACCTCCCCAGTCTATCCCGAATTACTTCCCCCACTTGCCCCATAACCCATGCCGAAAATAATATGCCCACCCCACCTTTCTTTTTCTCTATTTTATTTGACGCAAAGAATTTCTGGGGGTATTGGGGATGGCTCACTCGGTTCTCATCTTTAGTCACAAGGTGTGTCTCCTGTAGAAAAACAATGTCCCCTTTAATCATATACATTCTTTCATAAGAAACTGTCTCTTTGCAAAGGAATTAAGGCCTCTAACATTCATAGTCATTATATTTATCTCCGGCATTGTAGCTTTATACCTCCCCTCTACTTCGCACACCCCTAACCATTTGATACCCCTTCCTGCCTACCCCCCACCCTTCCCCACCTCCCCCCACCCCTCTCCTCCCTCCCTTTACCTCCACCGGTCCCAGTTTGAAGCCCTTTGGGTAACTTCAGACTACCCCCCACCTGTTCCTCCCTCTCGGAAGCCCCCATCAACTGGCTGATGAGCCTCCACTGCTATCCTTCACCCCTACTTCCCATTACACCCTATCAAACTCCCCATAAGCCAACAAATTTTTCATGCCCACCAGACACCCCCAAATTATCCAATTCCCCCCAGAGCAGTAATATCACAATATACATCCAAACCACATCAAATGTTCATTTCAACACTCTTTGGCATCTCAAATTTTTTTCCCCTCCAGGCACTCTGCTCCACTGGTGCTGTGGTTCTCTCTCTCAGCCACCCTTCTCCCGCTGATCCAGATTACTCCTCTCTATCATAGGAATCTCAGTCCAGCCTGCTTGTTTCAAGCCTTGTATTGCTGCATCCACTGAATGAGCAATCGTCGTTTTCGCATTGACAGTGAATTGCAGGCCTACTGGAAACAGCCATCTATACCACACGTTCTCCTCGCGCAGTCTCCTGGTCACCACTTGATAGGCTCTGCGTTTTTTAATAGTAAGGCTAGATATATCAGCAAAACCTTCCACCTCCAAACCTTGCCATTTGATCTTGCCCAACTTTCTGGAAGCCCTCATCACCAGCTCAATGGATCTGTATTCATGCAGGCAGACTACCACATCTCGCACCTTGTTCTCTCTCCTCGGCCCCAGTGCTCTATGTGCTCTGTCCACCCTAAAGCAAATTCCCTCCACCTTCATATCTGCGGCCTTAAGAGCAGCCCCACAGAATTCCTCTGCCATGGACACATAATTCAGCGCTCCTTCACTTTCAGGCAGACCCCTGATCCAGATATTCGATCTCCGGGACCCGTTTTCAAGGTCCTCAAGTTTTTGCCATAACTCCTCCTGTGCCTCGTTCACAGAGTCCACTAGGGTCTCAAAAAGGGCCCATCTGCGCTCTTGCTCCTCAATTCTATGTTCCACCTCATCCAGTCGGGTCCCCATAGATGCCATATCCATCTTAATCTCATGAAGCCAGCCATGGACCTCTTTCTTCAGCGCCCCCAGCTCCTGATTCGTAGACTCAAACCATTCCTTTAGATCTTCTCTTAGAGCTTGAATATCATTTGACATGCCCTTTGTGGCTCCAGCCTCAACGGTGATTTGCTGTTCCTCACTGGCCGCCACCATCTTTGCCACGTGGCTCTTAGCCCCCACCGGGCTCTTGAATGAAAAGGCTTTCAGGTCCACGATGGTTTTTCGTGCCGCCATCTGCGGCTTCCTGCAAACACACGTTAGTCCTCACGGATCCTGAAAGGGGGAACTTCCCTCGCTGCTCTTCCTTCCTAGAGAGGCTTGAATGATCCATCTCCGGGTCTTTAGGCCCACTCAGCCAGCCCAGCGTCAACAGCCTGGGGGGGGGGCCTGGTAGCTGCTTTATTATGCCCCACTGTTCACTCTGCAAACTCCAGGCTTCCGGCCCCCAAACGTTACTGTGTGTGCTCACCGGGACACCCTGGCCTCCGCTCTGCTTGGCCACGTGCTTTCCCCGACTGTCAGGTTCCTCACCCGTAGCTCCGTTGCAGCCTCTTCCGGATCTCCTTACTTCGGCCGTGGACCTTCCCTGCACGGTACACCTCCTCTGTCTGTCCACACCAGCTCTGCTGGCTGTTGGTGACACTCACTCTGCCGTGTTCCCAGCGCCACACAGTCTCTCGGAGCCTGCACCACCCCAGCGCTCTTTTTACAGCCGCTGCTCTGTGTGGAATCGCCAACCTGCTTTCCCTTCCATTGGCAATGGGGAGTCTCCAGCACACTTTGCTCTTATTTTGACTCCTCAGTTCGGCATTTTATGGGTATTTTTCTGCTCGCTTGGTGGGGTTAATGGAGAGCTCTTTCAGCACGCTGCCATTCTGTCCGCCGATGTCACCGGAAGTCTCAGCATGTGCATACTTTCAATTTGAAAACTGATGCAATGTCCATATTAAAAACTACCTGCAGACTTTGCAGATATGTGGGCAGTTTGAAAATTGCTCTCTATAAGATTCTAAGAAAGGGGTACAATGAAACAAAGTCTCAGATTGAAAGATAGGTAAGACCAAATGCCTTTTCTATACTTAGCACAGCATCTATAAAATATTATTAGAGTCCCGACTGATTGAGAAGTTAGCCTCCTCAAAGTCAAACGTTTTATTACATTAATATACTAGCAGAAATAACTCTTCACCTACCGTATTGAGCGATCATCACTGCCAGTTACAGCCAAAGGTTTCTTGGGATGGGTAGCTAGGGCCCAAAGTTCCCCTTCACAATGGCCCTGCATTATCAGCATTGGCTTATCCCTCTCTCTGACCATCACCTCAAATATTTCACTGTCTTGTGTACCACATAAAATTCTGTCTGCCTTCCAGCAAACACTTCTAATAGACAAGCCTGAGGAAAAGAAAATAAGAAAAAGAAAGGATGCTAAATGGAGGCTATGAACATCTAAAATATATATTGTGATTAAAAAAAAAAAAAAAGATTTCAGACTGAATTTTAATTTTATCCACAAAGTAAATGTTTGAAATAAACACGTTTATGGCTTTTTATTGTATGACTATAGGTTTAGTTTCAAATATAGAACATATTTGACAACACAGAACTTCAAGAAAAAATGTTCCATATAGGAGTAATTTCCGTAGCACAAAAGGTACATGCACACTTTGCTATGTGCGTACCTTGTAGCTAATTTTCAAAAAGTATATTTGCACCTGTTAGTTCTGCATGTGGCTGATCAAGGTAAACAGCACACTAGGGGGGGGGGGATTTTCAAAGTGATTAGTGCAGTTAGTGCTGCTGAATATCCGCGGGTACCACCACTGAATGTCCCGATGTTAGCCAGTTAGCATTAGAGATGATCTGGGGGCGGAGTGGAGGCAGCATCCACGGATAACCAGATAGCGGTAATATTCGGTCACTAGCCGGTTACCCTATGGTGGTGAAAGTTAGGCACCTGAAAGGCTCGCCTAACTTTCACTGCCATAGCAATCAGGCAGAGGCTAAACATTACCACTGCCCGGTTAGCTGCAGTGCTATTCGGCTGACCCGGATATTCAGTGCTGCTGGTCGGATATGGTCCTGGCATTGAATATCCAGGTTTGAAGTTCAGCGGTGGTGGCTAGCCACTTTAGCAGCCTTAGCCGCCACTGCTGAATATCCCCCCCCCCCCCCCCCCAATGGCCTGTTTATCAAAGTTCATTAAACATACGTTAACGGAAGAAAAGGCCTGGCAATCTTCTTCCGGTTATAAATTGCCAAGAAAACCCAGAGGTTGCTGGGTCGCCAGGAGTCAGCACTGACTTGACATCACTAAAAGAAAATTCAATGCATAATTGTAAAATGCAAATTAGCGGGACAACCAATGCATGATACAACAGGATACATAGCAAAAAGGTGAATGCTATAATTGTTGCAATTAGCTCAAGTGCACTTACCACCACCTAAATGAGTGGTGTTCAGTGCATCCATATTAATTGTAATTGCAGTTTTAGCATGGTGAGGTGCTTCTCACCGTGGTCACTGCAGAGGAACAAGCTGGGCAAGCCCCCAAAGTTTGCATAGGTCCGTTTCACCTCCTGCACTAAATTTTTGCCTCTTAAGTTGCACTAAAGTGCCGAATCTTAGCACACTTTCTTGACCTGCAATATATAAAGTTTAATAAACAAATATACTAATAGGGAAACTTTCAAAAACCATTTACCAAAATAACTACCCACTGTTTATGTAGACAAAAATGGTGACATTTTACTTACCGGATTATGTGCTTTCCTTGAGTCTGCTAGAGCAGTCCATACAAGAGGGTTGTGTCCCCCTACCAGCATATGTGGAGAAAGGAAACTTGCATAGGCTTTTTTATGACATCATCATGCTATATCAGCCAGAACCTCTAGAGGAAGCCTTCAGTAATATCCGTATCAAAGTATCTGCTGAGGAACCTCAAAACTCACACAACCTTGGTGAAGGTAATCTGGTTCAACAGAAGGGGAGGGAGGGGGCGCAGATACCGTATCCCCTGGAGAAAAGATGAAACAGGATGTGATACAATGGATCACCCTGCCGCAGGACCCCTGAAGCAGGAAAGGGCCACCACCTGAACCTCCAGAGAACTAAGAGAAATGTCTTTGTCCAGACCTTCCTGAAGAAAGGCAAGCAAGGATGGTAAGTCCACTATATCTGGTCTAGCCTGCCGCTGACGGCACCAATTTTCAAAGGGACAACAGGTATGTACATAGGCCAGGCTGGTAGAAACTTCTCTTAGCCTTGAAGAGCATGGAAACCATGGTGGGAGAGTAGCCCTTATGTGCTAAGTGACACCTCTCAAGAGCCAAGCCATAAAGTGAGAAGGTGAGCTAGGTTGTCCAGAAGAACTGGTCCTTGACATAATATCCCCTGGGCCAAAGGCAATCACAGAGGAGCCTGCATAAGTACTCATCACGTCCCCAACCCATGGACTGTGGCCAATCCAGTGCCACCAGGATCAACCAGCCCAGATGCTGCTTTATGCATCAAAGCCACACAACCAACTAGTGGCAATGAAGGAAACATGTACAGCAGACCACACTTCAGGCAGGCTCAGGGCTGGCCCATCCACTAGGCAGTTGCCTAGAGCGGTAGACTTCCATAGATGGCACGGTACACATGGCCTGCCACCCCCTCACGCTGAGCTAAGCTAAGCCAAGCCAAGCTGCACCACCGCCCCCCACTTCCGCTGATTCCAATGGTGGGGTTGGCTCAGCAGCAGGCCATGTATGTCAAAGTACATGGCCTGTCGCTGCGTCACTCCCCCTGACCCTGCTGTCAGAATCAGCAGCAGTGTGCACAGCATGTGGAAGGGGAGTGAAGGGTGGAGGGGTGGCACACGGGGGGGGGGGGGGGGGGAGCATGCCAGTGCTTCTGGCTAGGACAACAGAAACCCTTGAGCCAGCCCGGGCCAAGCTTGAACTAGGGTATTGATTCCCTCGGAGCCCGTTTCTCTGTGGCAACTGAAGAAGTGTTTGGCTTTGGAACTAGACTGAGTTGCAATCAGATCCATCTTGGGATGACTACAGTGGCACAGAATTTTGACTCAGTTTCCACACATCGAGATTGAAAGAGTGTCGACTGAGAAAGTCCACCTCCACATTGTCAACTCCAGTGATGAGTTGTGCTGATAGAGTTAGCAGGTTCCTTTCCACCCAGGAGAACAGGAGAGTCATCTCCAGGGCTACTCCAGCACACTTCGTACACCTTACGGACTGACATATACACTGCCATGGCATTGTCCGAGCAGGCTCGGATCGCTTTGCCCTTGATCAAGATCTGGAAGTGCATTATGGCCAACTGAATGGCCCTCACCTCAAGGCAGTTGATAGGCCATGCCGACTCGCGGTTGTTCCAACAGCCCTGGGCTGAATGGTCTCGCAATGAGCTTCTCAGTCAAATATGCTGACATCCGTCAACAGGAGAAGCCAAGAGTGATCGTCCAATGACATACCCTTTTCCACATACTGTGGCTGCTGCCACCACTTCTGGCTGGAGGGCAGCCTGACTTTGAACTCCTGAGAGCTGGGAGACCACTGAGAAATAAGAGACTTCTGAAGCAGCTTCATATGAGCTTGTGCCCAAGGCACCATGTCAATCACACTGACATCAAGCCGAGAAGCTGAAGGTAATCCCAAACTCTGGGAGCTTGCTAAGAGTGGAAGGCTGCCAACTGGGCCAGTAATTTGTTCACCCTCTCTTTTGGCAGGAAGACTCTGCCTACTCAAGTGTCCAAAGATACTCCCAGGTATTCCAGTGATTGGGAAGACATCAAGTGGCTCTTTCCTCGATTTACCTCCCATCTGAGACTTTCTAAGAACTGTACTATCTGGGCAGAAACCCGAGCTGCTTCGGACTGCGACTTGGCAGTGGAGAGTCCCAAATTCAAATCCCTCTTAAAAACCCACCTCTTCTGTACTGACTATGACCTTCCCTTTTCCGACTCCTCTGTTTCCTCTTCTCCCCTCCATTTAAGCTTTTCTCTTCTTTAGTCTGGTATGACTGTGTTCTTTCCTATCTGACATTGTAGCTCCTCTCTGACTCTGGCTTTACTTGTTTTTATATTATTGTAAACCGCCCAGATGGCTTCCAATGGGCAGTCTATCAAAAATTGTAATAAAGATAAAGAAGGCCAAAGGGAGGGGGGGGGGGTGACAAATTGATAATGACAGCAAAGAATCGCAAAATGAAGAAAGCGCTGTTGATCCTCCCAAATATGGATGTAGAAGTAAGCCTCAGCTAAATCCAGAGAAGCAAGGAAATTGCCACGAGATAGAGCCTGAATCACTAATCAAAGGGTCTCCATACAGAAATTAAGGGTGAGCAGGTGAGTGTTGACTCCCTTGAGGTCGAGTGTAGGCCAAAAAGAACAGTTCTTCTTAGGAACCACAAAGTAGATGGCTGGGGGAACTGGGACTATCACCTGTAGATGGAGACGTCTGTCCAGGGTACATTGAACTGCAGCTCTCTTGGCCGCAAAGCTGCAAGGAGAGACAACAAAGGCATCCAGAATAGGCTCTCTGCATGCCAGAACACAGTCATACTGAATGGTGTCTAGCATCCAGTGATCCTCAGTGATCCTGGTCCACTCCTGGAAGACGGAACTTGCCACCCACTGGGGGCATCCCGGAGTGGATCCCCAAGCCATCATTGCACCTGATGGGAGGAGGCACCTCTAGAGGTTTGGAGTCCTGAGAACCTCGTGGTCCACTAAAGAGTTGAGTATGAGACTGGAACCTAGAAAAGGAGAAGGAAGACTTTCCAGGGCAGTATCCATGGAAGTCCTGGGAGCCATGGGAGACTGAACAATGAGCACAACGAACATGGGCGCACACAGAAGAGAAATTGTCCACACACCTCCCAGGCCTTTTTGGACTATTCTCCAGGAGGCGATGAAGTTTGGACTCGCCCAAGTCCTTAACCAGCTTCTCCAAGAATGCCCCAATCAGCCTCCCTTTGAAGGCGAGCTGAGTAAATCAGGATTTAGAGGATGAATCCACCGCCCAAAGGCACAGCCATATCTAACATCATGCCACAGTCGAAAGAGCAATGTCTTTAGCCATCAAGCGGCCAAAATCATAGTGTCTGACAAAAAAAGCTGTAGCTGACTCCAAGAGGAGCATAATATCCTCTGGCACAAGGGAGTGAATCCACTGTAGTACAGTTTGAGTCATCAGATCTGCCTACAACACCACAAACTGAAAGATAACAGCAGAGACTGTAAACTGATTCTTCAAGAGAGTGTCCACCTTATGATCCAAGGGGTCCTTCAGGGCCATTCCACCCTCCATTGGAATGGTGGTCTGCTTCATAACGAGTGTAACCCGCACATCCACTCTTGGCATGCTAAACTACTCAACATGTTTATCCTGTGGCAGGGCATAAAGTCTCCTGCAAACTTTCAGCTCTTTCACTGGGCAGTCGGGAAAGTCCCACAACAAGTGTATCATGTTCTTGACAACTTCTGGAACAGGAAAGGCAGTCTTGGACTTCCAAACCCCCTGCAAGAAAGGGCAAATCTGTAATCCTTGTTCAGACACTAGAGGGTTGGCCAAATTTATGGTATATGACACCTGTGCAATCAGGGCTGCCAATTTGTCCTTCCTGAACAGGTGAGAAACACCAGACTTGTCATGATCTTCAGAGTGGGAGAACAATTCATTCTACAGATCAGAATCAACGTCCAACACATTGGGACTGAACTCCGGGTCTCGACCAAAGGACAGCCGACCCGAATCTCCAGATTTCAATCATCGCCAAGAGCACTTAGAAGGTGAGGACCGAGCTGGGTTTTGACTCACTCCCTGACCCTCCTCTCAGCAGGCAGAAAGAGATTGAGAGGACCGGGGGCTCCAGGGTCCACATTGCCACGTGAAAAAGACCAAGCTTGCTGCAGAAAGAAGAACAACTCTGGGGAGGACAACCTAGAACCCGGGCGTTCCCCACTGGCCAACCACCAGGGGGAGCAGAGAAGATGATTCTTTCCTCAAAGGGGAGTGTCCAGCGGAGAGAATGCTGAAATGGTAGGCCTGCGATCATCATTCTTTGGGCGACATCTGCTGCTGAAAGCGGCAAAGAAACCAAGTCCAGAGCACTCATGTCTCCCTGTAATGAAGGCAGAGACAGGCCCTTCTAAGGGCGCATCTGCAGCCTCCATGAAAGCTGAGCAGATAACAGAATCCTGTCACAAGACTTTACATGTTCCCTTAAACTAGGCAGCACATAGTCTTCGAAGGCCGCATAAGAACCTGCACAACTTACCAGCAGTCAGGCAACATAGTCTGAAGGCGCACTAAGTTGGCATGTTGCACTGAGCCCCAAGTCTGCTGGGACAGGGCCATGAATGCTGGTGCCATGTAGACCAGAGATGCACACACAGAAACCCATATGGACAGCTGCACACACAAGAGCCGGGCAAAAAGACATCACGCGCAACCAGGGAAGGCACGGAGAAAACACAGGAAAGCATAGGAAGCGCAAACACACACAAAACGTTAGGCAAGTCAGGAAAACACTGGCTCCGAACCAACAGACATCCTGAGTGGGCCCAAACCTAACTTAGCGCCTCAGCAACAAATGAAGTCAGCAGCCCCCACAGACAAGATAAACATTCAGGTTTAGCCTTTGGTACTCACCCACGAGAACAAAGCCGGCTCAGCCACTAGGCAAACTAGGCTGTCAACCTCTGGAGAGCAGCAAAGAGCAGTATATTTAAAGTTATATAATAGATTTGACAGCCAAAGGGGGTATAGGGCTTAATGTTTGCCTAGGATGCCAACACCTTAAACCAACTCTGGGGCCAGAGGAGCCCAGGGAGCCTTGGGTAGGTAAAAACCATGAACGTAACATAAGAAATGCTATACTGAGTTAGACCAAGATCCATCAAGCCCAGTATCCTTTCTAACATTAGCTAATTCAGGTCATAAGTACGTGGCAGGTTCCCAAAAGCTATACAGGTTCCACAAAGCTGTTCCAGGTAAACAGTGGATTTCTCTGCTCCTCTTTAATAATGGTCTATGGACCTTTCCTCCAGGAACTTATCCAGACCTTTTTTAAACCCAGCTACACTACATCCTCTGATAACAAATTCCAGAGTTTGATTACTTATTAAGTGAAAAAATATTTTCTCTTATTAGTCTTAAATGGAGTACATTGTAGCTTCATTGCATGCCCCTAGTCTTTATACTTTTTGATGGCATAAACAACCGATCTACATTTACCCGTTCCACTCCATTCATTAATTTATAAATTTCTATCATATCTCCCCTCAGCCGTCTCTTTTCTAAGTTGAAGAGCCCTAACCTTTTAAGCCTATCCTCATAGGAGTATCCTTCCATCCCCTTTACCATTTTGGGGGCTCTTTTCCGGATCTCTTCTAATTCTGCTATATCCTTTTTAAGATATGATGACCAGAGCTGCACACAATATTCAAAGTGTGATTACACCATGGAACGATACAGAGGCATTATAATATCTTTAGCTTTATTTTCCATTCCTTTCCTTATGATTCCTAGTATTCTATTTGCTTTCTTGGCCACCGATGCACACTGGGCAGAGGGTTTCAATGTATTATCCACAATGACCCCTAAATCTTTTTTCTGGGTTGTGGTTCCTAATGTGGAATCCTGCATTGCATAACCATAGTTTGGGTTGTTCTTTCCTAGGTGCATAAGTTTGCACTTGTCCACATTAAATTTCATCTGCCACACGGACGTCCAGTCTTCCAATTTATCAAGGTCCAGTTTTTCACAATCCTCCTGTGTTTTAACAGCTTTGAATAATTTTATGTCATCTGTAGATATGATAACCTCACTCGTTATTCCCATTTCCAGATCATTTATAAATATGTTAAAAAGCAGCGGGCTCAGCACAGATCTTTATGGTAATCCACTATTCACCTTTCTCTATTGAGAAAATTGGCTGTTTAACTCTACTCTCGGCTTTCTATCTTTTCACCAGTTCCTGATCCACAATAGTACACTACCTCCTATCCCATGATTTCTTTTAACCCGTTTTGGACCAGCGTATGTTTTACATACATAAGATTTCTATACTTACTACTCAACTGTTTACTAATTAATGGTTATAAATTCAATAGAACTATGTTTAGCTATTATTGTTATGTCAAAAAGCGTTATATACAGATTTTTTTATCTTAGATCTAGTTAGTTTAATAGGTATTCAAAGTTTGCTGATTTTGGCGGTACTGGCGGCTCAACATAAAAAGATCACAAAAAATAGTAAGTAGCTTATAATGCTGTAATAGCTACTATTTTGCAAATAAAAATATTTGTAGACTTTAGAAAATAGGTTTAGATAACTGTAAGTTACATAGTGTCAGAGTTACTGGTGCGTATATCGCCTTGTATGTTTTTCATACGCTGGGCTAATATGCTGTCGAAACTAATTGTTGTCAACCATTCTGTTCTAGGTGTTTCAATGGTGCAATATCGACGCACTGCATCAGACGTGTTTTCATGTGTATCATATTCCACCGTCAGAATGGACTGTTGACAAACTATATTATATCATAATAAAGTGTTTTAAATGAAAACTGCAGGACTTCCGGTGGCACATGAGAGAGTGAGGACGTTCCTCAGCCGCTCAGGGGCCGCCTCGACATTAACCTTTGATTTTTTTTGCACTAAAAGCTGTTTCCCGTCTCCTGAAACAAGGGTGGAGAATTTCTTTTTTTTTTTTTTTATCATATCTTTATTGCAAAATATACATGTACAATAAGAACAAAAGACAATCTTATAAACAACTAAACATAGCCCCCCACCAAATACAAACCCAATACAGAACTTGAGAACTTAATAAGAATTAATCACAGTCAGTCCAATCCAATCCCCCCCCCCCACATGAACTATGAGTGTCTACAGTTGGGCGCTCAGTTGAAGACCCTCCCCGTATCGGGGCCTATCTACGGAATCGGGTACCTTGGGCCATGTATACATTTAAAGGTTCCCATTTGAGGCTTAGCTTAACTACTGACGGGTATCTTGCCATGTACAACTCCTCGTTCATCTTATGTTGACATAATAGGGCCCACCAGCCATCCATGTGTACCTTTCCATTGTCCTTCCAGCACAGCAGGATTAACTTAATAACGATACCCAGCATGATATCTAACAGTTGTCCCTCATACTTATTTATAGAGAGGTCTTCCAGAGCAGACTTGTATACTACCACCGGGTAGGAGATAGGTATTTGTAGAGGTAGAATAGCCTGTATGCGCTGCCATACCTCATTCCAGTAAGTCTGAAGGTGCCTGCAGTGGTATATCATATGCGATAGTGTCCCAGCCTCTGTTTTGCATGACCAACAGCGATCACATCCTGATGGTGCCCATTTTGTAATCCAAGAAGGAGTCAAGTACGCACGGTGAGCAAAGAAATACATCGACTGGGACAGAGATGCCGCCCGCGTCATTCGAGTTTGCAAGCTCCAAAAAGTTTCCCAGTTTTCCAATGGGACCTGCAGGCCAGTGTCCCTCTCCCAAACAGATTGCGTCTTAAGGCATTGCTTGCTGTACGTGGATCGAAGGAGTGAAAGAGATTTTGAGATGATACCAGTTCCACTCTGGAGCTCCCGTAGTTTTTGTAGCAGTGGCCATTCCGCACGTAATACTAACGGAGTCACCCCCGCCTGACCCAGACAATGCCGGAGCTGGAACCACTGGAAATAGGAGGCTCCTGGCAGGCCAAACTCCCTCCGCAGCATGTCAAATGTCTTAAATCCCTTGTCCCGGGTCAGTTGGCCCAATGTGGTTATTCCGCAGGTCACCCAAGTCTTCCAGAAAATCACTTTGCCACCGATTTTGAACCTGGGATTCATCCATATAGGCATTGTAGTGGCATACTCATCACCTCCTTCGACACAGGAGGCTATGGCTCGGCATGCATATTGCGTGGCAGCCACAATCACATTTGGATCTTTATGAGAGGATGGAGACGCACCCACCATTTGGTACAAAGGCAGGGGAGCAAGGAGCATACGTTCCTGCTCCAGCCATCGAGGGGATTCGTCAGTATCTCCTTCGGTTGTCCATTGCACTCCCTGCTTGAGAAGTGATGCTAAGTGGAGATGTTCTATATCCGGGAAATGTAATCCTCCCTTAGCTTTTGGCAGCCTTAGCTTCCACGCCGCAATTCTCGGAACCTTCTTGTCCCAGAGAAAGGAAATCAGCAGACTATTCATTCTCTTGTACCATCCGTGTGGGAATAGAACAGGTATCATACTTAATATGTATCCAATCTTCGGCGCAAGCACCATCTTTACAGCTTCCAGTCTACCCCACCAGGTTAGATGCAGGGGTGACCATTTCAGGGCACACTCCTTCACAATCTCTTCACAGCCCTTCGCGTTAAGCGTGACTGTTTCCTCAAGCGAGGGTCTATAGTCCACCCCTAGGTAATGGAAGGTATCTCGCGCTACTTGAAATCCATAATCCGCGAGTTGATTGTCCCGGATATTAGAGTTGAGGGGAATAATGGTAGTTTTAGTCAAATTAACTTTGTATCCTGACACTGCAGAGTAGGACTCAATGGTCTGGAGGACCTCAGGTAGAGATCCCGGTGTTACAAACAACATCAGGTCGTCCGCATATGCCGACAGTTTACATTGTCCATCCGCCAGTTCTATCCCTCGTATAGCGTCATGCTGCCGAATAGCTATCAACAGCGGCTCCAGTGCTAGGTTAAACAAAAGTGGCGACAGCGGACATCCTTGCCGGGTACCTCTTTGGAGCGTAAAGGGAGTGGAGACTTCCGAGTTTGCTGCTATCCGAGCCGTGGGGTTGGAATACAGTATCGCGATCCTCTTGACAAAGCCCTCTTGGATCCCGTACCATCGTAGGGCCTGAAATAAAAATGACCATTCCAGTCTGTCGAAGGCTTTCTCTGCGTCTAAGGCAAGCCCGACGAACGGTTCAGGATCTGTCTGAGTCTTGGCCAGGATGTGTGACAACAGCCTACCATTATCGGTAGTGGATCTACCCGATACGAAGCCACATTGATCCACATGTATTAGAGTGGACAGCACTTTATTCAATCGATTGGCCAATATCTTCGCGTATATCTTGCAATCAGCGTTCAGGAGAGAAATAGGCCGGTAGTTTTCTATTTTTTGTGGGTCGCGCCCAGGTTTAGGATGTATCACTATTGTAGCTTCCGATAGAGCGCCCACATTAGGATCCTCTTCATATAGGCCACTGTAATATACTTGAAGCATTGATTGTACTTCCCCTTGGAATTTACTATAAAACTCCAAAGGTATTCCATCAGGTCCTGCCGCCTTTCCTTTAGCGGACTGTTGAATTGCTTTTTGTATCTCCCCTATAGAGACATCCTGCTCCAGCATCCGCGCTTGATCTTCCGATAAGACTGGCCTCGATAAAGTCGATACGAAGGCTCCAAAGCCGGCATCATCGCAGTTCACTTCCGAGCCGTAAAGCTTCCCATAGAACTCCTTACAACGCTCCAAGATTTGTGCATTTTGAAGGAGCATATCTCCTTTCTCACTTAACAGTACCATGATAGGGGTCACGTTCTTTCGTGCCTTGAGCATCTTGGCCAGTAGTGAGCCCGCCCGATTGTTCTCAAAGTAATATTCACTTTGCTGTATACGTGCAATGGATTGCACTTGCGTATTAAGGATATTATTATATTGCACCCTCAATTTTCGTAACCGGATCAGCACCATCGGATCCGCTCTTTTTGCTAATAGGCGCTCCCCGGTTTTAATTTGTTTTTCCAAGTCCTCTAGTTCTTGCTTACGCTTCTTACTCCTTTGTATGGAGAAGGTTGTGATGTGTGCCCGTAGGGTTGCCTTAAAGCCTTCCCACCAACCCCATGTAGACGTTTCAGAGGGATTATTACATATATTGTATGATTCCATAACCTTGTGGATATACGTCAGGAAGGAACTGTCAGCCAGGAGAGATTTATCAAATGTCCATCGTGGGGTATGTGGACGTAATTTGCCCACTTCAATAGTCAAGGAGACTGCCGAATGATCAGATACCGTCCCGGCATGTATATCTGTGGCTGCCATACATGGGATTAGACCCGCTGTTACTAAGAAGTAATCTATTCTGGTCTGGGTATCATGAGGGATGGAATAAAAAGTAAACTCTTTGTCCAATGGGTGTAGCAGGCGCCAGGCGTCATGCAATTGTAAGTCCTTCATCATACTTGTGACTACGCCGTGGGACTTAATTTTGTCGATGGGCCGGTAGGGAAGCCGATCTAACAGGGGGTCTAAAACCAGATTAAAATCCCCCCCGAGGATCAGTTCTGTAGCTGCTACAGCCATTAATTCCATGGCAATGCTTCGATAAAAAACAGGATCGTCTACATTAGGGGCGTAGATATTCATAAGTGTGTAGGATTCTCGACCTAGGAGAATCGTGGCCTTCACCCACCGCCCGGCTACGTCCGCTTTGGTCTCCTTTATTGTGGCTGTTAGGGATTTCCTCAATAGTATGAGTACACCCCCTTTCTTGTTGATAGCTGGCGATACTGCCACGACCTGAAAAAATTTTGAGCATACTTTCCAAGATTCCTGTTCTGTTAGGTGCATCTCCTGAAGGTAAACTATGTCTGCCTTTCTTTGCTGGCAATAGGACAGGATCTTCTTGCGCTTAATTGGGTTAAGAACTCCTTTGACATTAAGGGAGAGAAATATCACTTTATTGGCCATCTAATATTATGGATGTATATTCCTAAGTCGGGCCGGAGAGGTCTCACGAGCATCACTGTCATGGTTGTAGGGAGAGACATTGGACTGTACTGATCTGCAAAAACAGCTAAATGTGACAAACAAATATCGTGTGGTGAATAACATCAGCTCTTGGCAGAATATCTTACACCATAGAATTTTTCCCCGCTGCCAATATAGATACTATCAGGGGAACAGTGGTAATACAGGACTTCAATACATGTAAATCATTTCGTCTCCCCCACCCCACAAGTTTCCAGCTCTGCGCTATGAGTATATTTTAGGACTCCCATATTACAGAGTTTCATATATTGCCTAAATGTGACACAAACCGTCAGATCATCTATAATATCAGAAGAAATACAATACTTTTCTCATACCAACTGGAGCCTTCGGTATGAGCTGCACCTTACTCCCCTGTATCCAGAGTTTAGCAAGTTCAGGTTTCCATGTTGCCGGTGTCTTGCAGAAACATTTTCAGCATATGTGCATCAGTGAAGTTCCTAGTGATGTTATTTAAAGTCACCCGCATAGTGCCCGGGTAATATAAACCATATCGTGCCTGGAGTCTTTGCATAAGCGGTCGACAAGCTAATAAGGCTTTACGCCGGTCAACAGTTTGCTTGCTCAGGTCCGGATAAAAGGTCACTTTTTGGCCTTGTATCTGCAGCGTCGTTGCTTTTTTAGCCGCTTGCATTATAAGTAATACCTGCTGGTACCGGAGAACTTTAAGGACGATCGGTCGGGGGTATCGGGTGGAGTCAGTGCGTTGCGTAGGAATCCGGTGCGCCCGCTCAAGCTCAAAGGGGTGCTGAAATGAGAGTTGGAGGATCTCCGGGATCATTTTCATGAGGTATTCCATTATATTCCCACCTTCAGCACCTTCCGGAACACCGACCAGCCGGATATTATTCCGCCGGGCACGATTATTCTGCTCCTCCATTTGGGCCTCAACTCTCTTGCATCGCGTGGAGAGGGCCTCCATCTGCGTCAGCAGTACTTCGTGCCTCTGTACTTGGCCTTCCACAATCTCAAATCGCCCGTTCATCGTCTGCACTGTACTTTTAAGATCACTAAGATCAGCCTGTATGTTGATAAGCGACGTTGTATTTGCGACAATCAGGTCTTTAACTCCTTTCAGCTAAATCAGTATTTCCTTGATACCAGCAGCAGTCACTTCCTTTCCCTCAGCCGCCATCTTTTGCGGGGAGCCTGGGTCTGGCTTCGTTTGCTTTGATGCCGATCCCGAGCTCGGCTGAAATTCTAACCGGGCGGGTTTAAGCGTCGACATCCCTGGACGCCTGGGAGTGTAAGTCTCGCTCCGGGGAATTTGATTTAGCGCCTGTATTAAGCAGGATTCTGGATTGGCAGCGGGAGCCTGAAATTATGCGACCATTCCGCTTCGCTGATGGCTCCGCCCCCCCCAGGGGTGGAGAATTTCTGAACGACAATATTAAAGAGCCCTTCTGTGAGCCATGCCCACAACAGCGCGAAAGGAGAAAGACAAACTCCACAAGCCAGGGACTGCTATGCCAGCGGCGCGAGGCCCTGTCTCGCCGGGTGCAGAGAGTGTGGAGTCGGGTTCCGAAGAACTAGCCCGAGAGATTGCAAAGATTCTGGAACCGAAGTTCGATCTGATCTTGGGCAAGTTGGAGACGATGGGTGAGGCGATGAGTGAGATGGGGCAGCGGATGGATGAAATGGAGCAGCGTATCTCGGCCTTGGAGGATGAGGGGGGCCACAAAGCACGGGAAGACAAACTTCAGTATGCGCGCCTTGACGCCCTGCTTGCAAAGGTTGACGACCTTGAAAACCGGTCCCGATGGAACAACTTACGTATCATGGGGGTTCCGGAGTCGACGACGGATTCGATGCCGGTTCCGCTGATAGAAAAGTGGCTCCCTCATGAACTGGATCTAGACGGCCTGGTGGGAGAACTTAAGGTGGAGCGGGCGCATAGAATAGACGCCAGAATGGAGGCCAGTCAGAAACCATGAGTGGTGATTGCGAAGATCTTAAATTTCAATCATAAAGTACTGATTCTTCAGGCTTAGCGGAAGAAGCGGGAACTACAGCTGGATAACACAAAATTGTTGCTCTTCCAAGATTACTCGGCGGCAGTGGCTGCAAAGCGAAAGGAGTTTGCAATGATCTGTTCCGCTTTGTTCCAGAAGAAGGTGAGGTTCACCCTGGCTTTCCCTGCGACTTTGAGGGTCACTCATCTGGGGCAGAACTATGTTTTCTGCACCGCGGCAGCTGCTACAAACTTCCTGGAAGGGCTGGGTCTTGGCGCGCAGATGGAAGGGAGTTCGGCTTGAGCGGGCCACATGATGGATGTCTGGAGGAGCCTTGTCGGAGGGCGAGAGAGAGCAGGCCGGACTTGTATTATGGTTTGGAGGCCAGACTCGCCAGAGCTTGAAACTTTGTGTTTTCTTTTGAATGGAATAAAAGTTTCTGTTTGAAATATGTGAGTATGGACTTGTGAGGAAAAAGGGTTCCTGTTATCAGGACGGGGAGAGGGGGCTTAAACGTTCTGCAGGTGTTGTGGTGGGAGACATTGCATGAATGTATATTTGGCTTGTGAACACGAACTTCTATTTGTTGGAGGGGGAGGGAGAAGAATAGACATATGCTTTTTTGTTAGAGTGCAGGATGTCTGCTTACTCTTATTGCGTTAGTGTTTTTGTTTACTATTACTGTATGGAGCAGTACATGTGGGTTGAATACGAGGTGGCTCTGCAGTGCCCTTAAGGAAGTTAGGCCTCAGCTTAGTGAGCTGTGGGCAGTGCAGAGTGTTTGAGGATAGGATGATGGAAGGGGTGGGGGGGGCAGGGAGGGCAGGAAGGGAAGGCGGAGGGGGGTGGGAAGGGAGGGTGGTTGGGGGGGGAGGGTGCTAGAGGGTAGATGTCCACGGAGGGGGGTCACTTATGATATGGGACTGGAGAGCGATCCAATACACTTGCTTGCGAACCCTGCTGTGCTGATGCAGCATGGTTACGATGAGGTTATGGTGGGGGTTGAGGCTGGGCAGTCCCTTCCTGCCAGAGGTAATGGTATGCCTTTTGACATGCTGCCACCCAGTCTGTGCCATGAGGGCAGGATCTGATTTGCATGTGCTCTCATGGAATGTGGGGGGGTTAAACACACCGATTAAGCGAACAAAGATTTTACAAGCCCTGAAGAAAGAGGGAGCTCAGGTGGCTTTGCTACAAGAGACGCATCTCAATGCGTTAGAGCATCTCAAATTGCGAAGGGACTGGGTGGCACATGTTCATGCTGCGTCAGCACCAGGAAAAAAGCGAGGAGTGGCGATCTTGATCCGCAAAGGCATGCAGGTGGAGGTGCTGAGGACAGAAGAGGACCCTCAGGGGCGATTCTTGTTCTTGCAGGTGAAGTTGAATGGGGAACACTTACTTATAGGAAATATATATGCCCCAAACGTATATGACCATGCTTTCTTCAGAGGTATCTTGCAGAAACTGGATATGGCAGCAGGGGCAGCAGTGATTCTTGCAGGGGATTTCAATTGTCCCCATGATCCGCTCCTTGATAAGTCTAACTCAAAGCCGTGGGTTGGATGGCATCGTAGAGGGGTGAGCTATCTCTGCCACATGGGTGGTCTGTTGGACGTTTGGAGAGTGTTGCATGAGGGGGAGCGAGACTATACGCACCTCTCCAGGGTGCATGGTACATGGTCCAGGATAGATTATATATTAGTTTCGGAGAAGGCTTTTGGGGAGGTGCTCAAAGCGGAGGTGCAGTCTATTGTCATATCAGACCATGCCATGGTGTGGATTGATTGGAAGGGGGCGGGGATAGGGGGTTATAAATGGTCCTTTCCCAGACAGAAATGGCAAGATCGGGATTTTCAGAGATTTTTACAGCAGAAGTGGGAAGAGTTGCTTGAATTTAATGAGCAGAGTTGTGTCTCTGTGGCCCTGCTTTGGGAAGCGGGCAAAGCGGTTATGCGTGGACACATTATTGCGTACATGGCTAGAGAACGGCAGGAACTGAACGCTAATATTGTGCGATTGACATGGGAGTTGGGTGAGCTGAAGCTGAAGGCAGTGGGGTGGGGGATGGGAGATAAAATGCTGGCTTATCTAGCATGTCAAAAGCAACTGAATGGCTTGCTTCAGGATAGGGCAGTGGGCACTCTGCAATATTACCGCCACCAGTTTTTTCGGTATGGGAATAGAGCAGGCAAGCTCTTAGCACGCTTAGTGAAAGATGGGGGCAATGTTAGACCCATTATGGTAATTAAGGATAGGGAGGGTAATAAGCAGCATGAATCTAAGCAGATGGCGGAGGTCTTCCGGTGGTTTTATGAGGCCCTTTATTCCCCAGAGGTGGAGGATCGCGAGGGAGTGAAAAGTCTTTTTGGATGGCCTGACCCTGCCTCAAGTGTCGCAGCAAGCCCTGTTGGAATTGAATAGGCCAGTGGAGGGGAGAGAGATTCAGAAGGCGATTAGAAAGGGGAAGCCTTGTAAAGCCCCAGGCCCAGATGGGTATGGGGTGGAGTATTATAAATTGATGGAGGAGAAGGTCACCCCGACCTTGGGGGCCCTCTTTGCGGAAGTCTTGGAGGTTGAGAGTTTTCCTCGGGATATGAGAACAGCTGCTATCTCACTTATCTATAAAGAGGGTAAGGATCCGGAAGATACGGCGGCGTATCGGCCGATATCCTTAATAAATTACGATATGAAAGTGTTGGCTTCGGTGTTGGCGGGTAGGCTACAAACTTTGCTCCCCAGTCTAGTAGGCAGTCATCAAGTGGGTTTTGTGCAGGGCAGAGAGGCCTCAAAGAATATTAACAGTATTCTTCTGGGTATGGAGCGATGCTTAGAGAGGCAGATACCGTTATTATTAGTCAGCTTAGATGTGGAAAAAGCTTTTGACAGGGTTTCTTGGAACTATATGTTCGAAGCGCTGCTAAGATTTGGTATAGAGGGGGCCTTTGTGGGCTGGATAAGGGCATTGTATAAGGAACCCCTGGCGTATATTGCCATGGGGGGGGGGAACGCTCTGACGTTTTCATGTTAGGGCGAGGCATGAGGCAAGGGTGCCCGCTCTCACCCTTATTATTTGTGCTGTAGTTAGAACCTTTATTGTTAGCGCATAAGCGTGCCGAGGATATCCGTGGGATGGAGTGGACAAATGGGGGGGTGATGGTTAGCGCCTTCGCGGATGATATGATGTTGTGTTTGACGAGCCCCCAACGATCCTTGGTGAATGCCTTGCAGCTGGTTGAGAAGTTTGGGTGGTTTTCGGGGTTGAAGGTAAATAGGGCTAAATCGGTGGTTCTAGATGTCAGGGGAGCGGTGCGACCACAGTGGGTAGATGAGTTTCCTTTAGTGTGGGCGGAGGGCCAGCTCAGATATTTGGGTATTCAGATTCCGGCTGCCATGGGTGATCTGTATCAGGTGAATATTCAGCGGCTGCTGGAGGGTACTATCGAGCGGCTGAAGCGGTGGAGGGATCTGCCCCTATCACTAAAGGGATGCATAGCGCTCTTTAATATGATCGAAGTTCCCAGATGGCTGTACGTTCTGAGACATATCCCGGTTTGGGTGACACGGCGTGACTTGCTCGTGTTGCAAAAGCATTTGACAAAGTTCTTGTGGAGGGGGAGGAAGGCCCGTATTGCCTTTGCGGTTCTGATGAGGTCAGAAGAGGGAGGGGGAGCGGGTTTGGCCTCTTTACGAGACTATAATCTGGTATACCTATTGAGAGCCCTTAAGGACTTGATAGAGCAGGCAGGGGACGTTTTGTCCCTAGAGTTGCTAGCTGAGATGTCGGAGAGGCAACATGTTGTATGAATGTTGCATTGCCATGTACAGGGAGTTGCCGAAAGCGTGGCAAGATTCTTGGTGCCTAAGGGGGCTTCGGCAGGCATGGAAGCATATCTGTCAAGGCCGGAAGGTATCGTGGAAGCGAACTGATTGTCTTCCGTTAGTGGGTAATCTGACTTGCTTACCGGGGGAAGAAGGACCGGTGGCAAGAGTCTGGGCCCAGAAAGGTTTATCTTACATTGGACATATGAAAATGATAGAGGCGGAGGAGTTAGACTCCTTCGCATCGTTGCAGGCTCGATATCAGTTACGAAAGCAGGATTTTTATTTCTACCTCCAGGCTCAACATTATGTCTGTGACCTGCAGAAGCAAAATAGTCGCCTCTTTCAAGATGGCGGCATGCTCGGTTGTTTTCAAACCTTGGAGGGGAAAATTACTATTAAGGCGCTGCGAGGGGCTCTGAGCCTGCGGGAGGAGGGTGGGCAGGACTGTAGGGGCTTAACTAGCTTAGCGGTAAGGTGGCAAAGAGATGGTATGTCGCAGGTTACTCCAGATTTGTTGATGAGGGCCTTGAGTGTTATGAAACGGACTATGGAATTGGTGCAGTTGAGGGAACTGCAATTCAAGTTTTTGTGGAGAGCCTACCGACATAATGTCTGGGCAGCGCGAGTGGGTTTGGTGGACACTGATCTTTGTACTTTATGTCGGAGTGCACCGGGGACTTTGACGCATAGATTTTGGTTTTGTGTCCCTATTCATAGATTCTGGGCGACTGTGGAGAATCAGCTTAGTGGGTGAATTGTGCAATTCAGGTCTCCCCGGAGTGAGGGCTGTTGAGCTGTGATGAAGGTAACACCCTTCTGGTGAGTACGAAGCGCAGGATCTGTGAGAAAGAGTAGTTACTCACCTGTAACAGGTGTTCTCCAGGAGCAGCAGGAATCAGTCCTCACATATGGGTGACGTTGGCGCCGACGGAGCCCTCGTGCGGAGCATTTCCCCAGCTTTCAAAGAAAGCCTTTGGGAATTGCAGCGCGCATGCGCGGTCCCCTTCCCGCCCAAGGGTGCCATCTTGCTCAGTCTGATGACATAGCTAAAAGACAGCAAAAAAATTAGCAAAATAAATCATATGACCGCAACTCCAAGGGGAGGAGGGAGGGTTGTGAGGACTGATTCCTGCTGCTCCTGGAGAACATCTGTTACAGGTGAGTAACTACTCTTTCTCCAGGACCAAGCAGGAAGTCAGTCCTCACATATGGGACTCCCCAGCTTAAGGCTACCGGAGACCTCAAGCCGCAAAAATGAGCTCCCTCTAGCTCGTCAGTATGTAAGGAAGGAATCTTCTCTGAGAACGCCCCCGACTGGTAGCCCAACACCAGGGCCGGAGGGTAGGAGTTGCCTAAACCCCAAAGAGATTATGGAGTACTGCCTGTCCGAAAGCACTGTCCCTGCGGGACTCCCTCTCAAGGCAGTAATGGGCCGCAAAAGTCTGGCTTGAAGACCAAGTAGCGTCCCGGCAGATGTCTGCCAACGGAACAGAGTGGAGATGAGCCACTGACGCAGCCTTCGCCCTGACACGATGAGCCGTGACTCGACCCTCCAACGAGAGGCCGGCTGCCCCATAAGCCCAGGCGATACAGTCAGCGACCCATATGGACAAAGTAAGCTTGGAGACAGGTAGCCCCAACTTATTGGGGTCAAAAGAAACGAAGAGCTGAACAGCCCTCCGATGCTCCCGCGTACGGTCAAGGTAGAAGGATAACGCCCTCCTACAGTCCAGGGTATGCAGGACCATCTCAGCCCGGTTGGTATGCGGCCTGGGAAAGAAGGTCGGAAGAACCACCTCCTGATTGAGGTGAAAAGGGGAGACAACCTTAGGAAGAAACTTCGGGTGAGTCCGTAAGACTACCCTATTCCTGTAGAACCTAGTGTAAGGGGGATCAGACACTAGTGCCTGAAGTTCACTTACTCGCCTAGCAGAGGTAAGAGCTACCAGAAACAAGGTTTTCTAGGAGAGAAAACGGAGAGGGCAGGTAGCCATAGGTTCAAATGGCGGACAAGTAATCCGCTGTAAGACCACATTCAGATCCCACTCAGGGGCTGGTGGACGTAAAGGAGGCTTAAGCAGGAGGAGGCCTCTGAGAAAACGAGCCACCAAAGGGTGGTTGGAAAGAGGCCTTCCGTCCATCGGCGAGTGGTGCACTGAGAGAGCACTGAGGTGAACCCTGACAGAGTTGGACTTAAGGCCTAGATTGGAGAGGTAAAGCAAATATTGCAATACTACCGCTACCAAGCACGAAAAGGGATTCTCGCTGTGCTGAGCACACCATGCGGAGAATCTACGCCACTTAAGAGCGTAGGATTTCCTGGTGGATTGCCGTCTAGAGGCTAAGACTACGTCTTCCACCTCTCTAGGCAGTAGTAGGGGAGCCAGGACTACCCTTTCAGCAGCCAGGCCATCAGATGAAGGGACTGGAGGTTGGGGTGCAAGAGAGATCCCTGCTCCTGAGACAGGAGAGCGTGTTGAATCCCCAGAGGAAGAGGAGTGTCCACCGCCAGTTGCAGCAGAAGTGGGAACCACGGTTGCCTCGGCCACCTGGGGGCTATCAGAATCATTGAGGCCCCGTCCTTGAGGACTTTGAACAGTGTTCGGGACACTAGTGGCGGGGGAGGAAACGCATACAGTAGGCCTTGGGACCACGGAATCAGAAACGCATCCGCTGCTACTCTGAGAGGATGCGGTTGTCTGGAACAGAATCTCGGGAGTTGCCGGTTCAGAGGACTGGCGAAAAGATCCATGGTGGGGAAGCCTCACCTGAGAAAGATCTGCTGAACCACCAACGGATTCAATCTCCATTCGTGTGGTTTCAGGATCCTGCTCAGTTTGTCCGCTAGGTAATTTTCTTGACCTGGGAGGTAGACAGCCCTTAGGAGGATTCCGTGATTGACGGCCCAAGAGCACAGCCGTTGTGCCTCCTGACAGAGAAGGAAGGAGCCTGTGCCTCCTTGTTTGTTCACGTAGAGCATGGCAACTTGACTGTCCGTCTGGACCAGTACAGACTGGTGAGACGTGAGGTGGGAGAAGGCTCTCAGAGCTAGGCGTATCACGCGTAGCTCCAGGAGGTTTATCTGCTGAGCAGCCTCCCAAGGGGTCCAGAGACCCTGAGTACATGCCCCTTGGCAATGTGCTCCCCAACCTAGAAGAGAAGCATCTGTCGTCAGCACTTGAGAATGCGGAGGGGATTGAAAAACCACTCCGAGTACCAGATTCGGAAGATGAAGCCACCATTGCAGAGAGGAGACGAGCAGGGCGGATATTCTTACTGAGTCTGCAAGGCTCCCTGTGGCTTGATGCCACTGAGTTCGAAGGCTCCACTGAGCAGGCCACATGTGCAGGCGGGCATTGGGGGTTACATGAACTGTGGAAGCCATATGGCCGAGAAGTCTCAGGAATTGCCTGGCGGAGACCAGGGAATTGCTGTGAAACTGCCTGGCTAGATCCATCAACCTGTGGGCTCTGTCCATTGGCAGAAAAGCATTCGCCTGAAGAGTGTCCAGCCTTGCTCCTATGAATTCTAAGTTCTGGGACGGGAGCAAAGTGGACTTTGCGAAGTTTAGGACAAATCCCAAGTGCTGAAGCAGAGCCACAGTGCGAAGGGTGGCTTGACTGGCCTCCTGGGAAGACTGGCCCCTTATGAGCCAGTCGTCCAGGTATGGAAACACAAAAAGACCTTGAAGCCTCAGGTAGGCCGCCACCACCGCCAGGCACTTGGTGAACACCCTGGGAGCGGAGGTTAGGCCAAAGGGTAGTACTCTGTACTGGTAGTGGTTTCCCCCCACAACAAATCTGAGATACTGTCTGCGGTCTGGATGAATAAGGATGTGAGTATAAGCATCCTTTAGATCTAAGGAGCATAGCCAATCTCCCTGCTGGAGGTAGGGCAGCAGGATTCCAAGGGTAAGCACCTTGGCCAGGTCTCGGAGATACATGCCCATGTAGAGCTGGTATGTCTGGACACAGCAAGCAAGCATAGAGCCCTGGAAGCACTTCTTACCGAGGGCATCCAGGTTCTGGGCCTCCTGGCCGGGAGGCACCAAGGAGTGCATCTTCTGACTTTTCAGTCGATGCATGGCCGATTCCACAACCATGGAGTGGTGCGGTAATTGTGCCTTTTGGAACCCGGGGCTCTTGAGGACTCGATAGATGGAATCGACCCGCTTGCTCAACACCGGCGTCGAGGCCGGGGTCTCCCACATGCGGAAGAGCAGCCGCTCCAGCATTGGAGGAACCGGTACAGTAAAGGCCTCCTTCGGGGAAGAGTCATACTGGAGGGCCTCGAGCTCCTCGGCTCGAGGCTCCTCCTCGGGATCCGCGGGGAAGACCAAGGCCTTGGCCATATCCCGCACAAAGTCCGAGAACCAGGTATCCTCCGGTGGGGATCGTCTCCGAGGTTCGGACTCCGGCGAGTCCAATGGGACACACCGAGTCCGATAGGTGTCGGGTGACTCTTCGTCCTCCGTCTCCCAGCCCGACTCCTCAGAGGAGGTATCGAGCGGCTTCGGTCGGGCGGGCACCAATGCCCCCCGCCCTGACGCCGAGGGTACCGGCGTTGACGACCTCGGTCCTGAACGGGAGGCCGAGGGAGACCGTGGCCAAGGATCGACTCGCGCCCGCATGGACTCGAGGATCGGCTCGGCCTCCGGGGTCGACTTGGACGTCGATGTCCCGGTGGTCGGGGCAGATGCACCGGTGAGACCGGCGATCAATGCCCGCTGCTGTTCCATGAAGGTAGCGAGGCTGCTCTCCAAGGCCGTCAACCTGAGTACGAGCTCAGGAGAACAAGCAGCCCCCGACTCGGGCCCCGACGACGGCGTCGGGCCCGACATCGGCTCCCCTGGAGGAGAGTCCACGAGGACTACAGCACTCACGTGTCCAGGAGACTCCATCTCAATACGAGGTTGCTTGGCAGGCCTCTCCGACTCCGAAGACCCGGGACGGCTATCGGGGCTATGCGACCTGGCTCTCAAGGAACCAGGAGCATCCACCGATGCCGCCCTCGCGGGTTTCTTCTTCTTGCGCTGCTCCCACGAAGGAGACCCCCGCTCAGAGGAACCCCGACGCTGCTTGGGGCCGGAGTCCCGAGACGTCGAGGCCTCTGACGAGGTCCGGGCCCGTCCGGACGCGGAGTCAGAGAAGATCCTATCCTTCTGGTGCTGCCGACTCCTCAACGCCTTCGAGGACATTTTGCCACACGGACCACAGATCATCGGGTCATGATCGGGTCCGAGGCAGCGGAGGCAGCAGTCATGTGTGTCGTTAAGAGACATAAGTTTCTTACACTGATCACACTTTTTAAACCCGCTGGCAGCCATCGGGGGAAAAAGGGCCCCTGCGAGGTCAAAAGACAGGGCTGCCAGTGAAAAAAGAAAAAATGGCACGAACACTAGTCACGAAGGACAAAAACCGAAAAAGAGAGAGTGGGCTCGATACCGGTATATCGGGCCCAGGCGGGAAAAGGATCCGGCATCGAACCGAAGGAGAAGAACAAAAACAGGGAAATCAACTTTTTCCTCGGCGAAAAATGAACTACGTCCGTCGGGCTCCGCAGAAAAAAGAAGACTGAGCAAGATGGCACCCTTGGACGGGAAGGGGACCGCGCATGCGCGCTGCAATTCCCAAAGGCTTTCTTTGAAAGCTGGGGAAATGCTCCGCACGAGGGCTCCGTCGGCGCCGACGTCACCCATATGTGAGGACTGACTTCCTGCTTGGTCCTGGAGAAAGGGTTTTTGCTGGTTAAGAAATGTATCCTGAGACACTGGATGGAAAGTGCTGCTCCGAGCGTCCGGGAATGGGAACAGGATATGAGAGACTTGAAAGCTATGGAGATTCGCACCGCACGTTGCATAGGAGAGGGGACTATGGATAAAGCTGCACGCCTGTGGGATCCCGTTTTGAATTGACGTGGGTTCTGGTGAGCTGAGGGGCAGGGCAGAGGCCCGAAGGATCTGAGGGGTGGGTTCCTGTGTTATTGGTGGAGGGTGATCTGGAGTGGTTGAAGGATGTCAAGGAGACCCTAGCGATGTAGACTGGTAGGGAGGGAGGGGGACGGATGGGGGGGGTTGTAGAGAGGGGATGGGTGGGAGGAAGGGTGTGGGTGTGGAAGGGGTTTAGGGGGGGTTTGGCGGAGGGAGGAGGGGAAGGGAGGGGTTGTGATGCATCTACTGTTCAGGGACGTAGGGGACTTTACCGTAATGAGTCAGGATGGTGGGGATGGACTGGGGCCTTCCTGAGTGATGTGGGGTGGGGGGGGGGCTTATGTTCCTGCTTGCTTGTTGTCTTGGGGTGAGTTACTCTGTATCTGATGTAAGTAGTAGTTAATTGTATTAGGATGTTCTTTCATCTGTTTGGATCATTTTGGTCTTGTAAGGAATGATGTAAATTCCCAATAAAAATGATTTTCCTTAAATGAAAACTGCAGTTTCAATAGTATCATACAGTATGTTTATGTCAATGAATATTGGAACTGAATCCTTTCTTTTCTGAAGACGGACAATATACTATATTGGACCAGTGTATGAAAAACATACACTATGTGAAACTTCTATTTTCTGCAAAGTTTTAATATTTTTTATTATTGTCGGTATTTCATAGTTGTTTGAGTGTAACAAATCTAATAAATCATCCAGAACAGAGAAAGAATATGCGAGCTGTCCAAAACGGTAAATTTCGCCAAGAGTCTCTCATGACGGACCTTGTCAAAGGCTTTATGAAAAAACAGATACATTATATCAACTGGCTCGCCTTTGTCTACCTGTTTATTCACATCTTCTTTATCTTTAACTTTATCATTTGATATACCGCCTTAGGCAATGAGGCAACAGAGCGGTTTACAGTAATCAAAAAGCATCAAAGTGAAAGAAAAGGAATGCCAATTATTGACAGGACAGTTAAGGGAAAAAAGAGACAGAAAAGGAGGGGAAAGCTAGTCAGAGGGAGAGAAGGAGGAAAGCTGGTCCGAAAGGAGATAGGCAGGAGGGGAAAACTAATCGGGGGGGGGGGGGGGGTTGGGAGATCATAAGCAAGCTGGAACAGATGGGTTTTGATCAGGGATTTGAACTGTGTGTGTGAAGGCTCTGCATGCAGGGTGGCAGGCAAGGAGTTCCATAGACTGGGGGTGAGGAAGAAGAAAGCAGAGTGACGTGTCTGTTCAAGACGTGCACGTGAGACTAAGGGAAGGACCAAAGAATGAGTGTGCAGGGACCTGAGTAAGCAGTAGGGGGAGTGGAATTGGAGATGATCAGTTAGGTATTGTGGAGTATCTGAGTGAACTGCCTGGTGTGCTAAGGTGAGAATTTTGTAATCGATCTGAAATTTTATGGAAAGCCAGTGAAGATGGACTAGAGTAGGTATAATGTGTTCACAGTGGGAGGAATCTGGGAAGATCCACGCTGCTATATTTTGAAGGAGTTGAAGGCAGTGAAGTTGGTAGTGAGGGAGACCAGCAAATGCGCCATTATAGTAATTGAGTCTGGAAAGCACCAGAGACAGGAGGAGAGTTGTGAGGGAGTGTGAGTCGAGGGAGGAACGGAGGGCATGAATCAGTGAAGATAGGTGCTCATAAAACATTAGGGAAGAGTCCAAAATGAAGCCGAGATAGCAACGAGATTGAATGAGAGGGACTGAGGAGTGGGACAGAAGAGGAGCTACTATGGGTCTAAGGATATTGAAAGTAAACCAAATTTCAGAGCATTTAGAGGGGTTAAGACATAGATGGTTGGCAAGGAGCCAGTCAGAGACAGCAGATAGACAGGTGTTTAAGGGGGTTAGATTTGGGGAGTACGAGTCCATGTGAAAAAGGAGGAGAATGTCGCCTGCGTAAAGGTAGGTGGAGATGCTGAGTTGTTGGATCAGTAGTGCGAAGGGAGCCAGAAAGATGTTGAAGAGAAGAGGGGCCAGCACTGACCCTTGGGGGACACTGCAGGTGAGGGGAACAGGAGACGACAAGGCTGTGCCACAGACCACAGAAAAGGAACGGGAAGATAGGAAAGACTGGAACCATTGAAGAACTGGGTCCCGGAGCCCGCAATCAGAAAGACGAGAGAGCAATAGTGAGCGATCCACCAGATCTTTATCTTTATTTGAGGCATTTGATAGACCGCCCTGTGCCGAGGCGTTAGGGCGGTGTACAATAAAAAAAGGCTGCTAGAAAATACAGGAGGAAAAGAACGCCAATAAATAACAGGAAAGAAATAGAAAAGAGGGATGAAAAATAGAACAGAACAAATATCAACACAGACTACAATTATAAGCACCAAGGAGATGGGAGAATGGGGGAGGGTAAGGAAGGGGTAGATAGGGCTGAATAGTCGGTGTAGAAGATGTCCAGAGATTCACAGAGGATTATGAGGAAGGAGGGGACGAAAGTCTGATAATAAAAGAGAATTAATGAAGAACATATTAGAAAATGTGTAAATGGTTAAGGGGGGCAAGGAAGATCAAAAGCCTGATGAAAAAGATGGGTCTTGAGGAGGGCTTTTAATCGAGGAAAAGACAGTTCAGTGCAGAGGGGATGCGGGAGAGAATTCCATAAAGCAGGACTAGCAAAAAAGAAGGCAGCATGGCGGGTTGACTCAAGGTGGGCGTTTGTGGGGGATGGGAGAAAGAGACGGTTACCATGAGAGGAACGGAGAAGGCGAGGCATAGGCTGGAGATAAATGAGATCTGCTAAGTACTGAGGGGTACTAGTGTGGAGGGCTTTATGTGTCAGGATAAGAAGTTTATAGAGATAGCAAGCCTTGATGGGGAGCCAATGAAGAGAGAGAAGGCAGGGGGTGATATGGTCGCGGGGAGAGGAGAAAGTGAGAAGACGGGCAGCAGTATTTTGAATGAGCTGTAGTCTCCAGAGTTGGTATTGTGGAAGACCAGCAAGAAGAGAGTTGCAGTAGTCAAGGCCGACGATAGGTCCAAAGACACTGCAAGTGAGATAATACCCTGTTCATGAGCAATGTGCACTTCATTGCGTAGGGAGAAAAAGATGGTATCTGTGCTGTAGCTGGGTGGAAAACCAGATTGGTGAGGGTGCAGAAAGTGAGTAGAGTCAAGGTGTGAAGACAGTTGTGCAAAGACCAGTTTCTCAAGAATTTTGGAAAGGAATGGAAGATTTGAGATGGGACATCAGTTAGCCAGGATGTCAGGGTTTCTTAAGGATGGGACGGACAATGGCATACTTCAACAAAGAGGGAAAGATACTGGAAGTGAGACTAGAGTTAAAAATAGAGAGAGCATGAAGGGAAGGAGAGCTAGAGAAGGTTCTGTGATCCAGGAGGATGAGAGGGACATGTGGTTTTGCGAGAAGAGTTAAGAACCTTTAGTAGGGAAGTGGCAGTAATAGGCTGAAAAGAAGACCAAAGATGGGAAAAGGTGGCACAAGGACTGGAAGGAAGGGACAAAGGCTCTGACACAGAGCTAGGGCTAAGATTAGGAGGGGAAGGAAGGGGCTCTGAAACAGGAGGGTGGCTAGCGGAATGCGAGGTGCAGCAATCCTCTCAGAGAAGTAATTGGCGAGGCAGCTAGGGTCTGGCAAGGTGGGGTGGGGGCAGGGTTTGTAAAGCTGGCAGAGGTCCAAGACAGAGAGCAGAAAATAGAATACAGTTGTCTGGAGGAGTTGCTAGCAGATGAAATGGCAGAAGTGTAATATGATCTCCTAGCAGAGCAAATTTGTATTTTGTAGTAGTGGCGGCAGCAGTGAAAATGTGACAAACTGACAGAGTGGGTTGGTACCACCAGCGATGCTTGGCTCTGAAAAGCTGGACCCAGAGGAAGGACAGGTCAGCTGTGAACCATGGGCAGTGGTGTGACATACAAGGACAAGATACAAGGGGGGGCCAAACGGTCAAGGTGACTGCTAAGGATGGAATTCCAGAAATGCAGCTGGGATTCATTGGATGAAGAACCAAAGTCGGGAGGAATGATGGAATCACTGGAGGGAAATTGTATTGGGGGAGATATGCTGCTTCGGGACTGTAGGTTCAGAAGAGGATGATGTTGGCTGAGAATCCATTGAAAGGGACAGTGATAAAAAAATACAATGGTGGTCAGTCCAGGGGAGAGGCAAGGTTGAGATCAGAGAAGGGACCACAAGTAACAGAGGAAGTGAGGAGGGTATTGAGGGTGTGACTGGCAGCATGTGTAGGCAGAGAGATGTGTTGATGGAGGGAAAGATCCGAAAGAAGAGAAATGAAAGCCTTGTCTCTAGGCAGGGCAGGGAAGGGGAGTCAATGTGGACATTCAGGTCTCTCAGGATTGTGAAGTGTGTATAGGTGGAAGAAACTTCAGAAAGTGTAAGGAAAAGGGAATCCCAGAGGTCAGGGTGTACGGAGGGAGGAACATAGAGGAGAAGATAATAGCTAGGCAGTGTGAAACTTTGCCGAAGAAGCAGTGCTTCAGGATAGTGGAAAGCTGGGGGGAAGATTTCATGAAAGGTTAAAGAGGAGCGCGGTGGAGAAAGGCAACTCCCCCAAAAGTGGTATGGAGAAGACTGAGAAGCCATGAGTAAGACAGTGGTTGAGAATGGGTTCCTCACCAGGATGCAGCCACATCTCAGTAAGGATAAACCGTCAAGAGAATGTTGCAATATTTACATCTTGAATGAACTCTGGTTTCAAATGTAGGGAGCGACAATTAAGTAGGGCAAAGCTCATGGTGAGAAGGGTGGAGACAGGACAGGATGAGGGAAGAGCTGAAGGGGCAGAGCTAGGCACACGGTCAATAAGGTTAAACATTACACGGGAGTGATCTGACATAGTAACAAGTGTGGGTGCAGATCGCCAGGTCCAGTGGACAGGGATGGGCGGCATGGCCTGTAAAGCTGACAGGAGGAAAAACCCTCCAAAGAGGAGATAAAAGTAAAAGCTATGAGCTGGGAGAGATAGAGCAGAGAACTTACTGCAGGGCGGGCCCTCAGGACATTAAAGACCTGGGCTAGTGATATGGTCTAGTTTGGCAGGAGGTAGCAGGCTGCCCATTAGTATGCAAGGCCTCACTCCGAGCACCCCCCGCTCCTTTAGCACGCGATATCTCAGTTGATCTGTTTAAGTAATCCACAGCGCCTGGGGGGAATGCAGCCGTAACACTTCTGGACTGGGACCGGGTGCAGCAGAGAAGTGCAGGTAGTAGTCCTGGTGCAGGAAGAGGAGGTACAATAAAACAAAGAGCAGGAGGAAGCGACATCATCTAACTGGATGGAAGCCTGAGCTATGAGCAATCCTCCATCCAGGGAAGCAAGAAGTGCAGACAAGGAGAGGCAAACGCTAGCAGAAGACATCCAGCAGCAAATGACAACAAGAAAGAAAGCGGTGGACCTCAGGGAGTTTGCGTACGCCAGTGGACACACAAATGGAGCAGAGCATAAAATGGCAGCCGTGAGCTCCAGGGGCGAAGAAAATCTGGATCGTGAGTGGAGAGTGGGAGAGAGCTCCGAGGCAGACACTGGAGAAATGGTGGTGCAAAAAGTGACCAGAGAGAAATTAAATGCTTGGTTTACTGAATTGAGTGAAGAACTGGCAGCAGTGAAGGCGGTGGTAGGAGAAGTTTGTGGGGAACTCAAGAGAGGAAGTGGGAGAGCTGGTCCGTAAAATGGAAGTACATGATCAACAGATAGAATAGTTGCAGCAGCAACACCAGAGTGCAACCGATAGATTACAAAAAAGAAATGGAAAAGTAGAAAGAACAGCTCATGTATAAAACAGAGGATTAGAGAACCACACTAGGAGGCATAAGCTAAGAATAAGGGGGATTCTGGAAACCTGGAGTTCTGGGACAGCAGGAGAGTTGTGGAGACAGTCTGCAAAGCAATTCTTTAGAAGGAATTGGTAAATATTACACTGGACCGAGCGCATCAGGCCCAAACAGGCCAAATAGACCCAGGGACACTGTGATTTGTGTGTAAAGAATATGAAGTTAAAGAGAAGATTGCAGAACAGATCCGCAAGACAAGAGATTTCACTTGGCAAGGATATAAAATTGAGATATTTGCGGACCTGGCAGCAGGAACATTGCAAAGAAAAAGAAAGATGCAACCCATCACACGTGTGCTGCAAAAGGAGTGCGTGAAGTGGTTGTATCCATTTGGATTGCTTTTCAATAAAGGAGATAAGAGCTGGAGGGCATGAAATTATGAAGAGGCAAAAAGGGTACTGGAGGAGGCAGGATTCTTGGAGGCATCAGTGGAACAACAAAGGCCAGAAAGGTTGGAAAATGGACATACATCAAGAAGGGACAGTCTAGGAAATTAAGCAATGGACATTTAGGAAGCCCCAAAAGGGTGCGAGACAATCAGACCAAGTTGGCGCCACTATGAAGGTACATAAGCATAACGGTTATCGAGTGGCCACAAGGTCGGGTGAAGGACATTAAGTGGTGAAGGAAGTATCACTCATAAAGAGGACTAAAACTTAGTAAAGGTTGTACAGTTGATGAAAGGCTGCACTGTTCAATGGCTACTTGCTTTTGAAGTTTATGAGTTAGAGAATCAAGATACAAAAGTAGAAAACAAAGAATATACGTGGTTGTTAATTAGATGGCTAGAGGTAACTTAAGAATGTGAGTAAATAAAGTAAATAAATAGAAAAGCGAGAACAAAGCAAGCAAGGATAGGAGAGAGGGGGTGGAGGGGTAGTCTAGGTAAAGGAGCAGGGATGTTTGGGGGAGAGGGGCTGCAGATAGATGAGCTCTACTCTAAAGGTGACCTCAGGGGGAAGAGAAACAGAGGGGGAGACACAAGGGGAGGGAGGGGGTAAAGGGGGAGGAGGGGAAACTGATAAGCGACAACAGCGGCAGAGGGAGTGGGGGGAAGGGGGAACAGCAGATGAGGGAACATAAGATGACAATTGCCACAATAAATGTGAAGTGCTTCAGAACATGGAGCAAAAGGAGGTTATTAGATAAGGAGGGGAGCAGACCAAGGGCCGACTTTATATGCATTCAAGAGACCCATCTGAAAGTGAGCCAGGAGCGAATGTTGCAAACAAAGATGTCCAAAGGTCATCTTAGCAAGACGTAGAGCGGAGCCTAGGAAAGGAGGAGTGGGAGTAATGGTAAGTGCAAATATGCAGGATAGAGTGATAGGTGAATATCAGGATAAAGGGGGAAGATGTGCTGGAGTTAAAATAAAACTGGCAAAGGAGGTAGTTTGGGTCTTGAGTTTGTACGGACCTAATGAAAAGCAAAGGGAGTTCTATGAATGAATGTGGGGGAACTGGAAGAACTGGGGGATACACCAATAATTCTAGGAGGAGATTTCAATTTCACAGTGAATAGACGATTGGATAATAGTGGCGGTAGTGGGATGGGGAAACGAATAGATAGGGCAGGATTGTTGAAATTGAAAGAAAGAATAGGTCTCATGGATGTGTGACAATATAAACATCCAGGGGAGCGAAAATACACCTTTTATTCAGCCCCCCCCCCATGACACATACAGTAGAATTGATATGATATGGGTGGGAGGGGAGTAGATGACCGGAGTAGCAGAAGTTGATTAGGTCCCTATAACATGGACAGACCATGCCCCAGTGAGTGCAACATTTAATCTAGAGGATATAGACACAGGCATAACATTTTGGAGACTCAATGAGTCAATTCTTGAGAAACAGGAGTCAGTAGAAAATATACAGTAACTAGAGTGATCCAAGAATACTTGCAGTTCAATCAAAATGGAGAAGTAGCCCTTGGGGCGGTATGGGACGAGCTGAAGGCAGTAGTAAGAGAGCATATGATAAGAGAGGCAGTAAAAGCTAACAGGGTAAAAAGGAGAAACAGAGAGGCAGATCTTAGAGAAAATAAGGAAGCTAGAGGGTAGCCATCATTGTGACAGGAAACCAGAAGTGCTGAGAGAGTTGCAACACTTAAGAGGGCAGCTAGGGCAGTTATGGGCAAGCAAAATAGGACATGAGTTAAACATACTTAAAAAGACTACATTGGAGGGGGGAAACATGGCTGGGTGCATTCTAGCAAATAGAATTAAAGCAAGAGTACAACAAAACAGCATTAGGAGAATAACGAACACACAAGGGGAATTGTTCCATGGAAATAATGAAATCCAGCAAGTGTTTAAAGAATATTGCACTAAATTATACTGTAGTGAGATAAAGGACGGACAAGAAAAGAGTGCAAAGGATCTAGCAGAATGCCAATTACCAAAGATTGAGCAAGAAGAGTCAGAATGGATAGATAGGCCTATAAGTGGAGGGGAGGTTGAGGAAGCGATTAAGACTAAAAATGGGCAAAGCACCCAGGTTAGATGGCCTCACGGCAAAATTTTATAAAGTATTTCAAGAACCACTATACCCACTGTCGGTGGAGGTGTTTAATGGAGTAATGGCCTCGCAGAACCTTCCCAATTCAATGGCAGAAGCAGGAATAATTGTAATACCAAAATTGGGGAAGGACCCTATGGTTTGTGGTTCTTATAGACCAATCTCACTCTTAAATGTTGATGCAAAGCTGCTGGCAAAAATTCTGGCAAACAGACTACAGAAGGTAATGCAAAAGTTAGTGCATAAAGATCAAACAGGCTTTGTAGTGGGAAGACAAGGAGGAGATAACATTAAGATAACATTAAAACTGTCTAAATAAATAAATAAGAAAATATGCAATTTAACATGGGAAGTGCAAAGGAAAAGACAAAAAGCAGTGTTCATTACTGCGGATGCTGAGAAAGCGTTTGACAGGATAGAATGGCCCTTTATGATGCAAGTTCTGGAAGAGGTGGGACTGGGGAATAATTTTATAAATTGGATAAAGGCACTGTATGCTGAACCTACAGCACGTATAAGGTTTAATGGCTGCTATTCTGCATCATTTAAGTTAGAAAGGGGTACAAGGCAGGGGTGCCCTCTATCACCATTGCTATTTGCTTTGGTGATCGAGCCCCTGGCAGAAAGGGTGAGGCAGCAAGGAGATATTAAAGGAATACAACTGGAACCTTGGAAGTTGAAAATAGCGCTTTTCACAGATAATGTTATCTTCACGGTGAGTGAACCTCTCATTAGGCTACTGATTCTTATGGACAAAATTAAGCAATATAGTGCGGTAGCAGGATATAAAATAAATCTGGGTAAAACAGAGATTCTGGATTTTAATCTCTCCGAAGAGTTAACAAAAAGTATACAAGAGGGATTTCCGTTCAAATGGGTTACAAAATCATACAGGTACCTGGGGATACAAATGGGAAGTAATATTCAAAATTAAGGGATTGGAATTATGCCCCCTTGTTAAGGGAGATGAAGGATTTAGAGAAATGGAAGGGTCTGTTTCCTCTCTTGGCTAGGGAGAATAGCAGTCATAAAAATGAATATTCTCCAAAGAATGTTGTTTCTGTCCAGCTCGCTCCCATATATGGTCCCCAGAGGGTATTTGAAACAAATTCAAAATCTGATAATGGATTTTAGATGGGCAGGGAAAGTGTCACGAGTGAACCACTATACAGTGTTTCTCAGGAGAGAAGATGGGGGTTTGGGAATTCCCTGTGTGGAAAAATATTATATGGCAGCGCAGCTCAGGGCCCTACAAATATGGAAGGGTGAGGGAGAAAAACCCACATGGGCACAAATGGAATAGGAGAGTCATAAGGGATACAGCTTGGAATCATGGATATGGGACCCCAGGCTGGAAAGGAAGATAAGGTAGGGAACCCATTTAGGGCACTCACAAAAAACATCTGGATGAGGGTTAAATTGAAACTTATGGCTGGGAAAAGATATCCGAAAGAAACCTTTATATTGGGGATGGGAGATTTTCAGCCAGGACTGGATGGGGAGAGGTACAAGGAATGGAGATGCAAAGGTATAACGAGGTTGGGACATATAGTTAAGAAAAGGGAGATACAGGAGTATGGAGATCTCCAGAAAGAATATGGTCTGTCTAACACAGACTATTACACTTATATGCAGCTCCTACATTAAACACACTTACTCACCTGTAAAGCATAGTTACTCAACTGTAACAGGTGATCTCCGGTAACAGCAGGAATTTAGTCTTCACATATGGGTATCGTCGGTACCGACGGAGCCTGCGCGGGAATGCTCCCCAGCGTCCAATTAGAAAGCTTTTGGGAGCATCCCACAGCGCCTGCATGCTGCCTTCCCACCTTTCCCAACTGCCTCTCTCCAGTTGAGTTTAAAGCTGAGAAAAAGAGAGAGAGAGGGAAAGAGAAAGAGATATACAATTCCTAGGGGAGGTGGGTGGGTTGTGAAGACTAAATTCCTGCTGTTCCCAAAGATCACCTGTTACAGGTGAGTAACTATGTTATCTCCAGGAACAAGCAGGAATGTAGTCTTCACATATGGGGACTCCCTAGCTTTAGATGCCAGGGAGAGACCCAAGAAGTAGTGTGTCCCTGTGAAAGGGCTCCACTTCCCCCCATGGATCTCTGGCATCCAACCAGGGATGGCGGGCAGGAGTTGATCAGGTATGAAACAGGTGTTGGAGAACAGTCTGCCCAAACAAGGCATCCCGGCGGGAGTCCTTGTCCAAGCAGTAATGGGCTGTGAAGATATGAACTGAGGCCCAGGTGGCTGCTCGGCAGATGTCATCGATAGACACAGAGTGTAGATGAGCCATTGAAGCTGCCATGGCTCTCACATTGTGAGCTGTGACATGGCCCTCCAGAGGAAGATTCTTACTCTGATAGGCAAAGGAAATACACTGAGCAATTCAGCTAGACAGTGTTCTCTTGGAGACTGGAAGTCCCAAATGAGAAGGATCAAGAGCAACAAAGAGCTGAGAGGACTTTCTATGTTGCGGTGCTCTTTGCAAGTAAAAGGCTAAAGCTTTTTTACAGTCCAAAATATGAAGATTACTTTCTGCATTTGATACATGAGGTCCTTGAAAGAATACAGGCAGGTAGACCGCGTGGTTAAGATGAAAAGGTGAGACCACCTTTGGCATAAAGTGTGGATGAGTCCTAAGGACTACCTTGTCATGATGGAACCTTTTATAAGGTGGATCAGCCACTAGTGCCTGCAACTCACTGATGCGACATGCTGATGTGATTGCAATGAGAAAGATAACTTTCCAATAAAGGAATTTCAATGAGGTAGTAGCTAGGGGTTCGAAAGGTGGCTTCATGAACCAGGTTTAAGTCCCATGCCACTGGTGGTGGCCTAATGGGAGGCTTAGTAGGAAGAAGGCCTCTCACAAATCTTGCTATAAGAGGATGGGAGGAAATAGGTTGTCCATTTAGAGGCTTGAAAGAAGCTGCAATAGCACTCAAATGGGCTCTTACTGAGTTAGTCTTCAGTCCTGCATTGCATAAATGAAGGAGATACTCCAGTAATGATTCCAGGGGTATCACAAGGGGGATAAGACCCTTCTGCGAGCACCATATGGTAAACCTCTTCCACTTAAAAGCATAAGAGCGTCTTGTGGAAGGCTTCCTGGAAGCATGAAGGACATCCTTTACTTGCTGAGAGAGGTTAAGATCATGAAGATCTAGGCTTTCAGCAACCAAGCTCTGAGATGCAGAGACTGGGGATTGGGATGCCATAACATTCCGTTCTCCTGTGAAAGGAGATCTGAAGCAGATCCTAACTCCAAGGAGGGAGCCTGAGAGAGATGTAGAAGCAGAGGGTACCACACTTGCCGTGGCCAATGTCGAGCTATGAGAATCATACGCCCCCTGCCTCTCTGAAGCTTGAACAGGGTTTTGGGAATGAGGGGAATGGGTGGAAAGGCATAAAGGAAGTCTTGCCCCCAGTGAAGGAGGAAAGCATCCCTGGCCTGAGAGCCCTGAGCCGGAATTCTGGAACAGAACCTGGGAAGTTTGGCATTCAACGGACTTGCAAAGAGGTCTATATCCGGGGTTCCCCAAATTTGAAAGATCTTGGCCACCTGGTCTGCATGTAGAGACCATTCATGTGGAAGCAGAACTCGACTGAGTCTGTCTGCCAAAGAGTTCTGTATGCCTGGAAGATACACTGCCAGGAGATGAATCTGATGCTCTCTGGCGAGGGCCCATAGTCGCAAAGCTTTGTTGCAAAGCGACAGAGAGCCTGCTCCCCCCTGCTTGTTTACGTGGAACATGGCTACTTGATTGTCTGTATGAATGAGGACTGTCTTGTAGCTGAGCAGGGTGTGGAACACTCGAAGAGCAAGGAAGATTACTCTGAGTTCCAAGAGATTGATATGTAGATGAGTCTCCTGTGGAGACCAGGTTCCTTGGGTGGAGAGGTCCTCCAGATGAGCTCCCCAACCCATCGGAGAAGCATCTGTTGTGAGAGTTGCCTGGGGTAAGGGTTGTTGAAATGGAGACCCCAGCAAAAGGTTTTGAGTGGACTGCCACCATTGGAGGGACAAAATAAGGCGATTTGTGTTTGCTATTTTGTCTGACAGGCACCCTGATGCCTGGGTCCACTGAGTTGATAAAGTCCATTGGGCCGCTCTCATATGGAGGCGAGCATAAGGAACCACATGCACGGTAGACGCCATGTGGCCTAGTAGTTGTAGCATTTCTCGGGCAGTGAGATTAGGCTTTAGCACTGCTTGAGGAGCTAACTGCATCATGCGAAGGCAACGGGCCTGGGGAAGATAGGCCCTTGCCTTTCTGGTATCCAGCAAAGCTCCTATGAACTCTAGAGACTGAGTGGGAGTTAGACTGCATTTTGGGATGTTTATGACCAGACCCAAATACTGAAGGATATGCATTGTGCAAGACAGAGAAGTCCTGGCCTCTGACTCTGATGGGGCTCAAATGAGCCAGTCGTCTAAGTAGGGGAAGACGAATATCCCTAGAGTGCGTAGAAATGCTGCTACCACAGCCATGCATTTCGTGAACACCCTTGGTGCTGAGGCCAGGCCAAAAGGAAGCACCCTGTATTGGTATTGCTTTCCTTGGAAAAGGAACCGAAGGAACTTTCTGTGAGTTGGATGGATGAGAACATGGGTGTACGCATCCTTAAGATCTAGAGAACAAAGCCAATCCTGACCCTGAAGGTATGGCAGCAGAGTTCCTAGAGAAATCATCTTGAATTTCTCTCTGAACATGAATTTGTTCAATTCTCCGAGGTCTAAAATAGGTCTGTATCCCCCTGTTTTCTTTGGGATAAGGAAATAGGGGGAGTAAAACCCTGTACCCTGTTGGTGGATGGGTACTTCTTCTATTGCCCCTTGGGCAAGAAGCATAGTGACCTCCTGATCTAACAGGTTGATGAGAGAGGTCTGAGAATTGAACTGTCTTACCATTGTGGGAGGGGGCATGCACAGAAAGTGAAGCTTGTACCCCTCTTTTATAATGGAGTGCCCAATGCTCTGCTGTTATCTGCTCCCACCTGGGGGCAAAGTGACATAACCTTCCTGGAATGGTGGAAGGCTCTCGTCCATTGAGGGCCAGGAAGGCTAAGTTCTCTAGATGAAAGTCAAAGGCCTTGTGGAGACTAAGACTGCTGAGACGGTTGAGGCTTAGCAGTCTTTGCTTTCCTTTGTTTAAGTGTTTGCTGACTTTTCCGGAGAGGCTGACCTGCAGAACGTCCCTGCTGGGAATAAGAGGGATAAAACCTCTTCTTTTTTGAGAAGAAAGGCTTCTTGAAAGATTTCTTTCTCGCAGGATCAGCTGTGCCTTTGGATAGCCTATCCAAAGTGGAGTTGTCAGCATCTAATTCATTGGCTTTTTCTTGCCAATTCTTGCGAAATAGATTCTCACCTGTACTGGGGATATTGCCCAGTTTGTCCTGCACCTAGAGCTCCAAATCGGATGCCTGGAGCCAGGCAATTCTACGTGCACCTATGGCAATGGCAGAGGTTCTGCTTATGCACTCAAAACAGTCAAAAGCTGCACAGTTGACAAACTTAGACACATCCTGGGCATGTTTGACCAATGTGAGAAAATCCTGCCTTCTATCCTCAGGAAGAAGAGGGCTCAAAACCTCTAAATCACCTGTGACTTCTTTAAGGAACATTCCCATATATAAAATATAGGAACTGATCCTGGCAGCAAGCATGGAAGCCTGGAAAGTACGACGTCCAAAGCCATCCAAAGTTTTACACTCACGTCCTGGAGGATTAGAGGCATGCCTCTTTGCACTCCTGATCCTTCTCATAGCTGATTCCACTACAATAGAGTGGTGAGGAAGCTGAGTTTTCTGGAAGCCAGGACAAGGAGGGACACGATACATGGTATCCAGTCTGCGAGAGTGAGGAGAGGTGGTGAGAGGTGTCTCCCACATTCTCAACATGAGATCATGTAAAATCTGTGATAAGGAAGCTTATCATAGCTCAGGTAGGAGCTATAGAAAAGATGATGTGACTCTGAACAAGCAACCTGTCAGTTCTGGTAGAAGCAAGAAAACAGAGTTTTCACATTAAAAGACTACCAGTCCCAGAATGCACCAGGTTTCCAGCAGCCATGAGAGGGGCTGAAGTGAGAAAACGTGTGTGCAATCAAGAGAGCTATGAGGTAATCCCTAAGCACTCATCTCAAAGGGCAGGGCATGATTCAACACAGCTGCGCTGTGTTAGGGAGGAGCACACATTAGGACAGAATAAGAATAGAGCTTATTCTTCAGATAACAGCTTCAGCTTCAGGAAAAGATACAGCAATGGCTACAAGCACCAACATCACTTGGAGAAACAGAAGCCAAGCCAAGCGGATAAAGAGAAGGAAACTCTCTGGAAGGAAAAGAAGGAAGGCTATTGGAAGGTCTGGGAGATTCCAAGGCAGTACCTATACTGGGAGGTATTCCAAGTGCCAGCAGAGTCCATTGGACTGGAGTCAGCCAGAGGAATGGATTGGCAGAGATAGGAATCACCAGTGGCTACCTGGAAGAGTAAAGACTGCACGTGGAAAGGACTTTCAGACCTATGCCAGAAGGTATGTGAGGGAAGATCCAGTGTCCAGGGATCAAGATTGGAAGGCTGGACATCAGAACTGGATTACATACTGGCCAGGATATACAGAGAGGAATTATGATAGCAGGAGAGGCTCAGATATGAACACTGATCCAGACCCTATCTATAATAGTGAATGGCAGCAAGGGAATAAGCATTCTCATGATAGTGCCTTATGGAAAGACTCGTCTGTGCCAATGTATGATAGTGACCCTATGCTGATTGATGAAGGGGGAAATACAGCAGATGAAAATATTCATTACATGGACTGTTCTTTATCCAAGTGCTATTGCTAGCTTTCTGTGAGCAAACACATCAGCCATCACAAAGAAACCTAACTTTGTTCTTATTTCCACTGCAAAACAGCTCTTAAAGCAGGATTTGGGTTCACACAGTAGCAGCCAGCCAGCTAAAGGGTTTCAGCTGGTCAATTGATAGTAATTAAAGCTGCACCTGATTGAGTGTGTGAGCAAGAGAGAATCACTGCAGGATCTGTGTGGAAATTAAGCAGAAGTTAACCTAACCAGCAAAGTTTATTTCTTTGTGCCTTTTTATTTGGTAATTATTTGCTAAGAAAACATTAGCTAATTGCCTGACAAGCTGAGGGTTGTTTTCTGGTTTGCTTTGTGACTTTATGTTATCCATTTAAACACTGGAAGCAAGTAACCTCATTTATATTGCTACCAAGCATATTTGTGCTGGGTGAATTAAACCCCATCAATAAAAGAAGTATTTTATTGGCCTTACCACTGGTTTCACAACTCAATTATTGTCTTCAGCTGTGTTTGGGAGTGAATGAACTACAATACCCACAATACCTTGCAAGAATCATATGAATATATGCATCGTCAAGATTGTGTAAGTTCTCACCCTAGGCAGCCGTCTGACAAATCTCATGGATAGGCAAGGTAGCTGCTTCCTTAGGAGCTTTGGGATATTGTAAAATCTCCAACTCCTTAGCTCTGGGCTCTGTCTCAGGAGTCACAGTAATGGACAACCTACGAGCCACCTCCCTGATGAAACCTTGAAAGGAGATATCTTCTGGAGGAGACATCCCACGTTTAGGAGAGGAAGGCTCCTCTGGGAGAAGTATCCCGGTACCGGCAGAGCTATCAGAATCCTCGGAGTCCTCCGAGGATTCGAAGTATTGTCTGTCCAGATGCTCTTGAAGAGCCCGATACCCGTACCGACCGAAGTCGGTACCGGGGGTAATCGGTACCGGTGTATCGGCACCAGAAGGCATCGCATGACTGGGTGCCGGCAAAGCCGATACCGATGTCGATGCTACCGGTACCGACACCAGTACCGGCATCGGTGCCGGTACCGGTTTAATCGTCTGACACGGTTCCGAGGGCATCGATGCCGCAAGGAGAGCCGCCAGACTGCGTTCAATAGCCAGGAACCTCTGGTCTATCGATGCTGCCGATGCCTGGGTGTCGGTACCGGAAACAGTCGGTACACCAGAGCATGGCACCAGTAGTTCTGCCGAGGTCGAGGCCTCGAGAACATCCTGGATCCCCGATAATGCTTTGGAAGCCGAAGCCTTCCGCCGGGGCAATTTTGCCAGTATGGAACCCTCAAGGGCAATGCCAGAGGCATTTCGATGCTTGGAAGGAGATCTACCCTTTGAGGACCAGCTGGACTTATGTTTAGTTATCTGAGATCCATGGGAGGAAGACGAAGCCCTGGAAGACGTCGGTGCCACCGAAGTTGCATCGGAGGGAAAAAGGACACTGAGCTTGGCAGCTCGGTTCTGTCGACCCCTTTTGGACATCATGGCACAAGCCATGCACTCGGAGATGGAGTGGTCAGGACCTAAACATTTTTTAAAACCCGAGGCGGGTTTCTCCATGGTGGAGGAAATTTTTTTTGAATAAGAAAGAAAGAAGAACCGGTGGTACTGGTATAATGTCGAGGAAGGCAGACGCGACCACAAAAAAGAATAACAAGGAAAATAATTTTCTGTGGTGACAGGAACACGACCTGCTGGCTCCGCGGAAAATGAAGACCTGGAGAGAGGCAGTTGGGAAAGGCGGGAAGACAGCACGCAGGCGCTGTGGGATGCTCCCAAAAGCTTTCTAATTGGACGCTGGGGAGCATTCCTGTGCAGGCTCCGTCAGTCCCGACAATACCCATATGTGAAGACTACATTCCTGCTTGTTCCTGGAGATCAGGTGTTCTCCAGGGACAGCAGGAATCAGTCCTCACTTATGGGTGACCTCGGCACCGACGGAGCCTGCGCGGAGCAATTCCCCAGCTTTCAAAGAAAGCCTTTGAGATTGCTACCACACATGTGTGGTCCTCTTCCCGCCCAAAGGTACCATCTTGCTCAGTCAGGTCCCAGAGATAGAGCCCTACCAAGCAGATGGCAAGGGAAGGACAAAAATTAGCAACTCTTCAGGGGAGGTGGGAGGGTAGTGATGACTGATTGCTGCTGTCCCTGGAGAACACCTGTTAAAAGTGAATAACTACGTTTTCTCCAGGAACAAGCAAGAAGTCAGTCCTCACTTACGTGACTCCCCAGCTACAGTCTACCGAACCCGTAAGCCAAAAAGCACCTCCATGAGCAGAAGCCGATGTCCAAAGGAAGCCTGAGTCCTTGGGCCCTAAGGGCAAGCTTTCTGTAGCCGCAGAAGAAAGGTCAGAGGGCAAGTGTTGCTTATATCCCAAACAGACTCAGAGTACAGCCTGGCCGAAGGTGCTGTCACGGCGGGGCTCCCTCTCCAGGCAGTAGTGCGAAGCGAAGGTATTCGCTGAAGAACATGTCACGGCCCGGCAGATGTCCATCAGAGGCACGGAGCACAGCAAAACCACTGACGCCGCCTTGGTGCGGATGCCATGTGCAGTGACCCGATGATCCAGCGGGGTGCCCCGTGATGTAGTCCGCCACCCAAATGGAGAGGGTGCGCTTAGTGACTGCCAGCCCCAGGCGGTTAGGATTGTAGGCGATGAAGAGCCGGGTAACCTGCGATGCCCTTGGGTGCGTTGCAGGAAGAAGGCAAGAGCCCTCTTGCAATCGAGGGTATGCAGGACTCCGATGCCCGGTCAGCGTGAGGTCTCGGGAAGAATATTCTCGGGATAAAGGGGTATAGAAGACTAGTTAAATAAATAAATAAAAGTCGTCAAGACCATCTCCTGATTGAGGTAAATCTGATACCACCTTTGGTAGGAACTTGGGATGGGTGCGAAGGACCACCCTGTTCCTGTAGAACCTGGTGTAGGGGGCCTCGGCCACGAGGACTTGAAGCTCACTGACTCGCCATGCTAAGGTCAGTGCCACCAGGAAGATCACCTTCCAGGAAAGGTGCCAGAGTGAGCACATCGCCATGGGCTTGACAGGTGGCTGTGTCAGCTGCATGAGCACGATGTTCAGGTCCCATTCCGCCGGAGGAGGCCAGATGGGGGTTCTGGAAAGTAGGAGGCCCTGCATGAAGCAGGAGACCAGAGGCTGACCTGAGAGGGGTTTGACCTCGATGGGCAAGTGGTTGGCCGAGATGGTACTCAGGTGGACCCTGACCGAGCTGAATTTCAGTCCTACTTGTGAAAGGTGGAGAAGGTACTGGAGGACCCAACGGGTGGAGCAGGAGAACAGGTCGATCTAGATCTCAGAGCAGCAGATTGAAAACCGCTGCCACTTCAGGGCGTAGGCTTGCCTCGTCGAGTCCTTCTTCAATGCGAGGAGGACGTCTTCAATCTCCACTGGAAAGTACAGTGAAGCTAAAGAGACCCGTTCAGCCACCAGGCTGTCAGGGATAGCGAGGCCAAGTTTGGATGAAGCACCCGCCCCTCCTCCTGTGTCAGCAGGCCCGGAGGCTCCGACGAGAACCGGAGAAGAGGCAGGAACCAAGATTGTCGAGGCCACAAAGGTGCCACGAGAATCACTGAGGCTCGGTCGTGTTGGATCTTGTGGAGGTTCCTTGCCAAGGGTGGGAACGCATACAGAAGCCCGGAGGTCCAGTTCAGGAGGAAGGCATCCGGGGCCACCCTGCTCGGGTGTGGTTTTGGCCTGCAGAAGCGGGGGAGCTGCGAGTTTTCCGCACTGGCGAAAAGGTCCATGAATGGAGTCCCCCAGTGACAGAATAGGTGGATAACCAGAAGCCTGCTGAGCCTGTCGGTGAGGACATCGTCTTGGCCCGGGAGGTGGACAGCTCTTAGAGTCATGCCCTGGTGCACTGCAAAGGAGCATAGGAGGACTGCATCCCGGCAGAGGAGGCGGGAGCAGGTGCCCCTCTCCTTGTTTATGTACAATATCGCAACTCTGTTGTCGGTCTGCAGGAGCACCGACCTGCCCCTCAGGTGGCACTCAAAGACCTTCAGGGCTAACCGGACCACTGAAGCTCAAGCAGGTTGATCTGCTGTCAAGATTCCTCAGGTGACCACCGCCCCTGGGTGCAGAGGTGGCCGCAGTGGGCTCCCCAGCGCAACAGCGAGGCATCCGTCGTCAAGACAAGTTCATGCGGACGAGTCTGGAAGGGCATGCCCCGAAGGAGGTTCTTGGGGTCCTGCCACCAGACTAGGGTCTCGACTAGGCTGTGAGACACCCGGACGGGGTCCCAGAGGTGGCTCAAGGCCTGGGCCCATTGCGCCCTGAGGCACCAGTGGGCCGCTCGCATGTGCATGAGGGCATGGGGAACGACATGTACAGTCGAGGCCATGTGACCCAGGAGGCACGGCATGGCCCGCGCCAAGACTCTGGGTCAGCCTTGGACTTCAGCAGCCAGACTGTGGAGCCGATCCGCATGTGCTCGAGGGAAAAAAGCAGTCGCACGTTCTGTGTTGAGGCAAGTGCCAATGAACTCCAGGGTCCGCACCGATGTGAGGTGGGATTTGGAGTAGTTGATCAGGAACCCGAGGCCCTTCATATGGAGAACTGTGCATGACGCCGAGAGATGGGCCTCCTCTGCCGAGGTGCCCAAGACAAGCCAATCGTCTAGGTAAGGGTAGATGGATATGCCTTGTAGCCGGAGGTGGGCCGTGGCCGCCGCCAGGCACTTGGTGATGACTCACGGGGCAGATGCGAGCCCGAAGGGAAGCACTCTGTATTAGAAGTGCTCTCCCTGAAATGCAGGTACTTCCTGTGTTTGGGGTGGACCGGAATGTGAACATAAGCGTCTCTGAGATCCAAGGAGAATAGCCAATCGCCCTGCCAGAGGTAGGGCAGCAGGACACCAAGGGATAGCATTTTGAACTTTTCCCGCACCAGAAACTTGTTCAGGTTCCTGAGATTGAGGATGGGGCACAGGCCCCCCGTCCTCTTCGGAATGAGAAAATACCAGAAATAAAATCCCTGACCCCGGAGGTGCGGTGGAACCCTTTCAACCGCCTGTTGACAGAGGAGCTTGTTCAGCTCTTGCTGCAACCAAGTCTGGTGCGAGGGAAGTCGGGTAGGCTCCACCGGAGAGAAGGAAGGAGGGAGTCTGTCCAGACAATGACGATACCCATCCCTGATCACCCGAAGGATCCAGGTGTCTGAAGTGATAGCCGTCCATTTGGGGCGAAAAAAGACAGTAGTCCTCCCATGGGTGGAAGTGACCCCGGGGGGGGGGGGGTGAGAGGCTATGCTTTCAACATCAAAATCCCGGTGCTGGGGAGGAAATGACGTCACCAAACAGAGCAGCTGTGTGAGCATGGAGCTCCGTGGAAGCGAGAGGCAAATTGCCAAACTATAACATACCGGAGTGGAGAGAGAGGTGGAGATCAGCTTGGTGGGTGCTGAAGAGGTCAAGGACCGTGGGGAGATGAAGAAAAATACCACCGATTTGAAGGCGTTTGTCTACAAAACCGCCGCGGGGAACACAGGAGGGAAAAGCAAGATGGCCGCGGTGCCTGCCACCAGCGTGGAAGAAGCTGAAAAATCAAAGAACGGGGAGAGCAGCCAGAATAGGGACATGGAGGTCTTGCGAGGAGAGCTGCGAGGCTGGTTCAGCACAATCAGGCAAGACCTGGCATGCTTTAAAACTGAAGTGCAAACGTGGATGGAAGAGTTAAAGGTGGAGGTGAGAGACATAGGGCAGCGGGTGGAAGACATTGAAAACAAAATGGAAGTGCAGGACACTGCAATGCTGAAAATACAAGGAAGAATGGAAATGATGGAAATGGAGACTGAGGACTTGTGGTCTAAGGTGGAAGACTTGGAAAACAGATCCAGGAGGGCAAATATTAGAATAAGAGGTCTCCCTGAGAATGTGGAAAAATCAGAATGTGGGGAGCTGGTGGAAAAGGTTTGCAAACAAATTATGAGAGAAGCCGGGAGGGATGGCTCGCATCTGTGTTGGGACATAGATCGGGCTCATAGAGCACTTGGGCCTAGAAGAGAGGGCTATGTCCGGGACATAATAGCCTGCTTCCATGAGTATAATACCAAAAGCGCAGTGGTGGAAGCTGCCAGGCAGATTCAGAATTTCAAGTGGGATAACCATCCCATTGAACTGTATGCTGATTTGTCGTCCATCACGATGAGGAAGAGGAGGGAGATGGCAATGATCACTAAGAAGCTGAGGGAGAAAGCAGTCAGGTATAAGTGGCTGTTCCCCTTTGGATTACAGTTTAGCATTGAGGGGAAAACCTTGTATGTTTAAACAGCAGCGGAGGCGATAAAGGTGATGGCAGAAGCTGGATGGACAGAGATACCAGAGGCTCAACTTTCCAAAGCTAATAAAGGGACCAGACGACAAGTGGGAGAAAGTGAATGGCGGAGAGCACCGCGAGGAGACTGTCGACTCCGCAGACAGAAGCAAGCAGATGGCAGGGGAGCTGATGGAGATGGATGAAAGGACGGATTCTGTGGCAATGTGGTTAAAATTATAAGTTGAAGTTATTACTGCATAGGTTTCTTAATGGGTAAGCGTGTTGAGTTAGAAGGGCAAAAAAAATAACCCCCCCCCCCAAAAAAAAACAGCACCTATATATATATATATTGGTATGTTTATTTGGTAAAGGGGAAGAGCAAGGGGAAAGGAATAGCGCTTCCAGGAGTGGTGGTGAATCATGCCTCTGAGGAGAAGGGAGGAGGGAGGGGGGGGGTATTGGGGTTTCCAGATACACAGTAAAAAGGGAAGGGGCGCGAAGATAATTACCAAATGGAGAGATTTAGGATAATGACAATGAATGTACGGGGTTTGACTTCCCCAATTAAAAGACAGCGAACGTTTAAAGAGATTTATTTATTTACATTCTCTTATATACCGCGCTATTCTGCATCAGTGCGGTTTACATTGAACAAACTGAAATTACATTGAACAGGGCATTATAACTTGGAGATAACTATTTTACAGGGAACATGGGCTATGGAGGGTTAAGTGGCTTGCCCAAGACCACAAGGAGCACCTGTGGGACTAGAAACCCCAGTCCTTCCGGCCCAAGGTTGCTGTCCTCTAGTGGGATTTGAACCCCCGACCTTCCGGCCTGAAGTACCTTGCCCCAACCACTAGGCCACTCCTCCACTCCACTCCATATTGATGAGATAATTAGACTTCGTGGTGATATTATATTCATACAGGAAACACACCTGAAAAAATGTGATGAATGGAGGGTGTCTCACAAAAATTATCATGGGAGATGGTTTGCATCGAATATGTTGGAAATGAAAAAGGGTGGGGTGGGTATCTTGATGAGTGGGAGAATACCTTGCTCTGAATGTGTGGTGCAGCAGGATAAAGGTGGGAGGTATATATTGGTTAAATTGAAGATTCAGGAAAAAATGTACACCCTGGTAAATATTTATGGCCCGAATGTGGCTCAAGGGGCATTTTATGATCATCTGAATGGGGTAGTGACACAATTTGCAGGACAAATAATTACGGGGGGAGGAATTTTAATTTAACGAGCAACCCCAGCCTGGATAACTCATCGGGGCGGTGGGCGGGAGGTGCTAAAAGTAGAAGGAAGATGAAGTTAATGAGTAAAAATTTGGGATTGGTGGATGTTTGGAGAGAATTGAGAGGGAGGGAGAAAGGTTTTACGTTTTACTCGCCGGTGCATCAATCCTTCTCGAGAATAGATATGTTTTGGGTATCCAAGTCTTTAATAGAGAAAGTAAAAGGGTGTGAGATTGGTGAGAGAATTTGGGCTGACCATGCACCCGTCTGGGTGGTACTAAATATGGGAAGTGGGGGGAGGGGAAATAGGGGATGGACCCTTAATGAAGCCCTATTGGAGAATGTGGAAACTGTGTAATCAATAAGGGAGAAAATTAAGCAATATTTGGAGGTGAACGATAGGGAAGACTGTAGGATTGCTACATTGTGGGAGTGCTTGAAAGTGGTGATACGACGGGATCTGATATCCATCGGTACGTATGTGAAGAAAACTAAAGAGAGTAGGAAGGCGGCCCTGAGGAAAAGGATTAGGGAGCTCGAGGGGATGTTAATGCGGGGCGGACGGGAGGTCACAAGATTACAGGAGTTGACTTAGGCGAAGAGAGAGTTAAATGAACATACGCAAGATATGCTAAAACAGCAATATTTTGAGCTTGGGAATAAGCCCAGCCGATTGTTAGCACATCGACTGAAACAGCATCAGATCAGAAATTATATAACTAAAATAAGAGATACAAAGGGGAATGAGGTGAGACACACGGGGGAAATTCAGCAAAGATTTGTAGAGTTTTATAAACACTTATATACGGCGGAGACCACTGATGTAGGGGGTAGGATGGAACAGTATTTACAGATGAATCTACAGAGGCTGGCAAGAGGGGAGGCAGAACAGCTGTCATTGCCCATACAGGAAAGGGAAGTTGTGGAGGTGATTAAAGCACTCCCCTTGCATAAAGCACTGGGGATAGATGGCTTTACCAATAAGTTCTATAAAATCTTTATTGATGAAGTGAGGGGCCCCTTGACCAGATTATTCAACTCCTTCAAGGACGGAGAGGAAATACCAGAAACAATGAGGACGGCAGGAATTACAATACTGCCAAAGGAGGGAAAGGATCCTACTTTATGTGGATCTTATAGACTCATATCTCTTCTTGGAACAGATTTTAAAATATTTACAAAAATTCTGGCAAATAGGTTACTCCCGTACATGTCCCGGCTGGTGCATGAAAACCAGGCAGGCTTTGTTCCAGGGCGACAAACGAAGGATAATATGTGGAAAGTATTAAATGCAATGTGGAAGGGAGGGAGAGGGGGGGGGAACAGATGATCTTATTGGCCATTGATGCAGAAAAAGCATTTGACCGGGTCTCCTGGCCCTTCTTATTTAAAGTATTAGAACGAATGGGGATGGAGGGGAACTATTTGAAATGGATTAAGGCTATCTATGAGAAACCAATGGCAAAAATTAAGGTCAATGGGGAATATACCAGGCCATTTGCCTTGTTTAGAGGAATAAGGCAGGGGTGCCCCCTGTCACCGATGCTCTTTGTGCTTTCTATGGAGCCGTTAGCTCAGAAGGTGCGGGATAGTGTGGATGTTCAGGGAATAAAGTGGAAAAAGTTGGAAAGCAAGATATCGCTTTTTGCAGATGACTTATTATTCATGCTAACTAATCCAAGGGAGTCATTGACAGTGCTTTATAAATTAATTATGGAGTTTGGTAACTATTCAGGCTTCAAAATTAATGCGACAAAATCAGAGATTTGAAACATTTTGGCAGGAGCAGATACGCAAGCACAGATAAAAGTGGAATTCCCGTTCATATGGGCAAAACACAGTATTCTATATCTGGGTATTTACTTAACTACTAGAGAAGCGGACCTGTTTAAGGAAAATTATCTTCAGGTGGAAAAAATTATAAAGGAAATGGAAGACTGGCAGAGTAAATCACTGTCATGTATAGGGAGGATCTCTGCTGTAAAAATGATGGTCCTGCCTAAGTGGCTGTATCTCTTTTCTAATATTCCTATAAGTGTACCAAGGAACTACCTGGGGAAAATACAGAGGTGTATGATGTGGTTCATTGCAGGGGGGAAGAACAACAGGGTGGCGGGACGGATACTAATGAAGGTGAGAGATCAAGGGAGAATGGCGGTTCCGAACTTATGGAAATATTGGGAAGCTACGCAAATGTTGACGATTGTGGAATGGGGGGCAGAGGAGAGAAAAGAGTGGGTAGAGATGGAATCAAAAGAGATACTAGAGGGGGAGATAGGTGATTATGTGTGGATACCTAAAACTATATCAAAAGGGTACCAGGGTGAAAACCCCTATGTACAAGGTACGTTACAAATATGGAATAGGTGGAATCGGATATGCCTGGGAGAGAATGGAATATCTAGGTTAGTACCAATTCGGAGGAATCCAGAGTTCCCGCCAGCATTGGGGAGGAATACGTTTGAAAAATGAGGGAAAAATGGGTTCTGTAGGGTGGGCCAACTGGTGGAGGGTAAGAAGATAGAGTAGTTACTCACCTGTAACAGATGTTCTCCAGGAGCAGCAGGAATCAGTCCTCACATATGGGTGTCATCGGCGCCGATGAAGCCCCAGCGGAGCATTTCCCCAGCTTTCCATGAAAGCCTTTGGGAATGCTGGCATGCATGCGTGGTTCCCTTCCCGCCTAAAGGTGCCATCTTACCTCAGTCAAATGACATAGCTAAGAAGCGCACACAAAAATGTAAAAATACAAACTATGTACAACTGCAACTCCAAGGGGAGGAGGGAGGGTTGTGAGGACCGATTCCTGCTGCTCCTGGAGAACACCTGTTACAGGTGAGTAACTACTTTCTCCAGGACCAAGCAGGAAGTCAGTCCTCACATATGGGTGACTCCCTAGCTCTGGGCTACCAGAAACCCAGGCTGAACATGAGAACTCCCTCTAGTCCCAGCAGCAAAGAAAGGCTTTTCAAGGACACAACCACCACCGGTAGCCCAACAGAGGGCAGGAGTTGCCTAAACCTCAAAGAGATTCCGGAGTACTGCCTGGCCAAAAGCACTGTCCCTACGGGACTCCCTCTCCAGACAGTGATGGGCTGCAAAAGTCTGGCTTGAAGACCAAGTTGCAGCCCTGCAGATGTCTACCAAGGGCACAGAGCGGAGATGAGCCACTGAGGCAGCCATTGCTCTGACACGATGGGCCGTGACCCTACCCTGCAAAGGAAGGTCAGCCGCCTTGTAAGCCCAGGTGATACAGTCAGCCACCCAGATGGACAAGGTACGCTTGGACACAGCCAACCCCAACTTATTGGGGTCAAAGGAGATGAAGAGCTGAGTAGCCCTTCTATGCCCCTGCATACGGTCAAGGTAGAAGGATAAGGCCCTCCTACAGTCCAGGGTATGCAAGACTGCTTCAGCCTGGCTTGCATGAGGCCTAGGGAAGATTGTTGGAAGAACCACCTCCTGATTGAGGTGGAAAGAGGAGACAACCTTAGGAAGGAACTTGGGATGAGTCCTGAGGACTACCCTGTTCCTATAAATCCTGGTGTAAGGCCTATCACAGACCAGGGCCTGAAGCTCACTCACTCGCCTAGCCAAGGTAAGGGCTATCAGGAAAAGTGTCTTCCAGGATAGGAAGCGAAGTGGACAAGTAGCCATCGGCTCAAAGGGTGGGCGGGTCAGTTGCTACAATACCACATTCAGCTCCCACTCAGGAGCAGGAGGACGGATGGGGGGCTTGAGCAAAAGCAAGCCCCTGAGAAAGCAAGACACCAAGCGGTGACCAGACAGAGAATGTCCCTCCACCTGAGAGTGGTGATCTGCTAGAGCTGAGAGGTGGATCCGAACAGAATTGGACTTAAGTCCCTGATTGGACAAGTGCAGTAAGTACTGAAGCACTACTGGCACAGTACAGGAGAAAGTATCCTCTGTACGCAGCTGACACCACACAGAGAACTTCTTCCATTTGAGGGCATAGGTTTTCCTAGTGGACTGTTTCCTAGAGGCTAGGACAACCTCCTCAACTTCCTGAGGCAGGCCCCAGGGAGCCAAAACTACCCTTGCAGCCTCCAGGCCATCAAATTGAGAGTTTTGAGATTGGGGTGCAGAAGGGAACCCTGCTCCTGTGAGAGAAGGTCGGATTGTAACCCCAGAGGTAGTGGGGAATCCACTGCCAGCTGCAGCAGAAGTGGAAACCAAGGCTGCCTCGGCCACCTGGGAGCTACCAGCAGGACCGAGGCCTTGTCCTGAAGAGTCTTGAAAAGAGTTCGGGCCACCAAGGGCGTGGGAGGAAACGCATACAGGAGGCCCTGAGATCAGGACATCAGAAAAGCATCTGGTGCTATCCTCAGAGGATGCGGTTCCTGGAGCAGAACTTGGGCAGTTGTTTGTTCAGAGGACTGGCAAAAAGATCTATCCAAGGGAGACCCCACTTCAGGAAGATCTTCTGAACGACCAAGGGATGCAGCTGCCACTCGTGGGGCTGCAGAATTCTGCTCAACCGGTCAGCTAGGCAGTTCTCCTGGCCTGGAAGGTACACCGCCTTGAGAAGCATGTTGTGCTTCAGGGCAAAGGAACAAAGGTCCTGAGTCTCTCGACAAAGGAGCTTGGACCCAGTGCCGCCCCTGTTTGTTCACATAAAACATGGCTACCTGGTTGTCTGTTTGAATCAAGACTGAGCGGTGAGCCAGGGCCGGAGAAAAAGCCCTGAGAGCTAAGCGGATAGCTCGAAGTTCCAGGAGATTGATTTGCTGGGCTGCCTCCAAGGGAGACCAGAGGCCATGAGTGCACTTGTCTAGACAATGAGCACCCCAGTCCTTCAGAGAGGCGTCGGTGGTGAGGACCACCGAGTATTCTGGCAATTGGAAGGGCATCCCCTCCAGCAGATTGGGTGGATGCAGCCACCAGCTGAGGGAGGTCAAAAGGGGTCTGGACACCTTTATCCTGTCTCTTAGGCGGCCTTCGGCTTGAGACCACTGAGTCCGAAGGCACCACTGTGCAGGCCTCATATGGAGCCTGGCATTGTGAGTCACATGTACTGTCGAAGCCATGTGGCCCAGAAGTCTGAGGCAGAGTCTGGCGGAGACCAGGGACCTGTCTAGGAACTGTATGGCCACGTCCATCAGTCTTTGAGCCCTGTCTTCTGGCAAGTATGCCTTTGCCAGTTGAGAATCCAATCTTGCCCCTATGAACTCCAAGTTCTAGGAGGGGAGCAAAGTGGACTTTGCAAAGTTTATGACAAAGCCCACGTTTTGAAGCAGAGCAATGGTTCTGAGGGTGGCTTGTCTGGCCTCCTGGCACGTCTGACCCCTGATGAGCCAGTCGTCCAGATAGGGAAAGACAAAGATGCCTTGATTTCTCAGGTAGGTCGCAACCACTGCCAGGCACTTGGTAAAGACCTGGGGAGCGGAGGTCAGGCCAAAAGGCAGTACCCTGTACTGATAATGGTTTCCTCCCACAATGAACCTGAGGTACTTTCTGTGGTCTGGATGAATGAGGATGAGAGTGTACGCATCCTTTAGATCTAAGGAGCATAGCCAATCTCCCTGCTGGAGGTAGGGCAGACGTGTTCCAAGAGTAAGCATCTTGAACTTTTCTTTCTCTAGGAACTTGTTGAGGTTCCTGAGGTCCAGAATGGGTCGAAGGCCACCGGTCTTTTTGGGTACCAGGAAATACCTGGAGTAGAATCTGTGACCTTGCAAGTGGGGAGGCACAGGCTCCACCACCTTGTCCACCAACAGACCTTGGAGCTCTCGAAGGAGAAGGTCTGTGTGCAGGGGAGGCCTCAAGGGCTCCCCTGGGAAGTAAGGAGGTGGCAGTTGATGAAAATGCAGGGCATAGCCCTTTTGGACTATGTCCAGCACCCAACTGTCGGTGATAATGAGAGGCCACTGGTGGGCAAAGAGTACAAGGCGACCGCCTGTGCAGGGTTGGAAAGGCAGGGACGGAGTGGCTACACTCAAGGAGTCAAAAACCCCCACCCTGCTGAGTGGGAGCAGGGGCCTGAGGCTTGGGGGTCCTCTGCCTACGGGGCCCATTACCCTGGCCCTTGGCTTGCTGACCCTGGGGGGCAGCTTGGGCAGCCTGATACTGAGGGTACTATTTGTAGGCAGTGCCCTTCCTCGGGTAAAATGACTTTTTACCTGGGCCCTTCTTCTTATGTGAAGGGGCAGAGGTCTTCCTCGACAGCCTTGTCCGGGTAAGGTGCTCGGTCTCGAGCTGAGCAGCCTTCTCGGTCACGGGTTTGCCAAAAAGGTTCTCACCTCGGCAGGGGACATCGACCAACTTGTCCTGAACCCATGGCTCGAGGTCCGATGACTGCAGCCACGCCTGGCGTCGAGACGCGATGCCGGCAGCCGCAACTCGGGCCGAAGCCTCAAAGCTATCGTAGGCGGCATGGGAAATGAACTTTGAGCATTCCCGAATCCCCGAGGACAAGGTCTGAAATCTCTGCAAGGGTTCCCCGGAGAGACCAGAAGAGAATCCGGCCAACTCTTTGGCCAGGTCTCGCAAGTACATGCCCATGTACAGCTGGTAAGACTGGACACGGCAAGCAAGCATAGACCCCTGGAAGCACTTCCTACCGATGCCATCGAGGTTGCGGGCCTCCCTGCCGGGGGGCACCGTGGAGTGCATCTTCTGGCTCTTCAGACGATGCATGGACGATTCCACAACCATGGAATGGTGTGGTAGCTGTGCTTTCTGGAAGCCAGGGCTTTTGCGGAGTCGATAAATGGAATTGACTCGTTTGCTTAGAAGCGGCGCCGAGGCCGGGGCCTCCCACATACGGAAGAGGAGCCACTCCAGCATCGGAGGAACCGGGACAGTAAAGGCCTCCTTCGGAGGAGAGTCGTACTGTAGAGCATCGAGCTCCTCGGCTCGAGGCTCTTCCTCGGGATCGGCAGGGATAGCCAAGGCAGCGGCCATATCCCGGACGAACTCCGAGAACCTAGTGTCCTCCGGAGGGGATCTACTCCGGGGATCAGACTGCGGTGAGTCCGACGGGACGCACCGAGTCTTAAAGGTATCGGGAGACTCCTCGTCCTCCGTCTCCCAGGTGGACTCGTCCGAGGAGGAGTCAGGGTCTGACCCCGCGGGGCCCCGAGGCACCCGCCCCGACGCCGGGGCCACCGGTGTCGATACCCTCGGTCCCAAATGGGAGGTCGAGGGAGACCTCGACCGAGGACGACTTCGAGCCGCGAGGGTCTCGAGTATCGGCTTGGTCTCCGGGGTTGACTTCGAAGTCGACGTCCCGGTGGTCGGGGCAAATGCACCAGACAGGCTGGCCATCAGTGCCCGCTGCTGCTCCATGAAGGCAGACAGTCTGCACTCCAAGGCTGTCATCCTGAGACTCAGCTCGGGAGACGCAGAAGCCACCGACTCGGGCCCCAGAGGTGCCGGGCCCGACGTCAGCTCTCTGGGAGGAGAATCCACGAGGACTACAGGGCTTACGTGTCCAGCAGACTCCGGCGAGGAACTTTGGCAGGCTTCTCTTGGTCCATGGGCCCGGGACGGCAGTTGGGGGTCTTAGACCTGGCCCTCGAGGGACCAGGGACATCTTCCGACGCCGCCATCGTGAGCCGCTTCTTCTTCTTACGTTCCCGGTCGGGGGACCCCCTGTCCGAGGAGCTTCGACGGCACTCGGGATCGGAATCCCGAGATGTCGAAGCCTCAGACGAGGTCCGGGCCCGGCCAGAGGCAGAGTCTGAGAAAAACCTTTCCTTTTGATGCTGTCGACTCTTTAGTGCCTTGGAAGACATCTTCCCACATGGCCCACACGACTTTGGGTCGTGGTCAGGGCCGAGGCACCGAAGGCAGCAGTCGTGTGTGTCGGTGAGAGACATAATTTTCTTACACCGATCACACTTTTTGAAACCACTGGAAGCCATCGGGGAAAAAATAGCCCCAGCGAGGTCAAAAGACCGGCCTTCCAGTGAAAAAGGAAAAAAGGGCGCGAACGCCAGCCACGAAGGGCAAAAAACGAAAAATGAAGAAAACGGGCTCGATACCGGTGTACCGAACCCGGCGGGAGGGGAACCGGCGTCGAACCGGAGAAAAAAATAGCGAAAATCGCCGAAGAAAAAATCACTTTTATCCAGGAGAACAGGACACACGTCCGATGGGCTTCTCGGAAAAAAAGAGACTGAGGTAAGATGGCACCTTTAGGCGGGAAGGGAACCGCACATGCGTGCCAGCATTCCCAAAGGCTTTCATGGAAAGCTGGGGAAATGCTCCGCTGGGGCTTCATCGGCGCCGATGACACCCATATGTGAGGACTGACTTCCTGCTTGGTCCTGGAGAAAAAGGAGTTTGCTGAGTTAGTGGAGCTGTATAAATTAGATGAGACAGATAGATATAGTTATTTACAGCTCCGTCATTATATCCAACAGCGGATATTACCAGAGTTGTCAGATGAGATCACCAGGGTGGAGAGGTTTTTCTTGTTGGAGCCCAAAAAGAAGATACTGGCAGGGCTGTACAGTATGATGGCGGTGGATATGGGACGTGAAAACTATCAAAGGGCCTGGGAGACCGACCTGGGCGTAAGATGGGAGGATTCCATATGGGGACAAATACATCGGGGTCGATATAAGGGAATCTTAGCTACCAATTTGATTGAGAACAATTACGAAATCTTATATAGATGGTATATGACACCAGTACGGTTACATAAGATTTTTGGGCATACAGAAGATAAGTGTTGGCGGGTTTGTGGTGGGATAGGATCATATCTTCATATTTGGTGGAGTTGTGGGGCAATGCAGAAGGTATGGATAGAGGTGTTTGGGCTATTAGGGGAGATCCTGGGTAAGGAGGTTAGTCCACAACCTGAGACGGCTATGTTGCGGGTCCGTTCCCCAAATCTGAATAAGGCAGAGGGTATTTTTGTGGATTTGGGGTGTGTGGCTCTTAAAGTTTTAATTGCAAGGAAATGGAAGCAAGCCGATGTCCCACACTTGGCAGAGTATAAGGGATCACTGACACAGATATACTTGATGAGTAAATTAACAGCGCTTAAGAGAGGTAAACCTCAAAAATTTATGCAGGTGTGGGGGAAATATACACAGTGGATAGCGCTGCAGTAATGGCTTATTGATGTATAGGGATATTATGGTGTCATATGTGTGTGTAGATGGAAATCCGGGGGGGAGGGGGGGGACTTCGAAAAATTAGAAAATTGAAATTACATGACAAATGGGAGTCTTTTGGTTATCAGAAGGTGTGCAATTATGTTGATGTGTAACAATGTATATGATAAAGGAGATATGTACAGGAATTGTTATGTGGTTAAAATTATAAATAAAAAAATAAAATCCCGGTGCTGGTTGGGGTGGCGCTGGTGGCTGGGTCTTGGGCCCCTTGGGATTCCGGTGACCCTGAGAACACCCTTTGCCCTGAGCGCTGGTCGACGGTACAGGGGCAGGTGGTTCGGGAGCCCTTTCCTCTGGAAGAAGGGCTTTTTGGTGTGCTGCTTCTTCTGTGGAAGCGAGGAGGTTTTGCAAGAGAGACAGATGCGAGTCACAAACTCTGTCTCGATCTTGGCTGCCTTGTCCTCCATGGGCTTACTTAACAGCTTTTCACCGATGCAGGGGACATCTTGGAGCTTCTCCTGGACCCACTGTTCTAGGTCCGAAGACTGGAGCCACGCCTAGCTTCGGACTCCAATGCCAGCCACCGCTACACAGGCAGAAGACTCAAACCTGTCATACACGGTGCGGGAAAGGTATTTCGAATAGACCGTGACTGACCTCAGGAGGGTCTAGAACCTGAGGAGATGCTCCCCATCCTGGCCCGCGGAGAAACTGCCAAGCTCTTTGCCGAGGTCGCAAAGAAACATATCCATATACAATTGGTACGTCTGGATGTGGCATGCCAGCATGGATCCCTGGTAAGCCTTGCACCCGAGGGCGTCGAGGGCATGGGATTCCCTGCCAGGCAGGACTGAAGAGTGCGATTTCGGACTCTTCTGTTTCCGTACTGCAGATTCGACTACCATGGAAGTGTGAGGCAATTGGGTCTTCCGAAAACCTGAGCCGTGCTCGACCCTATACATGGCATCGAGTCTCCTACTGACAATAGGGACAGAGGCGGGTGCTTCCCACATGCGGAGAAGCAGTCGGAATAGAATGGACAGAACCGTCAGAGACTCCCTGGGCAGAGACTCGTACTGCAAGATGTTGAGTTCCTCTGCCCTCGGCTCCTCCTCGGTCTGTGTCAGCAAGCTGAGAACCCAGGCCATATCCCACACAAACGCCAGGAAAGAGGTGTCCGCTGGAGGTGACCGCCTTTGGGAGGCAGGTGGGGATGGGTCAGAGGGGAGATCCCTGTGGGCGCGGGTCTCCTGGAAAGTGCCCCCATCTGATTCCCAGCCCGAGAGGTCCGAAGAGGACTCGGGAGTCAGGCTGGTCCCCGCAACCCTTGGCTGAGGCCCGCTTGGAGCCAGAAGCACTGGCTCTGGAAGACTTTGCTCCCAAGGAATGGGACAGCGAGCAAGACCGGTGCTGAGGACCCTCAAGAGACCCATGGCTCTTGGGGGCTAACAAGGCAGTTTTGGGACCCCAATCGGGTGACCCTCGGTCTCGAGGCACGAGCCAGCTGTGGTGGGCAAGAGCGCCTGCTGGGCAGTGAAGAAGGCAAAAACACTGTGCTCCAGTGCCAGCATTTGGGACTCCCACTTGGGAGTGGGTCCTTGCGTTGTCAACGCCAGGGTTACTGGGTCTGGCGTGGAGGAGGAGAGGGGGTCCTCACTGGGACAACCCTCCGGAGACCTGGCGCCATCGCCCGAGGCCTCTGTGTCCGTATGAGGTACCCTTCGAGCCGCTCCTTGTCTGACCCTTGAAAGGTACCCTTCGAGGTAGTCGTCTTCTTTTGCCATTCCACCTCAGGCGAACCCTGATTGGAGTGACGCAGAGGCTGCGGGATCCCCACGGGGGGAGGGCGAGGTGCCACCAGGGATTCCGGGGCTGCCTTGCGGAAAATGTCGTCAAACCTCTGCTTGCAGCTTAGCAAGGCCTTAGCAGACATTTTCTTGCAAAGTGAGCAGAGCTCCGGTTGTGGTCAGCCCCAGACACTGTACTCAAGTTGTGGGTGTCCGTGAGAAACATATTTTTGGAGCATCTGTCACATTTCTTAAACCCGGTGACCATGGGGGCAAAAAGGACCCCTGCGAGGTCGAAAACCCTCGAGGCCAGCGGCTGGAGAAAAAAGGGCATGAAAAGGGCCCGACAGAAAAGCACTAAGGAATAAAAAGAAAGGGATCCCCTAGCCCACAGCTGAAGCAGGGGGTGAAGGGGAGGATGGGAGAAGATCGTTGCAACCGAAAAAAGGGGCCAAAAGGTAAAGTCAAAAAACTTTTTACGAGGGACGAGGACGTGCATTTGAAGGGCTCCGTGGAAAAAGGGAGACTGAGAAAGATGGCACCTTTGGGCGGGAAGAGGACCACACATGCATGGCAGCAATCCCATAGGCTTTCTTTGAAAGCTGGGGAATTGTTCCGCGTGGGCTCCATCGGTGCCGAGGTCGCCCATAAGTGAGGACAAACTTCCTGCTTGTTCCTGGAGAATATCCAGAATACCGAAATAAGGGAAAATCTATCAAGGGAAGATACAGAATTTGAAAAACTAATGAGGAAACAGTACTAGGAAAGGAATGATATTAAAGTTATACGCTGAATTAATAACAGCGGAGAATGGAGTGATTAAAGGTCAACAAAAGTGGGAGCAAGTACTTACGGGTAATTGGGATAAAAAACATTGGCAAGATATATACACATGGACTAGAAGGTTAGCACCAAGTACAGCATATTTAGAAAACAGCCTAAAAGTTTGGTATCATATGTACTGGACACCTTTGAAATTGGCAGTGATAAATAAAGAAGCCAGTGGAGAATGTTGGAGGAAATGTGAAGGAAAAGGAGATCTAAAACATATTTTGTGAGACTGTCAGAAGGTAAAAAAAATGTGGAACACAGTTTTTATGAAATAACTAGAGTAAAGATATTATTGAAGCCAACAATGGTGTTATTAAATGAAATGCAATAGGAGGGGGTTCTTGGGTTACTGTATATGGGCGGCAAGAGGAGAGATTATGGCACAATGGAGGCAGGAGGGAATGCCGGCAGGAGGGAATGCCAACCATACAGGATATAATGAAAAGAGTGGAGAGGCTGAGGTATATGTGTGAAATAGCAGCATATAAACAGCGTAAAAACAAACAATTTAGAGAGATATGGATAGGTGGTGGGGGGTAAGGGGGGAGAGGGACGGGGTTGCAAAAGGGGGGATGCAAAAGGAAAAAGGGAATAGGAGAGGATAAAAGTATGCTAAAAGGGAGAGATGCTAATGCAACAGGGATTGTATTGATAGTATTACCATGTTAATTAAAAGAAAAGCATGGATTACAATTTGAGATTGTATGAAGGTTGGAAGTTGAGACTGAATAAAAAATAAAATCATAAAAAATACCCAAAGAGCAAATGAGAAACCATCTGTAGGACCGTGAACATCTATTTCCGCAGACCCCCCTCCTCCATCCGCCAGTTTCTCACCACGCAAGGCCCACAAGACTTTCCTTGGCTAAATCCATGTTAGCTTTCAACCATTAAACCATGACTATCTGCATGTTCAGTAATTTTATTCTTTATAATGGTTTCTACCATTCTCCAGGGATAGCAGGAATCAGTCCTCACATATGGGTGACATCGACACCGCCGGAGCCCACGCGGAACATTTCTCCAGCTTTCAAAGAAAGCCTTTGTGACAAGCTACCACATGTGTGGTCCCCTTCCTGCCCAAGGGTGCCATCTTGCTCAGTCAAATGACATAGCTAGGATGGTAGAAAAATAAAACAAGGTAGCAAGGCAACTCCCAGGGAGGAGGGAGGGTTTTGAGGACCGATTCCTGCTGTTCCCGGAGAACAGCTGTTACAGGTGAGTAACTACACTTTCTCCAGGAACAAGCAGGAATTCAATCCTCACATATGGGACTCTCTAGCTACAGGCTGCCAAGGACCAAACCATTACAGCATCAACAATGACCATCAGGGCAGCCTTGAGTTGCAGAAGGTGAGTCCCCACTGAGAGACTCTGCAAGACCCTAGCGTCCAGCGACACTAACACTCCAGTAGTCTGAACACAAATGGGTCGGAGGGCAGGAGTTGCCTACATCCCAAGAATATTACAGAGTACTGCCTAGCCAAAAGTACTGTCCCTGTGGGACTCACTCTCCAGGCAGTAGTGAGCTGCAAACATATGAATTGAAGACAATGTTGTGGCCTTTTATGGCACTGAGCGGAGATTGGCCACCAACGTGGCCAGCGCCCTCATGCGATGTGCTGTGATCTGGTATTCAAGGCAGAGGTCCGCTCGCTGACAGGTAAGGACAATACAGTCTGCCACCCAAGTGGACCGAGTTCGCTTAGCCATAGAAAGCCCAGTCTGCTGGTGTCATAAGAGACAAAAAGCTGAGGAGCTTTGCGGTGGGCCTGGGTCCGCTGTAGGTAGAATAAAAGGGCCCATTTGTAATCCAGTGTGTGAAGCACTAGTTCCTCCCTGCCAGTGTGAGGCCGGGGGAAGAAGGTGGAGAGGACCACCTCCTGGTTGAGGTAGAAGGGAGATACCACCTTCGGAAGGAATTTGGAATGTGTGCAGAGCACTACCCTGTTCTTATAGAACCTTGTGTATGGTGGATCCGCCACCAGGGCCTGGTGTTCGCTCACTCTTTGAGCAGATGTGAGGGCCACCAGAAAAGTCACTTTCCATGACAGGTACTGCAGGTAGCAAGTGGCTAGGGTCTTGAATGGTGGCTTGATAAGTCTTTGAGACTGAATGAATTCTTTGCTTCAGTCTTTACTGAGGAAGATGTAGGGATGTTACCTATGACTGAAGTGGTATTTAAAGGAGATACTGCGGAAGAATTGAAAGAAATATTGATACACCAGGAAGATGTATTACAACTATTTGATAAATTGAAGAGTAGCAAATCACCTGGACTGGATGGTATACATCCAAGGGTGTTGAAAGAACTGAAATATGAGATTGCAGACCTGCTATTAGTAATCTGTGAACTATCATTAAAATCATCTGTAATACCTGAAGATTGGAGGATTGCCAATGTAACGCCAATTTTTAAAAAGGGTTCCAGGGCTGATCTGGGAAACCACAGATCGGTGAGCCTGACATCAGTACCGGGAAATATGGTAGAAAACGTCATAAAGAACAAGATTACTGAACATGTAGATAGTCATGGCTTAATGGGATACAGCCAAAATGGCTTTAGACAAGGAAGATCTTGTCTTACTAAGCTGTTATGTTTTTTTGAAGGTGTGAATAAACAGGTAGACAAAGGTGAGTCGGTTGATATAGCGTATCTGGACTTTCAGAAAGCCTTTGACAAAACTAAAACTAAAAAGTCATGGGATTTGAGGCAGTGTACTATTGTGAATTATGAACTAGTTAAAAGAGAGAAAGCAGAGGGTAGGGCTAAATGGCCAATTTTCTGGAGAAAAGTGAATACTGGAGTACCACAGGGATATGTGCTGGGTCCATTGCTTTTTCACATATTCATAAATGACCTGGAAATGGAAATAATGAGTGAGGTTAACAAATTTGCATATGACACAAAACTAAAGTTGTTAAAAACCTATGAGGATTGTGGAAAATTGCAAGAGGATCTTGATAAATTGGAAGACTGGGCATCCAAATGGCAGATGAAATTTAATGTGAACAAATGCAAAGTTATGCACCTAGGAAAGAACAATCCAAACTATGGTTACACAATGCAAGGTTCCACCCAGGAAAAAGATTTAGGCATCATCGTGGATAACATGTTAAAACCCTTCGCCCAGTGTGCAGCGGTGGCCAAGAGAGCAAATAGAATGCTAGGTATCATAAGGAAAATAAAACAAAGGATATTATAATGCCTCTATATCATTCCATGGTGCGACCGCACCTTGAATATTGTGTGCAATTCTGGTCGCCGTATCTTAAAAAGGATATAGCGTTATTAGAAAAGGTACAGAGAAGAGCCACCAAAATAGTAAAGGGGATTGAAGGATAGCCCTATGAAGAGAAGCTAAAAAGGTTATGGCTCTTCAACTTGGAAAAGAGACAGCTGAGGGAAGATATGATAGAAGCCTATAAATTAATGAATGGAGTGGAACGGGTAAACGTAGATCGATTGTTTATGTCATCAGAATATAAAAAGACTAGGGGACATGCAATGAAGCTACAGGGTTACCTATTTAAGACTAATAAGAGAAAATATTTTTTCACTCAACGTGTAATCAAACTCTGGAATTTGTTACCGGAGGATGTAGTAAAAGCTGTTAGTGTAGCTTGGTTTAAAAAAGGTTTGGACAAGTTCCTGGAGGAAAGGTCCATAAACCATTATTAAAAGGGACCCAGGACATCCCTGCTTGACCCAATACAAGCATTGTGGAACCTGTGTCTTTTGGGAAACAGCTAGGTACTTATGACCTAGATTGGCCACTGTTGGAAACACGATACTGGACTTGATGGACCTTGGTCTGACCCAGTATGGCATATCTTAGGTTCTTATACCAGAAACTCTGCTTCCATCCCTACTTATACCTCTCTTTTCTAAACTTCTCTTAGGAAGCAGGCGTCTTTTATTCATATCCTTTTCCTCCAACACTAAATATGGACGCCATGCCTGCCAGCTTGCAATGCAAAATACTTGGAACATCCTCCTTGAATGTAGACATCATAGCCACATTCTTATCAGATTCAAATCTATCCTGAAAACACACCTCTTTCAGGCCACTTTTAAAACTTCAACTTGCTCATACCACACATGGTCTCCTTTGCTTGCGTTGCTCTCCTAGAGGGACTCATTAAGCATCAGTCCTTGCAATTGGACTTATTATTTTTATTTTTTTAACTTAAAATCCCCATGCCTTGTAAGCTTCAAGAAACATGGACTGTTTATCCTATGTGCCTTTAAAGTGCCACATATACCTGGCAGCACTATATAATGAAATAAAAAAAATGAGGGATGCTTTTATTTCTGTAAGAAAGCTGTTGATATGTAATTTCTTTCAGAACTAAGTTGCTTTCATCCAAATATTCTGTCTCTTAACATTTTACAGATGGCAGCTTTAATGGCTATTAAGAAATATTAATTTGATGCAAATCTAACGAGAGCTCTCCTCTTTGTACAGCAAGGAAGCTAAATGGCTTAAGAAAATCCTCTAAGATCAGAATTAAGCGTCTTGTCTGCCTGGAGGCAGGCAGGCAGTCTTTACAAATAGCTTGACAGAGAGATGACCTTTATGAATAAATTATTGCCTCCTAGTGCTATTTTTTCACATGCTGTAGAGCTTTTATTTGAAGCTACAGAGTTTACAGACTTTTAAAAAAAATCACACAAAAATAATGATATACTCTCTTAACCTTGAAATAAAGGGGAGCATATTCAAATAAATTTATGTCATTAGTGCCACTGAATAATTGCCTCAGTGCTACCCAAATGGCGCTGGGGCATTCTGGGAAATATTCAGCCACTAACCTGTTAGCCAAATCACAAAGTTAGGACAGGTGAAAGGCTTTCCTTAATTTATGCAGTTACACAATCCAGTTAAACAGCTGAATATCATCACTAACCGGATTGCAAAACAGCAATCCAGCAAAATCAAATATTCAGTACCAGTCACAGGCTATGCATCAGCACTGAATGCAATGAATGCAATGTGTGCCTTCGAGTCAGTCCTGACTCCTTGCGATCCAGAAGCTCCTGGGTTTTCTTGGCAGTGATCCAGGTTTAATTTGGGTGGCAAGTGCAGCTCCCACTCTGGGTACTCACGCAAGGAGCTAGGGACCCAGCAACTCTGGGTGACCTACTTAAGTGAAAAGATAACTTTGTTCGCACTAGTACAGTGATTTTTGACAGCTCTCTTTCGCCTTTCCTTATCATTCCTCCAGTTCGGTCCTCTACCTCTGGGTTGTCAATCTCCTCCTGCAGCTTGGAGACTGGTATGTCAGAATGATGACATCACTGGATATAGCCTGCTGCACTCTCTCCTCAATCCCAGTGTGACCAGTCTCCATGCAGCAGGAGGACGTGGCAAGCCTTGTGGAAGGGCTCTCTGGAGGAACTAATAAGGAGCTAGGTGTTTGTAGAGTAGTTAATGGGATTTTATAGTTTGTATTTATAATTGGGTTCTGCTTCTTTAAAAAAAAAAAAAAAAAGGAAAAGTACAGGCAGCAGCTAGTCTACCGGCATTCTTGCTCCCTGCCTTGCTTAGTTTAAGGGGGTTCTTGCTCAGGACGTCGAGGTTTGTTTCCTCCCGGGTGGCCCAGAGGTTCTCTCCCCCCGGAGGATACGGCGGAGAGCCCTTCTCGCTTACTCCGTGCTTTCTGGGCCGCAGTAGTGCTCTGTAGCAGCTTCGGAGGCTGCCGCACGTCAGTTCAGCTGTTCTCAGGGGCCGTAGTACACTGAGCTGAACAGCCCTGCATGCACCGGAGCAGCAGTCCTGACTGGTCAGCGTCCCACCAGTGACAGGCTGCTTGTGCAAGTGGCGAAATTTCATTTCTCAGGTCCAGAGCCGGTGCGGCTCGTTTTGACGCCATTTTTTGCCTGGTCTGCTTTAGCGGCGGCCATTTTCTTTGCCGCGGTAAGCTGCGTGTTACCGGGGGAGCTCCCGATCCTGGGTCTGGGCAGAGCAAGGGTAACATTTTTATTATTTCTTAAGTTTATTTCTTAGTTTTGTTTGTTTTCCTCATTAGGGTGTTTGTTTGGTGGTTTGGTTGTTTTTTCTGCCCTATTCACCCGCTCCACAGGGAAAGGGGGGGGGGGTTGAGTTTTTTCCCCAGGAGAGTAGAGAGTGTAAAAAAAAAAAAAAAATAGTGGATTACGGTGATGGATAGGCTGCCGGTTTTTTTGGTTTTTTTTTTTTAATCAAAATAAAGAGAAACAAAGGAGAATAAGGTCAAGGTAAGCCCTAGGTCTCTTTCTCGGCTACTTATGGCTGCCAGGCCTCAGTGTCTTGTGTGTGGCACTAGGAGGGGTACAGTAGCCGATACTGGGGTGTGCCAGGGCTGTGCGACCCTATCATCCACGGTGGAGCAGCAGATGGAATTTAAGGACTCCCCAGAAGCGCAGGGGGCGCTCACAGGGGCAGGGGCTGCTTCCCCGCGGCCGCCTGCGCAGGGGCCGGCGGTGGAGGAGCTGGCAAGACCTTCCAGCGTCCCTCTGGCAGCCCAGGCGTCGAGTCTCGGGGATTTTAGCCCTGAGTTTATTTATTTATTTATTTATTTACATTCTCTTATATACCGCGCTATTCTGCATCAGTGCGGTTTACATTGAACAAACTGAAATTACATTGAACAGGGCATTATAACTTGGAGATAACTATTTTACAGGGAACATGGGCTATGGAGGGTTAAGTGGCTTGCCCAAGACCACAAGGAGCACCTGTGGGACTAGAAATCCCCATCCTTCCGGCCCAAGGTTGCTGTCCTCTAGTGGGATGTGCAAGTTTATCTTGCTAATGCATCAGGTTTTTTTGTCTGCGACGCCAGGGCAAAGGGGCTGGCTCCGGAGAGCTGCAATCTCAAGCTCAGCAGCTGGAGGCGATCGCTGGGATAGGTGATGAGGCGCCGGCGCCTAAGGCGAGAAAGGAGAGGGGATCCGGCTTCGGCGGAGGGCGAGTGGCCGGAAGACCGGGACCCGGAATGGGATCAAGTAGAGGACGCACAGGACCTGGAAGAAGGAGAGATACTGGAGCCCAAGGATCAGGCTAAGATAATTAGGGTCTTCCGCAGAGAGGAGCTGGCTGCCTTGATCACAGAGACATTGCAGATGTTGAATCTTGCTACGCCAGCAGCGGTAGAGGAGGAGGTCGAAGATCCAGTCATTCAGGCCGTTCGACAGATGCAGGTGTTTTTTCCAGTACACAAAGTAGTCGACAAAATGATCCAGGAAGAGTGGGATAAGCCAGAAGCAGGTCTGCGGGGCATACGGATGATGAATAGATTATACCCTCTGGCTGATAAGGATAAAGAAAGGTTCCGGGCGCCGCGGGTGGACGCGGTGGTGACGGCGGTGACAAAGAAGACCACCATCCCGGTGGAAGGTAGTGCGGCCTTAAAGAATGCCCAGGACCATAAGGTTGACGGCTTGCTGAAGCAGACCTTTGAAGCGGATTCTATTTCGCTGCAGGCCTCCATCTGTGGAGCTTGGGTAGCCAGGGCGTGTCTGCAATGGGTCCAGCGACTGCGTCAGTCATCGCACTTGGATAGCGAGGAGTTAAAGGAGCTGGATCGACTGGAGTCCGGAGCGGCCTACTTAGTGGATGTGCATTACGATTTGATCAGGGCGCTGGCCAATAGCACGGCATCCGTGGTGGCCGCCCATAGATCGGTGTGGTTGAGAAACTGGGTGGCAGACGGAGCTTCCAAGTCCCGTCTTAGCAAGCTTCCCTTTAAGGGTGGTTTGCTGTTTGGAGAGGATTTGGATAAGTTGGTGAAGGACCTTGGTGAGTCCAAGGCGGGTAGACTTCCGGAGGATAAGCCGAAACAAGGAAAGCCCGGCCAAGGCTTTCGGGGCCACTTTCGAGATTTCAGAAGATTTCAGAAGATTTCGTGCGACGCGGTTTGGTAGTTTCCAGAGGGGCCGTTATCAGGCTCGAGCCCAGGGATTTCGCGGGTTTCGGGGGGCGAATAGAGGATTCTCCTCAAACCCTGCGTCCGCATCACGTAAGCCTCAATGAAGCGAGGCGGGTCCAGGCGGAAGAGCCTCCCATAGGCGGGCGGCTCCGGGAGTTTCTTTCCGCTTGGACCCACATCACATCCGACCAGTGGGTGTTAGAGATCATTCAACAGAGCTACGCTCTAGAGTTGGCGGGATTCGTTTGTCATGTCTCCTTGCAGGGGTTCCAAGAAAACGGCAGCGGTTCGCGGGACTTTGGAGAGACTGCTTCAGTTGGGAGCAGTGGTGGAAGTACCCAAGGCTGATTACAGCAGGGGTCGGTACTCTATTTACTTTGTGGTGCCAAAGAAGGGCGGAACGTGGCGACCCATCCTAGACCTGAAAGCCGTAAACCATTGTTTACGGGTACCGCATTTCCGGATGGAGACATTGAGATCGGTCATAGTGGCGGTGCGTTGCGGCGAATTCTTGACGTCTCTAGATCTTATGGAGGCGTATTTGCACATTCCCATCCGGGAGACCCATCAGAAGTTTCTAAGGTTCGCTCTTCCTTGGGGTCACTATCAATTTCAAGCCTTACCCTTCGGTCTGGCGACGGCGCCGCAGACCTTCACCAAAATCATGGTGGTGGTGGCGGCGGCGTTGCGCAAAAAAGGGATTTTGGTCCACCCTTATCTCGACGATTGGTTGATTCGGGCCAAGTCCGAGGAAGAGAGTATCCGAGTGACAGACAGAGTGGTGAAGTTTTTGGAGGGTCTCGGTTGGGTAGTCAACCCGACAAAGAGTCATTTAAAGCCCTCCCAGGACCTCGAATACCTCGGGGTCCGGTTCGACACAAGGATGGGAAAAGTGTTTCTGCTGCACAAATGGGCCGAGGCCTTGAGGTCTCTGGTCTGGCAGTTCATGTCGGTGCCAGCCCCGTCGGCGTGGGATTATCTCCGGGTGCTGGGAACCATGGCAGCAACGCTAGAGGAGGTGCCATGGGCCAAGGTCCATATGCACCCGCTGCAAAGAGCGCTGCTTCGCCGCTGGTCGCATCAGTCCGATTCCTTGAGCAAGCGTCTTCCTTGTCCGTTCAAAGTCAGATGGTCCCTTCGTTGGTGGCTACTCAGGTCATTGCTGGCAGCCGGCATGCCGATGGAACAGCCGGAGTGGCTTCCGTTGTTGACGGACGCCAGCCTAGTAGGATGGGGGGCCCACTGCGGGAGCCGGTTTGCGCAGGGACTTTGGACGCCCCTGGAGGCCTCCTGGTCGATAAACCGTCTGGAGCTTCGAGCTGTTTTCAGGGCGCTGCAGGCGTTCGATGATGTGGTACGGGGTCGTCCCGTACGGGTGCTGTTCGACAACTCGGCAACTGTAGCATACATCAACCGTCAGGGCAGCACAGGGAGTGCCGCAATGGAGGCGGACGCGTTGTTCGCTTGGGTGGAGCTTCTGTTGTCCGCAATATCAGCAACGCACATTGCAGGGAAGGACAATGTCAAAGCGGACTTCCTCAGCAGAGTCCAAGTGGATGCGGGAGAATGGGATTTGCATTCCGAAGTGTTCGAGCAGATAATAGTTCGATGGGGAACTCCAATAATGGATCTAATGACGACATTCCGGTCGGCAAAGGTCAGCCGGTTTTTCAGCAGAAGATGGGAAAGGATGTCGGAGGGCATAGACGCGCTGTTGCATCAGTGGCCGTCCGAAGGTCTTCTTTATGTGTTTCCCCCGTGGGCGTTGATAGGCCGGGTGGTTCAAAAGATCGGAGCTCATGCGGGGAAAGTCCTGTTGGTGGCGCCCGATTGGCCGAGACGGCCTTGGTACGCAGACCTAGTGCGTCTTTTGGACGGCGAGCCCTGGCGGCTCCCTGTGAGGGTGGATCTGTTGCTTCAGGGTCCGCTTTTCATGCCCCAGGTGGATCGGTTCTCGCTTACGGTATGGCCATTGAGAGGGCTAAGCTGAGAAAGAAAGGCTACTCGTCGACGGTTGTGGCAACCTTGCTTAGAGCACGGAAGCAGTCGACATCCTTGGCATATGTGCGAGTCTGGCGTATTTTTGAGAATTGGTGTTCGCGACGTCAGGTATGGGCGGCCACAGTTTCTGTTCCGTTGGTCTTGGAGTTTCTGCAGGGCGGCTTTGATAAAGGTCTGGCGGCCAGTTCCTTGCGCGTTCAGCTGGCAGCCCTTTCATGTTATCGTGGCAGAGTCAACGGGATGTCTTTTGGGGCTCACCTTGATGTGGGTCGCTTCCTGAAGGCAGTCTCTAGGTTGCGGCCGACGCGAAGGGTGTGCACCCCGCCCTGGGATCTCAATCTCGTCCTAGAGGCGTTATCCAAGTCGCCCTTCGAGCCACTGCGTCATGCGTCGATGAAGGATTTGACATTAAAGACGGTGTTCCTGGTGGCGATTTGTTCAGCTAGGAGAATTTCGGAGTTACAAGCGTTGTCGTGTAGAGAACCATTCTTATCCTTTTCCAGGGAGAAGGTGGTCTTACACCCGGTGCCGTCCTTTTTGCCTAAGGTGGTGTCGCCTTTTCATTTGAATCAGATGGTGTGCTTGCCCGTCCTTGGGTCTTTGGATGGAGGCGAGTCGGTCTTGCAGTCTCCGGCATCTGGAAGTGAAGAGAGCGTTGCGTCAGTATTTGAAGGTAACTGAGTCTTTTCGCAAGTCTGATCGGCTGTTTGTATTGTTCGGCGGAGTGCGCAAAGGTGAGGCAGCGGCTAAGGCTTCCATCGCTCGCTGGATTAGGGAGACGATTGCTTCCGCTTATTTGCTTCACGGTCGAGCGGTGCCTGCGGGGTTGCGGGTGCATTCCACCAGAGCGCAGGCGTGTTCCTGGGCGGAACACAGTTTGGTTCCGCCAGAGGAAATTTGTAGGGCGGCGACTTGGTCGTCTCTACATACTTTCAGCAAGCATTACAGGTTGGATGTAGCGGCGGCTGCTGATGCTCGTTTCGGGTCGGCGGTATTGGCTGCCGGCTGGAAAGGTCCCTCCCAATGATCACTGCTCTGGTACATCACAGAGGTAGAGGACTGAACTGGAGGAACGATAAGGAAATGATAATTACACTTACCTGGTAATTGTAGTTCCTTGAGTGACGACAGTTCAGTCCTCCATCCCATCCCACCCAGATGTTTCCAGAGGGATCCAAGATTGCTAGCGTGCTCAAGAGTGTTACAGGTAGGTCTGGTTTAGTTCCAATTGTTGTGTCGTTCACTTTCTCTGTGGCAGGAAAGGGGGTAAGAAAGCTTTGCCGGAGGGGGTGGAAGGTTCTACGGTTAGTATAAGCGGTGTTTCAGTGTTTACCGTTGACTACTTATTTGTTGCTGCTTTGTTAATAGTTCACACTGGGATTGAGGAGAGAGTGCAGCAGGCTATATCCAGTGATGTCATCATTCTGACATACCAGTCTCCAAGCTGCAGGAGGAGATTGACAACCCAGAGGTAAAGGACTGAACTGTCGTCACTCAAGGAACTACAATTACTAGGTAAGTGTAATTATCATTTTACAAGGCGACACACTCGGTTGAGCTGCTAGGATTCATGTAAACAATCAAACTTAATCCCGCGGTCTGAATGCTGCGATTGAGTCACTAATCTGATGTACATACCCTTCCCAAGAGCAAAAGGGTTATCCGTTAAACATTCTGGGGATTCGAACATGCCCTAGGCCATTACTAGGCTACCAACCTATAATATATTTCAGCAGCCTTGTTACCCCCTCTGTTCTTAACTAGACTAAAGGCTAGCATCAGCCTTTGGAGATTCCTGCTTGGGCGAGCACCCTCATTGCAAGCTTCTCCTAACTCTGCTCTATTCAGGCATTTTCTTGTGTCGGTTTAGAATTCAGCTTGTTATTGGTGTGTATTATGTCATCCATGTGCATGTGATATAGTACGCCATGGTCTCATTGTTGTGCATAGTGGTTGTAGATATTGGTTGAATATCAGGGAGGAGAAAGATGACCCTTGGTGCTGTCTGAATGGTTTTAAATTGTGTGGGCCAATTTTGATTTATTGTTGCCAATGATCTTAGTAGGAATGGAATCATTTGAGGATGAGGATGTTAAAGCCAATTGCCCTTAGTCTTTGTATTAATTATAGTTGACCGTATCAAATGCTGCGGATATGTCGATGAAGATTAGTACGATGCCTTGTGTGATGTTGTCTATACCCATTATGATTTTGTCCAGTAGGGATGTAAGCAATGTTCCCCTGCTGTGACTGAATTTGAAACCATGTTGTTGGGGATGTGGAGGAGCACATTGATCCACATGATATTGCAGATGGAGATGAACTGTTTTCTTGATTATCTTGATTATGAAAAGTAGACTTTATCTATAGGCTAGAATGCACTGAGATCATTTGGGTTGAGCGGTGGATTTTTTAGGATCGATCTGATTAATGCTTGTTTAAGGCTGGCTTATAGATAGCCTTGGGAAAGTGATAAGTGTGTAATTTTCAGAAGAGTTGCGCCTAGTTCCTTCCTTGCAATTCTGATCCAAGACTCAGGGCATGGGTCGAGTGGGAATGTAGTTGTGTTTAGGATGGCAATAATGTGATCTAGTTGGAAGGTGGAAAGAGTCCCATGATTTCATGATAGGTGGGTGGAGGGGTTTTGTACATCTGTAGTAAAGAGTCATGGTGGTCGGTTTTGCCCAGAATGGATGCCTGCTGCGGTCTGATGCTATGGGTACTGCAAACAGGTGATAATAGATGTGTACTGTATGTATCGCACCACATGGGTATCATTGCACACAATCCACAGCAGCCCATAGACTATACCCAATGCACATGCTCACATTGTCCCAAGTGACCGTGGATACCCGCAGACTCCAAAACCCATTGGATATGTCTAAAACAGAGAAAAATTTACATTTGGGATTCAGTTTAGAGATCATTTCAGGATCACTACAGATTTTGAAACTTGATTCTGCTTGAAAGAATTCAAACTATGAATAAAGATATCCAATTCAGTCCTAGTCCCAGACCACAGAAAAAAAAAGTTGTCTAAAAAACTTCGCCAAAATGGAATCTTACCATAATATGGATGAGAATACACATAGCTGTCCTCAAACCAAGCCATGTATATAGTGGCTATTGAAGGCACCATTTTGGCGAAGGTTTTTAGACAACATTTTTTTCTGTGGTCTGGGACTAGGACTGAATTGGATATCTTTATTCATAGTTTGAATTCTTTCAAGCAGAATATACAATATATGGCCCAGATTGAAACACAGGTGATTCAATTTTTGGATATCACTGTTTCGTTGTCTCTGGCAGGTTTCACCACCTCTTTATTTCGGAAACCAGTTCAGAGGAACACCTTGTTGAGATATGATAGTTTCCATCCACCGGCATTAAAAAGGGGATTACCTTTTGGTCAATTTTTGCGTTTACGTCGCAACTGCACCACTTTGATGGATTTCAAGACACATGCAAAGGAATTAAGTCAACATTTATTTTTGCGAGGTTATCCCCGGAATGAGATATACAGAGCCTATAAGAGAGCTCGTCATCTTCATCGAGAATGGCTCTTACAAGATGCGACTCCCCAACAACCTCAAAACAAAATTACGGGTGTTTTTCCGTATATGCGGGGGTCGGCAGCTGTCATGAAAATACTACATAAGTTTTGGCCAATATTGAGCCTATATGCCTGTTTTCGGGACCAACTTCGGATAGCATATTCACGTAGATCAAATCTGAGGGATCGCTTGGTGCATACTGCTGCAATGATTGACTATCCTCTTAAATTTCATGAATCAGCTGGTCATTTTGCTTGTGGGTCTTGTCAATATTGTTTTAACACTATTTCTGGCCCTATCTGGATGGATGACCATACCCAGGTTACACATTCCTATCGTTGGCATACTGATTGTATATCCTCTTTTGTGGTATACTTAATTATATGCCCCTGTATTCTCTACTATGTTGGCCGTACGTCACGTTCTTTTAAAGTTAGATTGGCAGAACATGCCTCTCGACTGCAGACTGCCACTCTATCAGCTCCCTTGGTTGAACATTGCCTACAATCATCACATAAATTCGAGGACCTTAGATGGCGTGTGTTGGACTTTGTACTGAAACATCCAAGAGGCGGTGATCGTCTCCAACGGCTTCAGAATTTGGAACAACGGTGGATTTTTCGTTTAAACTCCGTACAACCACATGGTATGAATATGCAAATAGACTGGCACACGATCTATTAATTTGATCTTGTTATTGTCAGCAATGTCATCATATTTGAGATTTTTTGGGGGTGGAGCTTGGCATAATGATCCCTCCCCACAACCACTCTGATTGGCCTTTCTACTTGGGACGGTTTGATGCAACTGCGCAAACGTCATTGAAGCATAGTATAAATTAAACACGTTTTTTCAGCTTTACAATCTGAACAGCTGGGAAGTTATAGCGCGGCAGCTTTGACCTGAAGCAGGGGATTTTCTTATATACCCCGAAACGTGTCACGTCGTCCTCCCGCTGACTGCGATGTTATCTAGACAGCCTTCGTTCTGCAAAGGATTCAGCTAAGTAACCAGCTCAGAGGCTGCTTCCAAAGTGGCTTAAAAGTATTTTTTCTTAATTAAATAAAATGGACGGGCCACGACGGCTTGAGGTTTGATCCTCTTAGCTTGGTTGGCTTTTCCGACAAAAAATTGGTTATTTAAAAAGCTTTTGAAAAACGGGTTCATAAGCACCAGGGTTTTTGTGTTTAACCTGGTATGGGGCATTTAATTTGTTCATCTGAAACTTTTGGGTATGAAATGTAACCAGAAAGTTCTCTTCTGAGTTTTAAATTTAAACTTAAACTGCTGCTACAAGGCCCTGACTGATTTAACAAAAAATAGTGGGTTCACAGATTAAATAGCTTTAATAGAAAGAATTATTTTGAGAAAATTCCCAGAGGTATATACTCACAATTGCAGATCTCTCTCCAGAAGTAATAGTCCCCTTTTCTAGTCCTTCAAGACTGAGGATCACAGAGCTCTGGTTGAGCTATTTATGCCTGTGCTGCTGAGGTAAGCTGTGACCAACTTCCTGGATGATTAACAGTCATAAAACAGGTACAGCTGGTAGGCCTGGATCCGACAATTCAGCATTGCGCCCTGGTAACACCTCCTGCCGAGGTGCGGGCCTACCTGCCGAGGGCACCGAAAAGTATGTCTTCTGATTCTTCAGTCGATGCATGGCCGACTCCACAACCATGGAGTTGTGCGGCAATTGTGATTTTTGAAACCCAGGGCTCCAGCAGACTCGATACATCAAGTCGAGCCGCTTGCTGATCACCAGCATTGTCGCCAGCGTCTCCCACGTGCAGAGTGTAAGTTGTTCCAGGATAGGAGGAATAGGCACCATGAGGGTTTCCCGAGGGGGAGCTTTGTACTGGAGGATCTCGAGCTCGTCGGCTTGAAGATCCTCCTCAGACTCAGTCGGGAAAGCCAAGGCCTTGGACATATCCCAAACGAAGTCCAGAAAACCCATATCCTCCGGTGGGGACCTTCTCTGAGGTTCAGATACCAGCGAATCGGATAGGACATCTCGATGACGACTCCTCATCCTCAGTCTCTCAAGCGGAGGCCTCCGAGGAAGACTCATGGAGCTCCTCAGGCCTCGAGGGCACCGGCACCATCTGCCCCGACACCTGCAAGCTCGGCGGTTACAACCTCGGTCCCGATGAGCTGGAGGCCGAGCGTGACCTCGGCCGAGGATCAACTCGGGCCCACAAGGCCTCGAGGATCGGCTTGGCCTCTAGGGTCGACTTCGACAGCCCAGTGGTCGGGGCGGAGGAACCAGACGTGCCGGACATCAGCACCTGCTGCTGCTCCATGAAGGCAGTGATACTGCACTCCAAGGCCACCATCCTGGACACCAGTCCTGGAGGCTCTGCAGACCTTGGCTCGGGCACCAATGCACTCGGGCCCGAAGCCGGTTCCCCCAAAGGGGAGTCCTTGACTAGGACAGTATGTACTTGCCTAGGCCGATCCGCGACCAGGTCCTGCTAAGAACTTTGGCTGGACGCTCCTTCTCCGACGCATCGGGCAGGCGCTCAGGGTTCTGCGACCGGCCCCGAGAGGAGCCTGGCCAATCGGAACTGTCCAGAGATGCCGCCCTTCGAGGATTTCTTTCTTCTCTTCAGTTCCCTCGAGGGAGACCCCCTCTCCAAGGACTACCGATGACGCTCGGGTTCGGAGTGCTCCTCCCGAGGCGTGGAGGCCTCAGACAAGTTCCTGGCTCTCGGAGGCAAGGGGGAAATCAGGGAAAATTTTATCATGCTGCTGCTGGCAGCTCCTCAAGGCCTCGCGAGGACATCTTTTTGCACAGGCCACAGACTGCGGAGCTGTGGTCCAGGCCGAGGCACTGGAGGCAGCAGTCATGCGTATCATTGAGGAATATGATCTTCCCACACAGATCGCACTTTTTGAACCCAATGGTAACCATGGGGCGAAAAAGGACCCCAGCAAGGTCAAAGACCCTTCGGGCTGCCAGTGAGGAAAAAAGGGTGCGAAGACGCCCCAAGAAAGAAAATCAAAAACTTAGCAGAAAAAAGAGGAACCGACCCGATACAGAGGTACCGAATCTGGGGTGGGAAAGGGTACCAGCGCGAGACCAGAGACAGCCAAAAAGGCACAAAAAAATCAACTTTTTCCAGGACAGGGACAGACTATGGCTTATGGGCTCCACGGAAAAAAGGAGACTGAGCAAGATGGCACCCTTGGGCGGGAAGAGGACCACGCATGCGTTGTAGCAATTCCCAAAGGCTTTCTTTGAAAGCTGTGGATTTGCTCCACGCGGGCTCCGTCAGCGTCACCCATATGTGAGGACTGACTTCCTGCATGTTCCTGGAGAAAGTGCCTATTACCACCCATTGTGTTAGAGTGATCTTTATTTCTCCCCATGTGATCCCCCTTCCTCAGGGCTCCCCGCTAGCCATAGGCACTTGCTAACATGTGCACTGCAACAGTGGAGAGTTGTCGGAGGATGTGCTAGCGGTGTCACCACCCTCTCCAGCAGGGTGGTCTGAAGGACACGGTGCAGGAATAGCAGGTGGCTGTGCTGTTGCGCTGGCAGTCCTAGGACCCACCCCCTGTGCCTGCAGGAGGCCCAACAAACTGCACAGGGAGCCAGCAACAGATGCCTGGTATGCTGCCATCTCCCGCATCAGTCGCAGGTGCCCCTCCATGTGGTGTTCCACACGCAGTCTGTGGTCCAACCACTCCTCACTGTCGGCCTCCCTGGCCTGTTCTGCAGCCTGCAGGTCCTGCTGGATACCCTGCAGCTTGGACAGTATGCCCTCAATGCCTGCCATCAGGTGCGCACACTCCCATCATAGCTCCTAGTCCAGGTCATCACTCACTGCACTCACTGGCTCCTCCAGGATGGAGAACTGTAGCTTGGCAAGTGGTGTGTCATCGCAGCTGACCCCACAATAGTGGCAGGTCACACTGGCATGCCTCCTCTACCCTGGGTGGTGAACACAACAGCTCCTTTTGCACTGGCTGATGCAGTGGGCTGCTCCATATTACTGGCTGGTGTACCAGCATCAAAGGCCATGCTGTACCCTGGAGGGTTACTGGCATCCTCCATGGTGGGCTGTGAGGCTCCTCCTGGTGCATTGGTCCCAGGCTGGTCCAGGGTTTGTGGGAGAGCAAAGGTGACAGAAGATAGTGACATGGTATGCTGGCATAGCCTGAGAGGTGGCACCCGGTCCACCACAGAACCATCAGGTGGTGCACAGCCCACACTGTACACACGCCATGCAACACCCACGGTCTAACAGATGGACAGGCATGGGCTGGGTGGACAGAGGCATTGTGGGGACACTTCCATGGCTGCCGCAGCCACACCTAGGCTATGGGGCACCCCTACTCACCCCCCTGTGTGCCTGTGGTGGAGCTGCTGAAACCTGGAACCCCTGCAACAGCGACCTCCTCTACATACTACAGCACCTGCTCCTCAAGTGGGGTAAGGCTGTGCTGCTGCACAGGCAACAGCTTGCTGTTGCTAGCCCTTTTCTCCTTTGCCGCCTGACAGACCATATGCCATTTCTTCTTGAGGTCCTCCACATCTCAGTTATGGTGGTGTACCACATTGACTCTGTTCATGATGTCCCACCACACTGCTTGCTGGGTGCTGGCATCCTCAGCCATGAAGAGGACGGTGTGCTGCTGCAGGATGAGCCCCAGGGCCATAGCTGTCTCGGATGAAGTCCGCCTTCCTTGTAAGCTTTGCCGCTGACGGAGCCTTGTCAGCCATCACGAAGCAGCAATGTGATAAGGTGCCATTTGCTTACCCACATAGATCCTCTTATGCATACACAGGTAGAGAGCACAGTGAGGCCACACCCTGTCCAAAGGCATATCTGGTACGCGCATAGGTCCCTGGGTGCTGACCCTATGAATATCTGCATGATAGCTCACCACCATAGGATGCTATACCCACCCAGTAATGAGCAATGGCATGACAGGCATGCAGAGCTGCCCAGACTGCAATACCCAGGTAAGGCGCATAACACAAAAGGCAGACATGACAACTGTGGCATGCGCCACCCCAACGGTGTACCTATGCAGGCCAGGGGATGTCCTGCACGTGCTGTGCCACTGTGTTGTGTGAGTATAGCAGGGGGCACTACCCACATAGATGGATGCGCCCCCGCTGAGGTGCTACCCATGCAAGGCATTACCCGCAACCATCTGCCCAGGGAAAGGCCCTCTGCCATACCTACACAGGACAGGTGTTCCCACATCCCATGTTCATGGACTCCTGGACCCCCTCCCCATGTCCCCCACAATACCCATGTAGACATGCCACCATGCCCCACAAACTGGATGACACAGCACTTACCAACAATAAAACATTTAGTAGACAACTGTGTCAACATATGCACATCACTACCAACAGTGGCAGACATTGCAATCCTTGTGATTCACCCCAGCCCAGGCCTTATCTGACATGGGGTTGTCCTATGGTGCAGGGGAGTCCTGCCTGTGCCCTGACACAGCTGCTGTGAGGGCCTCTAGGTGCAAACCGATGGTCCATGCTGCGGTAAGCAACTCTCCCCTGAGGAAGCGCATCTCCACCACCAGGGCGGCCAGGGCCCAGTCACTCTTTGGACAAGAGAGTTATGGCACCGAGAGTCTGAATGTGGCATGGCCAGGGTGCACCCATGGGTGCTGGGGTGGCTCTGGAGGACTCCAGCTGCAGGAGGTGAACCACAGCACCGCCCCCCTGGCCCATGCTGCGGCAGGAACATGGCCCCTTGGTTGGTTAGCAGGTGGGCACGCCTGACTGTGGGGTTTTGCCGGGGTGTGCAGCTCTGCCTCTGGGCTCCCTGCTGGTTGCCTGCCGTGGTGCCCTGTGCCACGTCATCGCACCTGGGGTGCTTGGTGGGTGGCTCCTGTATCGCCCCTGCCACCCCCTCTGCTCTCACCTTCACTGGCGCCTTAGCATCCCCACCCTGCCCCTGGGTCCACCCAACCCTTCCCCCCCCACTCTGCCCCTGATCCTCCGATCCCTCCACCTCCTCTGACTTCCCTTCCTCACCCTGTCCTTGGTCCTCCAATCCCTCCTCCTCCTCCTCCTCTGACACCTCCTCTGATCCCTTCTCCTCATCTGGCACCTCCTCCTCTCACTGTGCCATAGCCCCCTCTGCCCCTCCTCCTCTGATGTGGTGTCCTCCGGTGCGGTGTCACTGGTTGTTGATGACATTGACGTTTCCTCCTCGTCACCACTGCCACTGGTGGTACTGCTGCTATTGCTCTGCTTGGTTGGTGCAGCCCCACCGCTCCTGGGTGGCCACTGTGGTGGGCCAGCAGTCCCCCAGGCAGCCCTGGAGTCAGCTGTGGGGAAAGGGGAGGTTACTGGTATGCCCCGGCATGGCCCTGGGGTGGGACTGGCACACCTCTGGGGGTCCCACACATGCATTGCTCACCCATCTTTGGCCCACAGGGGCATGCCTCCCCCAGAGTGCACACTGTGCACTGCCCCTCCCCACCTCCAGCTTGCTCTGTCCCCCCTCACATGCTGTGCTGTGCCCTGCTGCCCCCCCCCAAACGCTGGGCATGCAAGGGTGGCAGCATGGGCAGGTGCACCGAGGCCTCCGCTGGGGGTGTGTGCCCCTGTACTGCCCCTTCTGTGCCATTCCTCAGCAAGGTTTGTGCACACCTGCATGTCATGTGTGCTGGCTTGTGCACAGATGGGCTGATGGTACCAGGGATGGCACAGCTGCCCCCAGCACAGTCCTATCATTGCATACAGGGTGTGACCACCACCAGGTGATCTGCTTGCACCAGTCTGGCAGACATGGCTGCCACCCCCTGCATCTGCTGGGCACCACTGTGTACACATTGACCTGACCTTCCTCAGCCACCAGCTGCTCTCTGATCCACTGGAGCTGGTTGGGTCGCCTCCAGTGCAGCATCTGGAAGTGGAATTTCAGGGTCTCCATTGTCCGGCATACTCCATATTCCCTGTGGGAGAGAGGGGGAACACACATGTGCTCAGTTGGCCACTACAATTTTGCCCGCTGTGCATACCTGTATCCTGCAACGGTCTGGTGACATGCCCTTCCTAGGGGCAGCGGCATACCCATGGGTGCCAGGCTATGGTGGCACAGCTGCTTGTAGGGATAGACAGGTGCCACATGTGTGGTTTCTGCTATCGGTCCTCCCAGACCCCACACCAGGCACAGGGTCTAGGGCATGGGGCAGGTATTTGGGGCATCTAAACTGGCTGCCTGTGTCTCCTGCAATGCCCATCCCTGCCATGGCTCCCCTGCCCTGTGCATGCCCTGTGGCATTGCTACCAATCACCACCAGGGGGTGCAGTACCCTCATCACCTGCTGTGTGTGTATGCCCCCCCTGCTGTAAGCATGCGGGGCTGGCACCTATACCAATGTATGCCCCCCTACTTCCTGATAAGCACATATTGGGGCAGCCACAAGCAAATGGCTTGGCATCATGCCCCGTCTTCCTGTGCAGACACACAGCTGTGCCTTTCAGGGTGTGTCTGCTTAGCATGATGCTCAGCCCCCCCCCCCCCACCTGTTGCAGCCTCCTTACCTGCGCAGCCAGTTGGATTCCCCTCAATAGGGCTGTTGCCAGCCTCCGGTTTGGGCGGCGGCCCCCCCTGGGGTAAAGAATCCCTCATGCTGCAACACAGAGCAGATGAGGCACTCATTTTCATCTGGGGAAAAGTTCACGCTTCTCCTCGCCGCCATGCCACTGGCTTCTGTCCGTCCAGCCACAGGGGACTCCTGCACAGCCAGCCTGCAGGGCCTGCGTGATGTCGTCATCTATGCACGAGTACAATGGATGGACAATACCAGAGTAAGCCAGTCAGGCAATATGTGGGTTGCTGACCACGTTCTATCATGCTTCTCTAGCCACTGTTGTGGTGGCCACATACATGGGTATCGCCTCTGCCTTGGGCACAGTGCCTGGGCTACGTGCTTGCACTTATCTGTCCTTGCCGCGGTGGGCACCTGCCACTGTGCTAGGTTTGTACTGCATTTTTGTTGCTTGCCCGTATTGTCAGCCTCTGACTCATGATTCAAGCATTTTTCCTAAATGGGTAACTCTCTGTGGGAATGGCCGGCCTCAGCGCCACATCTAAGAGACCTTTGTCGTGGCCCTTAGGTGCTGGCAAAACTTTGGCTTGGAGAATTTAAAGATGCCAATGTAGGTAGTGAGCATCAGAGTGGCTGGGTGCAGCTTACCACCTCATCACTGGAGCAGATTTCCTGGTTCCCTTGGCCTCAACAAGAGGTGTGCAGTTGAAGATGAGTTGGGCTGTGATGTAGTGTGTCAAGAGTCTCACTGGGTCTGGTGACTGTGGGAAAGGAAGTTGCTGGCTGGGCGTGGGGAATTTAAGGATGTCGACGCAGGTTGTGAGCGTCAGAGCAGCGGAGTGGAGTATATAGATAGCAAGTGTCAGATGTGCAACAGTGGTTTGCCGGTCTGTGCATGGGATGAGGTGGTGGGTGGCTTTGTATGAGTGGGGTGCAGGGCTGCGTGCATGTGTGTGTGTACTGCATAGCTGGGGAGCCTCTGTGTGTGTGTTGGGCAGAGGTAAGATTCCTGTGTGTGTGAGAGTGTGCGTGTCTGTTGTGCAGAGATGAGGTGCACACATGCGTGTGTCTGTTGTGCAGAGGTTGGAGTGTTTGTGTGTGCCCCTGTGTAGGTAGGGTGCTTGTGTGTGTTTCTTCTTTTGGGGGGGGGAAGAGGAGAGGGGAATACACTGTTTGGCATATACAATTGTCTTTCTGTCCCCATGCATTCATCCCTTTAACATCCAAGTCTTGCACGCTTCCCTCTTCCCTTCAATCCATCCCCACAATCTCTCCCCTTCTCCCTCCCTCTAGCACTCTCACCCCCTACCCTCCATTTCCCCATCCTTCTCCCTTTCTTTTTTTTTTTTTTTAATGTTATTGTCCCTTTAAATTTTTGATGCTTCACTCCCCCCCTCCCATCTAACCTTTTTTTTCCTCCAGGGCCTAGATCAGGCTGTCCTCTGCCACTAAGCTGCAATCACTGCCTTCCCTTCCTGTTCTGACCGCAGAGGTCCTCTCACAGGAAGACAGAAGGGGATTTTGTCATGATCGCAGCTCTCTCTTCTTCTGCCCATGGGGAATGGGATCCTCATGAGAAGCCTGCTCTATCCAAGCTGCGATTGCAGGCCTTTCCCTTCTGTTGTGCCCATGGAAGATCAGAGCCCCATGGGCAGACAAAATCGCAATGCGGGGGCAGCAAGAAAAACTGCCACACTCTGCCCCAGTACCCTTACCCCAGCTAGTCCTCACATCCAACAAGCTAGTCAACTACTTCTCTCCCCCCACGCCACCAGTCCCAATAACCAAGCCTCTCAGCCACTCTGTTCCCTATCCAGCCTCAGTAATTAAACCAGTCACAGGCACTTCCTCCACCACCAGTCCCAGCAAACAAGCCTGTCAGACACTCCTCTCCTAAGCCAGCCCTAGCAACCAAGCCAATCCAATATATCTCCCTTCTTCAGCCAGCCATTTCCACCCCAGCCAGCCCCAGTAACCAAGCCAGTCAACTCCACCCCCTATCCCCCCAGTCAGTCACTCCCTCCCCCAAAGCCATTCAGCCTCCCTCCTCCTCCTCAGCTATGGAGCCAAAACCTCAAACTGCTCTCCATGGCCACAGGAAGGGGAATATACTCCTCTGTGTAAGCACGGTTCTGAGTAAATCTAAGCTGCGCAGTATAGGAACTCTCGCATTGGTCTCCAGTGGAAAGCTTTCAAAATCAGCATAAGAGTTTTTTCACCATGTGCCTCAGACTCACACAGAGCCACATGGGCAAAGAGGAAGATATTCATGCTCTGGCACCGCAATTACAAAACAAAGACTACTACTTTTTAAAAATAAAAATAAAAAAGGCCACAAAAATCCCAGGAGCCAGCAACAAATTTCTAGTCACCATGGTGACCTGGCAGCTAGTATATATCAAGCTTTGATCTATGGATCACAATACCTTCAGATCTTACAGAACTATTTAAATTAAATGCTCTCTCCCATGTTACAATATTTACATTTGGAGCTTGAACATTGGTTCCAGCTCAATCTGACACGGATGGGCCAGATATTAGCTATTAAGATGTGTTTACCAAAATTTCTGTATATCTTTCAATCTCTGCCATTAGAGATTTCTGTTACGTTTTTCAAACAAATCCATAAAAAAACTGGTTTGACTTATCTGGAATGGAAAACTCCCACGAGTGGCTTGGAAAATTATAACTAAAGACTAGAATTTATGGGGTTACGGCTCTTATATTAGAGCAGCCCCGAGGTCCTGGAGGCAATTTAGATACTATGTTCTTACAGCGAAGATTCTCTCTTGACACACTATCCTTTGACAAACTTAAAGCTCTGTACCATTTGTATCATGCCAATGCAAGTGAGGCATTGTTGTTAAATGCCGCTGAGTCGGTGTCGACTCATGGTGACCCTCTGGACAGTTGTCCTAAACTGGGTTCGGTCTTCAGTCAGGTAGTTCATTACTGATAGTGTGGCATCCATAGCTACTATTATTGTATCGATCCATCTCATTGCTGATCTTCCTCTTTTGCATTGACCTTCAACCTTGCCAAGCATAATGTCTTTCTCTAATTAGCTCTCTCTTCGCATGATGTGTCCAAAGTATGAAAGTTGAAATCTTGTCATATGAGCTTCTAAAGAAAGCTTAGGTTTGATCTCTTCTAGTACAGACTGGTTTGTTTTTCGGGCAGTCCATTAGCATTAAGATGGTTAGAAAAGACTTAGTTAAAGCTAAATCTGGTTTTCAGTAACTTTGTAGCAGGGTGGGCAATCCAAAAGTCTTAATATGGAAGTTTTATCCCCTCATCAACACCTCCAGGAGCATAAAGCGTAAATTTATGCTGGAATGGGAAAATGACATTTATTAACTGAATATCGGGCCGATGCAGAAAGCCAGCTCTGAAGTCACACATTATCAACTCTGTACATCTCTATGCAGTGCACTGATTGCATATGACTTCAGCATCGGCATGCAGAAAGCAGTGCATATGCAAATAAGCCACGCATTAAACTATGGCGCAAATGGCAGCAATAAACTGGGAGAGCAAACCAAACACACACGCACAGACGTCGGCACAAGTTTGGCGTGCTCTCTCAGAGAAGCAGAGGCATCGCATGGCTAATTTGCATATGCGCCCTGATAGTCCCCTGAAAGTCCCCTATGCCATCAAAATACTGTTGGAGGATCGGTGCCTCCGACAGAAAGCAAATCCCTGGTGGCCCAGAAGCTCCGATCGCCCACCCTGATGGTTCAGAGGCCCCAAACACCCCACCACACTCCTGGTACCTTTACAAAGGGACAGGGAGCGTTGCCCACGCACTTCTGTTCCTGCGCCACCATCTTGAAAAATGTCTGCACCTGGCCCTGGCCCTGCATGGTGCAGCCTGAGATGCACCGGGCAGGATCAGACTGCCATATAAGGCACTTTCAACCTCATATGGCAGTCTGACCCCGCCTGGTGCATCCCAGGATGCACTGTGTGGGGCTAGGTTCCAGGGGACTGGGGCCACTAGAGGTTTTGTTTTTTTTTTAATTGGGCAGGTTGGGGGGGGGGGGGAATCGGAGCCACTGGGCCACCAGGGATTTGCTTTCTGTAGCGAGCATCGGCCCTCCCAGCAGTAGTTTGATGGCATGGGGGCTTTCCATGATGCCTGAATCCCCTCAGATGATCCAAGCAACGGGGAAAGCCCACAATGCCATCAAAATATTATTGGGGGCATGCACAACATATTTAAGCCACCTCAGACCCAGGCGTAGAGAGATATTGGTGCTAAGGCTGGTTACAAAATCCTCTATGTGTTTCTCTGAATTGGGCACAGACAATATTAGCATGGTATTTTATTACGAGCAGCTCTTTAGCCTATAATTTAAATACTCTTTGTGTTATGTGTGAGCTTGCTTTTCTTTTGCTTTTTACATGCATTGGGCACTCTGTGACTCGACTTGATGTGATGCCTATATGTAAATAGTTATCCCGGTTTTACCCAAGTTTAAGCACCTGTTTACTGTAATGCGGTGCAGATTCCTGCACTGTATAAGTTTTGTTGTCATGTGAATCGCACTCATGTTGAATAGCGCGGTATAGAAGAGACTGTAAATAAATAAATAAATAAAACGAACGTCCATTTCTTTTCTGCATTTGGCGTGGCAGTAATTCATGCCTAAAAGTTGCATATCTGCACATAAAGGCCATGCTAGTTTTCTGCATCGGCCCTTATATTTGTACCCACATATCAATACATTTCATACATACATAAAACAATCAACAAATAACAAAAACTGACATAATACCAGCAATTATTTAAAAATCAAAACATAACATTTTAAGAAAAAAGTAAAATGAAAAAAATGAATCTTGGAAGCCTTACAAAGCTTCTAAGATTCATAATAAGCACAACTATTATGACTAGCAGAAGGCAGAGTATTCTAAAGCTTGGCCCCTATGACTAAAAAGGCCTGAGCACATGCAGTTTCATAGCAAACCTCACTAACTGAACGTACATCTAAAGACCCTGCGATGCCGATCTCAAAATACAGGCAGTTATATAAGGAACCAGCAATGATGTAGTTCAGAGAAAGCTTGTATATACAAAGATTTAAAAATGTAGCATAAACGCTTGAACTGCACGTGAAATCTAACAGGCAACCAATGGAGTGCGACCACAGCAGGAGTAGTATGATCAAATTTCTTTTGACCTTGAACCACACACACTGTGCCATTCTGAACCAAATGCAGTGTGCACTAAGGCATAAAGCATAGCTACTTACCTGTAGCAGGTGTTCTATGTAGACAGCATGAAAAGTCCACACTTATAGGTGACATCACTCAATGAAGACCCACACAAAAGCATTCCCAGCTCCTTCTAAAAGCTTTTAGAAAGCTTCACTGTGCCTGCATGCGTTTTCCTGAATGTCGCCATCTTGATGTCAGTCCATTAGAGAACTGAGAAGAATACAGCTACAAGGGAAGGAGGGATGGTTGTGAGGACTTTTCCTGCTGTCCACGGAGAACACCTGTTGCAGGTGAGTAAAGCACAGTTACTTACCTGTAACAGGTGATCTCTGGGAACAGCAGGAATAAGTCTTCACATATGGGTATCGTCGGTACCGACGGAGCCCGCGCGGGAACGCTCCCCAGCGTCCAAAAGGAAAGTTTTTGGGAGCATCCCATAGCGCCTGCGCGCTGCCTTCCCGCCTTTCCTAACCGCCTCTCTCCAGTTCGAGTTTTAAAGCTGAGACAAAGAGAGAATGAGGAAAGGAAAGAAAGATAGAGAGATACAACTCCTAGGGGAGGTGGGTGGGTTGTGAAGACTTATTCCTGCTGTTCCCAGAGATCACCTGTTACAGGTAAGTAACTGTGCTATCTCCAGGAACAAGCTGGAATGAGTCTTCATATATGGGGACTCCCCAGCTAAACATGCCTGGGAGATCACCTAGGTTGTGAGTCCCTGGGAAGGGCTCTACCTCCACCCATGAATCTCAGGCATCCAGCCAGGAGTTGATTAGGTATGGAACAGGTGTTTGAGAACAGCCTGACCAAACAAGGCATCCCGGCGGAAGTCCTTGTCCAAGCAGTAATGGGCTGTGAAGGTATGAACCGAGGCCCAGGTGGCCGCTCGACAGATCTGGTCGATGGACACAGAATTTAGATGAGCCATAGAGGCTGCCATGGCCCTCACATTGTGAGCTGTGACATGGCCCTCCAGAGAAAGGTTCTTACTCTGGTAGGCGAAAGAAATACACTGAGCAATCCAATTGGACAGAGTTCTCTTAGAGACTGGAAGTCCTAAATGAGAGGGATCAAAAGCAACAAAAGTTGAGAGGACTTTCTATGTTGCTGTGTCCTTTGTAAGTAAAAAGCAAGCGATCTCTTACAATCCAGGGTATGGAGATTCCTCTCTGCACTTGATGCATGAGGTCCTGGAAAAAAGACAGGTAAATACACCTCCTGATTCAGATGAAAAGGTGAAACCACTTTAGGCATAAAGTGTGGATTGGTCCTGAGGACTACCTTGTCATGATGGAACCTTGTATAAGGAGGATTAGCCACCAAGGCTTGCAGCTCACTGATGTGGCGAACTGAAGTGACTGCAATGAGAAAAATAACCTTCCAGGAAAGAAATTTCAAGGAGGTAGTGGCTAAAGGTTCAAAGGGTGGCTTCATAAGCTGGCCAAGAACCAGATTTAAGTCCCATGCCACTGGAGGTGGTCTAATGGGAGGTTTAGTCAAAAAAAGGCCTCTCATGAATCTTGCTATAAGGGGATGAGAGGAAATAGGCTGTCCATTGAGGGGCTTAAGGGATGCTGCAATATCACTCAAATGGACTCTAACAGAATTCGTTTTAAGGCCTGCATGGGATAAATGCAGCAAATACTCTAGTAAAGAATTCAGAGGTATTGCAAGAGGGTCAAGACCCTACTGTGCACACCAAATGGTAAACCTTTTCCATTTAAAAGCATAGGAACGTCTGGTGGAAGGCTTTCTGGAAGCATGAAGGATATCTTTCACTTGCTGAGAAAGATGCAAATCTTGAAGGTCTAGGCCTTCAGCAACCAGGCCCTGAGATGAAGAGACTGGGGATTTGGGTGCCACAACGTTACCTCCTCCTGAGAAAGGAGGTCTGGAGCAGATCCCAAATCCAGGGAGGGAGCTTGAGAGATGCAGAAGCAGAGGGTACCACACTTGGCATGGCCAACGTGGTGCTATGAGGATCATAGACCCATTGTCTCTCTGAAGCTTGAACAGTGTCTTGGAAATTAGGGGAATGGGTGGAAAGGCATAGAGGAAGTCTTGCCCCCAATGAAGGAGGAAGGCATCCCTGGCCTGAACTCCCTGACACGGAATCCTGGAACAGAACCGGGGAAGTTTGGCATTCCACGGACTTGCAAACAGGTCTATGTCTGGGGTTCCCCAAATTTGAAAAATCCTGGCTATCTGGTCCCCATGGAGGGACCATTCGTGTGGAAGCAGAACTCGACTGAGTCTGTCTGCCCAAGAGTTTTGAACCCCTGGAAGATACACTGTCATGAGATGGATTTGATGCTCTCTGGCGAAGGCCCACAATCTCAGAGCTTCGTTGCAAAGTGACAGAGAGCCAGTCCCCCCCTGCTTGTTTACGTGAACATGGCTACTTGGTTGTACGTGTGGATGAGGACTGTCTTGTAGCTGAGCAGGGTGTGGAAGACTCTGAGAGCCAGAAAGATTGCTCTGAGCTCTAAGAGGTTGATATGTAGAGATGTCTCCTGTGGAGACCAGATGCCCTGGGTGGAGAGATCTTGTAGATGAGCTCCCCAAACCTTTGGAGAGGCATCTGTTGTAAGGGTTGCTTGGGGTAGCAACTGTTGAAAGGGGAACCCCAGCAACAGATTTTGAGTGGACTTCCACCACAGGAGGGACCAAAAAAGGCGACTGGAGGTTGCTATTTTGTCTGACAGGCATCCTGATGCTTGGGTCCATTGGGTGGACAGAGTCCACTGAGCTGCCCTCATGTGAAGGCGAGCATAGGGGACCACATGCACGGTGGATCCAATGTGGCCTAACAGTTGTAACATCTCTCGAGCAGTTAAATGGGACTTTAACTGAATCTGGGAGGCTAACTTCACCAAGCGTAGGCAACGGGCCTGGGGAAGATAGGCCCTTGCAGTGGTGGTATCCAGTAAGGCCCCTATGAACTCTAGAGATTGAGTAGGGGTGAGATGAGATTTTGGGATGTTTATTACAAGTCCCAGATAATGAAGGATACGCCTTGTGCAGGCCAGGGAAGCCTGGGCCTCTGACTGGGATGGAGCTCGGATGAGCCAGTCATCCAGATATGGGAATACAAATATCCCTAGAGTGCGTAGAAATGCAGCAACTACTGCCATGCATTTTGTGAACACCCTTGGTGCAGAGGCCAGACCAAAGGGAAGCACTCTGTATCGATAGTGCTTTCCTTGGAAAAGGAACCGAAGGAACCTTCTGTGTGTTGGATGGATGAGGACATGGGTGTACGCATCCTTGAGATCTAGAGAACAAAGCCAGTCCTGACTCTGGAGGTATGGAAGGAGAGTACCGAGAGAAGTCATCTTGAATTTCTCCTTGCATAGAAACTTGTTCAATTCTCTGAGATCTAATATGGGTCTGTAGCCCCCTGTTTTCTTTGGGATGAGAAAGTAGGGGGAGTAAAACCCTGAGCCCTGTTGAAAAAGGGGTACTATTGCCCCTTGGGCAAGAAGGGTAGCAATCTCCTGACCCAGAAGGTCGAGGAGAGATGTTGGAGAATTGAACTGTCTCACCATGGTGTGAGGGGGAAGGTTTAGGAAATGAAGCTTGTACCCCTCCCTTATGATGGAGAGGGTCCAGTGCTCTGCTGTGATTTGTTCCCATCTGGGAGCAAAGTGAGCTAACCTTCCTGGAATGGTGAGAGGCTCTGGATGTTCTAGAGCCAGAAAGGCTAAGTTCTCTAGTTGTAAGTCAAAGGCCCTGAGGAGGCTTAGGCTGTTGGGCCGTAGCAGTCCTAGCAGCCTTAGGCTTGGCCTGTTTCGGTTGTTGCTGTCTCTTTCTAGCAAAACGACCTGCAGAAGAGGCCTGCTGACCATAAGCAGAATAGTATCTGCCTTTTTTGGGGAAAAAAACCCTTTTTGAACAACCTTTTCTTAAAAGGAGCAGAAGTAGACTTTGAAAGTCTATCTAAAGCAGAATTTTCAGCATCCATCTGGGTGGCTTTTGCTTGCCAATCTTTGCCAAAAAGGTTTTCACCTGTACAAGGAAGGTTTCCTAGTCCATCCTGAACCCAGGGTTCTAAATCAGAAGCTTGTAACCAAGCAACCCTGCGTGCACCTATGGCAATAGCCGAGGCTCTGCTGGCACCTTCAAAAGAATCAAAGGCTGCACGGTTGGAAAACTTGGAAACATCCTGGGCATGTTTGACCCAGGTGAGAAACTCTTCCCTTTTATCTTCTGAAATAAAAGGAGACAAAGTTTGCAGATGATCTGTAACTTCTTTTAGAAACATTCCCATATAGAGACTATAGGAGTTGATTCTGGCAACAAGCATATTGGCCTGGAAAATTCTCCTGCCAAAGGCATCTACAGTTCTGCATTCTCTTCCTGGAGGAGTAGAAGAGTGCCTTTTGGTACTCTATCTTCTTCATAGCAGACTCCACCACAATGGAGTGGTGAGGAAGCTGAGTCTTATGAAAGCCAAGACAAGGAGGAACACGATACATGGTGTCCAACCTACGAGAATGAGGGGAGGTGGTGAGAGGAGTCTCCCATATGCCCAACATGTGATCATAAAGAATCTCATGTATTGGTGAAGTGGCTGCCTCTTTAGGAGCCTTAGGATATTGTAAAATATCTAATTTTTTGGCTCTAGGCTCTGCCTCAGGGGCCACTGAGATAGAAAGGCCCCTGGCCACTTCCCTAATGAAGTCTTGAAAAGACAAGTCTTCTGGAGGAGACATTCTTCTTTTTGGAGAAGAGGGCTCCTGAGGAAGGATCACCGATGCCTCGACAGAGGCCTCTGATTCATCAGAGTCTTCAGAGGAATCAAAGTATCGTCTGTCTGGATGCTCCTGCAGAGCCCGATACGCATACCGGGTGGTATCGACATCGGGAGTAATCGGTACCGATGGGCATCACAGAACAGTGTACCGCTGCAGTCGACACCGAAGCCGATGTTGATGCAATCGGTACCGGTGCCGGAGTCGGTACAGACAATGGAGTCTGTTGCGGTACCGAAGGCGTCGCAGCTTGCATGAAAGCCATAATGGCACGCTGTATGGTCAGAATATTCTGATCCATCGACGCCACCAATGTCTGGATGTCGGTACCAGTGGGAACTACCGGTACCCCAGAACATGGCAACAGGTGATCGGTCGAGGCCGAGCCATCGATGTAAACCTGTGACCCCATAGATAAAGCTTTGGAAGCCAGAGCCTCCCACCGGGGTAATTTTGCCGGTGTGGATTCCTCGAGGGCAAGCCCGGAGGCCTCTCGATACTTGGAGGGAGATTTACCCTTCGAGGACCGGCTGGACTTAAGTTTGGTTACCTGAGATCCATGGGAGGAAGAAGCAGCCCTGAAAGACGTCGATGCCACCGAAGCTGCATCAGAGGGAAACAGGGTACTGAGCTTGGCTGCTCGATTCTGTAGACCTCTTTTAGACATGGAACAGGACTCACAATCCGTAATGGAGTGGTCAGGACCTAAACATTTTAGACACCATTCATGGGTGTCGGTGACAGAAATAGTGCCGCTGCACTTCGTGCACTTTTTAAACCCGGAGGCAGGCTTTTCCATGAAGAAAAATTTTCCTAGGCCTAAGGCCAAAGAAAGAAAAATGCACTGAAGTGAGAAAACAGTAGGTTTTTTTTTGGTTTTTTTTAGAATAAAGAAAGAAAAGACCAGCGGTACCGGTCCGGCGCCGAGAAGGCAGACGCGCGACCGAAGAAATAAAAGAAAATAAAGAAATTCTTCAGCGGTGACAGGAACACGACCTGCTGGCTCCACGGAAAAGAAGAACTGGAGAGAGGCGGTTAGGAAAGGCGGGAAGGCAGCACGCAGGCGCTGTGGGATGCTCCCAAAAGCTTTCCTTTTGGATGCTGGGGAGCGTTCCCGCGCGGGCTCCGTCGGTACCGACGATACCCATATGTGAAGACTAATTCCTGCTTGTTCCTGGAGATAGCACAGTTACTTATCTGTAACAGGTGATCTCTGGAAACAGCAGGAATAAGTCTTCACATATGGGTACGTCGGTACCGACAGAGTCTGCGCAGGAACGCTTCCCAGCGTCCAATCAGAAAGCCTTTGGAAGCATCCCACCACGCCTGCGTGCTGCCTTCCCGCATTCCCAACTGCCTCTCCTCAGTTAAGTTTTAAAGCTGAGACAAAGAGAGAGCGAGCAAGGAAGGGAAAGATAGAGATAGAGAAAAAACAACTCCTAGGGGAGGTGGGTGGGTTGTGAAGACTTATTTCTGCTGTTCCCAGAGATCACCTGTTACAAGTAAGTAACTGTGCTATCTCCAGGAACAAGCAGGAATGAATCTTCACATATGGGGACTCCCAAGCTCAGATGCCCAGAGGGAGTCCTAGCATGTTGCAAGTGTAGAACGAGCCATGCTATTCCTCAGGACCTCAGGCATCCTGGGGATGGAGGGTAGGAGTTGAGTACAGAAAAGGAGCTGTGGAACAGCTGACTAGAACAGGGCTTCTAAAGGGGAAGACCCTGTATAGAGGGCATTTAGTAGTAAAATATTTTAATCTGGGCCTCCCTTGTTGGCATTGCACAAGTCCACTGAGGTACATATGGATCTGTTGGAAGAGCCAGTGAATGTGCTCAAGGGGTACCTCACTGAGAAGTAGAGGTAATAAAAGTAGAACCAAAACAAGTGGAGGTCAGAACCCTTCAGGGTGAGAAATAGCCCCAGGGGAAAAACTGGGGTAGTATAAGAGGTAGAGCTTCAGCGGAGACGCAGAAGGTACTATTAAAGAAAGCTTAAGCTGGTTGGGTCCAAAAACAGTACAAACCTAGGACCAAGAGATAAGATGAGTCTGACCAACTGGACTGGGAATGGAATCAGTCCATGTAGGAGAGAAAGGGTATAGAGACCCTTGTATCTGATAAAAAAGTAAGGACAGACTCAGGAGCGCTAAGCTTTAGATTAACTGAAGCTCCGCAATGTCTTTCCTAAATGGGGTCAAGTAGGAAAGAAAAAAGGGTACATGGAGATCTTCAGGAGTACCTAACCTTAAAAGGTTATGGTAAGGAAAAAGTTTGTTAATTACCACAGGAAGTGGTTATAAGTGTAGCCCCCTAAGTATGCTGGTACAGCATTGATAGGGGCAGTGCCCATCTGTCAGGATCATATAGGATGTAAGGATATCTGAACCTAACAGAGAGATGGGTATATATGCATATATCTATAAAGAGATATGTATGGGCAGAAGAGACACAGATAGATATAGATAAGTATATATATATATATGTATCTATGCAATGCAATGTGTGCCTTCGAGTCATTCCTGACTCCTGGCGACCCAGAAGCTCCTGGGTTTTCTTGGCAGTGTCACCGGAAGTAGATTGCCAGGCCTTTCTTCCGAGGCAATGGAGGGTTAAGTGACTTGCCCAAGGCCACAAGGAGTGCTAGTGGGAATCGAACCCTGGTTGCTTGGTTACCAAGCCAGTGCTCTAACCACTAGGCTACTCCTCCACTCCTATGTATCTATATATATCTATATATACCTATATGAATATGCAGGCATATAGATACATGTCTCCAGGTATATGGATGGAGAGATGTACATAGAACCTCATCCCCCCCAGGGATATAGGAAGAGAGGAAGATTTATCTGACAGCAAGAAGGTTGATACCTGCTTGAATAGATACATAGAGAATCCTCTTTTCCTGGTTATGACTGGCAGAGTCAGAGGAAAGGTCTCTCTGACAAGAAGAAGTCTGAATTCTTTACAGAATTTGAGCTCTTGAATAACCAGGATGGCCTACGTGAAAATTGCAGAGGATAACTTCAGTCTGCAGACAGGAAGTCCAGATCTCTCCAGAATTGCAGTATGGAGAATGGATAGAGGACGCCCCTGGAGGAAGATACCCTAGTGACCCACCTATGAGGGCAAGATGGGTATTAGGCGTCCTCTAGCTGCCATTGAAGAAATTTATCTCTGACGAGAAGATTCAAGGAGATATGGGCCAAGCCAGGGAATTGGCCCTCCTTTAGGTTTTCACGTAATGAAAGGCCTGAGGCTTATGCCTCAAAAGAGATTTAAGATGAGATGGTAAGGGTAGGGAATACCTGCCAGACATGGAACATGACTGGGGGAACCCCTCCTAACCATCTGGTGTTATCTGGTAGGCAAGATACTAATGCTCTCTAGCAAGGGCCCATAGTGCAAAGCTAGAGATGCAGAGTACATGCTGCAGGTTGGTTAGAAGAAAAAACTGGCTGTGGAAAGCCAGCAGGTAACCAGCTATTCTGCCAAGGACAAGGGGCGAAGAATAGAAGTTAACCAACCAGACTGTGATAATAGGGTTTCCCAAACGAGGTTGATAACCTGTTGGGGACTTAGCAGTGAGGCTAGGAGGATAGCTAGTGGAGGGGAATCCCTGGTTGTGTGGTGAACAAAACCAGTGGCTTAACCACTAGGAATTGCTGTATCTGCAGCAACTACCAGGGCAGCGTGGAAAATTTCTTTTCCCTCTTCCTTTTTTAAATTGGGAAAAAGAAACAACAGACATGGTAGGACTTCCTATTGTCTGATGAGCTGCCCTAAGGTAACAAGGGGGGGAAACAACTCCAGAAGGGAGAATCCCCCGGTAGAACAGGTAGAGGACCATAGGGGCTTACCCGTTTAAAAGAGTCACTCTTACAAACCAAATGCTGTAGTAAGAGGGAGGTAAGACAAGTTGCAAGAGACCGACTATGGAGGAAGTCTCTGACAGATGAGATGATACATGACAGTACAGGGAAACAACTGTCTATTGATAATTGTTACCTCTCTTTCCTCCAAGAGGAAGAGGAAAATCTGTGAAGTATGGGCATGAGCATCATAAAGACTTTTAGAGTTAGAGAAAAGATGTCTCATGAAGAGATATCTAGGTTAAGATAAATTTAGTGCAGATACTGCAAGTGAAAAGAAGCAGACTGCCACCCTAACCACCAACCAAGAGGGACAATGATCTATTTGAAACCCTGCGACTGCTGGGTTTGTTGACCCTGTTGAGGTTGTGGATTCTTCAGACCAGGGCGATGTTTCCCCTGTTTGGGAACATCTGTATGATGGGCAGATGAGGGATTAAACCTTCTCCCCCTAGGGGAAGAAAGTTTGGTAGGACATTTCCTACCTACTGGGAAAGAAGAAGGCGTAGAACAGCCTCTGGAAACAGGAAAGTCAGTGGTTAACTGAGCTACCTGGAGTAAAGACTCCTTGTTGAAGAGATTTTCTCCAGTGCAAGGAGTATTTCCCAGTCTGTCTTGTGCCCATTTGTCGAAGTCTGAAGCTTGGAGCCAGGCTTTACGTCGTGCCCCTATATCTATAGCAGAAGTCCTGCTAACAGACTCGAAGGAGTCTAGGGAAGCACGAGTAAGAAACCTAGAGATATTTTGAGCATGACTAATTAGTGAGGAATAGTCTGCACTCTTGGACTCTTGAAGAAAAGGAGTCAAAAGATGCAATTTCTTTGTGACCTCCTCAAGAGATAGACCCATATAAAAAATATATGAGAGAATTCTTGCTGAAAGCATAGATGTCTGGAAGGTTTGACGTCCAAAGGCATCTAGTGTCTTAGACTCACGACCCGGCGGATAAGAAGAGTGCTTTTTAGTACTCTTCACCCGCCTCATTGCTGATTCTACCACAATGGAATGATGAGGAAGTTGAGTCTTTTGAAATCCTGGAGAGGGGGGCACCTGATATAGAAGATCAGTTGCTCTGGAAGGTGGGGGTACCTTTAAAGGAGCTTCCCACATTCGTAGAAGGAGATCCTGCAAGGAATGATGCAAAGGAAGCATTATGTTCTCCTTTGCTTTGCTAGGAACAGAGAGGGATTCTGTATTCCTTTGTGTAGGATCCTGTCCAGGAATAGGAATGGCAAGTGATTTTGCCATATCCAGGAGGAAAGCCCGAAAAGAAGGATCCCCAGAGGGAACTTCCTTTGGATAGGCTAGATCTGATGAAGAACTAGCGTTGGCACCGAGGGATCTATCCAAGTATATAGGAATAGAAGATCCTGAACGGTGCAGTATGGGATCCTTAGAGGATGGTCGCTGGCACTGCAGGTCAGGACCAGCGAAAGTCGGTAACACATCGTCCATGCTAGGGATCGATTCCAAACTCGGCATCGAGGGAAGCGAGCCTGACGAGAGAAGCATGGAAGGCACCGACAGCAATGGTAATGTGGATATCGGTACCGACTTCGGTACCGTATCTGATACCGGTGAATGAAGGCCAGCCGGTGGCAACTCTAACGGTATCGGAGGAACCGAGAGTTGCGGATCCGAATTATCGGAACCGAGACTTCGGTACCAACGGGAGTCGGTACCAAGGCAAGTCGGTACCCACTCCTCCAGACTGGAGATCGATTCCAGACTCGGCTTCGAAGGAAGTGAGTCTATTGATGCACGTCTGGAGGGTACCGACGTCGGTACTAGTATCGGTGCCAGTACAGATACTGGAAGGTCGGTCTGGAGCGTATCCACCGGCCCGCAGGTACCAAGGACGCCAGACGATGATCCTTGGTGAGGAATGTTTCATCCAACACCAGTGCCAATGCCGGGGTATCTGTACCGCTCGAAGCGGATGCCACCACTGGGCATGGCTCAGGTATGTTCTGTGAGGGGTGAACCTCAGGAACAACCTGAAATCCCACACAGGCTTTGGAGGCCGAAGACTCCCACCGGGGTTTTGAAGCCAGTGGATTCTCGAGGACAAGACCATAGGCATCTCTATGCTGTGCATTTGAACTGCCGCTGGAGGACTGCCTAGTCTTAACAGACTGTTTTTGGGTTACCTGATCCTGTGTAGAAGATATGGTCGGTGCCCTGAAGTTGGATGGGGACCGCGTGTCGAGGGGAACTCGATGTTGAGAACTTCTTCTCACAATACTATTGCCCGAGGGCTCCGGAGGAAAATGGTCAGGACCCAAGCAGGTTAGACACCAATTGTGAGTGTCTAAAAATAAAGTTGTACCGCCACAGTTTGTACATTTCTTGGGGAAAGTGGATGGCGGTTCCATGAAGGAAAATGGAGAGGCCTAGAAGGCCTGAGAAACCGTGAGACACTGAGGAAGAAAAATATTCCTTAAAAAGGAAAAAATTTACAAGAAAAGAAAAAAGTAACACCGGTGGTACCGGTGGCGTCGAGGAAGGCAGCCGTGACCACAAGAAAACTAAAAAAGAAAAGAAGAATTTTCTGCGGTGACAGGAGGACGTCCTGCCGGCTCCGTGGAAAAACGAAAACTGAGGAGAGGCAGGTGGGAAGGCAGGAAGGCAGCACGCAGGCGTGGTGGGATGCTTCCAAAGGCTTTCTGATTGGACGCTGGGAAGGTTTCCTGCGCAGACTCCGTCGATACCAACGTACCCATATGTGAAGACTCATTCCTGCTTGTTCCTGGAGATCTATGCTTTCTCCGTGGACAAACATAAAAAGTCTTTGCGTATGGGAATCACTAGCTATAAGCTGCCTTGAACACAAAAAAAAAGGGGGAGAAAATGAAGAGCCTAATTCAGCTTCATAAAATATATTTTTGTTGGCAAAAAGCCTTTAACTTTTTTTTGGGGGGGGGGGATGGGGTGTTAAGGTAGCCTGAACAGAAAGAAATGAGTCTAAAGAGGTGGAGTTAGATTCTACTCCCCAAAAAGATTATGCAATAAAGACTGACTGAATCTGCTGGGGTGTCGTGAATTCCCATCCAAACAGTACTGACAAATGAAGGTGTGAACTGAAGTTCACGTTACAGCTTTACATCTCTTTTCCATGAAGACAGAGTACAAGTTTGCAACAGACACAGCCATGGCTCTGACATAATCAGCTGTAACATGACCCTCAAGGCTGAGGCCTGCCTGGTCATAAGTGAAAGACAGCAGCCCCTAGCTTGCTGGGGTCAAAAGAAACAAAAAGTTGGATAGATTTTCTATGGGCTTTCATCTGTTCCAAGTAAAAAGCTAAAAGCTCTTTTATAGTCCAACATATGCAGCACAGCTTCCCCTTTGTGAGAATGAGGTTTTGGGAAAAATGTCTGAAGGACAACTGACCGCTTAAGATGGAAACCTATAACCACCTTTGGAAGAAATTTGGGAAAAGTATGAAGTACCACTCTGTTGTGGAAGAATTTTGTGCAAGGTGGATAACTATTATGGTCTGAAGCTCGCTCTCTGTGAAATGCTGAAGTGATCGCTAACAAGAATAAGACCTTACAGGTCAAGAACCTCAGAGGACAGGAATTGAACAGTTCGAAAGGAGCTTTCGTCAGGTGTGTGAGCAGCACATTGAGGTCCCAAGACACTGCGGATAGCTTGAGGGGGGAGTATGAATAGAAGCAAGCCCCACATGCAGCAGACAACTAAGGGCTGTACACAAATAGGTTTATCTTCTCTGCCAGGATGGTAAATTTCAACTGCACCGAGATGAATCCTTACTGAGTTGGACTTAAGTCCCGATGTTGAGAGATGTAGAAGGTATTCAAGCAGCGAAAGGATCAATGGACCCACACCAAACAGCAAACCTCTTCCATTTGAAAGCATAAGATTTCCTCCTCGAAGTCCTCCTGGAAGTCAAAAGCTGACCGGGGAATCAAGGTCGAGGTCCCTGCAGTCTTGAGGTGCGTGCTAGTGGGGCCGGGCATCAGCACCAGCTGGGCAGCGAGGAATGCAGAAACGCTGCGTTCCAAGGGTGGTATTCGGGCCTCCCACTCAGGAGTGGGGCTCTGTGACATCGATGCCGGGGTGACCGGGTCAGGTGTTGAGGAGGAGAGGGGGTCCTCGCTGGGATGACCCTCGAGAGACCTCGGCGCCTCCATATCAGTTCGAGGTACCTTACTGGGCAGCTCCCTCTCCAACTCCAGAGACTGCTGAAGGGGGCTGAGAGACCGGGTATGTGACCTCTCACGCATGCCTGGTGCCCCTGACAGTCTTCAAGGCCTTCTTCTTCTTCAGTTCATGTTCAGGTGACCCTTGGTCGGTCTGCCGTCGGGCCAGGGGAGGAGCCTTGGGAGACTCCAGAGCTTGCAGGACCGAAGAGCGGAGGCTATCAGGGATACCGGGGCTGCCTTACGGAAGAGATAGCGTAGTTAATCACCTGTAACATGTGTTCTCCAGGGACAGCAGGAATCAGTCCTCACTTATGGGTGACGTCAGCACCACGGAGCCCGCGCGGAGCAATTCCCCAGCTTTCAAAGAAAGCCTTTGGGATTGCTTCCACGCATGCATGGTCCTCTTCCTGCCCAAAGGTGCCATCTTGCTCAGTCAGGTCCCATAGCTAGAGCCCTACTAAGCAGATGGCAAGGGAAGGATAAAAACAGCAACTCTTCAGGAAAGGTGGGAGGGTAGTGAGGACTGATTCCTGCTGTCCCTGGAGAACACCTGTTACAGGTGAGTAACTACACTTTCTCCAGGAACAAGCAGGAATTCAGTCCTCACATGGGACTCCCCAGCTACAGGCTACTGAACCTGTAACCAAAAAACGCCTCTGCGAGGCCGTGAGCAGAAGCCAATGCCCGAAGGAGCCAGAGTCCTTTGGCCCCCGGGGGCTAAGCTCTCGGTAGCCGCCAAAGAAGGGTCGGAGGGCAGGAGTTGCTTATACCCTGAACAGATTACGGAGTACAGCCTGGCCAAAGGCGCTGTCACGGCGGGACTCCCTCTCTAGGTAGCAGTGCGAAGCAAAAGTATTCCCTGAAGACCAGGTCGCAGCCTGGCAGATGTCCGCCAGCAGCACTTAGCGCAGCGAAGACACCGATGCCGGCTTGGCATAGTCGCCATGCGTGTTGATCTGTAGATCCAGTGTGGCCCCAGCCTTTGTCTGGGGAAAGGCGATGCAGTCCGCCACCCAGATGGCGAGGGTGCACTTGGTAACTGCCAGCCCCAGGCGGTTGGGATCATAGGCAACAAAGAGCTGGTAGGACTTGCGATGATCTCTGGTGCACTGCAGATAGAAGGTGAGAGCCCTCTTTCAGTCGAGAGTATGCAGGACCGCCGATGCTCGGGTGGCATGAGGTCTCAGAAAGAAAGTCAGCAATACTGATTAAGATGGACATCCGAGACCACTTTCGGAAGGAACTTGGGGTGGCAACAAAAGACCTCCCTATTCCCATAGAAGTTGGTGTAGGGGGCCTCTGCCGTGAGGGCTTAAAGTTCGCTGACTAGCCGTGCCGAAGTTAGCAGCACCAGGAAGACCACCTTCCAGGACAGATGCCAGAGCGAGCACGTCACCAATGGCTCGAAAGGTGGCCGCATGAACCGCATGAGCATGACGTTCAGGTCCCATTCCACTGGTGGGGGGCTTGGAAATCAAGAGGCCCTGGCTGAAGTGGGAGACCAGAGGTTGGCCCGAGAGGGGTTTACCCCCAACAGGGAAATGATTGGCTGAAATGACACTCAGGTGAACCCTAACATAGTTGGATTTCAGCCCCAACTGCAAGAGGTGGAGGATGTACTGGAAGAACCACCGAGTGGGGCAAGAGAACGGGTAGATCTGGAGCTCAGAGCACCACGCCAAGAAGCACCACCACTTCAGGGCATAGCCCCATCTCATCGAGTCCTTCCTCGACGCAAGAAGGACTTCTTCAATCTCCTCTGGGAGATGCAGTGAGGCTAAAGAGACCCGTTTGGCACCAGAGATAGTGAGGCCAAGTTCAGGTGGAGCACCTGTCCCTCCTCCTGCATCAGCAGGCCTGGGGCACTGACCAGGGGAACCGGAGGCTCCGCCGAGAGCCGGAGCAGAAGCGGGAACCAGGGCTGCTGAGGCAACGACAGGGCCACAAGGATCACCGAAGCTCGGTCCCGCTGAATCTTGTGGAGGGTCCTTGCGATTAGGAGTGGAAAGGAATGCATACAGAAGCCCGGAGGTCCAGTCTAGGAGGAACGCATCCATGGCCACCATGCTGGGGTACGGCATCAGCCCACAAAAACAGGACAGCTGTGTATTCACTGGGGTAGCAAACAGGTCTATGGACGGAGTCCTCCACCGGCGGACTAGGTGGAGAGCCACCGCTGGACTCAGGCGCCTCTTGTGCACCCGAAGGAGCCTGCTGAATCTGTGAGGAAATTGTTCTGGCCCGGGAGGTAGACAGCCTTTAAAGGTCATGCCTTGGTGCACCGCAAAAGAGCAGAGAAGGACTGACTCCCAACAAAGGAGGCGGGAGCCCGTTTCCCCTTCCTTGTTTATGTAGAACATTACAACCTTTTTGTCAGTCTGCACAAGCACCGACTTGCCCTTCAGTTGGCACTCAAAGACCTTCAGGGCCAACCTGACTGTCTGGAGTTCAAGCAGGTTGATCTGCTGTGGAGACTCCTCGGGTGTCCACTGCTCCTGGGTGCGTACACTGCCACAGTGGGCACCCCAGCCCAACAGCAAGGCATCGGTCGTCAAGATAAGCTCGTGCTGCTAAGTCTGGAATGGCATGCCCCGAAGGAGGCTTTGGGGATTCTGCCACCAAGCCAGGGAACTAAACAGGCTGCGGGAGACCCGGACGGGGTCCCAGAGATGTCCAGAGGCTTGGGCCCATTGCACCCTGAGGCACCATTGTGCTGCCCGCATGTGCATGCGGGCGTGGGGGACAACATGGACAGTCGAGGCCATGTGCCCCAGGAGACGCAGCATGGCCCACGCCAAGACCCTTGTCCGGCCTTGGAACTCGGCCGCCAGGGCGTGGAGCCAATCCGTGCAAGCTTGAGAAAGAAAGGTGGTCACCCAGTCTGTGTCGAGAAGGGCACCGATGAACTCCAGAGTCTGCACCGGCTCGAGGTGGGACTTGGAGTAATTGATCAGGAAGCCGAGGCGCTTGAGGGGGGGTTGTGCACGACACCGAGAGGCGAGCCTCCTCCACCGATGTGTCCGTGATGAGCCAGTCGTCTAAGTGAAAAGCGGGATATAAATGCAGCTAAATAAATAAATAAATAAATAAGTACGCCATGCAGCCGGAAGTGAGCCGCGGCCTATGACAGGCACTTGGTGAAGACTCGCGGGGCAGACACAAGCCCGAAGAAGAGCTCCCTGTACTGATAATGCTCTCATTGCACCCTGAAATGCAGGTACTGCCTGTGCTTGAGGTCAACCGGGATACCAGCGTAAGCATCTCTGAGATCCAAGGAGTATAACCAATCGCCCTGCCACAGGAAGGGCAGCAGGACGCCAAGCGATAGCATTCTGAACTTCCCCACACCTGAAACTTGTTCAGGTTCTTGAGATCGAGGGTAGGACGCAGGCCCCCGCCCCCCCCCCCCTGTCCTCTTCGGGATGAGGAAATACCGGGAGTAAAATCCCCAACCTTGGAGGTGCAGTGGGACCCTTTCGACCGCCTGCTGGCCGAGGAGGTTGTCGACCTCTTGCTGCAAGCAAGCCTGGTGCAAGGGAAGCAGAGTAGGCTCTGCTGAGGAGAAGGGAGTCTGTCCAGACAAAGGTGATAACCGTCCCGGATCACCTGGGAGGACCCAGGTGTCCGATGTAATGGCAGCCCACTCGGGGGTGAAAAGGGACAGGCATCCTCCCACTGGCGGAAGTGCCACCGGGGGGGGGGCGAGAGGCTATGCTTTTGGTGTCAAAACCCCGGAGCCGGCTGGGGTGGTGTTGGCAGTTGCGCCCTTTTGGTTTCCGATGACCCTGAGCCCTCCCTTTTCCCTGAGCGCTGGTCGTCGGCGCCGGGGTAGGCGGGTAGGGTGGGTATCTCTGGTAGGGAAGCTATGCTTCTTCTTCCACGGACGAGAAGAGGTTTTACGAGAGAGATAGGTGCGAGTCACGAACTCCATCTCTATCTAGGCTGCCTTTTTCTCCATGGGCTTGCCAAACAGCTTCTCGCCAAGGCAGGGGACGTCCAGGATCTTCTCCTCGACCCACTGTTCCAGGTCCGAGGACTGGAGACACGCTTGGCGCAGAGCCCTGATGCCAGCCACTGCCATGCGGACAGAGGACTCGAAGTCATCATATGCGGCGGGGGAAAGGTATTTCAAGCAGTCTACAACCGACCTCAGCAGGGTCTGGAATCTGAGGAGGTGTTCACCCCCAAGGTCTGCAGAGAAACCACCGAGCTCTTTGGCGAGGTTGCGAAGAAACATACCCATATTTAAACATGACGCCTATGTGTAAATAGTGTGTAAATAGTTACCCCTTGTTATCCAAGTTTTTTTAGTACCCGTTCTCTGTAAACACCGAGCGGCTTGCTGCCCTGCTGTATGTAAACCGCACTGATGCCGAATAGCGCGGTATATAAGAGTCTGTAAATAAATAAATAAATATACAGATGATACGCCTGGATGAGGTACGTCAGCATGGATCCCTGGTATGCCTTGTGCCCGAGGGCGTCGAAGGGCAGGGAATCCCTGCCCGGAGGGAACGAAGAGTGTGACTTCGGGCTCTTCTGCTTCTGCATGACTAATTCAACCACCATGGAGGTATGAGGAAGTTCAGTCTTCCAAAACCCCGGGCCCGTACTGGACCCTGTACATGGCATCGAGCCTTTTGCTGACGATGGGGAACGAGACGGGTGTTTCCCACATGTGGAGGGGCAGCCGCAATAGGATGGGCGGCACAGGGACTGTAAGAGACTCCCTAGGTGGAGACTCATATTACTAGATGTCAAGCTCCTCCGCCCTCGGGTTCCTCCTCTGTCTGCGTGGGCAGATTGAGGGCCCGTGCCATATCCTGCACGAACACCAAAAAAAAGGTGTCCTCCGGAGGAGACTGCCTTCGCACGGAGGGCGGGGATGGGTAAGAAGGAAGATCCCTATGGGCACGGGTCTCCAGGGATGTGTCCCCGTCTGACTCCCAGCCTGAGACAGCCGAGAAGGACTCGGAGTTGGGCTGATCCCCATGTCCGGTGGCCAAGGCATGCTTGGAGATGTAGCACTGACTCTGGAAGACTTCGCACCCGAGGAACGGGATGACAAGCGAGACTGGTGCCGAGGACCCTCACAAGGACCACAGCTCTCGAGGGTTTCCCAAGGTGGTATTCGGTATCCCCATCGGGGGACCCTCAGTCTCAAGGCACAGGCCACCTGTGCTGGGCAAGAGCCTGATGGACAGGGCCGGCCCGTCCATTGAGCAAGAATGTTTTTTGCACAGGGCCCCGCGTTTCAGGGGGTCCCGCACAAAAAACATCTTGCATCGGCAGCTAGGTTTAAAAAATACAAACCAGCTGCTGCTGCTGCCGCCGGGCAGCGGCAGAATCGAGCATCCCGTGGGGCCCCCCCTGCTCTGCAGTGTCCTCCATGCAGCCTCAGTGTTGGCTGTCAGAGCCGCGTGAAGAGAGAGCTTCTCCTCTCACGGCTCTGTTAATCCCGCCACGGGGCTGATGGGATTTCCAATCAGCCCCGCGGCAGGATTAACAGAGCCGCGAGAAAGGGAAACTCTCCCTTCGCGCGGCTCTGAAAAGCCCGCGCTGAAGCCGCATGGAGGACACTGCAGAGCAGGGGGGCCCCGCGGGATGCTCAATTCTGCAGCAGCCGGTTTTTGTTTTTTATTTTAACCTAGCTGGGCTGATGGGGGGGGAGGGGGTTAGGACTGGTAATGGGCTATGGGGGGGGAGCTAAGACTGGAAGTGGGCTGATGGGGGGGTTAGGACAGGTAATGGGCTATGGGGGGCTAAGGCTACAAGTGGGCTGATGGAGGCATTAGGACTGGTAATGTGCTATGGGGGGCCTAAGACTAAAAATGGGGTTATGGGGGATTAGGACTGGAAGTGGGCTGATGGGGGGCTTAGGACTGGTAATGGGTTATTGGGGGGGGCTAGGACTGGAAATGGGCTGATGGGGGGGTTATGACTGGTAATGGGTTATGGGGGGGCTAGGACTGGAAATGGGCTGATGGGGGGTTAGGACTGGTAATGGGGTGATGGGGGGTTAGATTGGAAGTGGGCTGATGGGGGGCTTAGGACTGGTAATGGGCTATGGAGGGGCTAGGACTGGTAATGGGCTGGGGGGGTTGCTAGGACTGGAAATGGGCTGAGTGGAAGGGGGGCTTGAACTGCAAATAGCTGATGGGGACAGGGGCTTGGAATGGAAATGGGCTGAGTGGAAGGGAGGCTTGAACTGCAAATAGCTGATGGGGAGGGGGGCTTGGAATGGAAATGGGCTGTGAGAGGGAGGGAGTTAGGACTGGAAATGGGCTGAGGGGGGGGCTAGGACAGGAAATGGGCTGATGGAGGGGCTAGAATAGGATTGGAAATGGGCTGTTGGGGGTGCTAAGATTGGAAGTGGGCTGTGGTGGGGGCTTGAATTGAAATGGACTCATGGAGGGGCTAGAACTGGAAGTAGGCTCATGGGAGGCTTGGATTGGAAATAGGCTGAGTGGAGGGGAGCTAGGATTTGACATGGGCCGATGGTGGGGCTAGGAAAGGACTAGAAATGAGCTGATGGGGGGGCTGGGATTGGAAATGAGCTGATGGAGGGACTCGGATAGGACTGGAAATGGGCTGATGGTGGGGCTAGGATAGGATTGGAAATGGGCTGATGGGGGGCTAGGACTGGAAATGGGCTGATGCAGGGACTAGAAGGGAGCGGATGCTGGGTGGGGCTGGAACTAGAAGGGAGCTGATGTTGGGGGAGGATTAGAATGGGATGGAGCTGGGAGAGTGAAATGGAGAGGGAAAAATATTTTGTGTGGGAGGGAAGACAAATCTACAATTGGCCGGATATTGGGAGAGTAAGCGGGGATTGAGGATGGAGGGGTAAAATTTGAGTGGATGAAATAGGAATGAGGAAAGAGCAAAAGGAGAAAGATTAGTATGTTAAAGCAGATGTAGAGAGAGAATGGAAAAAAACTAGAAGAGAGAAGAAAGGACAAATGGACAGCAGACGATGGAGAGTTAGCAGAAGACACAAAGAAACCAGAAGAAAGTGGCTGGAGCAATTGCCACTGGAAAAAAATGCACAAAAGGTAGAAAAATATCTCTTTATTTTGAATTTTTTAACTGGAATATGTCAGCTCTTGGAAATGTGCATCATTAATGTCTGCGCCTTGTTTAGTACAAAAGGAAATTAATTTCTGGTTTTATTTCTACAGTGTTGTACATTCCAAGTTTGGCTTTTGGGGTTCCCAGTTTAATTATTGTCTTCTTGTTTCTAAATTGTGATTCCTTGTTTGGTGATGGTCTATGTTCTGCATGTGTATCTGAGCTGAGGTGTTCTGTTTATATAATTCCTATTTGACATTGCCACTTGTTCTCTTTCCCCAGTAGGTCATGTATTGTTATTCTCTGAAATGTATTGATTTAATATTTGCAGTGCTGCCTTTTGATAGGTAGGGTATGGTGCTTTGTGAGTCCTGGTAGTGCTATTAGGATACGGCGGGTTTGCTGTGGGTTCTAAATGGGCAGTGTTTTTAGTAGTTCCTAATGTGCCTGGCGGTTGGTACTGGATTATAGTAATGTAGAAATCTTTTAGTCTTTCTTTATCCATATACTCATTAAGAGGCATGTTTACTAAAAGTTAGTGTATGGTAACATTACGCAAATATTTATGCAAATGAGGCACCTTATGCAAATGAGGCCCCACACCGAGTCTCCGCACATGGCCCCGCACCCCCCTTGGGCCACCCCTGCTGATGGGCAACAAGGAAGACAGAAACGCTGCGCTCCAGTGGCAGCATATGTGCCTTCACTCAGTAGTGGAGCCCTGTGACTCTGAGACCGGGGTGACCAGGTCTGGTGTGGAGGAAAAGAGGGGGGTCCTCGCCGGGACGATCCTCGGGAGACTGGGAGCCATCGCCGGAGGCCTCCATATCCGTACGAGGTACCTTTTGAAACTGCTCCTTGTCAGACTCTTGGGTACAACGGGGAGGGCTGAGGGAATGAGCACGAGACTGGTTGCACTTGTCCGGAGCCCCAGACGGCAATTTCGGGGTCGTCTTCTTCATTCACTGCTTCACCTCAGGCGAAACTTGATCGGAGTGATGCCTGGGTAGTGGGGTTGCCGCAGGAGATCCAGCAAGCGGTGGATCGGCAGGGTGGGAAGCCACCGGGGACCCCGGGGCTACCTTAAGGAAAATGTCATCTGACTTCTGCTTATGGCTTAGCAGGGCCTTAGCGGACATTTTCTTACAGAGGTCCAGGTTGTGGTCAGCCCCCAGAAACCGCAGACAACAGTCATGGGTGTCTGTGAGTGACATATTCTTGGAGCATCTGTCACATTTTTTGAAACAGGTGGCCATGGGGGCAAAAATAGCCCGTGAGGTCAAAGACCCTCGAGTCTATCAGTAGGAAAAAAGGGTGTGAAAAGGGCCCAAAGCAAAAAAATTAAAAGAAGGGAGAAAAAATGGAGCTCGCCAGCCCACCGCAGAGGCAGAGGCATAGGGGAGGATTGGAGAGGACTGGTGCAGCCAGAAAGAGAGGCCAAAAGGCTTGTGCATCTGAAGGGCTCTGCGGAAAAAGGGAGACTGAGCAAGATGGCACCTTTGGGCGGGAAGAGGACCACACATGTGTGGCAGCAATCCCAAAGGCTTTCTTTGAAAGCTGGGGAATTGCTCCACGTGGGTTCCGTCGGTGCAGACATCACCCATAAGTGAGGACTGACTTCCTGCTTGTTCCTGGAGAATATCCAGCTTCTGCTTATGACTCTGGATGGCTTTGGAGGACATCTTCTAACAGGTGAAACATAGCTCCGGGTCATGGTCGGCTCCTAGACACCTGAAACAACAGTCATTGCTGTCTGTGAGCGACATATTTTTGGAGCATCTATCACATTTCTTAAAACTGGAGGCCATTGGGGCAAAAAGGACCCCTGCGAGGTCAAAGATCCTCGATGTGGCCAGTGGTTAAAAAGGCCGCGAAGCACGGCAAAAAACAAAAAAAGGAAAACCCACAATACCAGGGACGAAGCAGAGGCGCTTGGGAGGCGGGAAGAGGACCAGCAAAGGCCAATAGCGCAAAAACCAGTTGGAAACAGAGAAGATTTTTTCCGGGGACAAGACGCATGTCCAAAGAGCTCCGTGGAAAAAGGGAGACTGAGTAAGATGGCACCTTTGGGCACAAAGGGGACCACACATGCGTAGTAGTATTCCCAAAGGCTTTCTTTGAAAGCTGGGGAAATACTCCGCACGGGCTCTTTTGGTGCCAACTCACCTATATGTGAGGACTGATTTCCTGCTTCTTCCTGGAGAAAAAACTTTTAACTACGGTGTGAGGATAGTGTCCTCTGGTCTACACGGAAAAACTAAGATGGAGGAGAATCACTGGGAAGGTGGGAAGGGAAGCACGCATACGCGGAGAGATGCTTTTAAACATAGAAATAGGCCATATGGTCTTTTTCTGTCGTCATATCTAGTTTGTCCTTCCAAATCAACTACAACAGTCCCCTTTTTTCCTTTAGAGATCCTCCGTGTTTGTCCCATGCTTTTTTGAATTCAGATACTGTCCTCATCACTACCACCTCCACTGGGAGACTTTTCCACAGATCCACCACTTTCTCCCATAAAGAAATATTTCCGCATATCACTCCTGAATCTATCCCCCTTCACCCTCATCCCATGTCCCTTCGTAGCAGAACTTACTTTCAATTGAAAGAGGCTCTCCCCCTGTACATTTATGCCACAGAGGTATTTAAACATCTCAATCATATCACCTCTATCCCGCCTTTCCTCTAAGGTGTACATATTAAGATCCTTAAGTCTGTCCTCATATACTTTATAATGAAGACCACTAACCATTTTAGTAGTCACCCTCTGTACTGACTCCATCCTGTTTATATCCTTTTGAAGGTGCAATCTCCAGAACTGCACACTATACTCCAAATGAGGTTGCACCAAAGACTTATACAGTGGCACTATCACCTCCCTTTTTCTGCTAGCCATTCCTCTCCATATACACCCAAGTATCCTTCTAGCTTTTGCAATCGCCTTTTCTACCTGTTTAGCTACTTTAAGATCATCAGACACAACCACGCCTAGGTCCTGCTCTTCTTTAATGGACAAAAGTACTTCATCCACTATACTATATAGCTCCCTTGGTTTGCTGCAGCCCAAATGCATGACCTTGCATTTTTTTAACATTAAATCCCAGCTGCCAAATTCTAGACCATTCTTCAAGCTTAGCTAGATCCCTCATGTTATCTACACCTTCCTGGGTGTCTACTCTATTGCAGATTTTGGTATCATCCGCAAAGAGGCAAACCTTACCCGACAGCCCTTCCCCTATATCACTAACAAAGATGCTAAAAAGAATCGGACCAAGGACAGATCCCTGGGGCACACCACTGGTAACATCCTTCTCTTCAGAGTGAGCTCCATATACCTGTACTCTTTGTCGCCTCCCACCCAACCAATTTCCAACCCAAGCAGTAACTTTAGGGTCCATCCCTAGGATGCTCAGTTTGTTTATAAGTCGCCTGTGAGGAACAGTGTCAAAGGCTTTACTGAAATCTAAATACACATATCTAGGGTTCTCCCTCGCTCCAACTCCCTGGTCATCCAGTCAAAGAAATCAATCAGATTTGTCTGACAAGACCTGCCTCTGGTGAATCCATGCTGCCTCGGATCCTGTAATTCACTGGACTCCAGAAACCTCACTATTTTCTCTTTTAGCAGCATTTCCAATAATTTACTCACCACCGAAGTTAAACTAACCACCTGTAGTTTTCAACCACATCCTTACTTCCGCTTTTGTGTAAAGGCACCGCATGAGCCTCTCTGCAGTCCTTTGGCACCACTCCCGACTCCAATGACACATTGAAAAGGTCAGTCAGTGGAGCTGCTAGAACGTCCCCAAGTTCCCTAAGTATTCTAGGGTGCATCCCATCAGCTTTGTCTTCTTTAAGTTGAGCTAGTTTCTCACAAACACAGTCTTCTGATAATTGTTCAAGATGTCCCTCGCTTCTGTTCCTGTTTGTGGGTGTTTTCTGAGGTCCTGCTCCTGGTTCTTCATCTGTGAACACAGAACAGAAATATTTGTTAAGCAATTCCCCTTTATCCTTATCAGACTCTACATATTCCTCGCCTTCACTCTTGAGTCTGATAATACCACTTTTGCCCTTCCTCTTCTCACTAACATCTGAAAAATGTCTTATCCCCCCATTTTATTGCATTGGCTATTTCCTCCTCTTTTTGAATCTTTGCTTTCCTGACTACTAACTATTGGATGCTGGGGAGTGTTCCTGCACAGATTCTGTCTGGGGACTTCACCCATATGTAAAGACCGCATTCCTGCTTGTTACTGGAGCACTGTTCCCTCTAAGCTGTGTGCGTGTGCGCGCGCACACACCTCGCCGAGAGAGCGCACATACTTTACAACAGAGCGCACAAAAATTACAGCTCTGATTCTGAGAGAAAAGAACACAGACATCTTAAAATTTAAAAGTTATGATTGTAATTACTAGAAATTTCCAGCTTCATTTAGTAATCGTCTATTTTCTTTTAATTTGATTAAAATCAATCTGGTGTACATACTGTATTCTGACGTGTAGTCAAATTTTAAAGTATATAACTCTGAGTGTCGTTATGTGGCGCACAAAAATTTAACCTTCCTTCAAAAGCTGCACACAGCTGATATTTTATGCGCACACAGCCTACAGAAAATTAAAGGGAACATTGTACTGGAGATAAATATTTTCTCTTATTAGTCTTAAATGGGCTACCTTTTAGCTTCATTACATATTCCCTAGTCTCTACGTTTTGATGGTGTAAACAACTGATCTATCTTTACCCGTTCCATTCCATTCATTAATTTATAGACCTATCTAATCTCTATTCATTTATGAGGAATGTCTATCAACACAACTATAATTCAAGTATATGCCCTGACAATAACTGCAGAAGAGGATGAAATTGATGAGTTCTATGAACAAGTACAAGCTGAAATTGACAGAACATGAAAACAGAATATCTTGAAAGTCATGGGTGACTGGAACACAAAAGTTGGCAACAAGGAAGAAGGCAAAGTGGTTGGAAAATATGGGCTTGGCAACAGAAATGAAGCTGGAGAAAGAATTCTGCAAGACCAACGATCTATTCATCTCAAACACCTTCTTCCAGCAACACAAGCAGCGACTGTACACATGGACTTCACCCAATGGATTGTACAAAAATCAAATTGACTACATCTGTGGAAGTCAACGATGGAAAAGCTCTATAACATCAATAAAGACAAAACCTGAAGCTGACTGTGGTACAGATCATCAACTACTAGTATGCAAACTCAAGCTAAAGTTGAAAAAGAGCAAACCACTCATGAATGCAGCAAAATATGACCTTGAGAATATACCACTGGAATTTAAAGACTGCCTGCAAAATCGATTTGCTGCTTTAGATACAAATGACAGAGCTCCGGAAGAGTTATGGAATGACATCAAGAAGGCTGTAAATCTCTACAAAAGGGGAAAAAGCAAAAACAGTCAAAATGGATGACGGAAGAAACTCTGAAAATTGCCCAGAAACGCAGAGAAGCTAAAGCCAGAGGAGAAAGAAAGACAATCGCAGAACTCAGAGATTTCCAACATGCAGTAAGACAGGACAAGGAAAAGTACTACAATGACACATGCAAGGAAATAGAAGCAGAAACTATCAGAGAAAGAACAAGATCGGCTTTCCTAAAGCTAAGAGAGTTAAAGAAAAATTCCAGCCTCGAATTGGAATGTTACAAGATGCTCAAGGTTCTATGTTGAATGATGCTGAGAAGATCATGAAAAGGTGGAAAGAATACACAGAGTTTTTATATGATAAAGATCAAGTGGACCAACAGCCACTTTAACCAGTACCTTATGATACAGAACCTTTGGTGATAAAAGAAGAAGTCGAAGCAGCATTGAAAGCCTTATCAAAGAACAAAGCACCAGGCATTAATGGCATTCCCATAGAAGTATTATAGCAATCTGATGCAGCTGTTACTATACTTACAAGGCTCTGCCAAGAAATTTGGAAGACAACATCATGGCCAATTGACTGGAAAATATCTGTGTTTATGCCAATACTAAAGAAAGGTGATCCAATTGACTGTGGAAATTATTGCACAATTGCTCTGATCCCACATGTCAGCAAGATTCTATTGAAGATTACTGAACTACAACCATACCTGGAACAAGAACTACCTGAAGTGCAAGCAGGGTTCAGGAAAGGGAGAGGAACGAGAGACATCATTGCGGATGTGAGATGGATCCTTGAAAAGACAAAAGAATGCTTTATCGACTACATCAAGGCTTTTGACTCTGTAAACCATGAGGAACGCCACATTAAGCAGCATGGGTATACCAGAACACCTGATCATTCTCTTGCACAATCTGTACATTGATCAAGAAGCAACAGTTTGAACAGAACAAGGAGAAACAGAATGGTTTAAAATAAGCAAAGGTGTACGACAAGGCTTTCCCCCTAGCTATTTAATTTATATGCAGAACAAATCATCAGAGAAGCAGGACTGTATGAAGATAACAGAGGTGTGAAGATTGGTGGAAGACTCAACAACCATCGCTATGCTGATGATACTACATTATTGACTGAAAGTGACGATGATCTGAAAATTTGCTTCTCATGATCAAGGAACATAGTCTTAATATGGGCCTGCATTTTAATGTAAATAAGACACAGATCATGACAAATGGCAAAATCAATAAGTTCATCGTTGAAGAAGAAGAAATTGAAATCATGGACAACTTTAACCTACTTGGATCATCTATCAATAAAGAAGCAACAAGCAATCAAGAAATCCTACGACGCATTGCTCTTGGCAGAATGGCTATGAAAGACCTAGACAAGATTCTCAAGAGCAGAGATGTCTCTCTCCATACAAAGATTAGACTCCTTCAAGCCTTGGCATTTTCAATAACATCAAATGGCTGTGAAAGCTGGACAGTGAAAAAAAGATAGACAGGAAGAAAATTGATGCCTTTGAATTATGGTGCTGGCAGCGAATACTGCATATACCATAGACTGCCCAAGAACAAACCAGTCAGTACTAGAGGAGATCAAACCTAAGGTTTCTTTAGAAGCTCAGATGACAAGACTTCGACTTTTGTACTTTGGACACATCATGTGAAGAGAGAGATCATTAGAGAAAGACATCATGCTTGGCAAAAGAGAAGTTGAACGCAAAAGAGGAAGGCTAGCAATGAGATGGATCGATACAATAACAGCAGCTATGGGCTGTCAACAATGAGCTACCTGACTGAAGACCGAACACAGTTTAGGACAACTATCCAGAGGGTCATAAGAACATAAGAACATAAGATATGCCATACTGGGTCAGATCAAGGTCCATCAAGCCCAGTATTCTGTTTCCAACAGTGGCCAATCTAGGTCATATGTACCTAGCAGTTTCCCCAAGAGACACAAGTTCCACAATGCTTGTACTGGGTCAAGCATTGATATCTTCGGTCACTTCTCAATAATAGTTTATGGACCTTTCCTCCAGGAACTTATCCAAACCTTTTTTAAACCCAGCTACACTAACAGCCTTTACTACATCCTCCGGTAACAAATTCCAGAGTTTGATTACACGTTGAGTGAAAAAATATTTTCTTTTATTAGTCTTAAATAGTTTACCCTGTAGCTTCATTGCATGTCCCCTAGTCTTTCTATATTCTGATAACGTAAACAATCGATCTACGTTTACCCGTTCCACTCCGTTCATTAATTTATAGACTTCTATCATATCTCCCCTCAGCCGTCTCTTTTCCAGGTTAAAGAGCCCTAACCTTTTTAGCCTTTCTTCATAGGAGTATCCTTCCATCCCCTTTACCATTTTGGTGGCTCTTCTCTGAACCTTTTCTAAAATCGCTATATCCTTTTTAAGATACGGCGACCAGAATTGCACACAATATTCAAGGTGCGGTCTCACCATGGAACGATATAGAGACATTATAATATCTTTTGTTTTATTTTCCATTCCTTTCCTTATCATACCTAGCATTCTATTTGCTCTCTTGGCCGCCGCTGCACACTGGGCCGAGGGTTTTAACATGGTATCCACAATGACGCCTAAATCTTTTTCCTGGGTGGTGGTTCCTAATGTGGAACCTTGCATCGTGTAACCATAGTTCGGGTTGTTCTTCCCTAGGTGCATAACCTTGCACTTGTCCACATTAAATTTCATCTGCCATTTTGATGCCCAGTCTTCCAATTTATCAAGATCCTCTTGCAATTTTTTACAATCCTCTTGGGTTTTAACAACTTTAAATAGTTTTGTGTCATCTGCAAATTTGATAACCTCACTTGTTATTCCACTTTCCAGGTCATTTATGAGTATGTCAAAAAGCAGCGGACCCAGCACAGATCCCTGGGGTACACCACTATTCACCTTTCTCCAATGGGAAAATTGGCCATTTAGCCCTACCCTCTGCTTTCTATCTTTTAACCAGTTCCTGATCCACAATAGTACACTGCCTCCTATCCCATGACTCTTTAGTTTTGCCAAAAGTCTCTGATGAGGGACCTTGTCAAAGGCTTTCTGAAAGTCCAGATACACAATATCAACCGACTCACCTTTATCCTCCTTCAAAAAAACATAACAGATTAGTAAGACAAGATCTTCCTTGTCTAAAGCCATGTTGGCTGTCTCCCATTAGGTTGTGACTATCTACATGCTGAGTAATTTTATTCTTTATGATGGTTTCTACCATTTTTCCTGGTACTGACGTCAGGCTCACCGGTCTGTAGTTTCCCGGATCACCCCTGGAACCCTTTTTAAAAATTGGTGTTACATTGGCGATCCTCCAATCTTCAGGTATTAGAGATGATTTTAATGATAGTTCACAGATTACTGATAGCAGGTCTGCAATCTCATATTTCAGTTCTTTCAACACCCTTGGATGTATACCATCCTGCCCAGGTGATTTGCTACTCTTCAGTTTATCTAATAGTTGTAAGACATCTTCCCGATGTATCGATATTTCCTTCAATTCTTCCGCACCTTTAAATACCACTTCAGTCATGGGTAACATCCCTACATCTTCCTCAGTAAAGACCGAAGCAAAGAATTCATTCAATCTCTCCGCTATCGCCTTGTCGCCTCTTAGTGCTCCTTTAACCCCTTTATCATCTAATGGACCAACTGACTCTCACAGGTTTTTTGCTACGAATGTACTTGAAAAGGTCTTTATTTCGCGTTTTTGCTTCCGCAGCAAGCTTCTTCTCAAATTCTCTCTTTGCCTGCCTTATCAATGCCTTGCATTTGACTTGCCAGTGCTTGTGCTGTTTCCAGGTTTCGTCGTTTGGCTCTTTTTTTCCATTTCCTGAAAGATGCTTTTTTGGCAACAGCCTCTCTGACCTCACCTTTAAACCATGCTGGCAGTTTTTTGGATTTCCTTCCACTTTCTTTAAAGCGTGGAATACAGCTGGTCTGGGCTTCCAAGATAGTATTTTTCAACAACACCCAAGCTTGATGTACATCTTTAACCTTTGCAACTGCTCCTTTTAGTTTTTTCTTAACTGTTTTCCTCATTTTATCATAGTCTCCCTTTCGAAAGTTAAAAGGTAGTACTGTGGATTTCCTTACTATCCCTCCTCCACTAATTAAATCAAAGGCGATCATGCTATGATCACTATTGCCAAGTGGCCCCAACACCCTTATCTCTTGCACTAGATCTGGTGTTCCACTAAGGACTAGGTCTAATATGGCTTCCACTCTGGTCGGTTCATGAACCAGCTGCTCCAAGAAGCAGTCATTTATTTCTAGGAACTTTATCTCCCTAGCATGTCCTGACGTGACACTGACCCAGTCGATACCGGGGTAATTGAAATCACCCATTATTATTACTGCGCTGTAACTTTTGTTAGCTTCCTTGATTTCTTTGAGCATTTCATCATCCATTTGGTCATTCTGGCCAGGTGCTTGATAGTACACCCCCACTGCCATTGCCTTCCCCCTTTTATATGGAATTTCAATCCATATTGATTTTACAGCAGATTTTGTTTCCTGCAAAACTTTAATCCTTTCTGAGTCAATGCCCTCTCTAACATAGAGCGCAACCCCTCCACCAATTTGATCATCTCTATCATTACGATATAGTTTGTACCCAGGTATCACAGTGTCCCACTGGTTGTCCTCCTTCCACCATGTCTCTGATATTCCAATCATATCTAACCTTTCATTTAGTGCTATATATTCTAACTCTCCCATCTTATTCTTTAGACTTCTAGCATTTGCATACAAGCATTTTAGAGAATGTATTTTATTCATGTTAATTTGGCTATTGTTAGACATGGGTAAATTGGGATCTTTAAGCTCTGTCTGCTCCATACTTGAGGGCATTTGGGCTACTTTACTCTTTTGTGGAACCTCTCTGCTTTTGGTAGTATCCTTCAAGGATACATTCTTCCGAACCATCCGCTCTTGGGCGACTGTCGGTTTTCCCCTAATATCTAGTTTAAAAGCTGCTCTATCTCCTTTTTAAAGGTTAATGCCAGCAGCCTGGTTCCATCCCGGTTAAGGTGAAGCCCATCCCTTCGGAAGAGCCCATCCTTTCCCCAGAATGATGAGTCGACACAGACTCAACGGCACTTAACAACAACAACAACATATATCTCCCCTCAGCTGTCTCTTTGTTCAGCCTTTCCTTATAGGGGTATCCTTCCATCCCCTTTTTACCATTTTGGAGGCTCTTCTCTGTATCTTTTCTGATTCTGCTATATTCTTTTTAAGATATGGTGACCAGAATTGCACACAATATTCAAGGTGCGGTCGCACCATGTAATGATACAGAGGTATTATAATATCCTTGGTTTTATTCTCCATTACTTTCCTGATAATTCCTAGCATTCTATTTGTTTTCTTGACTGTCGCTGCACACTGGGTGGAGGGTTTCAACATATTATCCACAATGACACCCAAATTTTTTTTCTGGGTTGTGGTTCCTAATGTGGAATCTTGCATTGTGTAACCGTAGTTTGGGTTGTTCTTTCCTAGACGCATAACTTTGCACTTGTCACATTAAGTATCGCCTGCCATTTGAATGTCTAGTCTTCCAATTTATCAAGGCCTTCTTGCGTCTTAACAACTTTGAATAAATTTGTGTCATCTGCAGATTTGATCACCTCACTCGTTATTCCGATTTCCAGGTCATTTACGTATATGTTAAAAAGCAGCAGGCCCAGCACAGATCCCTGGGGTACTCTACTATTTACCTTTCTCCACTGAAAAATTGGTCATTTAGCCCTATTCTCTGTTTTTTATCTTTTAACCAGTTTCTGATCCACAACAGTACACTGCCTCTAATACCATGACTTTTTAATTTGGCTAGAAGTCTCTCATGGGGGACTATGTCATAATATATGCCATAATGGGTCAGACCAAGGCCCATCAAGCCCAGTATCCTGTTTCCAACAGTGAACAGTGGCCAATCTAGGTCACAAGAACCACAATGTTTGTACTGTGGCAAGCAGTACATCTTCCAGGTCCCCTTTAATAATGGTTTATGGACCTTTCCTCCAGGAATTTGGCCAAACCTTTTTTAAACCCAGCTACATTAACAGCTTTTTCTACATCCTATGGTAACGAATTCCAGAGTTTCTGGCTTTCTAAAAATCCAGGTACACACTATATCAACTGGCTCACCTCTGTCTACCTGTTTATTCACTTTGAAAGCTTATTACAGACACACACATATGCATGCAATCCCCACCCTCCCCATGATATACACACACATATGAAGCAGGCCCCGAAACTCCCATGACATACACACAGATATACATGCAGTCCAACATTCCCCTTTACAGACACACACACACGCATGCATGCCCAAAGCCCTCAACAATCCCTATAGTAAGTATATGCATACATGCATGAAGCCTTTGACAGCCCCCAAAACACATTCATGCACCCTCCAACATGCTCCATGACACACAGACATATCCATGCATCCCTCAACACTCCCAATGACACGCACACGTATAACCTCCCACCCACACTAGTACCCACCTAGCTCCTGATACTGCCTGGCACTTCCAAATGAGACACACATATGAACACTCCACATCCTGATTCTGGAAATGGGAGAAACACGCCATTATGTTACACTGCTAGTGCATACGTTTCAACTTGTTTGAGTCTACTATGTCATGGGAACTTTTGCATGCAGCAGTTTTCCTTTATAATATATGCTAGTTGCATGAATTATTTACTTGTTTATTTATAAATCACATACTGTACTTTATTATATATAGTTATCTGTAATTTTCCATCTTCCGGAGTTAACAATGCACCATGTAAATCTTTAGATACAGCTGGTTTTTGTAGTATATGCTGGCTGAACAGATCCATTCATTTTACTAGTTTATCCACATGCCACCTTTGGAACATATTGGGGCCCTTTTACTAAAGTGTGATGTAGTTTTACACTTAACGGACCAATAGTGTGCAAAACCATGGCATGTTAGGTGTAGTATCACTGCATTAACTGCTAGGGGTGTGGATAAGATGTTACCATCAATTAACACGCTGCACTATACCCAACATGTGCCAAAATCAGCATGCCCTCTTATAAAATAGAAAGCATATTACTCACCTGTAACAGGTGTTCTCCGGGGACAGCAGGAATCAGTCCTCACATATGGGTGATGTCGGCGCCGACAAAGCCCACGGGATCCAATCCCCAGCTTTCAAAGAAAGCTTTTGGGACCTATACCATGCATGAGTGGTCACCTTCCCAACCAAAGGTGCCATCTTATCTCAGTATAATGACATAGAAAAATAAAACATAAAAAGAAAAAACTCCTCCATGGGGAGGAGGGAGGGTTGTGAGGACTGATTCCTGCTGTCCCCGGAAAACATTTGTTACAGGTGAGTAACTACGCTTTCTATTTTATAAGAGGGCATGCTAATTTTGGCACATGTTAGGTATAGTGCAGCGTGTTAATTGATGGTAACATCTTAGCCACACCCCTGGCAGTTAATGCAGTGGTACTGCACCTAACATGCCATGGTTTTCCACACTATTGGTCCGGTAAGTCTAAAACTACATCACACTTTAGTAAAAGGGCCCCAATATGTTCCAAAGGTGGCATGTGGATAAACTAGTAAAATGAATGGATAATCTGTTCAGCCAGCATATACTACAAAAACCAGCTTTATCTAAAGATTTACAAGTCAGTCCTCGCATATGGGACTCCCAAGCTACAGCCTAATGAAAAAAAACTGTAAAGCCACAGGCGACCCAAAAAGCGAACCATGAAGGGCAGCAGGTGGTGCTGATAGGCTGGAAGTCTGACATTGCTGCAGCAGCATCAAAGATGTAATCCCCACTCCGGTAGCCTGAACATCATGGGAAGGAGGGGAGGAGTTGCATTATTCGTGAAGGGGCCATACTGGACTTGGTGCTTACCAATGGTGAAAGTGTTTCTGATGTTGTAGTGGGAGATCATTTTGCATCCAGTGATCACCAGATGGTGTGGTTCAGTACTAGGACTAGGGCTGTTAGAATCCATTCCAAGGTAAGGATCTTAGACTTTAGGAAGACTAACTTTGCGAAGATGGGCCAATACCTCAGGGAGTCGTTAGTGGGATGGGAACAGCTGGGGGATGTAGAAAAACAGTGGGCAACACTGAAAGGGGGTATTTTAAGGGCAACCAACCTTTTTGTTAAAATGGTAAATAAAGGCAAAAGGAACAGGAGACCGCTATGGTTTTCGAAGGAAGTAGCTGAAAAAGTGAAGAAAAAGAGGGAGGCCTTCATGAAATACAAGAGATCACAGAGAGAGGAAGACAGGCATCTGTATAAGGAAAAACTTAAGAGAAGCTAGCAAAGTAGTCAAGAAGGCAAAGATTCAAAAGGAGGAGGAAATAGCCAATGCAATAAAAGACATTTTTCAGATATATTAGTGAGAAGAGGAAGGGCAAGAGTGGTATTGTCAGACTCAAGGGTGCAGGGGGGGAATATGTAGAAGCTGATAAGGATAAAGCGAAATTGCTTAACAAATATTTTTGTTCTGTGTTCACAGATGAAGAACCAGGAGCAGGACCTCAGAAAACACCCACAAATAAGAACAGAAGCGAGGGACATCTTGAACAATTTTCAGAAGACTGTGTTCGTGAGAAACTAGCTCAACTTAAAGTAGACAAAGCGATGGGACCGGATGGGATACACCCTAGAATACTGAGGGAACTTGGGGACGTTCTAGCAACTCCACTGACTGACCTTTTCAATGCCTCCTTGGAGTCGGGAGTGGTGCCAAAGGACTGGAGAGAGGCTCATGTGGTGCCTTTACACAAAAGCGGAAGTAAGGATGTGGTTGAAAACTACAGGCCGGTTAGTTTAACTTCGGTGGTGAGTAAATTATTGGAAACGCTGCTGAAAGAGAAAATAGTGAGGTTTCTGGAGTCCAGCGGATTACAGGATCTGAGGCAGCATGGATTCACCAGAGGCAGGTCTTGTCAGACAAATCTGATTGATTTCTTTGACTGGGTGACCAGGGAGTTGGACCGAGGGAGAGCTCTAGATGTGGTGTATTTAGATTTCAGTAAAGCCTTTGACACTGTTCCTCACAGGCGACTTATAAACAAACTGAGCACCCTAGGGATGGACCCTAAAGTTACTGCTTAGGTTAGAAATTGGTTGGGTGGGAGGCGACAAAGAGTACAAGTAAATGAAGCTCACTCTGAGGAGAAGGATGTTACCAGTGGTGTGCCCCAGGGATCTGTCCCTGGTCCGATTCTTTTTAACATCTTTGTTAGTGATATAGCGGAAGGGCTGCCTCTTTGCAGATGATACCAAAATCTGCAATAGAGTAGACACCCAGGAAGGTGTAGATAACATGAGGAGGGATCTAGGTTGGACTACTGCAACGTTTTCCTGGCAAATCTCCCAAATTATCAACTTCAAAGATTACAGCGCATCCAGAACACCGCAGCGCGTCTGGTCACCTTTTCTCGTCCATTCGATCATATCACCCCGATTCTCCTCCGGTTACATTGGATGCCCCTTCGCTAACGCTTTCACTATAAATTTTTGATTTTGATTCATCGCGCTATCTATACCTGCAACCCCCTCTACTTAGCAGACTGCATTTCTTTACACTCTCCTCACCGTCAACTTCGCTCAATCCATATTAACCGTCTATCCCTACCTTCACCTTCCCATGCCCATCTGGAACAGACACGCCATTCAGCTTTTTTCTTCCTCGGACCATTATTGTGGAATATGTTGCCAACTCACCTCCGGTTAGAACCATCCTATCCTCAGTTTAAGTCGTTGCTCAAGACTCATCTCTTTCAGAAAGCATTTGACCTCTCCCCTGAGGCCCTTCCCTGAGTATTGCCTGTCCCTGTCTTTTGTCCTGTCTAAAGCCTTACCTTTGTCTTTATGGTCTGTGTTGCCCGGCTGGGCTACTCTGTTTTATGATTTGATATTAGTGTGCTGTGCCTCTGTCCTACTCTGTTCCCCTCTTTCCTGTCTATTTTTTTGGCGTTCTTTTTCTTGGTTTGCAGTGTTTAACCAGTTTTATTGTACACCGCTTAATGTTCTTACAACAGCGGTTTATCAAATGCTGAATAAAGATAAAGATAAAGAAAGCTAAGCTTGAAGAATGGTCTAAAATTTGGCAGCTGGGATTTAATGTTAAAAAATGTAAGGTCATGCATTTGGGCTGCAGCAATCCAAGGGAGCAATATAGTATAGGAGGTGAAGTACTTTTGTCCACTAAAGAAGAGCGGGACCTAGGCGTGGTTGTGTCTGATGATCTTAAAGTAGCTAAACAGGTAGAAAAGGCGATGGCAAAAGCTAGAAGGATGCTAGGGTGCATACAGAGAGTAATGGCTAGCAGAAAAAAAGGAGGTGATAATGCCTCTGTATAAGTCTTTGGTGCGACCTCATTTGGAGTATGGTGTGCAATTCTGGAGACCGCACCTTCAAAAGGATGTGAACAGGATGGAGTCGGTACAGAGGGTTGCTACTAAAATGATTAATGGGCTTCATTATAAAGCATATGAGGACAGACTTAAGTATCTTAATATGTACACCTTAGAGGAAAGGCGGGATAGAGGTGATATGATTGAGATGTTTAAATACCTCCATGGCATAAATGTTCAGGGAGAGAGCCTCTTTCAATTGAAAGCAAGTTCTGCCACAAGGGGACATGGGATGAGGGTGAAGGGAGATAAATTCAGGAGTGATATGCGGAAATATTTCTTTACAGAAAGAGTAGTGGATCCATGGAATAGTCTCCCAGTGGAGGTGGTAGAGATGAGGACAGTAACTGAATTCAAAAAAGCATGGGACCAACACAGAGGATCTCTAAAGGTAAAAAGTGGACTGTTGTAGTTGTTGTTATGGAAGGACAGACTAGATAGGCCATGTGGTCTTTTTCTGTCATCATGTTTCTATGTTTCTATTCCCTGAAAAGGTGACGGAGTACCGCTTGGCCAAAGATGCTGTACCTTCGGGAGGTCTCTTCCAGACAGTAATGTGCAGTGAAGGTGTGCACAGAAGACCAGGTGGCAGCCCGGCACATCTCCAGTAAGGGCACAGAGCGCAGACCCACCACTGAGGCCACCATGGCACGCACATTGTGATCCATCACATGATGCTCCAGAGAGAGCCCCGCCTGCTGATAGGCAAATGAAATGCAGTTGGCCACCCAGCATGCGAGGGTGCACTTGGAGACTGTGCACCCCAGTCAACTGGGGTTAAGAGAGACAAAGAATTGCATTGAGCGGTGATGGGGCTGCGTCCTCTGGATGTAAAAGGACAATGCACACTTACAATCAAGCATGTGCAGAGAGGCCTCCACCCTGGAAGAACGAGGCCTAAGAAAGAAAGTGGGCAACAGCCTTTGACAAGAATTTAGGGTAAGTCCGAAGGACCAGCCTATTTCTGTGGAACCTTGTGTAGGGTACATGTGCCACCAGCACCTACAGCTACTCACACGTCTGGCCGAGGGGAGAGCCACCAGGAACATGACTTTCCAGGAAAGATACTTGAGATGGCAGGTGGCCAAGGATTCAAAGGGTAGAGCCATAAGCTTCCCCAACACACCACACTGAGGTCCCAATCCACTGGCGGTGGACAGATCAGGGGCCGGGAGAGGAGGCAGCCCCACATGAATCTGCCTACCAGAGAGTGCAGTGACGCTGCCAGGCCTTCCACTGTGTAATGGTGAACCAAGATAGCACAGAGGTGTACTTGGACTATGTTGGACTTAAGGCAAGCCCCCGACAAATGCAAGAGGTACCGCAGGATGTCTGGCATTGTGCAGGAGAAAGCACAGTTACTTACCTGTAACAGGTGATCTCTGGGAACAGCAGGAATTAGTCTTCACATATGGGTACGTCGGTACCGACGGAGCCTGCACGGGAATGCTGCCCAGCTTCCAATCAGAAAGCTTTTGGCAGCATCCCTCGCGCCTGCGCAGTGACTTCCCGCCTTCTCCACAGCCTCTCTTCAGTTGAGTTTCAGAGCTGAGACAAAGGCGAGGAGAGAAAAGGAAGAAGATAAAAAAGATGCAACTCCTAGGGGAGGTGGGAGGGTTGTGAAGACTAATTCCTGCTGTTCCCAGAGATCACCTGTTACAGGTAAGTAACTGTGCTATCTCCAGGAACAAGCAGGAATGAGTCTTCACATATGGGGACTCCCTAGCTGGAGATGCCAGGGGGAGATCCCATAAAAATGCAAGTGCCTGGATCAGGGGTGCATTTTGTCTCCAGGAATCCCCGGCATCCAATGTGGGATGGAGGGTAGGAGTTGACAATAAAGGAGCTGTGAGGAAAGAAACAGCATAGCCAAGGACTAGAGGGTTCTACAGACTACAGGAGTCCTTGGTAGATATGATGAGTAGCATTAAAACATATTTAATGTACACTTAAAATATGCAGCTTACCTACTGTATTGTAGGAAGTAGAAAGCATGATGGAGTCTACTGGATAAGCAGTGGCGGAATCTTCAAGGTGACCTTCTCAGTAGTGAGGATGAAGGTCCAGACCTGGAGGTAGTAGATGATCCAGGTGTCAACTGGATAGGATTAGATGTCAGGTCTTCAATGGAAAGCTTTATGGGAAAAGCTGAAAACTCCTTTAGGCATAAGGTCATTAACATTGAGGACTAAAGGAAGAAGACTGACGGAGTTGGAGAACTAGCCCAGTCCTGGCGGGAAGAGGGGGACTGGAAAAACCCCTATTCCCACGGAAAACAGTTGTGTACTCAAAGATAAAGATGTATCTTGAGTGGAGGAGTAGCCTAGTGGTTGGGGCAAGGTACTTCAGGCCGGAAGGTCGGGGGTTCAAATCCCTCTAGAGGACAGCAACCTTGGGCCGGAAGGACTGGGGTTTCTAGTCTCACAGGTGCTCCTTGTGGTCTTGGGCAAGCCACTTAACCCTCCATAGCCCATGTTCCCTGTAAAATAGTTATCTCCAAGTTATAATACCCTGTTCAATGTAATTTCAGTTTGTTCAATGTAAACCGCACTGATGCAGAATAGCGCGGTATATAAGAGAATGTAAATAAATAAAATAAATAAATAAATAAATGTACACTGTTTTTCCTAGCTGGCGAGAGATAGGAAAAATATTGAAGCTTGATGCTTCAAGGACTTAAAGAAAAAATGGAAGATGTTAGCACCAAAGTGGTTATTGGTGCCTAACAGTGTCTGCATCGTAATATGGTATGGGACGTAGGGCGACAGACTGTCTAAAACCTCTAGGAGGTAAAACATGTAGTATAGACAGTAAGGGTGATAGTGTGTAAGACAGACCAACCCTTAAGAAGCCCCACATCAAACACATATATATACGGATATATATATGTGGCTGGAATATATATGTATACATATGTCCAGATGTGTATAATAGGATATGGGTGGTGAAATATATCAAATATATATAGATATATAGATATGATATACCTAAATATATGTAAATTTGTGGGGCATGGTTTAGCATCACCAGAGTAATGATATAGGTATGTAGACATATATGGAGATGCTACATACAAGACAACAGGTTGAAGATACATGTCTACCACCCAGCCCCATAATTGTACATGGGGAATATAAAAGAAAAAGATTCTGCGCTCTACAAGAGGGTGAACCCACTTGGGATATGTACAGAGAATCTATTTTCGTGGATTGAGGGATGCAGGAAGGCAATCTAACCAGATAACCGTGATGTTCGCGTGAGAACAGATGAACATATGAATCTGTACGGAACAAGGCGGGAGTTCCACAGAACACTGACATGGTAGATGTGGAGAAACGCAGAGAAGATACCAGAGGGACCTATGGAGGGACCCAGAGGTAGCATGCGTAAACATCAGCCTTGGATTTTCACGCAGAAGAACTGATATCTTGTGTTAACACCCCAGGCTAGAGGGTGTGGAGAACCCTCACAGGCATGAGAAGGGTTTATAAGTTTTTCCCTACTAATAGAGAAACTTCAGAGACAAGGTCAATGCTCTATAGCAAGGCCCTCATAGTAGAAAGCTTCTCTGAAGACTGCAGAGAGCATTGTGCAGGAGAGCTATGAGATAAACTGACTGAAGTCAGGTGTGTTGCCATATCCTAGGAGATGAGATGGTTAGAATAATGTGAGAAAGCCTAAACGAGTAGGAGGATCCAAGATAGCTTGGAATCACTACTGAGGCTAGACAAAATTTTGAACAAGGGACTGGAACTTGGAAAAAGTACCAGTAATACAATTACTGTAACTCCTGCAGGCAGAGCTGCTGACGGAAACAGCAGAGAGATTGTCCTGTGCCGAATAAAGAAAAACAGACAAGAAAAGAGAGGAGATATCTCTTCTCCCTGTCTGAGGAACGAGCTTGCTAGAGAAGCTTTTCAGTATGGTATCCCTCAGTCAAGGAAAAAACCCGGTTGAGAGGGTGAGCAAGTAATTGGAGGGTGACGTACCCATAGGGTAAGTCAACTGAAGGAAAAAATGTTCAGTTGGGATAGAAACTATCAGGGATAGTTGCAACTGCTCTTCTAGAGAGTAAGAAGAGGAGAAGTCTGTAGTCCCTGAACAAAACATTTCCGACAGGTTAGTACACTGAAAAAGAAAAGCACAGTGAATAAACTTCTAATGTCTAGAAGTGAAGTGCAGGTTACAATTCCCGGCCCCTATGGTTGCTGGGAATGCTGAGACTGGCCAGAACTGGAGGACTTCAGACTAGGCTGAGGCGTCCCTTGTTTAGGTACAGCCGAATGATGGGCAGGAGATGAATGAAACTTTCTTTTCTTAGGGAAAGAAGGTTTGGTAGGACATTTCCTACTCCTTGAAGAAGGAGGTGGCTTAGAATGGTTTTTAGTGGAAGGAGAGTCAGTGGAGCATTGAGCAACCTGACGTAAAGCCTCCTTATTGAAGAGACCTTCTCCTGTACAAGGAGAATGAGCCAGTATAGTTTGTGCCCATCTGCTCAAGTCTGAAGCTTCAAGCCAGGCTCTGCGACGTGCTGCAATGGCAATAGCAGAGGATCTGCTAACGGACTCAAAAGAGTCTATAGAAGCACGAGACAGGAACCAGGATATATTCCGGCTGTGATTGATGAGCAAGGAATAATCAGTAGCCTTGGGCTCTGGTAAAAAAAGGGGTCAAAAGAGACAATTTCTCTGTGACTTCCTGGAGTGTTAGACTCATGTGAAAAATATATGAAAGAATTCTGGAGGCCAGCATAGAGTTTTGGAAGGCCTGACGACCAAAAGCATCGAGTGTTCTTGAAGAACCACCCGGCGGATAAGAAGAATGCTTCTTCTTGCTCTTAACTTTCCTCAGTGCCGATTCCACTACAAGGGAACGATGAGAAAGTTGAGGCTTTTGAAACCCTGGAGAGGGTGGCACCCGGTACCGAACCTCAATGTTTGTAGAAACTAGAGGAAGTCGTAAGGGTGATTTCCAGACCCTCAGAAGGAGATCCTGCAGAGCAGGATGTAAAGGAAGCTTCATATTTTCCATTTGTGCCGGTGAGCCATGAGTAGGATCACAACCAGGGATAGAGATATTAAGAAAGGTTGCCATATCCAGGAGAAAAGCCTGAAAAGACTGATCTCCTATGGGAACCATCCCTGGTAAGGCTAAAGAAAGAGCCTGAGCACCAGAGGACGTACAGGGTACTGCATCAATGCCAGGTATCGGTTCCAAACTAGGCATTGGTGCAAGAACAGGCATCGACATCGATACTGATACAGGATTAGCAGGTGAAGTTGCCATCGGGGACTGCTGCAGTGGTACCGAGATCATGAGGGAGTTATGGCTAGGATCTTCGGAACTGCCTATCTGGAAACGACAGGAGTCGGTTCCGGGATGCGTCGGTACCCAGTCCTCGAGACTAGATATCGGTTTAAGACTCGGCATCGAAGAAAGTGAGACTATCGATGCATGTCGCGAGGGTTCCGACGCCGGTGGCAGTATCGGCGATGCCGATACCACTAAGGCAGCCTGGGTTACATCGATCGATACCGACGGTACCGAGGATACCCGATGAGCACCCCTTGCAAAGGGTAAGGCGGTCCACCTTGATGCCGATGCCAGGGTTATCGGAACCGATCGACGCCGGTACCGTCCCGGAGCATGGCTGAGATTGAGAGAAGTCAATGCGGTGTGTATCGATCGGTCCCGAAGGTACCGAGGATGCCCGATGACGATCCCTGGTGAAGAGTGGAATACTCGACACCGGTGCCGATGCCGGAGGCTCGGTACCGCTTGAAGCGGATACCACCCCCGCGCATGGCTCAGGTATGTTCTGTGAGGGGTGAGCCCCAGGAACATCCTGAAACCCCTTTAACGCTTTGGAGCCCGAAGACTCCCGCAGGGGTAATGCCAATGGATTCTTGAGGGTAAAACCGGAGCCGTCACCATGCTGGGCATGGGATATACCACTCAAGAATTGACTAGTCTTAACAGACTGTTTTTGGGTTACCTGATCCTGTGAAGTAGAGAAACCGGGTACCCTCACTGCCAAGGAAAAAACGGTATCGAGGGAAACTCTAAAAACTGAAGGTTTCCTCACAAAATTATCTCCTGACAAGTCAGGGGAAAAAGGGTCAGGACCCACACAGTTGAGACACCAACTATTGGTGTCTAAAAAGAAACAGGTGTTTCTACATCGAATGCAATTCTTAGGAAAAGAAGGCTCCATAATGAAAAGGCCTAGTAGGCCCAAGAAGTTAAGGCAAAAAACTGAAGAAAAGGTTTCTCAGAATTTAGTCAAAAATCCACCGGCGATACCGGTGGCAGCAGGAAATACAGCCGCGAGCACAAGAAAACAAAAAACTAAAGTAATTAAAGTAATTAAAAAGAAAAGTTTCTGCGGTGACAGGAGGAGGTCCTGCCGGCTCCGCGGAAAAACGAAAACTGAAGAGAGGCTGTGGAGAAGGCGGGAAGTCACTGCACAGGCGCGAGGGATGCTGCCAAAAGCTTTCTGATTGGAAGCTGGGCAGCATTCCCGTGCAGGCTCCGTCGGTACCGACGTACCCATATGTGAAGACTCATTCCTGCTTGTTCCTGGAGATAGGGTCAAGGCCTTCATCCACACACCAGTGCGAAAACTGCGCCACTTAAAAGCATCCATCCATCGCATGGAGTCCTTATGCGAGGCAAGGAGAACAACCTCAACCTGCCTGGATAGGTGGTGATGCGCTATTATTTATTTAGCAGGGTTTTTTTATACCGCTTTATCATTTCAATCAATTGTAACTTAAACTTGGTAATGTACATTGAACAGGGACATTGATAACTTGGATTTTTCTGAGCAATGGAGGGTTAAGTGACTTGCCCAAGGCCACAAGAAGTGCTAGTGGGAATTGAACCCTGATCTCTTGGTTCCCAAGCTAGTGCTCTAACCACTAGGCTACTCCTCCAGTCTCTCAGCATCCAGGCCGTTAGAACCAAGGATGAGAGGTTGGGGTGCAGCAGTGTCCCCATCCTCCTGAGAGAGCAGGTCTGGGATGCTTCCTAGCAGTAGTGGGCCCCTGTGGGACAACAGGGCTATCAGTCATCTGGGCACAATGAAAATGACTGAGGCCACTTCCGCTTGGATCTTGAGGAGAGCCTACGGCACCAGTGGCTTGGGCAGGAACATATATAGGAAACTCCCTGACCAGGGGAGAAGAAAGGCATCCGCCACCTCCTGACCTCAGGCCGGCCTCCGGGAGCAGAGGTTCAGCAGCTGCATGCTGTCTGGACTGGCAAAGAGATCAATCGCGAGGGTCCCCAAGTGCCAGAAGACCACTCCCAGTATGACTGGGTTCAGTCTCCACTCGGGGGCTAGAGGACATGACTCAGGCGGTCAGCTAGCATGTTGTCCTGGCCAGGCAAATATACCACTCTGAGGGAAATGTTCTTTCCTGTCACGAAGTTCCAGAGGCGCACTGCCTCACAGCAGAGATGGTACGATCCTGTGCCCTCTTGCTTGTTGATGTAGTACATTGCCACCTGGTTGTCCATCTGGACCTGGACTACCTGTCCTTTCAGATAATCCTGGAAGACACACAGGGCATGGTAGACATCTCTGAGTTCCAGCAGGTTGATCTGTGAGGCACACTCCTCTGGTGACCACAGGCCCTGTGACTGCAGGTGATCACAGTGGGCCTCCTCAGCCTAGCTTCGACGTGTCTGTTGTGAGGATACGGTGTGCTGGAGGAGCCTGGAAGGGCAGGCCTGCTCTGAAGTTGAGGGTGTCCTGCCACTAGACTAGGAAGGTCATCAGGGATGGCATTGCCAGGATATGGTCCTCCAGATGGATGGAAGCTTGCGTCCACTGGGAGCTGAGTGTCCACTGCACCTGCATCATGTGGAGATGGGCAAATGGAGGCCATATTCCCCAGGAGACGGAGCATTTGTCTGGTGGTCACTGCTGGGCCGCCTTGAATAACCTGGGCCAGGGGAAATAGGCGCTGAGCTCAATTGAGAGGCAGGAACGCCGTCACTTGAGTGGAAATGAGTAGGGCACCGATGAATTCCAGTTGCTGGGTGTGCCACAGGCGAGACTTTGGGAAGACAACAGACAACAGACCAGGAAGACTTATCAGCTAACATCTTAAGAACATAAGATATGCCATACTGGGTCAGACCAAGGTCCATCAAGCCCAGTATCCTGTTTCCAACAGTGGCCAATCTAGGTCATACGTACCTAGCAGTTTCCCCAAAAGACACAGGTTCCGCAATGCTTGTACTGGGTCAAGCATTGATATTCTTGGTCCCTTCTTACCAAGAAGAAAAGCAAACAGTACCTGTGCAATATAGCCTTGATCTGGAATCTCCTCCAAGACAACTTAAGAACCATTTACACTGTACCTGAATTCCGGAAAAGACTCAAAGCCTACCTATTCATAGAACACTTTATAGCAAACACTTAAAGAATATAAAATCCTTGATAAGACATTCCTGATCAACAACTGTAATTCCCCCCCCCTACTGAATCCCACTAATCCTACACTATGTTTTAGTTATATAAGCTGTATAGTTGATTGGATTCACTCTATCCATCCCAGTTTAATGTACTGTAATACTTCATCTGTGACTTGTAAACTGCTTTGACTTAATGATAAAGTGGTATAAAAAAGACCTGTTAAAACTGTTAAATAAATTAAATGGGCAAGTCACTTAACCCTCCATTGCCTCAGAAAAATCCAAGTTATCAATGTCCCTGTTTAATGTAATCCAAGTTTAAGTTTCAATGTAAACCGCTTTGATTGAAATGATAAAGCGGTATATAAAACCTGTTAAATAAATAAATAAATAAATAGGCTCTGGAGCAGTCCTATGGTGCGTTGCGTTGCACTGCACGCCTCCCCCAACATGGTGGCTCAAATGAGCCGGGAAGATAAACACCCCCAGGAGTCTGAGGTGAGTGGCCACGACTGCCAGGCATTTTGTGAATACCCTGGGAGCTAAGGCGAGGCCAAAAGGCAGTACCCGGTACAGATAGTGTCATCTGCCAGTGACAAACTGGAAGTATGATGGTGCCTTTGGTGAATCAGGATGTGGGTGTAGGCATCTTTGAGATCCAAGGAGCATAGCCAATCTCCCTGCAGGAGGTAGGGCAGCAAGGTTCCAAGGGATACCATCTTGAACTTTTCCTTGATCAGGAAGCAGTTTAAGTCCTGTAGATCCAGGATGGGACGGAAGCTCCAGGTCTTTCTGGGGGACAAGGAAGTAGTGGGAATAGAACCCCCTGCCCTGGAGAGGCAGTGGGATGGGCTCCACCGCTTGATCTTCGAGTAAACCCTTGAGCTCCTTTAGCAGAAGCTCCCTGTGCAAGGAATCCACAGGTAATTCCCTGGGGAAGAAGGGAGGAGGCAGGTGGTCAAAGTAGAGGAGATAATGTTCCCCGACCACCTGCAACACCCTGGGGTCTGTGGTAATGCTTGGCCACCAGTGAGCAAAGTGGACCAGCCGTACTCCTGTGAACCCTGGGCCCTGCACCTTCTGGGGGAGGGGGGCTATTCCCAAGGAGTCACCCCTCCCAGGCTGCGGCTGGGGCACTGTTTGGGGTATGGGGGCCTTTGGCTTACGGGGGCCATGCCCCTGGCTCTTGGCCTACTGCTCTGTGGGGGAACACAATAGGCCTGAAACTTGGGGTAGTATCCATAAGTCTTCTTGGTCTTCGGGTGGAAGGACTTTTTCCCTGAAACTTTCTTATGGGAAGGTTCAGACACTTTCTTGGACAACCTGGTTCTGGTCATGAATTCCTTCTCCAGCTCGTTTGCCTTCTCTGTCATGGGTTTGCCAAAGAGAGATTCCCCCCAGGGTGGGACATCAGCTAACTTATCCTGAACCCACTGCTCCAAGTCAGAGGACTGTAGCCAGGCAAGGCCACCACAGCTACCCAAGCCATCAACTTGAAGCCGTCAAATGTTGCCCAAGTTTGAAACTTGGAACACTCCCTGACCGATGACACCAGGCTCTTGAAGTGCTCAAGAGGTGGACGCTTGGAGATACCACCATCCTAAGAAACAGCAATTTTTTTTCTATTCCCCAGTACATGGGTTGTATTCTAGGACAGATGCCATTTGGGTAACAAAAGAGGCAGTGGGGAGAGCTAGGGGGTAGAGATGGACCCGATAACCTGGTCAGACCATGCTCTAGTGGAGGTAAGACTGACAATGGGTGGGGAAGGGAAAGAGTCTCAATTTTGGAGGCTAAATGAATCCCTGCTGGAGGATGGGAGGGTGAGGGAGGCGGTCGAGCGGGAAATAGTTGAGTATTTTAGTTTCAATGACACTGGGGAGGGGCAGAGTGGGGAAGTGTCGGGGAGGGGTTCAAGGCAGTAGTGCGGGGAATTTTGATAAAATGGGGAGTGCAACTGCGAAGGGAGAGGGAGGGAAGGGAAAGGCAATTGAAACTGAGCTTGTTGCAATTGGAGGAACTGGACGCATAGGACAGAAAGAGAACTTATAAGGGCCAAGTGCTTGCAGTTAGGGCACAGGTGAACACACTGCAGGTAGAAGTCATTAGATATCATATGCAGTAGCTGAGGCAAGAATTCTTTGAGGGAGGGAATAAGGCAGGGAGATACATGACACAGTGATTGAAGCAACAAAAAGGTGAACTTAGACTTACCTGCTAATTGTAGTTCCTGGAGGGACTCCAGTCTAGTCCCGGAATCTCTGGGTTGTCAACCTCCTCCAGCAGCTTTGGAGACTAAGAAACGTCATCCTTTTGATGACTCCAGTATAAATAGAGAGGGACCTCCTCTTCACTCCAGTTCTCGTAGTCTCCAAGCAGCTGGAGGGTGGTGAGCCCAGAGATAGGGGGCTCACTAGAGGAACAATTAAGGATTTGTGCTTTAGAGAGTTAGGGGGTAATTAACAGTGTTCAACTTTAAATTTATTTTAAGCTTACTTTTTATTTGGAGTCTGTAGCTTTAAAGTGCTTCAGGGAGGCCCTTCCCTCCTCCCCCCCTCTCCGTTCGGCGGCAGAAGGAGCGGAGAGAGGCTCCGGGAAACCGCTGGTTAAGGGGGTGATTGGAGCTCCGGTTCCCGATCCCCTTTGGCGGGTGAGGAACCGGGAGGTCGACGGCTCCAGTAACCTATTGACAAAGCAGACTCACCGGAGCAACAAGTAAGTAACAACTCATATCCAACAAGTATAAACTAACTGAACTAGTAAGCATTCTGGGAGACCCCTGTTTCATCCGGAACCCCTTACTCTCCTTCAAATCTGGGTAACCCCTCTCAGAGCCGCACCCTCCCCTCCAGGAGCAAAGCGACCTCTAAACCACTGTTCCGAATCAACGCTCCCTGTTGCGACCAGAACCCCCATAAGCATAGCAGTAGCTTACCTGTGAAACCCTGCTTACTTCAGGGTCTAGACCATACCAAAGAACCGGGCGGGAAACGGGACTAGACTGGAGTCCCTCCAGGAACTACAATTAGCAGGTAAGTCTAATTCCACATTCCTGATTGTCCCTCCAGTCTAGTCCCGGAATCTCTGGGTATGTAACAGAGCAGTAAAAAACACATCAACGGGAGGGACCTGTTATCCCCGCCTGAAGCACAGAAGTGCCAAAACAGGTATCTCTCTCCGCCTGCACATCCAGACGATAGTGCTTCTCAAACGTACTTAAGGACGACCAGGTCGCTGCCTTACAAATATCAATCGCCGGGACCAACTTGTATTCCGCCCAGGACGATGCTTGAGCCCTGGTCGAATGAGCTTTCAGCCCTTCCGGAACTCGCTTGCCTTTCAACAGATACGCTGACACTATTGCCTCTTTAATCCATCTAGCAATGGAGGCCTTCGACGACGCCTCCCCTTTCCTTGCACCACCAAAGAGGACAAAGAGCCTATCCGACTTCCTGAAAACCTCCGTCCGTTTCAGATGTTTCTTCAAAGCCCGGCGGACACCTAGCCGATACGACCGCTCCCCCAATGAAGACTCGGGCCCTTTTCCGAAAACTGGCAAAGAGACCACCTGATTCACATGAAAAGGGGATACCACCTTAGGACAGAACCGGCCTCAACACTACCTTCGACTCAGAAAAGGAAAGAAAAGGCTCTCGGCAAGACAAAGCCTGTAACTCTGAAATTCTCCTAGCTGAACAAATCGCTACCAAAAAGACCACCTTGAGAGTTAAATCCTTCAGAGAAGATCTTGCCAAGGGCTCAAAGGGTTCTTGCCCTAGCGCTTCCAAAACTAAGGAAAAATTCCACGATGGAACCACCTGACGACTCGGTGGCCTTAACAGAGACACCGCCTGCAGAAACCGCTTCACATCCGGGTGTACACCCATAGCCACCCCTTTCACCTTCCCTCTATAACAGGCCAGCGCTGCCAGCTGCACCCTCAAAGACGAAGCAGCCAAACCCTTCTGAAATCCATCCTGCAAAAAGGCTAGAATCTGTGGAATCGAAGCCTTCAGCGCCTCCACTTCTCTCTCTGCGTACCAGGCCTCAAACACTCGCCACACTCGTACATATGCCAATGAAGTTGATCTCCTTCGTGCCTTCAGCAATGTCGCCACCACAGCCGCGGAGTATCCCCTAGCTCTCAACCTCGCCCTTTCAAAAGCCATGCCGTAAGCGAGAATCGATCCACCTGGGACATGTGCAATGGACCTTGAGATAACAGGTCTGTCCTGACTGGTAGACGCCATGGGCATTCCACCAGCAGCCTCCTGAGATCCGCATACCATTTATTTATTTATTTATTTATATTCTCTTATATACCGCACTATTCAGCATCAGCGCGGTTCACATAGAACAAAAAATCTCAGTACATTCAACATGCATGAGTTTACAGATAACAAGGGAAGGAACTTGGATAACAGGGGAAACTATTTACAATCTATTTACAGGGGTAATACTACTGCATGGCCTCGTCGGCCAATCCGGCGCTATCAGGATTACCAATCCTTTGTGTCACTCGATGCGCTGAATCACGCGGCCTATCAACACCCACGGTGGAAACATGTATAAGAGCTGCTCCTTTGGCCAATCCTGAATGAGAGCATCCAGGCCTTCTGACATTGTTTCTCGTCTTCGACTGAAGAACCGACTGGCCTTTGCCAACTGAAATGTTGCCATGAGATCCATTACGGGCGACCCCCATCGACGTACCACCGTCTCCAGATGAAGAATCCACTCCCCCGAATCTACCTTCATCCGGCTCAAGAAATAGGCCTCGACATTGTCCACTCCTGCCACATGTGCTGCAGATAGCGCCCCGAGGTTTCACTCGACCCACTCGAACAACTGCTCTGCCTCAGTTTCCAGCGCTACACTGCTTGTGCCCCCCTGTCGATTGATATAGAACACCGCGGTTGAGTTGTCGGAAAACACCCGAATCGCATTCCCGTGCACATAAGGCCGAAGGACCTCCAAGGCTAACGCTACCGCTCTGAGCTCCAGCCTGTTGATGGACCAGCGCTTCTCCCGATCCGTCCATTGTCCCTGCGCAATCCTTCCTTGAAAATGAACTCCCCAGCCCATCAGACTGGCATCCGTTGTCAGGGCTATCCACTCCGGCGTTTCCAAGGACATCCCTTTCTCCAGATTCCCTGGAACCAACCACCAACGCAGCGCCTTCCTCGTCTCCTTTGGGCAGGGCAATGCGTGAGACAGCTCGTCGCTCTGGTGGGATCACTGCCTGAGCAGCGCCCTTTGCAATGGTCTCATATGGGCCCTTGCCCACGGCACCAGCTCCAGCGTTGCTGCCATTGTCCCCAGCAATTGTAGATAATGCCACACCATGGGAAGCGGTCTCTTCAGAAACGCGCGAACCAACTGTCTGAGCCCTATCATTCGATGGCGTGGAAGAAACACCCTGCCAACCGCCGTATCAAACCTTGCCCCCAAGTACTTCAAGCTCTGAGATGGAATCAAGGTACTCTTTTCCGCACTGACTGCCCATCCCAGGCTTTGGAGACAAGCTACCACCTGGGCCGTGGCCTTCTCGCTCTCGTTCTTTGACTTTGCCCGGATCAATCGTCCAGATAAGGGTGCACCAGGATGCCGTCCTTTAGGAGCGCCGCGGCTACCACCACCATCACCTTGGTGAACGTCCTCGGCGCCGTCACTAGCCCGAACGGCAATGCTCAGAACTAAAAATGACCCATAGGCACCACAAACCTGAGAAACGTTTGGTATTCATGATGAATGGGAATATGCAAGTACGCTTCCGCCAAGTCTAGGGAAGTAAGGAACTCCCCTTTCCTTATGGCCACAATGACCGATCTCAACGTTTCCATGCGAAAATGAGACACGCGGAGGCAACGATTTACTCTCTTCAGATCCAGAATTGGACGATAAGTGCCCTCCTTCTTTGGCACCACAAAATAAATGGAGTATCGACCGGAACCGCATTCGTCCAAGGGAACGGGCACTATAGCTTTGAGGGCTACCAGCCTTTCAACTGTCTGCTTGATGGCTTCTGCTTTGGGGAAGGCTTTGCAGGGGGACTGGACGAACGAGTCGGTTACCGGCCGCAGCAACTCCAGAGCCTAACCTTCGGGAACAACTTCCAGCACCCACCGGTCCGACGTTATCTGGGCCCAGGCAGGATAAAAATCTCGCAACCGAACCCCCACCAGTACGAGTTCTACCTGGGCCCCCCTCGCTTCATTGTGTCTTCCGAAGATTCGAGGAGGTGGCAGCGAAACATCTGCCTGCTCCTCGAAACCCCCGAAAGTTCTGACTGTGACAGGGAAAGCGCCCCCTCTGGTTTTGATTGAACTTTGGGAAATGAAAACGGCGAAACTCCCGCTGAGAAGCCTTAGGGGCCCCTCCCTGGTGCCCCGGCTTCTGCTTATCTTCCGGAAGCCGCCCTCCTTTGGACTCACCGAGGTCCTTCACCAGCTTATCAAAATCCTCTCTGAAAAGCAGTTTTCCCCTGAATGGCAGCTTACTCATCCTAGCCTTAGACGAACTATCCGCTGCCCAATTGCGCAGCCACAGATTCTGCCGCGCTGCCACCACTGAGGCCATACTGTTAGACAAGCCACGGATAAGATCATAATGGATATCTGCCAAGTAGGCCGTTCCCGACTCTAGCCGGGCCGCCTCTGCGGACGCTGTCCCCATTTGTTCTCCGTGCATCCGCTGCATCCAACGCAACCAAGCTCTAGCGATCCACGCTCCACAAATAGAGGCTTGTACTGACAGAGCGCTGACGTCAAATACCTGCTTCAGTAGGGTATCCAACTTCCTATCTTGGGCCTCTTTAAGAGCCGCACTACCCTCTACCGGGATAGTAGTCTTTTTGGTAACGGTGGAAACCGCCGCATCCACCTTCGGGGCCTGAAACAACTGCTTATCACTTTCTACTAGCGGGTAAAGGCGGCTCATAACTCTAGAACCCTTAAGAGCCGCTTCCGGCAAATCCTATTCTCCCTGAATCATCTCCTTAACCACCTTGTGGATCAGAAACGTCCTCTGTCTCTTCCGAAAGGTCTGCAACAAGGGATCCTCTAAAGGCTCATCCTCTGCCGCCTTCCCTGTCGGCATATTAAGTGCCTTGAGGGTCTCCGAAATGAGAGCTAGTAACTCTTCTCTTCGGAAAATGCGGACCACCCTAGCTTGGTCCTCCTGTTCCACGATCTCTCCTTCCTCTAATTCATCGCCCTCTAAGTCTTGATCTCCCTCATCCGACAGGACCGCCTCTGACCCCACCGAATGATCCGTGTCCCTGTCCAACTTCGCCCTCTTAGCTGGGACCCTCACCGATCCCACCGCACCGGGGGTACTTGGCCCCCTCTCCTCCTGCTGCCCTTCCAAAGCAGAGGTTGGGAAATCTCTCTTGATGCCCCCCCCCCCCCCCAATGCCTTTTGGATTAACATAAAGGCTGGGGAAAAAATTGCCTCCAGACCACCCGTCAAAGGTGCCGGGGCCGAGGGAAAATCTGGCACAGAGGAAGTCCCCGCTATCGGCTCATCCTGCTGCACGGGCGGAGACCCAGATTCCTGCAATGGCTCCATCACCCCCTTAGAACCTGCTGAACCTACTTCTATTGCTTGCTCCATTGTGTTGGCCTCTAGCATACAGCCTCTGCACACTCCTGTGTCTGAGACCGTCCCTCTCCTAGCACCACATATCACACACTGTGGCCTAGAGGGCATCTCTGTACCACCAGATACAATGGAATGGATATGTACAAGAGATTCTGGGGCCCCTAGCTCGTCCGCCCCTTTCCCACAGGTCCCAGACACCTCTATTGCTGAAGATACTCCTTTAAGAAAAATTGTCCCTTTTTTTTCTCATTTTTTTTTTTTTTTTAAGTACCCTGTACTCTAAACTGTTGCTGCAGTCAAATACTGAGGAAAACCCACCTCGAACGAAGCCTGGGCGGCCAAAAGAGAGCCATTTCAGTTTGCCGTTGCAAAAACAGTGCTTCCTGCGCCGAGCCACGCAGCTGGGCCTGCTACCGCCAATGTGCTCAGCTGACACACGGCCCGATCCCCGGTAGCTTACCTGAACGGGGAACCCCCTCCCCCCGCTGCCGCAGGCTCCCTCAGACCTCTGTCCGGTCTGACAGCCACAAGAGCCAACCTGAGCTGTTCGTCCTTCTGGCGCCTCTTCCCCCCGCTCAGTCACCTCCAGCTCTGCACGCTCTCAGGACACCCTTCTGGTGTGCTGCAGAGCCGTCGACCTCCCAGTTCCTCACCCGCCAAAGGGGATCGGGAACCGGAGCTCTAATCACCCCCTTAGCCAGCGGCTTCTCGGAGCCTCTCTCCGCTCCTTCTGCCGCCGAATGGAGAGGGGGGGAGGGGGGAGGGGGGAAGGGCCTCCCTGAAGCACTTTAAAGCTACAGACTCCAAATAAAAAATAAGCTTAAAATAAATTTAAAGTTGAACACTGTTAGACTAAATCACCCCCTAACTCTCTAAAGCACAAATCCTTAATTGTTCCTCTAGTGAGCCCCCTATCTCTGAGCTCACCACCCTCCAGCTGCTTGGAGACTAAGAGAACTGGAGTGAAGAGGCGGTCCCTCTCTATTTATACTGGAGTCATCAAAAGGATGACGTTTCTTAGTCTCCAAAGCTGCTGGAGGAGGTTGACAACCCAGAGATTCCGGGACTAGACTGGAGGGACGATCAGGAACTGTGCTCGCATATATTGAAGGTCTTGGGGGCAAGGTAGTGAAGTCAGATGGTGAGATCAGGTTGGCATTTGCGGCTTTTTATCAGTCTCTATATGCTGCAAAACCCCCTCCTCCCTAAGATAGGGTTCAAAGTTACTTGGATTTGATCCAGTTACCAAGCTTGGATGAGGAGGGCCAAAGGGCTTTAAATAGGGCAATTAAGGCAGTTGAAAGTGACAAGATGCCTGGTTTGGACGGCTTGACAGTGCGCTTCTCTAAAATGTTTGGGGAGTGTTAGTTACACCCCTGGTGCAGTTATTTAATCTACCAAGGGAAGGGGGGGCCCTAATGGAGACAAAGGGATGGGCAGGAATATCACTGATACCTAAGGAGGGGAAGGATCCTCAAGAATGTGCATCATATAGGCCAATTTCTCTGCTGAACCTGGATGCTAAATTGTTGGCAAAAATCCTGGGCAGAATGTGGGAGGAAGCTGAACGACGTGGAGGAGATAGCAGTCTCGGATTATCTTGAGAGTCCAGGAGTTCAATATGATGATGGGCAAAGTGGACCAGCAGTCCTCCCACTTGCACAGGAAAGATGTCTGGAAGAGGAACACTAGCCATATCCTTGAAAAAAATGTCAAAAGCCTCCACTAGGTTGCGGTAGTGGGGCTGGTTGGGTTTTCTGTTGCTTCAGGTGGCATGGTTAGCACTGGCTTTGGCCCTTTTGTTATAGAGCCTGCTGAAGTGACTAATACGAATGGTACGGGATATATGTGCCATAGAATTTCTTCTTCTTTTGGGAGAAAGGCTTCTTCCCAGCAGATTTTCTTTTAGAGGAATCAGAAGTCTTCCAAGAGAAGCAGATTCATGGTAAGCTGGTGTTGCTCCAGTTCACCCGCCATCTCCCTCAGATGCTCCAAAAAGATTTTCATCCTTGCAGGGAACGTTTGCCAACTTATCCTAGACTCATTGTTCCAGGTCTGATGCCTGAAGCTAGGCCAGGTGGCGTGTCCTGATGCCTACCACAGAGACTCAAGCCAAGGACTCAAAACCATCATAGGCAGCTCCGGTGACATGCTTCGAGCATTCCTTGACCTCAGAGATAAGGGAGGATATGCCTGCCGCTGTTCCTCTGACAGCTCTGAGGAGAACACGGCAAGGTCTCCAGTCAGATCCCGCAAGACCATGCTCATGTAAAGTTGGTACATCTGAATCCGTGCAACCAACATGGAGCAATAATAGCATTTGCAGCTGAAGGTATCCATAGTATGGGCCTCCCGGCCTGGAGGCACCAAGGAATGACTCTTTGATACAGTGCATAGCCAAATGGACCACCATAGAATTATGTGGGAGCTGTGGATTCTCAAAACCAAAGCTACTGCTAACCCGATACTTCGAGACCAGGTACCAGCTCACGATGGGCACTGAGAGGGGGGCTTCCCAGATGAGGAAGAGAAGCCTCTCCAGGATGCTGTGCACCATGATGGCTTCTTACAGAAGCGAAGGATACTAGATGATTTCCAGTTCCTCCACTCGAGGCTCCTCTTCAGCCTTGCTAGTAAAGGGGAGAGCTTCCCCCATGTCCCTCACAATGTCCAGGAAGGATAAGTCCTCTGGAGGGGACTTTCGACACTCATGCAGTGATGAGGGATCCGAAGGAATGTCACAATGCCACATGCTCTCTGGCAATTCCTCCTTTGTTTCCAATCAATCACTGGACTTAGACTCCAAGAGGAACTTTTTAGCAACACGATTCCTCTCTGTGCCACTGGCAGTCCGGTGGAGTGAAGGGAGTCCAAGGGTATTGATGATCCAACCCTGAGGTACTCGGGGGTGCATGCCTGTGTACTGAGAGAGATCTTGAGTGCCTCTCGGAGGCACTGTCTACCCGAGGAAGGCTATGTGCCTCAAGGATGGGCTGCACGTTCTCTGGTGAGGCTGCCGCCATGGACGGGGCTGTCATTGGGACTGAGGAACCCAAGGTCATCGGGTCCTTGGACGTCTGCTGGGTGAAGAACACCAAGAGGCTTCGCTCAAGAGCCTTCATGTGCTGAGCCAGGAGCTCGATTTCCGACAGTGTCCGAGCCTGCGCCACTACTACTGGCGTCTATGCCGGTTCCTTCAGAGGGGACTCCATAATCCTGACCAGTTTGGGAGTCACCCACTGGCCCTTCTAGGCCTAGGGAGGCCTCCCACCGGTGTAGCTTGGGAGGCCGCTCCCGGCCCTCATCCTCCAAGTTGTGTCGAGGGCTCCGATGCCAATGCGAGTGGGCCTTCATCTGGGGCTCGGCATCACCCTTTGATTCTGAGGCTGGTCTTTCTGGGGTCCTTACCAAAATAAAGTTGCTGTTCCGATGATCCATGACCCCTCGGCTCCAAATGAGCATGGTCCCTGCGCGAAACCTAAGTCTCAGTGGAGGCCTTCAAGGGCATCAATGCAGAAGTCGATGGCAGAGCTGTCGACTCCGAGGAACAGAATAGTAATTCTTGTTGCTTTTCCTGGTTCCGAAACCCTCTGTGCATCATCTGAAGGCAAACAGCTTCGATGGTGGTAAGATGGTGGTGTGTGCAGTGCCACCTAGCTCACCTACTGGACGGGCCGGCCCTGGGTGGCAGCAGGCAAGAACAGGCATGGTAGGAAACACACGGAGCAAGAGTATAGATGACACAAGCGCTTTTATTAGGATCCCCAACGCGTTTCGGCAGGATTGCCTTCCTCAGGGGGTTTGTGAACTTACAAATATAAAATAAATATACATATTATTAATAACAATAAATATATAAAGTATAAAAATAGTGGTAAACATGATAAAAAATACATAATGATAATAACTAATAACAAACTAAAGCTAACCGGGCATGGTAGACATAGAGATAACAATAAAAACACTGATAATAAAATGTGACGGTGCTGGCAGCAGAGGATTACATTTCTGTGACAACAGCAACACCACCAGAATTAAACTGCGTGGAAGAAAACCCTGGCAATCTACTTCCATATCTTGCCACGAAAATCCAGTAGATAGTCACAACAAAACAAATCGCGCTATAGTGCTGGAAAATGAGACCGCCAGGTCGGAAGGCACTCAACTGGCTACTGTGGAGGAACTGAAGACTTTTCAGAGTAAAGCCAGCATTTATGATGTGGTTGGATCAAAGTCCTCGAGATGTCTGACTGCTGATGTAGCTGCACATGAAATGAGAGAGTCAGAAGCTACAAAGATGTCTAACATATTGGGACATAGAACGTACAAAGCATGAACGAAGGGAAGTTGGAGGTGATCAAGAATGAAATGGAACGTGTACAACTCAATCTGTTGGGTGTCAGCGAATTGAAATGGACTGGCATCAGGCACTTTGCATATGATGACCACATGGTCTACTATGCTGTAAATGAAAGACAAAGAAGAAATGGTATTGCATTTATAAGAAACTTGAAAGAACTGTAATGAAATACAATGCAATCAGTGAATACTTAATTTTTATTTGTCTACAAGGAATGCCCATCAACGCAACAATAATTCAAGTATATGCCCCAACAACAACTGCAGAAGAGGATGAAGATGAGTTCTATGGCCAAGTACAAGCTGAAATTGACAGAACATGCAAACAGGATATCCTGATAGCCATGGGTGACCGGAACGCAAAATCTGGCAACAAAGGCGGTGGCAAAGTGGTTGAAAAACATGGACTTGGCAACACTAATGAAGCTGGAGATAGACTGATTTCAACTCAAACACCTTCTTCCAGCAGCATAAATGGTGACTGTACACATGGACTTCACCCAATGGATTGCACAAAATCAAATTGACTCATCTATGAAAGTCAACGATGGAAAAGCTCTATAACATCAACAAAGGCAAAACCTGGAGCTGACTGTGGTACAGAACACCAACTACTAGTATGCAAACTCAAGCTAAAGATGAAAAAAAAAACCCAAGCTACTCAATGTAGCAAAATATGATCTTGTGAATATACCACCGGAATTTAAAGACTGCCTGCAAAATCAATTTACTGCTTTAGATACAAATGACAGAGATCCAGAAGAGTTATGGGATGACATCAAGATTGTGTTGGAAGAAAGTAAGAAGTCTCTACAAAAGGCGAAAAAGCAAAAACGGCCAAAATGGATGACCGAAGAAACTCTGGAAATTGCCCAGAAATGCAGCCAAGCTAAAGCTAGAGGAGAAATAGAGACATTCACAGAATTCAACAGAGATTTCCAATGTGCAACAAGACAAGGAAAAGTACTACAATGACGCATACAAGGAAATAGAAGCAAAACCTATTAGAGAAAGAACAAAACTGGCTTTCCTAAAGCTATGAGAGTTAAAGAAAAAACTCCAGCCTCGAATTGGAATGTTACAAGATGCTTAAGGATCCATGTTGAATGATGCTGAGAAAATCAAGAAAAGGTGGAAAGAATATACAGAGTCTTTATACGATAAATATCAAGTGGACCAACAGCTGTTTCAACCTGTACCTCATGATCAGGAACCATTGGTGATGAACGAAGTCGAAGCAGCATTGAAAGCCTTATCAAAGAACAAAGCACCAGGCACTGAAGGCATTCTTACTGAAGTATTACAGCAACCTGATGCAGCTGTTACTATACTTACAAGGCTCTGCCAGGAAATCTGGAAGACATCATCATGGCCAACTGACAGGAAAAAAATCAGCATTTATACCAATACTAAAGAAAGGAGATACAACTGACTGTGGAAATTATCGCACAATCACTCTAATCCCACATGCCAGCAAGATTCTACTCAAGATTATTCAGCAAAGACTGCAACCATACCTGGAACAAGAACTGCCTGAAGCACAAGCAGGGTTCAGGAAAGGGTGAGGAAAGAGAGACATCATCGCGGATGCGAGAAGGATCTTTGAAAAAACTGATGATTACCAAAAGGATATCTATATGTGTTTTATGGACTAGAGCAAGGAAACTGTGTAAACCATGAGAAACTCTAGGCCACATTAAGAACCATGGGTACACCACAACACATGATTGTTCTCTTGCACAACATTTACATTGATCAAGAAGCAACAGTTCAGATGGAACAAGGTGAAACAAAATGGTTTAAAATCAGCAAAGGAGTACGACAAGGCTGCATATTTTCCCCTACCTCTTTAATTTATATACAGAACAAATCAGAGAAGCAGGACTGTATGAAGACAACCGAGGTGCGAAGATTGGTGAAAGACTCATCAAGAATCTTCACTTTATTGATGATACCACATTACTGGCTAAAAGTGAAAACAATCTGAAACATCTGCTTCTCAAGATCAGGGAACAGTCTTAAATGGACCTGCACCTTAATGTAAAGAAGACAAAGATCCTGACAACCAGCAAAATCAATAAGTTTATCACTGGAGGAGAAGAAATCGAAATAGTGGATAACTTTAACCTTCTTGGATCAACTATCAATAAAAAAACAACAAGCAATCAATAAATCTGATGACGCATTGCTATTGGCAGAATGGCTATAAAGGACCTAGACAAGATTCTCCAGAGCAGAGATGTCTATCTCATACAAAGATTTGACTCATTCAAGCCATGGTATTTTCAATAACATCATATGGATGCAAACGTTGGACAGTGAAAAAGCTAGACAGGAAGAAAATTGATGACTTCGAATTATGGTGCTGGCAACAAATATTGTGTATACCATGGCCTGCCCAAAGAACAAACCAGTCAGTACTAGAGGAGATCAAGCCTAAACTTTCTTTAGAAGCTCAGATGACAAGACTTCGACTTTCATACTTTGGACACATCATGCGGAGAGAGAGATCATTAGAGAAAGACATCATTCTTGGCAAGCAAGAAGGTCAACGCAAAAGAGGAAGGCCAGTAATGAGATGGATCAACACAATAACAGCAGCTATCGGAGCCACTCTGTCAACAATCAGCTGCCTGACTGAAGACCGAACACAGTTTAGGACAACTATCCAGAGGGTCACCATGAATCGACACAGACTCAATGGCACTTAACAACAACAGGTTTAAATGCATACCACTCTGTTTTTGTTCTCATTAAAATATATTAGTGTAAGGGAAAATAGAGTGCATTCTACACAGAAGAGATAATGCTTATATTGGATGCAACACTTCCCTGGACGAATGAGCACCATCTACACATATATGCAACCTACGGAAGTACATTTTTTTTAAAACGTATTTCACTGCGGAGAAAAAATGAGCATTTGAAATTGAAAAGCCCATTTTACTTAATTACACCCAAAGATAGGGATGAAATAAATAAAAAAGGTACTATGTCAATAATCATTAGAATGTCTTGTTAACATCACCTTTCACGTACCTAAAGACTGAATATAGAACAGTCAACTGCAGAGTGACCTCAATATTTTATGCCTTGTTACTGAGTTTGTGACAAGCATGCAAGGTGAGCAAAAGAGATTAAAATACATGGATCAACAATAGAGAAAGCAATAATGATGAACATCTCATGGAACTGCTCATTGCAGAGCTTTCATTTGATAACTTGGCCAGCATGTACCCAAGTACTCTGCACTTGCATTAAAACAAGTGCAAAGTATTCACCAGAAAGTAAGCTGGGAGATTTTTTTTCCGAGGGTAAAACCATTTTCAATGCAGAAAAACCTTTGATTACTGCCTTAGTGAATGAACCAAAAATAGATAAACTTACAGAAATTAACTTAGACATAAAAGAAATGAGCCGTAGAAATAAAAACAACCAAGAAACAAAAGCGCTACTGGTTGCCACTCGATGATACATTATTAGCGAATAGGCTTCATTAGAAATAATGAGAGCTGCAGTAAATAATAAGCATTATCATATGTTAACACACAGTAGAGCACTTTAGTTAATCAGCCTGTAAGTAAAGAATGTGGGCACTCTAAAATGAAATGCATGCCACAGAGTCCTGTAAAATGCAACAATGCGTCTATGAAATTCCAATATCTCAAAAATGCTGTTACATATTTACCTTTATATCCTTGTTCAGTCTCCCTGAGATCAATTTTAGTAACTGGCTTGAAGTCGGTGTCCCATAATCTTATGCACCCATCTCTTCCACCAGTAGCAAAACCTTCCTCGCAACCATACATGCTAAATATTCCAGCCTGTTAAATAATAATGATTTTATTTTACATTACAGTTTATCTAATAATTCAGTATGATAAAAGGAGTATAGCTCCCAACAGCTAGTTGACTGGGAGAAGGGTAATTTTGTAACACGGTGCCTTTTAATTTTTCCCAAAAATTACCTATTTTATCAAGGCAACATAGGCACTATGTTTATTTATAATAGGATCCCAGATAGGGCCAGCCCAACTATAATGCAAAATAGGTGGCTGCCTAAGCTGGCAACTTCTGGGAGATGGTAAAGCTAAACAATAGATTTTGACCGGGGGGAGGGGCTTTTGGGAGCACTCCACTGTGCCTACATGGCTGCCTTCCCAACTCCCTCTCCTCAGTTGAGTTTGTAACTGAGAAAAGGAGAGTAAGAAAAGAAAACCCTACAGCTCCTAGGGGAGGGGGGCAGGTTGTGAAGACTAAATTCCTGCTGTTCCCAGAGATCACCCGTTACAGGTGAGTAACTACGCTATCTCCAGGAAAAAGCAGGAATGTAGTCTTCACATATGGGACTCCTTAGCTCCCAGATGAAGTGATCTCAGAACCGGTGGAGGTTCATTTTGGAGTAGGCTTCAAGAGGTCATGGATCCCTCATGGATATCTGGTATCGTAAAAGTCCAGGACGGATGGTAGGAATTGCCCCTAAGTCTGAAAGAAGTGCTGGAGAACAGCTTGACTAAACATGGCATCCCGGCAAGACTCCTTGTCTAGATAACAATGGGAAGCAAAAGTATGCATAGAAGACCAAGTTGCTGCCTTGCAAATTTCATCAATGGCTACAGAGCATAGGTTTGCCATTGAGGTAGCCATGGCACGAACATCATGAGAAGTGACATGCCCTTCCAGGCAGAATCCTGCTTTGTCATACGCAAATGAAATGCAGTCTGCTATCCATCTGGTGAGCGTATGTTTAGATACCAGGAGACCCAGGTGACGGGTCAAAGGAAATGAACAACTGTGAGGCATTACGGTGATCTCGAGTTCCTTGAAGATAAAAAGTCAATGCATGCTTGCAGTCAAGGGTATGCAGGGTTGCTTCTGCTCTAGATGCATGCGGTCTAGGAAAGAATACAGGAACGTAAACTGACTGATTCAAATGAAAAGGAGACACCACCTTTGGCATGAAATGCGGGCGAGTCCTAAGGATGACCTTGTCATGGTGAAACCTGATGTAGAGTGAGTCCACCATCAAAGCCTGAAGCTCACTAATGGGGCTAGCTGAAGTGAAGGCAAAGAGTAGTTACTCACCTGTAACAGGTATTCTCCAGGAGCAGCAGGATTCAGTCCTCACTTATGGGTGACGTCGGCGCCGACGGAGCCCTCGCGGAGCAATTTTCCCCAGCTTTCGCAGAAAGCCTTTGGGAATTGCAGCACGCATGCGCGGTCCCCTTCCCGACCAGGGATGCCATCTTGCTCAGTCTGATGACATAGCGGAAAGACAGCAAAAAAGTTAGCAAAGCTATGCAATAAAAATGACTGCAACTCCAAGGGGAGGAGGGAGGGTAGTGAGGACTGATTCCTGCTGCTCCTGGAGAACACCTGTTACAGGTGAGTAACTCTCCAGGACCAAGCAGGAAGTCAGTCCTCACTTATGGGACTCCCAAGCTTAAGGCTACCAGAGACCTCAAGCCTAAAGAGCTCCCCCAAGCTCAACAGTACAGAGGGAGGAATCTTCTCTGAATACGAATCCGGCCGGTAGCCCAACACCAGGGCCGGAGGGTAGGAGTTGCCTAAACCTCAAAGAGATTGTGGAGGACTGCCTGACCGAAAGCACTGTCCCTGCGGGACTCCCTCTCCAGGCAGTAATGAGCCGCAAAGGTCTGGCTTGTAGACCAAGTAGCGGCCCGGCAGATGTCTGCCAATGGAACAGAGCGAAGATGAGCCACAGACGCAGCCTTCGCCCGGACACGATGAGCCGTGACGCGACTCTCCAAGGAGAGGCCGGCTGCCCCGTAAGCCCAGGCGATACAGTCGGCCACCCAGATGGACAGGGTACGTTTAGAGACAGGTACCCCCAACCGATTGGGGTCAAAAGATACGAAAAGCTGGACAGCTTTTCTATGCTCTCGTGTATGATCAAGGTAGAAGGGCAAGGCTCTTCGACAGTCCAGGGTATGCAGAACAGACTCAGCTCGGCTGGTATGCGGCCTGGGAAAGAAGGTCGGAAGAACCACCTCCTGGTTGATGTGAAAGTGGGAGACCACCTTTGGAAGAAACTTAGGGTGGGTCCTCAGGACTACCCTATTTCTGTAGAACCTAGTGTACGGGGGCTCCGACACTAGGGCTTATAGCTCACTTACGCGCCTCGCGGAAGTAAGGGCTACCAAGAAGAGAGTTTTCCAGGAGAGGAAACAAGGAGGGCAGGTAGCCATGGGTTCAAAAGGCGGACAGGTAAGCCTTTGCAGAACCACATTGAGGTCCCAGTCAGGGGCTGGGGGGCGCAGCGGAGGTTTGAGCAGAAAGAGGCCTCTAAGAAAACGTGCCACCAAGGGGTGCGAGGAGAGAGGCTGGCCTTCCACCGGTGAATGGTGCGCGGAGAGAACACTGAGGTGGACTCTGACAGAGTTGGATTTGAGGCCTAGATCGGAGAGGTGAAGCAAATACTGCAGTACCACCGATACTAAACAGGCGAAGGGGTCCTCAGATCGCTGAGCACACCAGACCGAGAAGCGACGCCATTTGAGGGCGTAAGACTTCCGGGTGGAAGGACGCCGAGAAGCTAGGAAGACGGCTTCCACCTCCGGGGGTAGCAGAAGCGGAGCTAGGACTACCCTTTCAGCAGCCAGGCCATCAAGTGCAGGGCCCGGAGGTTGGGGTGCAGAAGAGTACCCTGATCCTGGGTCAGGAGATCGGGCCGAAACCCCAGAGGAAGAGGGGTGTCCACTGCTAGCTGTAGAAGCAGAGGGAACCACGGTTGTCTCGGCCACCGGGGCGCTACCAGGATCACGGAGGCCCTGTCCTGGACAACTTTGAACAATGTCCGGGACACAAGTGGTGTGGGAGGGAAGGCATACAGCAGGCCCCTGGACCACGAGATGAGGAAAGCATCCGGCGCTACTCTGAGCAGATGCGGGTGCCGGGAGCAGAACCTGGGAAGTTGCCGGTTCAGGGGACTGGCAAAGAGATCCACGGTGGGAGAGCCCCACCGGCGGAAGAGCTGTTGGACCACTGCGGGGTTCAACCTCCATTCGTGCGGCTGCAGAATCCGGCTCAGTTTGTCCGCCAGGCAATTGTCCTGCCCTGGCAGGTAAACCGCCTTGAGGAGGATGTCATGACCGACTACCAGGAGCACAGTCTTCGAGTCTCCTGGCATAGAAGGAGGGAGCCCGTGCCTCCCTGTTTGTTCACGTAGAACATTGCAACCTGATTGTCCGTCTGCACCAGTACGGACTGACAAACCGTGAGGTGAGAGAAGGCCCGCAGAGCTAGGCGGATCGCCCGGAGCTCCAGGAAGTTTATCTGCTGGGCGGCTTCCCAAGGTGTCCAGAGGCCTTGAGTGCATGTCCCTTGACAATGCGCCCCCTATCCCAGGAGAGAGGCATCTGTCGTGAGCACCCGGGACGGTGGGGGAGACTGAAAGGTCATACCGAGCACCAGGTTGGGCAGGTGAAGCCACCATTGCAGGGAGGAGACCAGACGGTCGGAAATCTGTATCAGGTCCGACAGCCTCCCTGTGGCCTGATGCCATTGAGTGCGAAGGCTCCACTGAGCATCTCATATGTAGATGGGCATTCGGGGTGACATGGACTGTGGAGGCCATGTGCCCGAGCAGCTGCAGGAACTGTCTGGCAGGGACCGGCGACATGCTGTTGAACCTGCCAGCTAGGGCTATGAGCCTGTTGGCCCGTTCCAGAGGCAAGAAGGCACGAGCCTGCAAGGTGTCCAGACGTGCCCCTATGAACTCGAGGTCCTGAGAGGGGAGCAAAGCGGACTTTTCGAAGTTTATGACGAAGCCCAAGTGCTGAAGCAGAGCCACTGTGCGTTGAGTGGCCCGAGTAACCTCTGGAGCCGACGACGCCCGGATGAGCCAGTCGTCCAGGTATGGAAAGACGAAGAGGCCTTGAAGCCTCAGAAAGGCTGCCACCACTGCCAGGCACTTCGTGAACACCCTGGGAGCGGAGGACAGTCCAAAGGGCAGTACGCGGTACTGATAATGATTCCCCGCCACCACAAATCTTAGATATTGCCGGTGGTCCGGATGAATAAGGATGTGTGTATAAGCATCCTTTAGATCCAAGGAGCATAGCCAATCTCCCTGCTGGAGGTAGGGCAGTAGGGTTCCAAGGGTAAGCATCTTGAACTTTTCCCGCTGCAGGAACTTGTTGAGGTTGCGTAGGTCCAGAATGGGTCTGAGGCCTCCTGTTCTCTTTGGAATCAGGAAGTATCTCGAGTAAAACCCGTGACCCCACAGGTGTTGGGGCACTGGCTCCACAGCCCGTTCTTGAAGCAGCCCTTGCAGCTCCTGAAGGAGTAAGTCCCTGTGCAGAGGGGGTCTGGGAGGCTCCCCTGGAAAGTAGGGGGGAGGCACCTGGTGAAAATGTAGGAGATAGCCCCTTCGAACCACCTGCAGCACCCAGGAATCGGATGTTATGGCTGACCACCTCTGGGCAAAGTGGGTCAGCCGGCCCCCCGTGCTGGGCGAAGGCCCTTGAGGGGGAGAGGCTATGCGGGCATAGTCAAAAACCCCCACCCTGCTGGGCCGGGGCCTGCGTAGCGGGCTTGGGGGCTTTCTGCCTCCGGGATCCGTTACCCTGCCCCTTAGGCTGCTGCCCCTGACGGGGGGTTGCTGAGGCCTGCTATTGTGGGTGGTGTTGCTTATAAGAAAACACCTTCCTCGGGTAAAAAGGCTTTTTCCCCAAGCCCTTCTTCTAATGTGAAGAGGCAGAGGTCTTTCTGGAAAGGCGAGTCCTGGTGAGGGTCTCCGACTCGAGCTCCGCCGCCTTTTCGGCCATGGGTTTGCCGAAGAGGTTTTCACCTCTGCAAGGAACATCGACCAACTTGTCCTGCACCCATAGCTAGAGGTCGGACGACTGAAGCCACGCCTGGCGGCGAGCCACGATGCCAGCTCCGGCCACCCGAGCCGATGCTTCGAAGCCATCGTAGGCCGCTCGAGAAATGAACTTAGAACACTCTCGAATCCATGTGGACAAGGCCTGGAACCGCTGCAAAGGTTCCTCGGAGAGACCGGCCGAGAACTCCGCAATTTCTTTCGCCAGGTCTCGAAGATACATGCCCATATACAGCTGATATGTCTGGACTCGACAAGCAAGCATAGAGCCCTGGAAGCACTTTCTACCGAGGGCATCCAGGTTCCGGGCCTCCTTACCCGGAGGCACCGAGGAGTGCATCTTTTGACTCTTAAGCCGATGCATGGCCGATTCCACCACCATAGAATGGTGTGGTAGTTGCGCCTTCTGGAACCCGGGGCTCTTGCGGACTCGAACATAAGAACATAAGAACATAAGAAATGCCATACTGGGTCAGACCGAGGTCCATCAAGCCCAGTATCCTGTTTCCAACAGTGGTCATACGTACCTAGCAGTTTCCCCAAAAGACACAGGTTCTGCAGTGCTTGTACTAGGCCAAGCATTGATATCCTGGGTCCCTTTTTAATAGTGGTTTATGGACCTTTCCTCCAGGAACTTGTCCAAACCTTTTTTAAACCCAGCTATACTAACAGCCCTTACTACATCCTCCGGTAACAGATTCCAGAGTTTGATTACACGTTGAGTGAAGAAATATTTTCTCCTATTTGTCTTAAATAGTTTACCCTGTAGCTTCATTACATGTCCCCTAGTGCTTCTATATTCTGATAGCGTAAACAATTGATCCACGTTTATCCGTTCCACTCCATTCGTTAATTTATACACCTCTATCATATCTCCCCTCAGCCGTCTCTTTTCTAGGTTAAAGAGCCCTAACCTTTTTAGCCTCTCTTCATAGGAGTAGCCTTCCATCCCCTTCACCAATTTGGTGGCTCTTCTCTGTACTTTTTCTAATAACTCTATGTCCTTTTTAAGATACGGTGACCAGAATTGCACACAATATTCAAGGTGCGGTCGTACCATGGAGCGATACAGAGGCATTATAATATCCTTTGTTTTATTCTCCATCCCCTTCCTTATGATACCTAGCATTCTATTTGCTTTCTTGGCCGCCGCTGCACACTGGGTGGAGGGTTTTAACATGTTATCCACGATGACTCCTAAATCTTTTTCCTGGGTGGTGGTTTCTAATGTGGAGCCTTGCATCGTGTAACTATAGTGTGGGTTGTTCTTTCCTAGGTGCATAACTTTGCACTTGTCCACATTAAATTTCATCTGCCATTTGGATGCCCAGTCTTCCAATTTATCCAGATCCTCCTGCAGTTTTCCACAATCCTCTTGGGTTTTAACAAATTTAAACAGTTTTGTGTCATCTGCAAATTTGATAACCTCACTAGTTATTCCCTTTTCCAGGTCATTTATGAATATGTCAAAAAGTAGCGGATCCAGTACAGATCCCTGGGGTACTCCACTATTCACCTTTTTCCATTGGGAATATTGGCCATTTAGCCCTACCCTCTGCTTTCTATCTTTTAACCAGTTCCCGATCCACAATAGTACACTGCCTCCTATCCCATGACTTTTTAGCTTCGCCAAAAGTCTCTGATGGGGGACCTTGTCAAAAGCTTTCTGAAAGTCCAGATACACTATATCAACCGACTCACCTTTGTCTACCTGTTTATGCACACCTTCAAAATAACAGATCAGATTAGTAAGACAAGATCTTCCTTGTCTAAAGCCATGTTGGTTGTCTCCCATTAGGCCATGACTATCTACATGCTGTGTAATTTTGTTCTTTATGATGGTTTCTACCATTTTCCCTGGTACTGACGTCAGGCTCACCGGTCTGTAATTTCCCGGGTCACCCCTGGAACCCTTTTTAAAAATTGGTGTTACGTTGGCGACCCTCCAATCTTCAGGTATTACAGATGATTTTAATGAAAGTTCACAGATTACCAATAACAGGTCTGCAATCTCATATTTCAGTTCTTTCAACACTCTGGGATGTATACCATCCGGTCCAGGTGATTTGCTACTATTCAGTTTATCAAATAGTTGTAATATATCTTCCCGGTGTAGCGATATTTCTCTCAATTCCTCTGCAATATCACCTTTAAATACCACTTCAGTCTTAGGTAACATCCCTACATCTTCCTCAGTAAAGACCGAAGCAAAGAATTCATTCAGTCTCTCTGCTATAGCCTTGTCTCCTCTTACTGCCCCTTTTACCCCTCTATCATCTAATGGTCCAATTGACTCTCTCACAGGCCTTTTGCTACGAATGTACTTGAAAAAGTCTTTATTTCGTGTTTTTGCTTCCGTAGCAAGTTTCTTCTCAAATTCCCGCTTTGCCTGCCTTATCAATGCTTTGCATTTAACTTGCCAGTGCTTGTGCTGTTTCCAGTTTTCATCATTTGGCTCTTTTTTCCATTTCCTGAAGGTTGCTCTTTTGGCAGCAACAGCCTCTCTGACCTCACCTTTAAACCATGCTGGCAGTTTTTTGGACTTTCTTCCACTTTTCTTAATGCGTGGAATACAGCTGGTCTGGGCTTCGAGGATAGTATTTTTAAATAACACCCAAGCTTGCTGTAAGTCTTTAACCTTTGGAACCGCTCCTTTTAGTTTTTTCCGAACTATATTCCTCATTCTATCATAGTCTCCCTTTTGAAAGTTAAAAGGTAGTACTGTGGATTCCTTTACTATCTGTCCTCCACTGATTAAATCAAACATGATCATACTATGATCACTATTGCCAAGTGGTCCCAACACCCTTATTTCTTGCACCAGATCTGGCGTTCCACTAAGGACTAGGTCCAGTATGGCTTCCCCTCTGGTCGGTTCATGAATCAGCTGCTCCAAGAAGCAGTCATTTATTTCATCTAGAAACTTTATCTCTTTAGCTTGTCCTGCTGTGACACTGTCCCAGTCGATACCGGGGTAATTGAAATCACCCATTATTACTACTCTGTTGTGGCTTTTGTTAGCTTCCTTGATTTCTTTGAGCATTTCATCATCCATTTGTTCATTCTGGCCAGGTGGTCGATAGTATACTCCCACTGCCATCACCTTCCCCTTCATAAATGGAATTTCAATCCATAGAGATTCTACAGCAAATTTTGTTCCCTGCAAAACTTTAATCCTTTCTGACTCAATGCCCTCTCTAACAGAGCGCAACCCCTCCACCAATTTGTTCAGCTCTATCATTACGATATAGTTTGTATCCAGGTATCACAGTGTCCCACTGGTTATCCTCCTTCCACCATGTCTCTGAGAGTGCAATCATATCTAACCTCTCATTTAGTGCTATATATTCTAATTCTCCCATCTTATTGTTTAGACTTCTAGCATTGGCATACAAGCATTTTAGAGACTGTATTTTATTAATATTAATCTGGCTATTGGTAGGCATGGGTAATTGGGAATCCTTATGCTCTGTCTGCTCCTTACTCAAGGGCATTTGGGCTACTATACTCCCTTTTGGAACCTCACTGCTTTTGGTAGTATCCTTCAAGGATACCTTTGTCCGAACCATGCGCTCCTGGGTGACTGTCGGCTTTCCCCTATTTTCTAGTTTAAAAGCTTCTCTATCTCTTTTTTAAAGGTTAATGCCAGCAGTCTGGTCCCATCCTGATTAAGGTGAAGCCCATCCCTTCGGAAGAGCCCCCCCTTTCCCCAGAATGTTCCCCAGTTCCTAACAAATCCAAAACCCTCATCCTTGCACCATTGTCTCATCCACGCATTGAGACTCCGGAGCTCTGCCTGTCTTTTGGGTCCTGCACGTGGAACAGGAAGCATTTCGGAGAACGCTATCCTGGAAGTTCTGGATTTCAACTTCCTACCTAAAAGCTTAAATTTAGCCTCCAGAACTTCCCTACCACATTTTCCTACGTCATTGGTACCAACATGTACCAAGACAGCAGACTCCCCCCCAGCACTATCTATAATCCTATCTAGGCGGTGCGTGAGATCTACTACCTTCGCACCAGGCAGGCATGTTACCAGGCGATCCTCACGTCCACCAGCCACCCAGCTATCTACATTCCTAATGATTGAATCACCAACTATAACAGCTGTCCTGACCTTCCCCTCATGGGGACATGGCCCTGGAGAAACGTCCTCGGTGCGAGAGGGTTTTACATCACCTGGAGGACAGGTCCTAGTTACAGGATCACTTCCTGCCACACCAGGGTGATGCTCTCCTGTCACGTGACCTCTCTCCTCCATGGCAACAGGGATGCTGCCAGACTGGAGGTGGGACTTCAGGACTATATAGAAACATAGAAACATAATGACAGAAAAAGACCACAAGGCCCATCTAGTCTGTCCTTCCATAACAACAACTACAACAGTCCACTTTTTACCTTTAGAGATCCTCTGTGTTGGTCCCATGCTTTTTTGAATTCAGTTACTGTCCTCATCTCTACCACCTCCACTGGGAGACTATTCCACGGATCCACTACTCTTTCCGTAAAGAAATATTTCCGCATATCACTCCTGAATCTATCTCCCTTCACCCTCATCCCATGTCCCCTCGTCGCAGAACTTACTTTCAATTGAAAGAGGCTCTCTCCCTGAACATTTATGCCACGGAGGTATTTAAACATCTCAATCATATCACCTCTATCCCGCCTTTCCTCTAAGGTGTACATATTAAGATCCTTAAGTCTGTCCTCATATGCTTTATAATGAAGACTACTAATCATCTTAGTAGCAACCCTCTGCACCGACTCCATCCTGTTCACATCCTTTTGAAGGTGCGGTCTCCAGAATTGCACACCATACTCCAAATGAGGTCGCACCAAAGACTTATACAGAGGCATTATCACCTCCTTTTTTCTGCTAGCCATTCCTCTCCGTATGCACCCAAGCATCCTTCTAGCTTTTGCCGTCGCCTTTTCTACCTGTTTAGCTACTTTAAGATCATCGGACACAACTACGCCTAGGTCCCGCTCTTCTTTAGTGGACAAAAGTACTTCACCTCCTATGCTGTATTGCTCCCTTGGATTGCTGCAGCCAAAATGCATGACCTTACATTTTTTAACATTAAATCCCAGCTGCCAAATTCTAGACCATTCTTCAAGCTTAGCTAGATCCCTCCTCATGTTATCTACACCTTCCTGGGTGTCTACTTTATTGCAGATTTTGGTATCATCCGCAAAGAGGCAAACCTTACCCGACAGCCCTTCCGCTATATCACTAACAAAGATGTTAAAAAGAATCGGACCAAGGACAGATCCCTGGGGCACACCACTGGTAACATCCTTCTCCTCAGAGTGAGCTCCATTTACTTGTACTCTTTGTCGCCTCCCACCCAACCAATTTCTAACCCAAGCAGTAACTTTAGGGTCCATCCCTAGGGTGCTCAGTTTGTTTATAAGTCGCCTGTGAGGAACAGTGTCAAAGGCTTTACTGAAATCTAAATACACCACATCTAGAGCTCTCCCTCGGTCCAACTCCCTGGTCACCCAGTCAAAGAAATCAATCAGATTTGTCTGACAAGACCTACCTCTGGTGAATCCATGCTGCCTCGGATCCTGTAATCCGCTGGACTCCAGAAACCTCACTATTTTCTCTTTCAACAACGTTTCCATTAATTTACTCACCACTGAAGTTAAACTAACCGGCCTGTAGTTTTCAACCACATCCTTACTTCCGCTTTTGTGTAAAGGCACCACATGAGCCTCTCTCCAGTCCTTTGGCACCACTCCCGACTCCAACGAGGCATTGAAAAGGTCAGTCAGTGGAGTTGCTAGAACGTCCCCAAGTTCCCTCAGTATTCTAGGGTGTATCCCATCCGGTCCCATCGCTTTGTCTACTTTAAGTTGAGCTAGTTTCTCACGAACACAGTCTTCTGAAAATTGTTCAAGATGTCCCTCGCTTCTGTTCTTATTTGTGGGTGTTTTCTGAGGTCCTGCTCCTGGTTCTTCATCTGTGAACACAGAACAAAAATATTTGTTAAGCAATTCCGCTTTATCCTTATCAGCTTCTACATATTCCCCCCCTGTACCCTTGAGTCTGACAATACCACTTTTGCCCTTCCTCTTCTCACTAATATATCTGAAAAATGTCTTATCTCGTTCTTATGTTGGACTCGTTCCCTGAGAGCAAAGAGCTCCCTGCACTTAGTGCATATGTAGGACCTCTCACCAACTGGGAGAAAATCATACATGTGACACTCAATGCAAAAGACTGGAGAACCCCCATCTCGTTGCTGGACCTCTGTCTGCATCTTAGTTTAAAGCTTGTGTTTAGGTCTTTTAAATTCGGTATATAATAAGGATTGGTGTAGATGCTTATACTAATAAAAGTGTATCTAATACCCCTAATACACCCTGTACCTGAAGCTTAATTAATCTCAGGTCCTCTGTGTATGACTGATTTGGATTAAGAGCTGCACCTGAGAGCAGCCCCTTTCCTCTAAGATGTGCAAGTACCTATAAAACTACAATTACCCCAGGGGTGGGTGGGTGCTGGGGAGGGAGGGAGGGAGATAAGTCCTATTAAAGAGGGCAGTTACAAGGTACCCTGTCCTGAACCCTCAGCAGGGGGATGGGGGTACCACACAAAGCCCAGTTAGTTGAGAGAGGCAAGGTAAGTACAGCTGAGAAGGCTGAACTAGCACACCACTAAGACAAACAATAAATAATTAAATAAACAGCTAGATACATGGAATCGACCCGCTTGCTCAACACCGGCGTCGAGGCCGGGCTCTCCCACATGCGGAAGAGAAGTCGCTCCAGCATCGGGGGAACCGGTACAGTAAAGGCCTCCTTCGGGGGGGAGTCATATTGAAGGACCTCGAGCTCTTCGGCTCGAGGTTCCTCCTCCGGATCCGCGGGGAAGGCCAAAGCCCTGGCCATATCCCTCACGAAATCTGAGAACCGGGTATCCTCCGGGGGGGACCGCCTCCGAGGCTCCGACTCAGGCGAGTCGGAGGGGACGCACCGAGTCTGAAACAAATCGGGTGACTCGTCCTCCTCCGTGTCCCAGCCCGATTCCACCGAGGAGGAATCGAGCTCCGTGCGGGCGGGGGCCGGAGACCTCCGCCCCGATGCCGAGGCCGGCGTCGAGGACCTCGGTCCCGAACGGGAAACCGAGGGAGACCTAGGTCGAGGATCGACTCGAGCTCGTATGGACTCGAGGATCGACTCGGCCTCCGGGGTCGACTTGGGCGTCGACGTCCCGGTGGTCGGGGCAGATGCACTGGCGAGGCCGGTGATCAATGCCCGCTGCTGGTCCATGAAGGCAGCGATACTGCCAAGGTCGTCAGTCTGAGACCAAGCTCAGAAGACCCAGCAGCCGCCGACTCGGGCCCCGACGGCGTCGGGTCCGACATCGGTTCTCCCGGGGGAGAGTCCAGGAGGACTATAGCACTCACGTGTCCGGACGACTCCATCTCAAGACGAGGAAGCTTCACCGGCCTCTCTGAGGACCCGGGGCGTCCGACGGGGCTGAGCGACCTGGCCCTCGAGGGACCAGGCGCGTCCTCCGACACCACCCTCGCGGACCTCTTCTCCCGACGGTGCTCCTGGCCGGGGGACCCTCGCTCAGAAGAACTCAGACGATGCTCGGAGCCGGAGCCACGAGACGTCGAGGCCACTGACGAGGTCCGGGCCTGACCGGACGCGGAGTCAGAGAAGATTCTATCCCTTTGCGACTGCCGACTCCTTAGCGCCTTCGAGGACATCTTGCTGCACGGACCGCAACTCATAGGGTTATGTTCGGGCCCGAGGCAGCGGAGGCATTAGTCATGCGTGTCAGTGAGAGATATGAGTTTGACACAACGATCACACTTTTTAAACCCACTGGCAGCCATCGGGGGAAAAAGGGCCCCTGCAAGGTCGAAAGACCGCGCTGCCAGGGAAGAAGGAGAAACAGGTGGGAACGCCAGTTGGCGAGAAAAAAAAAAGAAAATAAAACTGTGAACGGGCCCCTTATGCGAGGCCCGGCGGGAAGAGGACACACGAACCGAGAAAATAACAGAATAAACTAAAGAAATCAACTTTTTCAGCGGCGACAACAAACTACGTCTGTAGGGCTCCGCGGAAAAAAGGAGACTGAGCAAGATAGCATCCCTGGGCGGGAAGGGGACCGCGCATGCGCGCTGCAATTCCCAAAGACTTTCTGCGAAAGCTGGGGAAAATTGCTCCGCGAGGGCTCCGTCGGCGCCGACGTCACCCATAAGTGAGGACTGACTTCCTGCTTGGTCCTGGAGAATAAGGAAGATAACCTTCCATGAAAGGAACTTTAGTGGGGTCATAGCCAATGGTTCAAAGGATGGTTTAAGAAGCTGCACTAGAAGGACATTGAGTTCCCAAGCCACTGAAGGTGGCTTAATGGGTGGCTTGGTTAGCAAGAGTCATCTCAAAGCACACTACTAGTGGTTGTGAGGAGATGGGCTGTCCATCCAATAAATGATGAAAGGCCACAATGGCACTGAGGTGAACTCTCACCGAGTTGGTCTTGAAACCTATTGAGGCTAGGTGGAGAAGATACTGGATGAGTGCCTCCAAGGGAGCAGAGAAGGGATTAAGATCCTTCTGGGAATACCAGACAGAGAATCTACGCTACTTGAATGCGTAGGAATGCCTGGTGGATGGCTCCTGGAAGCCAATAGTGTCTCCCTAACCTCTTGTGTAAGGTTAAAGTCTTGTAATGCTATGCTCTCAGCAGCCAAGATGTGAGACGGAGAGACTGTAGATTGGGATGCAGCAATGTTCCATCTTCCTAGGAGAGGAGATCAGGTGCAGATCCCAATTGTAGAGGCTGAGTCTGAGTCAGACGTAGCAGCAGAGGGAACCATGGTTGACGTAGCTAGTGAGGGGCTATGAGAATCATGGAACCCTTGTCGGCCTGCAGCATGAAAAGCATCTTCAGAATGAGGGGTATGGGAGGGAACGTCAGTCCTGGTGTTGAAGCGGGGATGCTTGGCATTCTGTAGAGTGGCAAACAGATCTATGTCTGGAGTTCTCTAGGTCTGAAAGATATAGGATGTGTTCAGATGGAGAGACCATTCATGGGGAAGAAGGATTTGACTCAGCTTGTCTGCGAAGACATTGAGCCCTCCTGGGAGATAACACCACTTGGAGGTGTATTTGATGAGAAATGACAAAAGACCACAGATGGAGAGCCTCCTTGCAGAGGGGCCAGGAGCCTGTACCACCCTGTTTGTCCACATAGAACCTGACCACCTGATTGTCTGTCCTGACTAGGACCTTTTGTGCCCTGAGGCGATTGTGAAACACCAAGTGCATTTGAGATAGCACGAAGCTCCAGGAGATTGATTTGGAGCTGTGACTCCTGCATCGTCCAGAGGCCTTGTGTAGAGAGAGTGCCCAAGTGAGCTTCCCAACCGAGTTTGGATGCATCCGTTGTCAGGGTGCATTGATTATGAAGGCATCTGAAAAGGTGACCCGATGAGGAAATTTTATAGGGAACACCACCAATGGAGGGATGTAGCGAGAAGGACAGTGACTTGGATCTTGTCCCCGAGGCCTGCGTTCACTGGGAGGCAAGAGTCCACTGGGCTGTCCACATATGTAGGAGGGCATATGAGACGACATATACTGTTGAGCCATATGCCCCAGAAGCTGAAGCATTTCTTGGACAGTCAGATGGTCTCGGAGTAGCATTTGGGATACTAGTTCAATGAGATGAGCACAATGGAGTTGGGACAGAAATGCCCTGGACTGTTTTTTGTCCAGTAAAACTCTGATGAACTCTAGTCTTTGAGTTGGAGCGAGGTGGGACTTTGGAAAGTTTATGACAAATCCAAAGGGTCGCAGTACTGTAATGGTATGATGCAAAGAAAGCTGAACCTCTTGAGAGGTGCCTGCTTTTATAAGGCAGTCATCTAAGTAAGGGAAGACAAATATCCCCAGAGATCTTAGATATGTGGCTACAACCGCCATGCACTTTGTGAAGACTCTTGGGGTAGAAGCGAATCTGAAAGAAAGGACCCTGTAGTGATATCATCTTCCCTGAAAGATGAAGCACTGAAATTTCCTGTGTCCTGGATGGATGAGTATATGCGTTTACACTTCTTTTAGATCTAGAGAACAGAGCCAGTCCTCACTTGGGAGGTAGGGGAGAAGAGTCCCTAGAGAGATCATTTGGAACTTCTCATGGACTAGAAACTTGTTGAGGTTTCTGAGGTCCAAGATAGGCCTATACCCTCTGGTCTTCTTTGGTATGAGAAAGTATGGAGAGTAGAACTCCATTCCCTGTTGGGATATCAGGACATCTTCTATGGTGCCCTGGGATAGAAGAGAAAAGACCTCTTCCTGTAGGACAGCAGTGAGTGGGGTGTTGCATGTGATGTTTCCCTATGAGAGTTGAAGGGGGCAGAGCTTGTAGATGAAGTCTGTACCACTCCCGAACTATGGTTAATGCCCACTGTTCTGAGGTGATAAGGTGCCATCTGTGGACGTAGTGATACAGTCTGCTTGCTATGTGGAGAGGGTGAGGGTCCTCCAGAGGGAGGGTGACAATGTTTTCTAGCAAAAAGTCAAAAACCAGGCAGAGACTGTGGCTGCGGAGCTGGTTGAGATTTAGCCATCTGTAGCTTCTTTTGTTGTTTAGGAGGCTGCTGTCTCTTCTGAGGGCCTTGAGTGTGGTACTGAGAAGAAGGAGGATAAGAAGAGTAAAATTTCTTCTTTTTATTGAAGGCGGCCTTCTTTGCAGCTGTCTTTTTTCTAGCAGGGTTAGCTGTTGTCCTGGACAGCCTGTTTAGAGTGGTATTCTCCGACTCTGAGAAGCCTTATCCTGCCAGACTTTGCCAAAGAGGTTCTCCCCTGTGCAAGGTATGTTACCCAGCTTATCTTGAACCCACTGTTCTAGATCTGAGGCCTAAAGCCATGCAATCCTGTGTGCACTGATTCATATTGCTGTCGCTCTGCTTGTGCATTCAAATGCATCGAAGGTTGCCCTATTGACTAGATTTTGGGTATGTTTGACTAGAAAAAGAGAGTCTTCTCTCTTTTCATCTGGGAGAAGAGGGGCCATGACCTAGAGGTCCCTGGTAACCTCCTTGAGGAACATACCCATGTAGAGTATATAAGAGTTAATCCTGGCTGAAAGAATGGAAGCCTGAAAACATCAATGCCCAAAAGCATCAAGGGTTCTTGATTACGTACCCAGTGGGTTAAAGGAATGAGTTTTGGAACTCTTGATTCAGTGCATTGCCGATATACCACCATTGAATGGTGGGGAAGCTGTGGTTTTTGGAAGCCAGGACACTCCGGTACTCAATACATGGTATCGAGACATCGAGTATGAGGTGAGATTGTAAGGGAAATCTCCCACATCCGAAGCATCAGATCATGGAAGATGCGGTGCACTGGCAGCGTGGCCGCCTCCTTGGGAACGGTTGGGTATTGAAGGATCTCTAATTCCTGCTCTCCATCTCACGGCCAATCAGAGCTCAGCATCGGATTTTTAAAAAAGAAGTGCCAGCAGTGCACCTGCGCTTGGTGGGCCTGCGCTTGAGGACCTCGCCAGTGGGTCCTTAGGCATGACCCTTGAGCAGGGCACTTAAATGGGCACTTGGAACCTCAATATCTGCCACCTCGAAGCACCAATAAACAGCTTCCTGAGAACACCAGACCACCCAGCTAAAGAATTAAGAGAACAGCACAAAACAGGATACATCTATGCAACAAACAAATCACTGCAAGCCACAGAAACCAACTGAAAGTGAGTAAATCTTGCTCCATTCTGTATAATTAAACAAGATTATACACTAGTACCTCCCACTCCACACATCGAATAATCCATCTAGAACTCTCACTAAATATACAAACCCAAAGTTACACAATGTGTAAAAATTTAATACTTATACTCCCTACTTCTGTTCCTCAAGAGCAAGTACACAAATCCTGGTGAAGCCAACCTACCATCTCCTACCCATCTGATACCAATTATGCCAAAGGACTGGAGAGAGGCTCATGTGGTCCCTTTACACAAAAGCGGAAGTAAGGATGTGGTTGAAAACTACAGGCCGGTTAGTTTAACTTCGGTGGTGAGTAAATTATTGGAAGCACTGCTGAAAGAGAAAATAATGAGGTTTCTGGAGTCCAGCGGATTACAGGATGGATTACAGATTACAGCATGGATTCACCAAAGGCAGGTCTTGTTGCTGCTTTTGGATCTTGACTTACCTAATCTCCATGTTTCTTTACCTTTCCCCCTTGCTTTATCCCTGTCTACACCTTCTGTGTTGACTGACTTGACTAGATTGTAATCTCTGATGAGCAGGGACTGTTTCTTACATGTCTGTGTAGTGCTGTGGTACGACTCGTAGAGCTATACAAATGCTTAGTAGTAGTAGTAGTGATTGATTTCTTTGACTAGGTGACCAGATAGGTGGACCAAGGGAGAGCCCTAGATGTGGTGTATTTGTATTTAGATTTCAGTAAAGCCTTTGACACTGTTCCTCACAGGCGACTTATAAACAAACTGAGCACCCTAGGGATGGACCCTAAAGTTACTGCTTGGGTTAGAAATTGGTTGGGTGGGAGGCGACAAAGAGTACAAGTAAATGAAGCTCACTCTGAGGAGAAGGATGTTACCAGTGGTGTGCCCCAGGGATCTGTCCTTGGTCCGATTCTTTTTAACATCTTTGTTAGTGATATAGCGGAAGGACTGCCTCTTTGCAGATGATACCAAAATCTGCAATAGAGTGGACACCCAGGAAGGTGTAGATAACATGAGGAGGGATCTAGCTAAGCTTGAAGAATGGTCTAGAATTTGGCAACTGGGATTTAATGTTAAAAAATGTAAGGTCATGTATTTGGGCTGCAGCAATCCAAGGGAGCAATACAGTATAGGAGGTGAAGTACTTTTGTCCACTAAAGAAGAGCGGGACCTAGGCGTGGCTGTGTCTGATGATCTTAAAGTAGCTAAACAGGTAGAAAAGGCGACGGCAAAAGCTAGAAGGATGCTTGGGTGCATACGGAGAGGAATGGCTAGCAGAAAAAAGGAGGTGATAATGCCTCTGTATAAATCTTTGGTGCGACCTCATTTGGAGTATGGTGTGCAATTCTGGAGACCGCACCTTCAAAAGGATGTGAACAGGATGGAGTCGGTACAGAGGGTTGCTACTAAAATGATTAATGGGCTTCATTATAAAGCATATGAGGACAGACTTAAGGATTTTAATATGTACACCTTAGAGGAAAGGCGGGATAGAGGTGATATGATTGATTTCTTTGACTGGGTGACCAGGGAGTTGGAACGAGGGAGAGCTCTAGATGTGGTGTATTTAGATTTCAGTAAAGCCTTTGACACTGTTCCTCACAGGCGACTTATAAACAAACTGAGCGCCCTAGGGATGGACCGTAAAATTACTGCTTGGGTTAGAAATTGGTTGGGTGGGAGGTGACAAAGGGTACAGGTAAATGGAGCTCACTCTGAGGAGGGAGGTGGCTACCAGTGGTATGCCCCAGGTATCTGTCCTTGGTCAGATTCTTTTTAACATCTTTGTTAGTGATATAGCAGAAGGGCCGGTGGGTAAGGTTGCAACAATCCAAGGGAGCAATATAGTATAGGGGGTGAAGTACTTTTGTCTACTGAAGAAGAGCGGGACCTAGGCGTTGTTGTGCCTGATGATCTTAAAGTAGCTAAACAGGTAGAAAAGGTGACAGTAAAAGCTAGAAGGACGCTTGAGTGCATAGGGAGAGGAATGGCTAGCAGAAAAAAAAGGAGGTGCTAGTGCCTCTGTATAAGTCTTTGGTGCGATCTCATTTGGAGTATTGTGTGCAATTCTGGAGACCGCACATTCAAAAGGATATAAACAGGATCAGGGCCGGCCCATCCACTGTGCGATAATGTTTGCAAAGGGCCCCACGCGAACTCCAGTATTGCACAATGTGGACGGCTGCAGAGGAAGCTGGGGAAGCCCGCGCGAGGCCCCGGCTCCCTCTGCACAGCCACCAGCATGAGGAGACTTTCCCTCACGCTGGCGGCTGTATCTGTGAAGCCGCGAATGCCGGGAGAGGTTAAAGGCAATACCCTATAACCTTTCCCAGCATTCGCGGCTTCACAGATGCAGCCGCCAGCGTGAGGGAAAAGACTCCTCACGCTGGCGGTTGTGCAGAGGGAGCTGGGGCCTCACGCGGGCTTCCCCGGCTCCCTCTGCAGCCCTTTAGATGGCCACAGGGCTGTTCTGGGGGGGGGGGGGAGGCTAGGATTGGATGAGCTGTGATCGAGGGAGAGGGAACTGGGGCTGGAAATAGGCTGTGATGGGGGGCTAGGACTGCAAATGGGCTGTGATGGGGAGGTTAGGACTGGATGGGCTGTGATGGGGGGGAACTTGGATTGGAAATGGACTGTGATGGGGGGGGCTAGGACTGCAAATGGCTTGTAATGGGGAGCTAGAACGGGAAATAAGCTGTGATGGGGGCTAGGACTGGAAATGGGATGACGAAGGGGCTGGAAATTGTCTGATGGGGGAGCTTGGAGTGGAAATGGGCTGATGGGGGGCTGGAATGGAACTGGAAAAAAGAATATGGGGGGCTAGGACTGGAAATGGCCTGATGGAGGCTGGAACAGGCCTGGAAATGGGCTGATGGGGGCTGGAAATGGGCTGACGAGGAGGCTAGGATTAGAAATCGGCTGATGGGGGAGCTTGGAGTGGAAATGGGCTGTTGGGGGGGGGGGCTGGAATGGAACTAGAAAAGAGCATATGGGGGGCTAGGACTGGAATTATTTATTTATTTATTTATTTAACGGGTTTTATATACCACTTTCTCGTCAATTCAAAGCGGTTTACATATAACAGTTATAGCAACAAGCTTTACATAGAAGAGGGAGTTACAACTAGGAGGGTTACATGGGTTATAATGAATACATTTAAAGTGCTGATGGGGGCTGGAATAGGACTGGAAATGGTCTGACAAGGGGGCTAAGAATGGAACTGGAAAAGAGCATATGAGGGTCTAGGACTGGAAATGGGCTGATGGGAGGAGCTTGGACTGCAAATGGGTGATGGGCTGGAATAGGACTGGAAATGGCTAATAGGGGAATAGGACTGGAAATGGGCTGATGGGAGCTGGAATAGGACTGGAAGCGAGCTGAGGGAATTTGGAATAGGGCTAGAAATGGGCTGACAAGGGGGCTAGGATTGGAAATTGGCTGATGGGGGAACTTGGAGTGGAAATGAGCTGATGGGGGCTGGAATAGAACTGGAAAAAAACATGGGGAGCTAGGACTGGAAATGGGCTGATGTGGGAGCATGGGAGAATGGGACTAGAAGGGAGCAGATGCTGGGTGGGTCTAGAACTATAAGGGAGCTGATTTTGGGGGAGGACTAGAAAGGGTTGGGGATGGGGAATGAGAATGGAGAGGGAAGAAGATATTTTGTGTTAAAGGGAAGAAGAGTCTACGATGGGCTGGGTATTGGGAGAGTAAGTGGGGATTGAGAATGGAAGGGTGAAATCTGAGTGAAAGGAATAAGGAAAAAAAAGGGGGAAAGAGCAAAAAGGGAAAGATCAGTTTGTTAAAGCAGATATAGAGAGAGAATGGAAAAAAATCTAAGAGAGAAAAAAGGACAAATAGCTCGCAGAAGACACCAGAAGAAAGTGACTGGAGCAATTGCAGCTGAAAAATAAAATCCCAAACAGAAGGCAAAAAAATACTTTTTATTTTGAATTTATTAACTGGAATATGTCAGATCTGGGAAGTGTGTATTGCTAACATCTTTGCGTTTTTGTTTAGTGCAAGCAAAAATTCATTTATAGTTTTATTTCTCCAGTGTTGTTCATTTCATGTTTGGCTTTTGGGGTTCCCAGTTTAATTATCATCTTTCTATTTCTAAATTGTGATCCCTTCTTCTTTGTGTGGTGACAGTCTATGTTCTGCATGTGTAACCAAGTTGAGGTATTCTGTTCATATTGTTTCTAGTTGACAGTCCCACTTGTTCTCTTTCCCCCAGTGAGATGTATTGGTATTCTCTGAGATGTACTGGTTTTAATATCTGCAGTGTTGCCTTTTGATAGGTAGGGTTTGGTACTTTGTGAGTCCTAATAGTGCTGCTATGATACGGTGGATTTGCTATAGGATCAGTATTTGTAGTACTTCCTAATGGGCCTGGTGGTTGTCACTGCAATATAGTAATGTAGAAATCTGTTAGTCTTTCTTTATTCAGACACTCATTAAGGGGCATGTTTACTAAAAGTGCATGTTAACATTATGCAAATATTTATGCAAATGAGGTTACTTATGCAAATGAGGCCCCACAATTAATCTTGGCACCCCCCTTGGGCCGCCCCTGAACAGGATGGAGTCAGTACAGAGGGTGGCTACTAAAATGATTAGTGGTCTTCATTATAAAGCATATGAGGACAGACTTAAGGATCTTAATATGTTCACCTTAGAGGAAAGGAGGGATAGAGATGATATGATTGAGACGTTTAAATACCTCCATGGCATAAATGCACGGGAGGAGATACTCTTTTGACTGAAAGCAAGCTCTGCTACGAGGGGACATGGGATGAGGGTGAAAGGGGATAGATTCAGGAGTGATATGCGGAAATATTTCTTTAAGGAAAGAGTGGTGGATCCGTGGAATAGTCTCCCAGTGGAGGTGGTAGAGATGAGGACAGTATCTGAATTCAAAAAAAGCATGGGACAAACACAGAGGATCTCTAAAGGAAAAAAGGGTGGCAATAGAGGAAGTACCCATTCTTCAACAGGGTGCAGGGTTCTACTCCCCCTATTTTCTTATTCCAAAGAAAACAGGAGGACACAGACCCATTCTAGACCTCAGAGAATTGAACAAATATCTATTTCAAGAGAAATTCAAAATGATTTCTCGGGGAACTCTTCTGCCATACCTTCAAAGCCAGGACGGTCTTTGCTCTCTAGACTTGAAGGATGCATACACTCACATTCTTATCCATCCAGATCACAGGAAAGTTTTATGTTTCCTTTTCAGGGGAAAACATTTCCAGTACAGGGTTCTTCCTTTTGGTCTGGCTTCAGCACCAAGGGTATTTACGAAATGCATGGCAGTAGTAGCTGCATTTCTACGAACCCTGGGGATTTTTGTCTTCCTTTACTTAGACAACTGGCTCATCTGAGCCTCCACAGTGACAGAGGCCAGCACTGCACTGTCTCGTACAATGCGAATCCTCCAATACTTGGGATTGGTAATAAACTTCCTGAAATCTCAACTAGTTCCTTCCCAATGCCTAGAATTCATAGGAGTGAGTCTGGATACCAGACAGGCAAGGGCTTTCCTTCCACAAGCCCGGTGTCTTTGCATAATGCAGTTAGCTTCCCAAGCAGCAGGCAAATTCTCCCTCACTGCTCGGGAGCTACTGCAGTTACTGGGACACATGGCATCCACAGTTCATGTAGTCCCATATGCTCGCCTCCACATGCGAGCAGCTCAGTGGACCTTCTCCACACAGTGGACACAGGCCACAGGTCATTTGTCAGACAAAATAACAATCTCTCAACGACTAAATTTGTCCCTCCAATGGTGGCAATCATTAGAAAATCTGACAGTAGGGTCTCCTTTCCTTCAACCCCTCTTTCAGGCCACCCTAACAACAGATGCATCACAGGTGGGTTGGGGAGCACACCTGAATCATCTCTCTACCAAGGGCACCTGGACTCCACAGGAGGTTGGTTTACACATAAACCTCCTGGAGTTAAAGAGCAATTTATTTAGCTCTTCGAGTGTTCCACGCCCAGCTCAGCTACAAGACAGTCCTAGTCCAGACGGACAATCAGGTAGCCATGTTCTATGTGAACAAGCAGGGCGGGACAGGCTCTCTGTCGTTATGCAACAAAGCTTTACGACTATGGGCCCTCGCCAGAGAGCATCAAATTCACCTTCTAGTGGTATATCTTCCAGGCATTCAAAACCTTTGGGCAGACAAACTCAGTCGAGTACTGCTACCTCACGAGTGGTCACTCCACCTAGACCAGGTGGCAAAGATATTTCATCTCTGGGGCACTCCAGACATAGACCTCTTTGCAAGTCCACTGAATGCCAAACTTCCCCGGTTCTGTTCCAGGATTCCGTCGCACAACTGTCAGGCAAGGGATGCCTGCCTCCTTCACTGGGGTCAGGACTTCCTTTATGCCTTCCCACCCATTCCCCTCATCCCCAAAACACTCTTCAAGCTTCAGAGAGACAGGGGTCGCATGATTCTCATAGCACTACGATGGCCATGCCAAACGTGGTATTCCCTGCTTCTGCATCTCTCTCAAGCGGCACCTCTGGAGTTAGGGCATGCTCCAGATCTCCTTTCCCAGAAGAACGGGATGCTATGGCACCCGAATCCCCAGTGTCTGCATCTCACTGCCTGGTTGTTGAAGGCTTAGACCTCCAGGATTTCAACCTGTCCCAGCAGGTAAAAGACAGCCTTCCGGCTTCTAGGAAACTTTCCACAAAAAGATCTTATGCCTTCAAGTGGAAATGTTTTACTATATGGTGCTTCAAGAAGGGATTAAACCCCCTGGTCATACCCTTAGTATCAATACTAGAGTATCTCCTTAACTTATCGAATTCTGGGTTAAAGACCACTTTGGTAAGAGTCCATCTTAGTGCAAATGCAGCTTCTTATAAGCCTCTAAATGGACAACCAATTTCCTCTCATCCACTCCTATCAAGATTTATGAGAGGCCTTTTATTAATCAAACCTCCCATCAAGCCACCTTCGGTGGCATGGGATCTAAATCTAGTTCTCGGGTAGCTCATGAAGCCACCTTTTGAACCTTTAGCCACTACAGCCCTTAGGTTTTTGACTTGGAAGGTCATCTTCCTGATTGCAATCACCTCTGCCCATCGCATTAGTGAATTGCAAGCTTTAGTGGCTGATCCTCCTTATACTAGATTTCATCATGATAAGGTTGTTCTTCGAACTCACCAACACTTTATGCCAAAGGTGGTTTCGCCTTTTCATTTAAACCAATCAATTTATCTTCCTGTATTTTTTCCGAGGCCTCACGCCTCTAATGCAGAAAGAAACCTTCATACTTTGGAATGTAAGAGGGCCTTAGCCTTTTACATTCAAAGAACACAGCAACATAGAAAGTCCTCACAACGTTTTGTAGCTTTTGACCCTAGTTATTTGGGACTTCCAATCTCCAAAAGAACTTTATCTAAATGGATTGCCCAATGCATATCCTTTACTTATGAGAGAAAGGGTCTTCCTCTTCAGGACCATGTCAAAGCTCACAATGTGAGAGCCATGGCAGCTTCTATGGCTAATCTCCACGCTGTGTCTATCGATGACATTTGTCGAGCAGCCACCTGGGCTTCGGTACACACCTTCACAGCCCACTACTGCCTAGATAAAGCCTCCCGTCGGGATGCCTTCTTTGGCCAAGCTGTTCTTCAAAATCTCTTTCAAACCTAAACCAACTCCTACCCACTAACCCTGGTGGGATGCCAGAGATCCATGGGAGGAAGGATTCTCACCTTCAACGGTGGCACTTCCTGGGGATATCTCCCTGGCATCTTCAGCTAGGGAGTCCCCATATGTGAGGACTACATTCCTGCTTGTTCCTGGAGATAGCGTAGTTACTCACCTGTAACAGGTGATCTCCGGGAACAGCAGGAATTTAGTCCTCACAACCCACCCACATCTCCTAGGAGTTGTCTGTCTCTCTCTTTGTCTCTTTCCTCTCTCTCTCTATCCTTTCATCAGCTACAAACTTAACTGAAGAGGGACAGTTGGAGAGGCGGGAAGGCAGCGCGCATGTGCTGAGGGATGCTCCCAAAAGCGTTCCTATTGGATGCTGGGGAGCGTTTCCGCACAGGCTCCATCGGTACCGATGATACCCATATGTGAGGACTAAATTCCTGCTGTTGCCTGAGATCACCTGTTACAGGTGAGTAACTACGCTATTCTGGAGACCGCCCCTTCAAAAGGATGCGAACAGGATGGAGTCGGTGCAGAGGGTGGCTACTAAAATGATTAGTGGTCTTCATTATAAAGCATATGAGGATAGACTTAAGGATCTTAATATGTACACCTTAGAGGAAAGGCGGGATAGAAGTGATATGATTGAGATTTTTAAATACCTCCGTGCAGAGGTTTGTGAATTGAACTGCTTTAGAATTGTAGGAGGGGGTAAGCTGTGAAAATGAAGTTTGTACCCCTCCCCTACAATGGATAAAGTCCAGTCTTCTGCTGTTATCTGATGCCATCTGTTGGCAAAGTGTCATAGCCTGCCGTGAATATTGGGGGGTTGAGGACCCCTCAGAGGCAGGAAGGCAAAGCTCTCTAGGAAGGAGTCAAAACCCTTGAGGGGCTGAACCTGGAGAGCTGGTTGGGCTCTCGGGCTTTTTGGTTTCTTTTGTTATCTAGTTTGTCCCTTTTGGGCAACCTGACCTGGAGTCTGAGTCTGATGGGTATAGGAAGGATAAAACTTCCTCTTTTTCCTAAAGGAGGTTTTTTTTATAAGGTTTCCTTTTGGCTGGAGTGGCTGTAGACTTTGACAATCTATCTAGGGTAGAATTGTCAGCATCTAACTTGTTAGCCTTCTCCTGCCAGTTCTTGCCGAAGAGATTCTCTCCCGTGCAAGGAATGTTGCCTAACTTGTCCAGTACCCAAGTCTCCAAGTCTGATGCCTGTAGCCAGGCAATCCGTCGTGCGTCAATGGCAATAGCAGAAGTTCTGCTGATGCATTCAAAGCAGTCAAAGGCTGCACGAACTTGGAGACATCCTGAGCATGCTTAACCAGAGTAAGAAAGTCTTGTCTCTTATCATCTGGGAGAAATGGGCTCATAAGTTCCAAGTCTCCTGTGATTTCTTTGAGGAACATTCCCATATATAGAATATATGAGCTGATCCTAGCTGAAAGCATGGAAGCTTGAAAAGTTCTGTATCCAAAAGCATCCAGAGTCCTGCATTCACGACCTGGAGGAGTGGATGCATGTCTTTTTGCACTTTTCATCCTACGCATGGCTGACTCCACTACCATTGAATGGTGTGGCAGCTGAGTTTTCTGAAATCCAGGACATGGTGGGACTCGATACATAGTATCAAGTCTCCTAGAGTGAGGAGAAGTAGTCAGAGGTGTCTCCCACATTCTGAGCATCAAGCTATGCAGAATTTCATAGATAGGCAGAGTAGCTGACTCCTTAGGCGCTTTAGGATATTGGAGGATTTCCAATTCCTTTTCTCTGGGTTCCTCTTCAGGAGCTACTGTAATTGAAAGACCTTTAGCCATATCACGGATGAAATCCTGAAATGACATGTCCTCTGGAGGTGACATTCTGTGTTGGGGAGAAAAGGGATCTTCTAAGAGAAACCCTCTAGTGCCAGCAGAATTGTCAGAGTCTTCGGAATCGGAGGAATCGAAGTATTCCTGACCCCGATGCTCCTGCAAAGCACGATCCCGGTACCGATCGAAGTCGGTACCAAGGTGACCCGGTACCACTTTATCCACTCCAGCCGGAGGTGGAATGGGAAGAATTACCATTGGGGCCGGTACCGTTGGTACCGGCATCGTCTGTGTCTGTACCGGTGTCGGTACCGGCATCGGTGTCGATGTCGGCACCAGTGCCTTTGGGACCACTGGTACCGCAGCTGAGAGAAGAGCTGCGATACTGCGCTCGATAGCAAGAAATCTCTGGTCTATTGACACTGCCAATGCCTGGGTGTCGGTAACGGTAAGAATGGCCGGAACCTCTGAGCATGGCACAGGTAGTTCTTGCGAGTTTGAGGCCTCGAGAACATCCTGAAGCCCCATCGATGCTTTGGAAGCCAAAGCCTCCTGCCGGGGCTGTTTTGCCGGTGTGGTTCCCTCAAGGGCAATGCCAATGGCCTCTCGATGCTTAGCAGGAGAGCTACCCTTTGAGGACCGGCTTTTGTGTTTAGTTACCTGAGATCCATGGGAGGAAGAAGAGGCCCTTGACGATGTCAATGCAATGGATCTGGCATCTGAAGAAAAGAGGATACCGAGCTTTGCGGCCCGGTTCGGTCTTCCTCTTTTGGTCATTCCCATGCAGGAGAAACATTCAGTTGGAGAATGATCAGGTCCTAAACATTTTAGACACCAATCATGGGTGTCAGTGAGGGAAATGGTACCGCCACACTTAGTACATTTTTTAAAACCACTAGTTGGCTTTTCCATGATTTTGGAAAAATGGGGCCTAATGCCCAAAATGGTGCCTAGCACCATAACAGGAAAGCTTCTGAAAAGAAACAGTCTAAGTCTAAGGGTTTGTTTGTTTTTTTTAGGAAAATAAAAGAACCAGCGGTACCGGTAGGCGTCGTGCGGTAGGCAAATGCGACCACAAGAAAGAATTTTAGAGACGGAATTTTCTGCAGTGACAGGGAATAGGTCCTGTTGGCTCCGCGGAAAACGAAGAATTGAAGAGGGACAGTTGGAAAGGCGGGAAGGCAGCGCGCATGTGCTGAGGGATGCTCCCAAAAGCGTTCCTACTGGATGCTGGGGAGTGTTCCCGCGCAGGCTCAGTCGGTACCAACGATACCCATTTGTGAGGACTACATTCCTGCTTGTTCCTGGAGATTGCACACTATACTCCAAATGTGGTCGCACCAAAGACTTATACAGAGGTATTATCATCTCCTTTTTTCTGCTAGCCATTCCTTTCCATATGCACCCGAGCATCCTTCTAAATTTTGCCGTCGCCTTTTCTACCTGTTTAGCTACTTTAAGATCATCAGACACAATCACGCCTAGGTCCCACTCTTCTTTAGTGGACAAAAGCACTTCACCCCCTATACTATATTGCTCCCTTGGATTCCTGCAGCCCAAATGCATGACCTTACATTTTTTAACATTAAATCCCAGCTGCCAAATTCTAGACCATTCTTCAAGCTTAGTTAGATCCCTCCTCATGTTATCTACACCTTCCTGGGTGTCTACTCTGTTGCAGATTTTGGTATCATCCGCAAAGAGGCAAAACCTCCCCGACAGCCCTTCCGCTATATCACTAACAAAGATGTTAAAAAGAATCGGACCAAGGACAGATCCCTGGGGCACACCTATGGTAACATCCTTCTCCTCAGAGTGAGCTGCATTTACCTGTACTCTTTGTCCCCTCCCACCCAACCAATTTCTAACCCAAGCAGTAACTTTACGGTCCATCCCTAGAGTGCTCAGTTTGTTTATAAGTCGCCTGTGAGGAGCAGTGTCAAAGGCTTTACTGAAATCTAAATACACCACATCTAGGTCTCTCCCTCGGTCCACCTCCCTGGTCACCCAGTCAAATAAATTAATCAGATTTGTCTGATAAGACCTGTCTCTGGTGAATCTATGCTGCCTCGGATCCTGTAATCCGCTGGACTCCAGAAATCTCACTATTTTCTCTTTCAGCAGCGTTTCCAATAATTTACTCACCACTGAAGTTAAACTAAGCGGCCTGTAGTTTAACCACATCCTTACTTCTGCTTTTGTGTAAAGGCACCACATGAGCCTCTCTCCAGTCCTTTGGCACTACTCCCGACTCCAACGAGGCATTGAATACATTCCTAAAAGAAGTTTTACCAGAACTAGAACAAAATACAAGAGACCTTGACACCACCATCACAAACTGGTACAAAGCTCTACACAACACTTCAATCGCACCAGACAAACCAATCCAGAACAACAGAAAGAAACACAACGACAAAAGAAGCAACTAAGGAAAATGGAGAGGCTCTGGTGGCAAACTAAAAGCCAACACCACTTAACAACGAAATGCAAGCTGTATACCATAACACAATAAATAGCTACAAAAAGGAGTATCACTTAGACCTAATACTGAAATCTATTAACAAACCAAGGGAGCTCTTCACTATAGTAAATGGACTGACAAAAGAACCAATGGAACCAGATGATCCAAATTCCATTATCCCCACAAGATCTGTCGGACTTCAAACCACTGAAGTACACTCAGACACCACTTGAAAAAACAAGCAAATCCAACTTACAGCACATCACGGATGCAACATGGGAAACATTTCAAATCCTAACAAAACAGCTTGACTCTATAATAGCCAGTATTAACACAACAACCTCACCCATTGACTCATGTCCGGTTAATTGGATTAAGCAAACAAAAGAATACCTAATATCATGCCTACAAAAAAATCATCGACTCATAACTCACTCAAGGATAGCTATCTCTGCAACTCAAGCAAGCTTCCATTAGACCAATCCTGAAGAACAATAGCCTCATTAAAAAAGACCCAAGATCCTTTTGCCCAATATCAAGTCTCACATTTGTAACCAAGGTACTCGAGAAGATAGTAGTGTTTCAACTACAGGACCACATAGACACATATGCCCCGCTGGACCCCCACCAGTACAGATTTAAACAAAATCATGGTGTAGAAACACTTATCACATATCTCATGGACACCCTTGTTACAGACATAGACAATGTACTACATGGATTTGTCTTATGCTTCATAGATATCACTGCTGCTTTTGACTCTGTTAACCACAACACTGTTACGACGACTCAAAAATGCAGGAATAAATGGTACACTACTAGACTGGCTTCTTTCCTACCTGTCCCACCGTATCCAGCACGTGAGAACCAAAAACAGTCAGTCTAAACTTCACACACAATACCAGGGTATTCCACAAGGCTCGGCCCTCTCTGCACTGTTATTTAATATATATATTCAACCAATTTGCAACATAATAAGGCCACACACCTTCCACTACAGAATATATGTGGACGATATCATGATAGTCATCCAAATTAACATCAATTACCTGGATTATTCACAAATCACAGCATGTCTTGAATCAATGTCAAAATGGCTCAAAGGACAAAATCTTTCCATAAATTTTAAAAAATCCGAACTGATGCATATTACCAGAAATACTAAATTCTCCCCACCTGACTCAACCAAGATCTTTGACTACTTTTTTGTTGGTTAGAGTGTAGTGCAATACTTTGGAGTAACCTTCGACCATTAACCCAGCTTCCAGCCACACATTAAGAGAACCACCAGATCAGCCTACCATAAGTTGACAACTCTGCACAAACTCAAACCACTACTAACTACAGCGACTTCAGAACATTATGCCAAACCATAGTAACTCCCATAATTGATTATTGCAATATGATCTATCATGGCCTATCCATAAGAAAACAATACTCTCTCAGCAACTGGTGCAGAACACTGCGGCAAGAATTATTACTGTAACTTGTGATAAGGAAGCTTATCATAGCTCAGGAAGGAGCTATAGGAAAGGTGAAGTGACTCTGAACAAGCAACCTGTCAGTTCTGGTAGAAATAAGAAAACAGAATTTTCCCATAAAAGACTACCAGTCCCAGAATGCACCAGGTTTCCAGCAGCCATAAGAGGAGCTGAAGTGGGGAAACGTGTGTTCAATCAGGAGGGCTATGAGGTAATCCCTAAGCACTCATCTCAAAGGGCAGGGCCTGATTCAGCACAGCTGCGCTGTGTTAGGGAGGAGCACGCATCTAAGCAGAATAAAGGTAGAGTTTATTCTACAGAGAATCAGCTTGAGCTTGATCATCTTCATCATCAAGAGGATCATCAGAAGCAGAAGCCAAACCGGACGGACAGAGAGGGAAAGAAACCCTTTGGAAGAAAGAGGAGAAAAGCCTTTGAGAGGTCTAGAAGAGTCCAGAGCAGTACGTATACTGGGAGGCATTCCAAGGGCCAGCATACACCATTGGACTGGGGAAAGCCAGAGGAATGGTGCTACAGAGCTAGGAATCTCCAGACGGTACCTGTGAGAGAGACGGCTGCACGTGGAAGGGACCCTAAGACCCGTGCCAGAAGGTATGTGAAGAGAGATCCAGTGTCCAGGGATCTGGATTGGAAGGCTGGACATAAGAACTGGACTACATACTGGCCAGGCTATATAGAGAGGAACTCTAACAGCAATGGAAGCTCAGGTATGAACACTGATCTATGCCCTAGCTATAATCTTGAAAGACAGCAGGGAAACAAGTATTCTCCTGAAAGTGCTCCATTGGGAGATTCATCTGTGCCAATCCATGATATTGAACCCATGCTTGTTGAAGAAGAGGGGGTGATAGCAGATGAAGAATCTGTTTACATGGACTGCTCTCTGTCTAAACTCCTTTGGTGATTTTCTGTTATAAAGTACAGCAACCATCACAAAGAAATACAAACTTGTTCTTTAATCTACTCAGAAAAGCTCCTGAGTAAGATTTTTAGCCACGCAGTAGAAAGCAAGCCAGCTAAGGGGTTTCAGCTGGATAACTGCTAGCAATTGAGCCTTACCTAATTGCTTGTGAGCTCTGTGAGAATCACTTCTGAATCTATGTGGGAAGATATAAGAAGTTAACCTGAAAAGAACAGTTTTTTCTTTCTTTGTGGCTTTTGGTTTGTTGTTTGATATATGCTAAGAAAACATTAGCTAATGCCTACAGAAAAGACCAGTTTGTTGCCAACCAGGTCTTATTTCTTTTGCTTTGATTGCCTGGCAAGTTCAAATGTTGTTTTCTTCATTTTATTTTTCTAAGTTAAACACTGAAAGCAAGTAACCTGATTTATGTGCTACCAAGCATATCTGTGTTGGGAGAAATAACCCCATAAATAAATATCTTATTGGCTTTACCCAAAAGCACAACTAATTATTGTGAGCAGCTGTGTCTGGTGTGAATGACCTGCATTGCCCACAATCCCTTGCAAATCATATAGATATATGCACTTGCCAAGACTGTGAAGATTCTCACCCAGGCAGCCGTCTGACAAACTGCAAAATACACTCATATAACCCCTATACTCCACCAACTACACTGGCTCCCTGTCACTGTACATACTAAATACAAGAACATAATAATAATCTTCAAAATACTAAACAACCTATCTCCAGCGACTCTTCAACCATTGATCATGAAGGTGCACCCAACCAGAACGAGAAAAGGTGCAGACATCGACATCTTAGAAATGTCACCAAGCTACAAAACAACAAAGCAATCCACTTGCAGTAGAGCCTTCTCCCTGTACGCTCCCAGCTGTGGGATAAACTACCTGCCCCAATAAGTGCAATCAAAGACCTTCTGAACTTCAGGAAAGCCATAACAACTTATTTCTTCCTGGAATACTATGGTCCCACCTAGAAAGAGTAGTTACTCACCTGTAACAGGTGTTCTCCAGGAGCAGCACGAATCAGTCCTCACATATGGGTGTCATCGGCGCCGATGAAGCCCCAGCGGAGCATTTCCCCAGCTTTCCATGAAAGCCTTTGGGAATGCTGGCACGCATGCGCGGTTCCCTTCCCGCCTAAAGGTGCCATCTTACCTCAGTCAAATGACATAGCTAAGAACAGCACACAAAAATGAAAAAATAAACTATGTACAACTGCAACTCCCAGGGGAGGAGGGAGGGTTGTGAGGACTGATTCCTGCTGCTCCTGGAGAACACCCGTTATAGGTGAGTAACTACTTTCTCCAGGACCAAGCAGGAAGTCAGTCCTCACATATGGGTGACTCCCTAGCTCTGGGCTACCAGGAACCCAGGCTGAACAAGAGAACTCCCTCTAGTCACAGCAGCAAAGAAAGGCTTTCCAAGGACACAATCTCCACCGGTAGACCAACAGAGGGCAGGAGGGCAAGAGTTGCCTAAACCTCAAAGAGATTCCGGAGTACTGCTTGGCCAAAAGCACTGTCCCTACGGGACTCCCTCTCCAGACAGTAATGGGTCGCAAACGTCTGGCTTGAAGACCAAGTTGCAACCCTGCAGATGTCTACCAAGGGCACAGAGCGGAGATGAGCCACTGAGGCAGCCATTGCCCTGACACGATGGGCCGTGACCCTACCCTGCAAAGGAAGGTCAGCCGCCTCGTAAGCCCAGGTGATACAGTCAGCCACCCAGATGGACAGGGTACGCTTGGACACAGCCAACCCCAACTTATTGGGGTCAAAGGAGACGAAGAGCTGAGTAGCCCTTCGATGCCCTTACGTACGGTCAAGGTAGAAGGATAAGGCCCTCCTACAGTCCAGGGTATGCAGGACTGCTTCAGCCTGGCTAGCATGAGGCCTAGGGAAGAATGTTGGAAGAACCACCTCCTGGTTGAGGTGGAAAGAGGAGACAACCTTGGGGAGGAACTTTGGATGAGTCCTAAGGACTACCCTGTTCCTATAAATCCTGGTGTAAGGCCTATCACAGACCAGGGCCTGAAGCTCACTCACTCGCCTAGCCGAGGTGAGGGCTATCAGGAAGAGAGTCTTCCAGGGAAGGAAGCGTAGAGGGCAAGTAGCCATCGGCTCAAAGGGTGGGCGAGTCATTTGCTGCAAGACCACATTCAGCTCCCACTCAGGAGCAGGAGGACGGATGGGAGGCTTGAGCAAGAGCAAGCCTCTGAGAAACCTGAACACCAAGGGGTGACCCGATAGGGAATGTCCTTCCACCAGTGAGTGGTGAGCTGCTAGAGCTGAGAGGTGGACCCGAAAAGAATTGGACTTAAGTCCCTGATTGGATAAGTGCAGTAGATACTGAAGCACTACTGGAACAGTACAGGAGAAAGGATCTTCTGTACGCAGCTGACACCACACAGAAAACCTCTTCCACTTTAGAGCATAGGTTTTCCTAGTGGACTGCTTCCTAGAGGCTAGGACAACCTCCTCAACTTCCAGAGGTAGGCCCCAGGGAGCCAAAACTACCCTTGCAGCCTCCAGGCCATCAAATTGAGAGCTTTGAGATTGGGGTGCAGAAGGGAACCCTGCCCCTGTGAGAGAAGGTCGGGTTGCAAACCCAGAGGTAGTGGAGAATCCACTGCCAGCTGAGGCAGAAGAGGAAACCAAGGCTGCCTCGGTCACCTGGGAGCTATTAGGGATTTACACTGCAGCCGTAAAATATCTTCATCTCATATTGCTTCTGCATAAGAATTTAACACAGTATTCGAAGCTAAGTACCAGCAATCTCATTTTCTTAGAAGCTGTTTCAACAATGTTTTTTGTTTAAAGAGTATGAAAGAAACTTTTTATAGTAATGGAAGAATTCAACCAAGAACGTTTATTGATGAGACATGTTTTTAAGTTTGAAGCACAGTGAGTTTAGTTTTTGATCACTTGAAAAAGTTTTGAAAAAAATCACTTGATAAAGTCTTGAAAAAATTTTTTTGAAGAAAAAGTATTAAATAAAGGACGATAATTGTCAAAGTGTACGCAATTCAAAGGTCATTGATGTAAACAGCGGCATAATTAAGGGAGGTACATTTTATGATACCCCTTTGACATATAAGCTGCGACGTTTTAAACTGAGACCTTGGTACACGATAGTATTAAGTCCTACTAATTTCATATGGTGAAAATTCAAGCAAATAATAATCCTGATATTTCTCACCTGGGAGCTACCAGCAGGACCGAGGCCTTGTCCTGAAGAGTCTTGAAAAGAGTTCGGGCCACCAAGGGCGTGGGAGGAAACGCATACAGGAGGCCCTGAGACCAGGACATCAGAAAAGCATCTGGTGCTATCCTCAAAGGATGCCGTTGTCTGGAGCAGAACTTGGGCAGTTGCTTGTTCAGCGGACTTGCAAAGAGATCTATCCAAGGGAGACCCCACTTCAGGAAGATCTTCTGAACGACCAAGGGATGCAGCTGCCACTCATGGGGCTGCAGAATTCTGCTCAACCGGTCGGCCAGGCAGTTCTCCTGGCCTGGAAGGTACACCGCCCTGAGAAGCATGTTGTGCTTTAGGGCAAAGGAACAAAGGTCTTGAGTCTCCCGACAAAGGAGCTTGGACCCAGTCCCGCCCTGTTTGTTCACATAAAACATGGCTACCTGGTTGTCTGTTTGAATCAAGACTGAGTGGTGAGCCAGGGCCGTAGAAAAAGCCTTGAGAGCCAAGCGGATAGCTCGAAGTTCCAGGAGATTGATTTGCTGGGCTGCCTCCCAGGGAGACCAGAGGCCCTGAGTGCACTTGTCCAGACAATGAGCACCCCAGCCCCGCAGAGAGGCGTCGGTGGTGAGGACCACAGAGTATTCTGGCATTTTTGGAAGGATATCCCCTTCAGCAGATTGGGTGGATGTAGCCACCAGCTGAGGGAAGCCAAAAGGGGTCTGGACACCTTTATCCTGTCTCGTAGACGGCCTGTGGCTTGAGACCACTGAGTCCGAAGGCACCACTGTGCAGGCCTCATATGGAGCCTGGCATTGGGAGTCACATGCACTGTTGAAGCCATGTGGCCCAGAAGTCTGAGGCAGAGTCTGGCAGAGACCAGGGGCTTGTTTAGAAACTGTTTGGCCACGTCCATCAGTCTTTGGGCCCTGTCTTCTGGCAAGAATGCCTTTGCCAGTTGAGAATCCAACCTTGCCCCTATGAACTCCAAGTTCTGGGAGGGGAGCAAAGTGGACTTTGCGAAGTTTATCACAAAGCCCACGTTTTGAAGCAGAGCAATGGTTCTGAGGGTGGCTTGTCTGGCCTCCAGGGATGTCTGACCCCTGATGAGCCAGTCGTCCAGATAGGGAAAGACAAAGATGCCTTGATTTCTCAGGTAGGCCGCCACAACTGCCAGGCACTTGGTAAAGACCCTGGGAGCGGAGGTCAGGCCAAAAGGTAGTACTCTGTACTGATAATGGTTTCCTCCCACAATGAACCTGAGGTACTTTCTGTGCTCTGGATGAATGAGGATGTGAGTGTACACATCCTTTAGATCTAAGGAGCATAGCCAATCTCCCTGCTGGAGGTAGGGCAGAAGTGTTCCAAGAGTAAGCATCTTGAACTTCTCTTTCTCTAGGAACTTGTTGAGGTTCCTGAGGTCCAGAATGGGTCGAAGGCCACCGGTCCTTTTGGGTACCAGGAAATACCTGGAGTAGAATCCGTGACCTTGCAAGTGGGGCGGCACAGGCTCCACCGCCCTGTCCACCAACAGACCTTGGAGCTCTTGAAGGAGAAGGTCTGTGTGCAGGGGAGGCCTCAAGGGCTCCCCTGGAAAGTAAGGAGGAGGCAGTTGATGAAAATGCAGGGCATAGCCCTTTTGGACTATGTCCAGCACCCAACTGTCGGTGGTAATGAGAGGCCACTGGTGGGCAAAGAGTACAAGATGACCGCCTGTGCAGGGCTGGGAAAGCAGGGACGGAGTGGCTATGCTCAAGGAGTCAAAAACCCCCACCCTGTTGAGTGGAAGCAGGGGCAGAAGGCTTGGGGGTCCTCTGCCTATGTGGCCCATTACCCTGGCCCTTGGCTTGCTGACCCTGAGGGGCAGCTTGGGCAGCCTGATACTGAGGGTACTGTTTGTAGGCAGTGCCCTTCCTCGGGTAAAAGGACTTTTTACCCGAGCCCTTCTTTTTATGTGAAGGGGCAGAGGTCTTCGACAGCCTTGTCCGGGTAAGGTGCTCGGGCTCGAGCTGAGCGGGCTTCTCAGTCACGGGTTTGCCAAAAAGGTTCTCACCTCGGCAGGGGACATCGACCAACTTGTCCTGAAACCATGGCTCGAGGTCCGATGACTGCAGCCACGCCTGGCGTCGAGCCGCGATGCCGGCAGCCGCAACTCGGGCCGAAGCCTTGAAGTCATCGTAGGCGGCGCGGGAAATGAACTTTGAGCATTCCTGAATCCCCGAGGACAAGGTCTTAAATCTCTGCAAGGGTTCCCCGGAGACACCAGCAGAGAATCTGGCCAACTCCTTGGCCAGGTCTCGCAAGTACATGCCCATGTACAGCTGGTAAGACTGGACACGGCAAGAAAGCATAGACCCCTGGAAGCACTTCCTACCGACGCCATCGAGGTTGCGGGCCTCCCTGCCGGGGGGGGACCGCAGAGTGCATCTTCTGGCTCTTCAGACGATGCATGGCCGATTCCATGGAATGGTGTGGTAGGTGTGCTTTCTGGAAACCGGGGCTTTTGCGGAGTCGATAGATGGAATCGACTTGCTTGCTCAGAACCAGCACCGAGGCCGGTGCCTCCCACATCCGGAGGAACCGGGACAGAAAAGGCCTCCTTCGGAGGAAAGTCGTACTGTAGAGCATCGAGCTCCTCGGCTCGAGGCTCTTCCTCGGGATCGGCAGGGATAGCCAAGGCAGCAACCATATCCCGGACGAACTCCGAGAACCTAGTGTCCTCCGGAGGGGATCTACTCCGGGGCTCAGACTGCGGTGAGTCCGACGGGACACACCGAGTCTTAAAAGTATCGGGAGACTCCTCGTCCTCCGTCTCCCAGGCGGACATATCTGAGGAGGAGTCAGGGTCCGACCCCGCGGGAGGTCGAGGGAGACCTCGACCGAGGACGACTTCGAGCCACGAGGGTCTTGAGTATCGGCTCGGTCTCCGGGGTTGACTTCGAAGTCGACGTCCCGGTGGTCGGGGCAGATGCACCAGACAGGCTGGCCATCAGTGCCCGCTGCTGCTCTATGAAGGCAGACAATCTGCACTCCAAGGCTGTCATCCTGAGACTCAGCTCGGAAGACGTAGCAGCCACCGACTCGGGCCCGACGTCGGCTCTCTGGGAGGAGAGTCCACGAGGACTACGGGGCTTACGTGTCCAGCAGACTCCGGCTCCACGCAAGGAACTTTGGCAGGCTTCTCTTGGTCCACGGGCCTGGGACGGCGGTCTTAGACCTGGCCCTCGAGGGACCAGGGACCTCCTGCAATGCCGCCCTCGCGAGCCGCTTCTTCCTCTTGCGTTCCCGGTCGGGGGACCCCCTGTCCGAGGAGCTTCGACGGCGCTCAGGATCGGAATCCCGAGATGTCGAGGCCTCAGACGAGGTCCGGGCCCAGCCGGAGGCTGAGTCCGAGAAAAACCTTTCCTTCTGATGCTGTCGACTTTTGAGTGCCTTGGAAGACATCTTCCCGCATGGCACACACGACTTGGGGTCGTGGTCAGGGCCGAGGCACCGAAGGCAGCAGTCGTGTGTGTTGGTGAGAGACATAAGTTTCTTACACCGATCACAGTTCTTGAAACCACTGGAAGCCATCGGGGAAAAAAAAGCCCCCGCGAGGTCAAAAGACCGGCCTTCCAGGGAAAAATGAAAAAGAGGAGCGAACGCCAGCCACGAAGGGCAAAAACCAAAAAAGAAATAAGCGGGCTCGATACCAGTGTACTGAACCCAGCGGGAGGGGAACCAGCGTCGAACTGGAGAAAAATAGCGAAAAATCGCCGAAGAAAAAATCACTTTTATCCGGGAGAACAGGACACACGTCCGGTGGGCTTCTCGGAAAAAAAGAGACTGAGGTAAGATGGCACCTTTAGGCGGGAAGGGAACCGCGCATGCATGCCAGCATTCCCAAAGGCTTTCATGGAAAGCTGGGGAAATGCTCCGCTGGGGCTTCATCGGCGCCGATGACATCCATATGTGAGGACTGACTTCCTGCTTGGTCCTGGAGAACAATATGTGCCATCTTGCAGTAAAACATCTATAAATAGCAGATAACTGTTGAATGTAGCAGTAACATATCACACCACTACAATGCATCTGTATATAGTTAACAATTGTTAAATGTATCATTTACCCCATATAATCCTCTAAGTTTTATCCCCTGTTCTATGTCAAAGCCTGTTGCTGTATTTCATGTAAACCACTTTGAATTAATAAGATGGTATAGAAAACCTGTTAAATAAATACAAATTTCCTCTGCTCTGGGCTTTTTCTCAGATGTCATTGTTACGGAGAGACTCCCTAACTAGTTCTTGAATGAACTGCTGGAAGGACATGTCCTCAGGAGGTGACATGCGTCATTCTGGAGGCGGGGAGGGCTCCGAAGGCAGGCCTTGGGGCCCCCGAGAGTCGAGTGACTCGTCATCCAAAACAGGGCAGTCTGAAACCGGAAGACTCAAAGTATCGGCATCTCCGCCAGGTGCAGATACCAATGTGTGTCAGTATCGGGCTCAGGGAATCATTTGGGTCGAGCCCCGGTATCGGTGATGGATTCGAGGGAAAGCATAGGTAGCAGTGATGACAGTACCGTGTATCCAGATGCACCCTGCAATGGTGCCAACATTGGTGCCGGTACCTGTACTAGCATCGATGGCCTGGTGTCTGAGGACAAAGGTTTGATGGGAACAGAGGCTGCCAATAGAGCTACCAAGCTCCGCTGGATGGCCAGAATACGCTGGTCTATTGAAATTGCTGAGGCTTGGATACTTGTGCCACCATCCCAGAGCATAGCACCAGTAGCTGTCTCCTGAGGTCGAGGCCTCAGGAGCATCCTGGAGCCCCTTGATAGCTTTGGAGGGCAGGTCCTCCTGCCAGGGCTGTTTGGCAGGCCGATCTACCTCCAGGGCAATGCTCAAGGCATCTCGATGCTGGGAACAAGATCTAACTTTGGAGGAATTTTCTGTCTTCAATGAAGACTTGTGCTTGACAGTTTTGATACCTGAGATCCATGAGAGGAGGATGAGGCTCTCAATGATATTGATGCCAAAGATACCGCATCCTAAGCAAAGAGAATTCCAAATTTAGAGGCCTGGTTCTGCAGGCTTCTTTTTGTCATCTTTTTACAAAGGGAACATTCTGTTGGCTGGTGTTCGGGCCCAAGGCATTTCAAGCATCAGTCATGTGTGTCAATTGCCAAAATAGTACTGCTACTTGGAACATTTTTTGAAACTACTAGTCTGTTTCTCCATACCGTCGGTGGACAGTATGGTAGGCTTAAGGCCTAAGATGGTGTCGATGTGCCTGAATTTTAATTTTTTTATTAAAATAAAGAATAAGGGAACCGGTGGTGTTGAGACGGTGCCAGCGTCGATGCGAAGGCAGACACTAGCCACAAAAAACAAAATAGAATTTTCGGCAGTGACAGGATTTGCTTCCTGCTGGCTCCACGGAAAACGAAGAACTGAAGAGAGGGAGTTGGGAAGGGGGGAAGGCAGGCACAGTGGTGTGCTCCCTAAAGCTTTTCTATTAGACATTGGGGAGCGTTCCTGCTCAAGCTCCGTCAGTACCAATATCACCCATATGTGAAGACTACATTCCTGCTTGTTCCTGGAGATAGTGACTTGCCCAAGGTCACAAGGAGTGCCAGTGGGAATTGAATCCTGATCTCTTGGATACTAGGCTGTTGTTCTAACCACTAGGCTACTTCTCTACTCCATACAAAATTGCTCTGAATGTGCTTGAGCAGTTGGGCCGACCCTCAAGCAGGCTGCATCATGGGAGGACTCCTCTCTCCTTGCCCAGTGTGCTGGCTATTCTATCCAGCAAAGGTCTTGGGTCTTATACTGCAGAACACTGCTCTACCCTTATAGGAGGCACAATGCACATACAGCATATGCATTAATATCTAAACCAAGAAACATCACTCGCTGTTATCTATTTATTAAAAATATTTTAATGTAATTTGAAGACTGATGTAATATGGGTCTTTTTCAATTTTGCGAGTGATTATGAGGAAAATGCTTAGTATATAGGCCGTTTGGAAGATGGAAATGAAGAGTGCTGCTGCTTTTCTCCTGCCCAAGCACACATCAATATATTTATCTATAATTTGTACATACCCATATCAACGCATATTCAAATATTTAATACTTACACTATGAGCTCCTTGAACTGTGCGCACCAAGTTCAGTCCTTTCCATACATAGATATCACCATTTAACGCGCCGGAGTATGTGATGTCATCTTTTGCACATGCCAAGCAAAGGATGGTTTGAAGATCCCCAGTTTTGCCAAATATACCTCTTTTGGCAGTAAGGGCATTTCCACACAATGTCCAAAACTGCAGAACATAAATCAAACTTTAAGGGAATGTTTTAAAAGTAGATTAAAGCCTATTTTTTTTCTAATTTAAATTGTAAAACAAGTAGCCCAGAGTACAATTCATTCTTTCTAGAACTAAGTTCACACAGCCTTTATTCTATAAATATCTTTCTTGCAGATTGAAAACAAAATGCCACAGAATGAATATTTTCAGGTAGTCAACCATACATAAGCTCTACGAATTTTGCTAAATATAAGCATTAAAGGTTGTGCGAAAGATATTAAAATCTTTATAATAAACTTTAACGTGCACATTAAGGAATTCTTGAGTGTACTAACAAATGGTGTGCTATACAAGAGCATTAATGTGCATGCATCAGTGGTCCAGAAAGACAGTAGCATAAGCATACAAAACCTTATATGTTCAGGAATGTAAATTAGATGTGGTATGCTCTTCCCACATGCATTTTGCTACTGCCTCGGTTTAACTTACTACATGCACACCAGTAAAAGGGCTCAGTTAATTGAAAAGCACAGATGCTTACCTACAACAGAGATTCTCCATAGCTGGCATGATAAATCAGACACTGGGTGACATCAACCAATCATGCCAGCAGAGATAGCTCACAGAGCTCAGAAAAACGGGAAGGCCACTGCTATCTTAGAAATCCTCTATTAAAGAGCTTTAGAAGCCAACTCCCCAGGAAGGCTGGTGGGAATATACATCCATAGGCAGCAGAAAGGGATGAATCACAACAGAGGCAGACCACAGAGATATTGACCCCACCAATATTTTGCACAACATAGCTTCAGTAATAGAGAGCTTGGGGGCAGAGCTGGAGTTTCATTTTGCTGCTCCAACAAAAAAGGTGCTCTACTGTCCCTATAATGCATCTAATTTAGCTTGCTTTCTATGGAAAACCCCATTCCAAGTAAGCATTTTACTTTCGCCTTTGACAAGCAGAATGAATCAGCCACATCCATAGCTAAACATTGCTTAATTTGTACATACTCATATCAATGTACAGTATATTCAAATATTTAATACTTCAACTATGAGCTCTGAGGGGGGGAGCTGACTATTAACTGAAAAGACCTTGTAGAACTGCTTGTCCAAATGCACTCTCTCTACAGCCATGAAAGCAAATTTTAAATAGTATGTGGAGATTAGAATTGAGATGTCAAGGTAATGGCATACACAATTCTGGCAGTATTTTATAAAAGGATCTGCCAAAGGTGGAGCCTTTTCTAAAATAGGTATAAGGACATAAAGGAATGCATGTGTATTTGCCAGAGGAGCCATTTTACTGTATCTACACATGGGGGAAGTCATGCAACACACACATGTAACTTACATGTCTACATTGGTAATTTGTACACCTATAGATATAACTGTCTCCAATTAACTGCAGAGTCTGATATCTTTAATTCATTTCAATTTGGAGGGGAAAATAAACAATGGGGGATTAACCCTTTCCACTCAGCTGTCCCACCCAATGGGACATAGGGACATAAGAACATAAGATATGCCATACTGGGTCAGACCAAGGTCCATGAAGCCCAGTATCCTGTTTCCAACAGTGGCCAATCTAGGTCATACGTACCTAGCAGTATCCCCAAAAGACACAGGTTCCACAATGCTTGTATTGGGTCAAGCACTGATATCCTGGGTCCCTTTTTAATAATGGCTTATGGACCTTTCCTCCAGGAACTTGTCCAAACCTTTTTTCAACCCAGCTACACTAAAAGCACTTACTACATCCTCCGGTAACAAATTCCAGAGTTTGATTACATGTTGCGTGAAAAAATATTTTCTCTTATTTGTCTTAAATAGTTTACCCTGTAGCTTCATTACATGTCCCCTAGTCTTTCTATATTCTGATAGCGTAAACAATCGATCTACGTTTACCCGTTCCACTCCATTCATTAATTTATAGACCTCTATCATATCTCCCCTCAGCCGTCTCTTTTCCAGGTTGAAGAGCCCTAACCTTTGTAGCCTCTCTTCATAGGAGTAGCCTTCCATCCCCTTACCATTTTGGTGGCTCTTCTCTGTACCTTTTCTAATAACGCTATATCCTTTTTAAGATACGGCGACCAGAATTGCACACAATATTCAAGGTGCAGTCGTACCATGGAATGATACAAAGGCATTATAATATCCTTTGTTTTATTTTCCATCCCTTTCCTTATGATACCTAGCATTCTATTTGCTTTCTTGACCGCCGCTGCACACTGGGTGGAGGGTTTTAACATGTTATCCACGATGACTTCTAAATCTTTTTCCTGGGTGGTGGTTCCCAATGTGAAACCTTGCATCGTGTAACCATAGTGTGGGTTGTTCTTTCCTAGGTGCATAACTTTGCACTTATCCACATTAAATTTCATCTGCCATTTGGATGCCCAGTCTTCCAATTTATCCAGATCCTCCTGCAGTTTTCCACAGTCCTCTTGGGTTTTAACAACTTTAAACAGTTTTGTGTCATCTGCAAATTTGATAACCTCACTAGTTATTCCCTTTTCCAGGTCATTTATGAATATGTCAAAAAGTAGCGGACCCAGTACAGATCCCTGGGGTACTCCACTATTCACCTTTTTCCATTGGGAAAATTGGTCATTTAGCCCAACCCTCTGCTTTCTATCTTTTAGCCAGTTCCCGATCCACAATAGTACACTGCCTCCTATCCCATGACTTTTTAGTTTTGCCAAAAGTCTCTGATGAGGGACCTTGTCAAAGGCTTTCTGAAAGTCCAGATACACTATTATCAACCGACTCACCTTTGTCTACCTGTTTATTCACAGCTTCAAAAAAACATATCAGATTAGTAAGACAAGATCTTCCTTGTCTAAAGCCATGTTGGCTGTCTCCCATTAGGCCATGGCTATCTACAAGCTGTGTAATTTTGTTCTTTATGATGGTTTCTACCATTTTCCCTGGTACTGACGTCAGGCTCACCGGTCTGTAATTTTCCGGATCACCCCTGGAACCCTTTTTTTAAATTAGCGTTACATTGGTAATCCTCCAATCTTCAGGTATTACAGATGATTTTAATGAAAGTTCACAGATTACGAATAGCAGGTCTGCAATCTCATATTTCAGTTCTTTCAACACTCTTGGATGTATATCATCCGGTCCAGGTGATTTGCTACTATTCAGTTTATCCAATAGCTGTAATACATCTTCCCGGTGTAGCGATATTTCTCTCAATTCCTCTGCAGTATCACCTTTAAATACCACTTCAGTCTTAGGTAACATCCCTACATGTTCCTCAGTAAAGACCGAAGCACAGAATTCATTCAGTCTCTCTGCTATGGCCTTGTCTCCTCTTACTGCCCCCTTTTACCCCTCTATCATCTGTCCAATTGACTCTCTCACAGGCCTTTTGCTACGAATGTACTTGAAAAAGTCTTTATTTCGTGTTTTTGCTTCCGTAGCAAGTTCCTTCTCAAATTCTCACTTTGCCTGCCTTATCAATGCTTTGCATTTAACTTGCCAGTGCTTGTGCTGTTTCCAGTTTTCGTAGTTTGGCTCTTTTTTCCATTTCCTGAAAGATGCTTTTTTGGCAGCAACAGCTCTCTGACCTCACCTTTAAACCATGCTGGCAGTTTTTTGGACTTTCTTTCACTTTTCTTAATTTCATAATTTCTCATTTTGGCATGATAGGAAAACGCATTCTCAACCAGAAGTACACAAAAAGATATAAATAACCTTAACATAATAACATAATATATGACGGCAGATAAACACCACTATGATCCATCTAGTCTGCCCAGCAAGGTGGCAAAAGTAGGTGCACCTGCCACTCTATATAGGTCACCCCTCCCCATGCCTTTGTTTAGGGGTGTACCCACCATTCCGTGCAGGTCACCCTTATTTGTTGAGACAGATAAGTTATTTTGATTTTATCCTATTGCTATAAAGGGATCCACTGTGTCTATTCTTTGCCATTTTGAATTCTGTCACTATATTTGCCCCCACCACTTCCATCAGTAGGGCATTCCAAGCATCCACCATCCTTTCAGTGAAAAAGTATTTCCCGATGTTGCCTGTTTACCCCCTTGTAGCTTCATGTTATGTCCTCTAGTTTTGCAGCTTTCCCGTCTTTGAAAAAGGTTTGTTTCTTCATTAATACTCCTTAAGTATTTAAAGGTCTGTATCATATCTCCCTTGTCCCTCCTCTCCTCTAGAGCATACATATGTAGGTCTTCAAGTCTCTTCTCGTATGTCTTCTGGCACAGGCACCAACTCATTTTGGTTGCCTTCCTCTGAACCATTTCCAGTCTTTTTTAATCATTTGCGAGATACAGTCTCCAAAACTGAACACAATATTCCAAGTGAGGCCTCACCAGCAACATGTGCGATAGCATTAGAACCTCTTCCTTTCTGCTGGTAATTCCTCTCTGTATGCAACCCAGCATCCTTTTGGCTTTGGCTACCATCTTGTCACACTGTTTCACACCACTTTGAGATCCTTAGAAACAAATCACTCCAAGGTCCTTCTCCTGGTCCGTGCACACCAACCTCTTGCCCCATCACATACAATTCCCTTGGATTTCTGCATCTCAAGTACATGACATTGCACTTCTTCACATTAAATCTTAACTGTCAAGCATTAGACCATTCTTCCAGCTTTGGTAAATCTTTCCTCAGGTTATCCACTCCCTCAGGGGAGTCCACTCTGTTGCAAATTTTTGTACCATCTGCAAAAAGACAGACCTTTCCGTTCAGTCCTTCAGCAATATCACTCTCAAATACATTGAACAATACCGGTCCCAGGACCAATCCCTGGGGCACATTGACAAACACTTCATGATAGCAAGTAAGAAAAGACTGTGTATGTCATACTGGTTGTAATTTGACTAGTTTCTTGTTAAAATTTATTCCGATCTGGCATGGTGAACAGAAAATTTATCCAAGTGGAAAGGGTTAAGGAGGCTATTCCCCTTATTCCCTCCTGAATATGGTTGGCTGAAACAAGCAGTCTAAAAACCTATACATGTCCTGAAGCAGCTTTAAATTCTGACATGGACAATTTTGGTCATATACATGCATTCCCTATATGAAATGGGGAATGCACATGTAGATTTTTGATCCACACAGGCCATGCCCCATTACATTTTCTAAATAAGACATCCACCTGTAAATTTAACCCTTTCTAAAATTGCCATTTACACGTGGATGTTATTTTCATGCGTAAACATCAGATTTTCCACATTGTAATTGCAAATCAGGGCTCTAAAATAACCTCAACACTGTCTAGATCAGTGGTCCCCAAACTTGGGGTCGGGACCCCAAATGGTGTCACATCATCAGTGGATGGGGTCACAGAAACATGACCATTTTCCCATCTCTCTGGACTTTCACTGTGACCTATTCCAAGTCACTAATCAGCATGTGGACTGTGAGCCAGTGAATATTCTTAGGCCCTTGCTCTCACTTGAATAAGCTTCCTTTTAGGCTGGAAACCCATGCTGAGTACTGGGATGTGTAAGCACATGTTGCACACTGACACAAGGGACCCTGTGCTGACTGCTGCTGCTGCTGTTGCCACTGCTGTTGCTGCTGCTTTCTGCTTTAGATGAGTGGAGGGAGAGGAAGGTGGCTGGAGACCTTCCAGTTTGATTTTATCATCATCTGGGACCACATGTTAAAATGGGGTCATATGGAATAAAAATTTGAAAAGCTCTGGTTTAGACAGTAGTGATATGTAAAGATGTGAATGGATGACTAGGCTCCAACTCTACATATTTCTTCAATAGAAACTGAGTGGAGAAGGGCAACCAACATTTCAATGACTGACTTGATGGGACTTCTGTGGATTCTTTAGGGATAAAAGGTAGAATGAGTTTGAAGGATTAGCATATTGTGCACGGAGTTTTATTAAAAAAAAAAAAAAAAGCACTCAACACAAGCACCAAATGCATAAGTGCTTTCCAATACTGAATTGCTTATGTCCTCTACACTAACTAATGAAATAGGAAATATTTTAGTATCCAACCGTACCAATGTGTCAACGGTTCTTTGGGTTTACAGGATAGCACAGTTACTTACCTGTAACAGGTGATCTCTGGGAACAGCAGGAATTAGTCCTCACATATGGGTACGTCGGAACCGACGGAGCCTGCGCGGGAAAGCTCCCCAGCTTCCCAGAAAGGAAGCTTTTGGGGCCTCCCACTGCACATGCGCGCTGCCTTCCCGCCTTCCTGACCAGCTCTCCTCAGTTCGAGTTTATAGCTGAGACAATAGAGAGAGGAAAGGAAGATAGATAGAAGATACAACTCCTAGGGGAGGTGGGTGGGTTGTGAGGACTAATTCCTGCTGTTCCCAGAGATCACCTGTTACAGGTAAGTAACTGTGCTATCTCCAGGAACAAGCAGGAATAAGTCCTCACATATGGGGACTCCCTAGCTAAGATGCCTGGGAGATCCCCTTCCAAGGGTTCGCCATCTTCGTATGGATCTCAGGCATCCATCCTGGGAAGGTGGGCAGGAGTTGTTCAAGTATGGAACAGGTGTTTGAGGACAGCCTGACCAAACAAGGCATCCCGGCGGGAGTCCTTGTCCAAACAGTAATGGGCTGTGAAGGTATGAACCGAGGCCCAGGTGGCGGCTCGACAGATCTGATCTATGGATACAGAGTGAAGATGAGCCATAGAAGTGGCCATGGCTCTCACATTGTGAGCTGTGATATGGCCTTCCAGAGAAATATTTTTACTCTGGTAAGCAAAGGAAATACACTGAGCAATCCAATTGGAAAGTGTACGTTTGGAGACTGGAAGTCCCAAATGAGAAGGATCAAAAGCCACAAAAAGCTGGGAAGACTTTCGATGTGGCTGAGTCCTGTTGAGGTAAAAGGCAAGAGCCCTTTTACAATCCAGAGTATGAAGGTTCCTCTCTGCACTGGATGCATGAGGAGCAGGGAAAAAGACAGGTAGATATACCTCTTGATTAAGATGAAAAGGCGAGACCACTTTGGGCATAAAGTGGGGATTCGTCCTAAGGACCACCTTATCATGATGGAACCTAGTATAAGGTGGATGAGCCACTAAGGCCTGTAGTTCACTGATGCGGCGAGCCGAAGTGACTGCAATAAGGAAAAGGACCTTCCAGGAAAGAAATTTCAAGGAGGTAGAAACCAACGGTTCAAAAGGTGGCTTCATAAGCTGACCTAGAACTAGGTTCAAATCCCATGCTACCGGAAGAGGCCGGATGGGAGGCTTAGTTAGAGTCAGGCCTCTCATGAATCTTGCAATAAGAGGATGAGAGGAGACAGGTTGTCCATTTATAGGTTTTAAGGATGCTGCAATAGCACTCAAATGGACTCTTACTGAATTCGTCTTAAGGCCTGCATTAGAAAGATGCAGGAGATAGTCTAGTAGAGAATTTAAAGTGCTAGAGGGTCAAGACCCTGTTGAGCACACCAAATGGAAAAGCGTTTCCATTTGAAAGCATAGGAACGCCTCGTGGAGGGTTTCCTAGAGGCATGAAGGATATCTTTCACTGGTTGAGAAAGATTGAAGTCATGAAGGCTTAGGCCTTCAGTAACCAAGCTCTGAGGTGTAGGGACTTGGGGTTTGGGTGCCACAAAGTCCCCTCCTCCTGAGACAGAAGGTCTGGCGCAGCTCCCAGGTCCAGGGAGGGTCCCTGGGAGAGATGCAAAAGTAGAGGGAACCACACTTGGCGTGGCCAGCGTGGAGCTATGAGGATCATCGATCCGTGATCCCTCTGGAGTTTGAACAGAGTCTTGGGAATCAAAGGAATGGGTGGAAAGGCATATAGGAATTCCTGACCCCAATGCAGGAGAAAGGCGTCGTTGGCCTGAGCTCCCTGACACGGAGTCCTGGAACAGAACCGGGGAAGTTTGGCATTCCACGGACTTGCAAAGAGATCTATGTCCGGGGTTCCCCATTCCTGAAAGATTCTGCCTATCTGGTCCATATGTAGGGACCATTCGTGTGGAAGCAGAACTCGACTGAGTCTGTCTGCCCGAGAGTTTTGAACCCCTGGAAGATATACTGCCAGAAGATGAATTTGATGCTCTCTGGCGAAGGCCCATAATCTGAGAGCTTCGTTGCAAAGCGACAGAGAGCCTGTCCCTCCTTGTTTGTTTACATAGAACATGGCCACCTGATTGTCTGTCTGAACTAGGACGGTCAGGTTGACAAGGAGGGTATGGAAGACTTTGAGGGCAAAGAAGATTGCTCGCAGTTCCAGGAGGTTGATGTGAAGGGTGGTCTCCTGTGGAGACCAAGTACCCTGAGTGGAGAGGGATTGTAGATGGGCTCCCCACCCTGTTTGGGAGGCATCTGTTGTGAGGGTTGCTTGGGGCAACAAAGGTTGGAAGGGGGCCCCCAACAACAGATTCTTGGTGGACATCCACCATTGGAGGGACCAAAACAGACGCTTTGAGGTGAGGATTTGGTCGGAGAGCGCTCCTGATGCTTGAGTCCACTGGGTGGCCAAGGTCCATTGAGCTGCTCTCATATGAAGACGAGCGTAGGGCACCACGTGAACCATGGAGGTCATGTGGCCCAGAAGTCGCAGCATGTCTCTGGCTGTCAAGTGACTGCTGGACTGAGCTTGGGAGGCCAAGCACACCAGACGTTGGCCCCGGACTTGAGGTAGGTAGGCCCTTGCAGTGGTGGTGTCCAACTGGGCCCCTATGAATTCCAGAGACTGAGTAGGGATAAGTTGAGACTTGGGAAGGTTTACCACCAGTCCCAGATACTGCAGAATGTGCCTTGTGAGGTCCAGGGAAATCTGGGCCTCTGACTGAGATGGAGCTCGGATGAGCCAGTCGTCCAGATATGGGAATACAAAAATTCCCAGACCTCTTAGAAATGCGGCAACAACTGCCATGCATTTGGTGAACACTCTTGGAGCAGAGGCTAGACCGAAGGGAAGTACTCTGTACTGGAAATGTTTTCCCTGAAACAGAAATCTTAGATATTTTCTGTGGGATGGGTGGATGAGTATATGTGTGTACGCATCCTTGAGATCTAGAGAACAAAGCCAATCCTGACTCTGAAGGTATGGAAGGAGAATGCCTAGAGAAAGCATTTTGAATTTCTCCTTGTACAGAAATTTGTTCAATTCTCTCAGATCTAGGATAGGTCTGAATCCCCCTGTCTTCTTTGGTATGAGAAAATAAGGGGAGTAGAATCCTGTCCCTTGTTGAAGAAGAGGAACCTCTTCTATTGCCCCTTGGGCAAGGAGAGAAGAGACTTCCTGACCCAACAGGCCCAGGAGAGATGGGGGAGAATTGAAGTGCCTCACCATGGTATATGGAGGAAGGTTGGAAAAATGAAGTTTGTAGCCCTCTCTGATGATAGAGAGTGTCCATTGCTCTGATGTAATTTGCCCCCATCTGGGAGCAAAGTGAGCTAACCTTCCGGGAATGGTGAGGGGCTCTGGTTGTTCTAGAGCCAGAAAGGTTAAGTTCTCTAGGGGCAAGTCAAAACCCCTGAGGGGGTTGAGCCTGCTGAGGAGTGGCAGACACTGCAGGCTTTGACCTTGCCTGTTTAGGCTGCTGACGTTTAGCAGCAAAGCGAGGCTGAGAAGATTGTTGGCCAGTATTTGTGGAAAATCTGGCCTTCTTGTAGTAAGGCCTCTTGAAAGACTTTTTCTTGGCAGGAGTAGAGGTAGACTTAGAAAGTCTATCTAAGGTAGCATTTTCTGCGTCCATTTGAGTGGCTTTAATTTGCCAGTCGTTACCAAATAAGTTCTCACCTGTACAGGGCAGATTCCATAAGCCATCCAGGACCCAGGGTTCTAGGTCAGAGGCCTGGAGCCAAGCAAGTCGTCGGGCTGCAATGGCAATGCCCGAAGCTCTACCGGCACCTTCAAAGGAATCAAAGGCTGCTCTGTTGGAGAACTTAGAAACATCTAGAAACTGTTTCACTATAGAAATGAACTCCTCCTTTTTATCCTCAGGGATAAAGGGGGCAAAATGCCGTACCTTTAGGGCAAGTTCCCTGAGAAACATGCCCATATACAGACTGTATGAATTAATCCTGGCTATAAGCATACTAGCCTGGAAGATTTTCCTACCAAAAGAGTCTAGGGTCTTACATTCTCGCCCTGGAGGGGTAGAAGAGTGCCTTTTGGTACTCTTAATCTTTTTCAGCGCAGACTTCACCACAATGGAATGGTGAGGCAGCTGAGTCTTTTGAAAACCAGGAGAAGGAGGGACCCGGTACATGGTGTCCAACCTACGAGAATAAGGAGACAACGTTAGAGGAGCCTCCCATAAGTCCATCAAGTGTTCTTGAAGGATTTCATGGATAGGCAGGGTGACTGCCTCTTTAGGAACCTTAGGGTATCCTAAAATATCCAGTTTCTTTGATCTAGGTTCTTTTTCAGAGGATGTGGTAATAGAAAGTCCTTTAGCTAGTTCTATAATGAAGTCTTGAAAGGACAAATCCTCTGGTGGAGACATTCTCCTCTTTGGGGAAGAAGGGTCTTCAGGAAGAACTAGAGACAGCTCATCAGAGTCCTCAGAGGAGTCAAAATCCTCAGAAGAATCAGAGTATCCTCTATTTGCTTCCAACACACGATACGCATACCGTTCGGTATCGACATCGGGCGTACCGGGTATGGGATCGGTATCGGGTGAAAACCCGGATCCGGCATGCGGAACCGATCTGCCTTTGGAAGACGATAGTCTCGGTTCCGATATGGGAAACGATACCGGAACCGGACCCGGAACCGCTGGATGGGGTACCGAGGGCGTCGCAGCTTTAATGAAAGCCAGCATGGCCTGCTGCATGGTCTGAACAGTATTGCTCATAGATGCCACTGCTGCCTGGATGTCAGTACCGGTATGGGCCGGTACCCCAGAGCAGTCTAACAGGTGATCAGTCGAGGCCGTGCCATCAATGTCAACCTGTAACCCCATAGATGGAGCTTTGGAAGCCAGAGCTTCCCGCCGGGGTTGTTTGGCTGGGGCAGGATCCTCAGATTCAAAAGTGAGAGCCTCTCGATGCTTTGAAGGAGATTTGCTCTTTGAGGACCTGCCCGAAGAAGGTTTGGTTACCTGAGATCCATCCGGAGAGGAAGACCTGGATGACTGTGATGCTGGATTATCTGAAGCAAACAGCACATGGAATTTGTTGGCCCGGTTCTGCAAACCACGTTTAGACATCTGGGAGCAGGATGGGCAGTCCGGAATGGAGTGGTCAGGTCCCAAACATTTAAGACACCAGTCATGGGTGTCTGTGACAGAAATAACAGCACTACACTTGGTACACTTCTTGAAACCAGGGGCTGGTTTCTCCATGAGGAGAATTTGTGTAGGCCTGAGGCCTAACCGAAGTCACCAAGTTGTGCAAAAATAAAGATTTTTTTTTTTTTTTTGAAAGAAAGAAAGAGAGAGACCGGCGGTACCGGTTTCGGTATGGAGAAGGCAGGTACGCGGTCTAAAGAAACAAAGTAAAACAAGAATTTCTTCAGCGGTGACAGGAACACGACCTGCTGGCTCCGCGGAAAAAGAGAAACTGAGGAGAGCTGGTCAGGAAGGCGGGAAGGCAGCGCGCATGTGCAGTGGGAGGCCCCAAAAGCTTCCTTTCTGGGAAGCTGGGGAGCTTTCCCGCGCAGGCTCCGTCGGTTCCGACGTACCCATATGTGAGGACTTATTCCTGCTTGTTCCTGGAGATCATGCAAATCCCCTTTTATGATGTTTCTGTAATTCCCTTCTACAAGATCCAGAATTAAAGCTAGAATGATAGCAGTCAAAAGGGGGCAGTGTTTGGGGCCAGGGCCGGCCCGTCCATTGAGCAAGAATGTTTTTTGCACAGGGCCCCGCGTTTCAGGGGGCCCCGCGCAAAGAACATTCTGCTTTTTTTTTTAATTACATTTAAAAAAAAAACCTGTCTCTGGCTGCTGCCGCGTCCGTCGCAGCAGCGGCAGAATGGCGTGTCCCGCGGGGCCCCTTCTCCTCGTCGAGCCCTCTGCAAGGGCTTTCAGATTCGCGAAGGGAGAGTGCTCCCTCGCGTCTCTGTAAAGCCCGCAGGGGCTAATGGGAAATTTCCCATCTGCCCCTTTAGACGCGAGGGGCTGATGGGAAATTTCCCATTAGCCCCTGCGGGCTTTACAGAGACGCGAGGGAGCACTCTCCCTTCGCGAATCTGAATGCCCTTGCAGAGGGCTCGACGAGGAGAGGGGGCCCCGCAGGACACGCCATTCTGCCGCTGCTGCGACGGACGCGGCAGCAGCTAGAGCCAGGTTTTTTTTTTAATTTGCCGGAAGGGAAGGGAAGGGGGGGGGGGCTGATGGAGGCTGTCTGGAAATGGGGTGATGGGGGGTTATGACTGGAAATGTGCAAGGGGGGGGTTAGGACTGGAAATGTGCAGGGGGGGTTATGACTCGAAATGTGCAAGGGGGGGGTTAGGACTGGAAATGTGCAAGGGGGGGGTTAGGACTGAAAATGTGCAAGGGGGGGGAGTTAGGACTGGAAATGTGCAAGGGGGTGGTTAGGACTGGAAATGGGCTGGAGGGGGTTTAGGACTGAAAATGGGCTAGGGGGGGTTAAGACTGCTAATGGGCGGGGGCTGATGGAGGCTGACAGCAAAAGGGCTGGGGGGGGTTAGGACTGGAAAAGGGCTGGGGGGGGTTATGACTGCTGATGGGCTGGGGATGAGTGAGGCTGACTGGAAATAGGGAGGGGGGGTTAGGAATGGAAATGGGCTGGGGCGGAGTTAGGACTAGAAATGGGCTAGGGGGGGTTAAGACTGCTAATGGGCTGGTGCTGATGGAGCCTGACTGGAAATGGGCTGGGGGGGGTTAAGACTGGTAATGGGCTGGGGGGGTTAAGACTGGTAATGGGCTGGGGGCTGATGGGGGCTGGCTGGAAATAGGGTGATGGGGGGGTTAGGACTGGAAATGGGCTGGGGGGGTTAAGACTGGTAATGGGCTGGGGGTTGATGGAGGCTGACTGGAAATGGGGTGATGGGGGGTTAGGACTGGAAATGGGCTGGGGGGGTTAAGACTGGTAATGGGCTGTGGGCTGATGGGGGCTGACTGGAAATAGGGTGATCTGGGTTAGGATTGCTAATGGGCTATGGTGGGGGTTACGACTGATCAAGCGAAATGGGGGCACTAGGACAGGAAAAGGGCTGATGGGGAGGGGTTAGGACTAGAGGTGGGCTGATGTGGTTAGGACTAGTAATGGCCTGTGGGCTGATGGGGGGGGTTAGGACTGGCAATGGGCTATGGGGGGCTGACTGGAAATGGGCTGATGGGGTTAAGACTGGAAGTGGGCTGATGGGGGGTTAGGACTGGTAATGGGTTATAGGGGGGGCTTAAACTGAAAATGGGTTGATGGGGGGCTAGGACTGGTAATGGGTTGGGGGATTGCTATGACTGGAAATGGACTGAGTGGACGGGGAGGCTTGAACTGCAAATAGCTGATGGGGAGGGAGCTTGGAATGGAAATGGGCTGTGAGGGAAGGGAGCTAGAACTGAAAATGGGCTGATGGAGCAGCTAGGATAGGACTGGAAATGGGCTGTTGGGGGGAGCTAAGATTGGAAATGGGCTGTGGTGGGGGCTTGAATTGAAATGGACTCATGGAGGGGCTAGAACTGGAAGTAGGCTCATGGGGGGGCTTGGACTGGAATTGGGCTGAGTGGAGGGGAGCTAGGATTTGACATGGGCTGATGGTGGGGCTAGGAAATGACTAGAAATGGGCTGATGGGGGGCTAGGATTGGAAATGAGCTGATGAAGGGACTCAGACTGAAAATGGATGGGGGAGCTAGGACTGGAAATGGGTTGATGGGGGGCTAGGACTGGAAATGGGCTGATGCAGGGACTAGAAGGGAATGGATGCTGGGTGAGACTGGAACTAGAAGGGAGCTGATGTTGGGGGAGGATTAGAATGGGATGGGGCTGGGAGAGTAAAATGGAGAGGGGAAAAATATTTTGTGTGGGAGGGATGAAAAATCTACAATTGGCCTGGTATTGGGAGAGTAAGTGGGGATTGAGGATGGAGGGGTAAAATTTGTGTGGATGAAATAAGAATGAGGAAAGAGCAAAAGGATAAAGATTAGTATGTTAAAGCAGATGTAGAGAGAGAGGATGGAAAGAAAACTAGAAGAGAGAAGAAAGGACAAATGGACAGCAGACGATGGAGAGTTAGCAGAAAACATGAAGAAACCAGAAGAAAGTGGCTGGAGCAATTGCAACTGAAAAAAAATGCACAAAAGGTAGAAATATATCTCTTTATTTTGAATTTATTAACTGGAATATGAAAGCTCTGGGAAATGTGCATCATTAACGTCTGCGCTTTGTTTGGTACAAGAGGAAATTGATTTATAGTTTTATTTCTACAGTGTTGTTGTACATTCCAAGTTTGGCTTTTGGGGTTCCCAGTTTAATTATTGCCTTCCTGTTTCTAAATTGCGATTCCTTGTTTGGTGATGGTCTATGTTCTGCATGTGTAACTGAGCTGAGGTATTCTGTTTATGTAATTCCTATTTGACATTGCCACTTGTTCTCTTTCCCCAGTATTCTCTGAAATGTACTGGTTTAATATTTGCAGTGTTTCCTTTTGATAGGTAGGGTCTGGTGCTTTGTGAGTCCTGGTAATGCTGTCAGGATACAGCGGGTTTGCTATGGGTTCTAAATGGGCAGCGTTTGTAGTAGTTCCTAATGTGCCTGGCGGTTGGCACTGGATTATAGTAATGTAGAAACCTTTTAGTCTTTCTTTATCCATACACTCATTAAGAGACATGTTTACTAAAAGTTAGTGTATGGTAACATTATGCAAATATTTATGCAAATAAGGCCACTTATGCAAATGAGGCCCCGCACCGAGTCTCCGCACATGGCCCCGCACCCCCCTTGGGCCGCCCCTGTTTGGGGCATTCCAGTAATGGTATCAGTTACAGCAGTTGTAAATGAACACACAAAGTTCACATGTACAAGTGTAGATTAAGATATTTTATAGTCAACATGTATACCTGTGAACTTTGCCCGTGCTGCACCAAAACCATACCCACAGCTACACCTACTGGCAAAGTACACAATTTCATGACAAAGCGTGTGTTTTTATGCTGGCCCATAGGCTAATGTATGTGAAGTGCTACATATGCACTTCAATTACTTTATAAAATTACCTCCATAATTCTATATGTGCCAGCAGTAATAATCAGATTCTAAATATATGCATTCTTGGTGTGAAGATACGTCTAAGGTTAAACCAGCTCCAGGCATGAGCAAGCATCTGAAAAGTGCTTAATTTGTCAGGTAAATGTCTGGAAGTTGAGAAGAAGGAATTACACAAATACCCCCTAAATTTTACAATATATCAACAAACACTGATGAGGAATTGGGGCTCATGTTTTCACTTTGCTATGCTACTGAACGTCCCTTTATGCTAAGCTTGCATGAGATGTATGTCCCCAACCCAAGCGTCCCTAATGTGGATGCCTATATTCCTTAAAACAGCTGGCGTTTTTCTGCACGTTCTGCCCTGGATTTTCCTGATTTAATGTGGATGTCCTTTCTAAAATCACCCTTTATGCATCTAACTGGGCCACACAAAAAAGCAGGTATAAGTTAAATATTAGCTTTTGATGTTCCATTTATACCTGTATATTCAGCGGTACTGCCTAAATGGATAGAAATGCTGTATATAAGTATAATTTGAAACAGTGGGCATTAGATTATCAAATTGTACACTGCCCGACCGGCTGAATACTGGCCTTAAAATATTTAGAGAGAAAGATTTGATATGGGAAAAAAGACTGATGCGGATGGGAGAAGAAGATAAAATCCCTTCTTATAGGACTGAACAATCTCCAGAGATCTACCAGGCCCAGTGTTCTCATGATGCTTTGGAATATCTGGTTGCTAGCACATGACTGCCTAGCAAGAAGGTTGATTCATATCACCTCCCATAATAATAGGATTCCCAACTTCAGAAAGGAGAAAGCGTAGTTACTCACCTGTAACAGGTGATCTCCGGGAACAGCAGGAATCAAGTCTTCACATATGGGTGACGTCAGTACCAAAAGAGCCCGCGCGGGAATGCTCCCCAGCATCCAATAGGAAAGGCTTTGGGGAGCATCCCACTGCGCCTGAATAGCTGCCTTCCCGCCTTTCCAGCTCTCCCTCCTCAGTTGAGTTTGTAGCTGAGATAAAAGGAGAGAAGGAGAGAAGAGGAGGAAAATACAACTCCTAGGGGAGGAGGGTGGGTTGTGAAGACTCAATTCCTGTTGTTCCCGGAGATCACCTGTTACAGGTGAGTAACTACGCTATCTCCAAGAACAAGCAGGAATGTAGTCTTCATATATGGGACTCCATAGTTTGGAGATGCCAGAGAGATGACCTCAGAGCGAGCTGTGGAACACAGGGCTAAGTAGTAGGTCATATATCCTCCAGGGATGTCTGGTATCGAAACCTGGGACGTGGGGTAGGAGCTGATCTAAGTCTGAAAGAGATGCTGGAGAACAGCTTGGCCAAACAAGGCATCCCGGCGGGAGTCCTTCTCCTGGCAATAGTGCGCAGCAAAGGTGTGGACAGGGAACCAGGTTGCTGCTTTACATTTCTCATCAATCGCCACAGAGCGCAGATTCGCCACGGAAGCAGCCATTGCCTGAACATTATGTGCAGTGACGTGACCCTCAAGAGAGAGTCCTGCACTGTCATAAGCAAAGGAGATACAATCTTCTATCCATCTGGAGAGAGTTTGCTTGGATACTGGTAGTTCTAGGTGACTGAAATCAAAAGCAATGAAAAGTTGGGAAGCTTTTCTGGGCTCCCAAGTTCTCTGGAGATAAAAGGCCAAAGCACATTTGCAATCCAGAGTATGAAGGGTTACCTCCGCCCTAAAAGAATGAGGTCTAGGGAAGAAAACAGGGAGGTACACCGATTGGTTTAAGTGAAATGGCGAGACCATCTTTGACATAAAGTGAGGATGAGTCCTAAGGACTACCTTATTATGGTGTAAACGTGTATAAGGAGGATCAACCACCAAAGCTTGAAGCTCACTGATGCGCCTGGCTGAAGTGAGGGCAATCAGGAAGGTGAACTTCCAGGTAAGAAACTTCAGAGAAGTAGTGGCTAAGGGTTCAAAGGGCAGCTTCATAAGCTGTCCTAAAACAACATTAAGATCCCATGCCACCAGGGGTAGCCTAATGGGAGGCTTAGTTAATAGAAGACCTCTCATGAAGCATGCTACAAGCGGTTGAGAGGAGATGGGCTGACCATCCAAGGGTATGTGGGAAGCCGCTATGACACTTAGGTGGAGTCTTACCGAATTGGTTTTGAGTCCAGAGGAAGAGAGGTGAAGGAGATATTCAAGTAATGCTTCCACAGGAGCTAAAAGGAGTTAAGATCCCTTTTCAAACGCCATAGAGAGAATCTATGCCACTTGAAGGCGTAGGCGCGCCTTGTGGAAGGTTTCCTAGAAGACAAAAGGATAGCTTTTACCTGTTGAGAGAGGCTGATACCCTGGAATTCTATGCCTTCAGCAGCCATGCTGTAAGGTGTAGGGACTGCGGATTGGGATACAGCAGTGTCCCATTCTCTCACGAGAGGAGATCTGGAGCAGACCCCAAATCTACTGGTTGAACCTGAGACAGACGTAGAAGCAGAGGATACCACGGTTGTCGTGGCCAGCGTGGGGCTATAAGAATCATGCAGCCCTTGTCTCTCTGGAGTTTGAAGAGTTTTTTGGGAATGAGGGGAATGGGAGGGAATGCGTATAGGAAGTCTTGACCTCAGTAAAGGTGAAAGGCATCTACCGCTTGGCTGTTCTGAGCGGGGGTTCTGGAACAGAAGCGGGGAAGTTTGGCATTCTGAGGACTTGCAAACAGGTCTATGTATGGAGTTCCCCAGATCTGAAAAATGTGAGCAACCCTGTCTGCATGGAGAGACCACTCGTGGGATAGTAGTACCCGACTGAGCTTGTCCGCCAAGAGATTCTGTTTGCCTGGGAGATAAACCGCAAGTAGGTGAATCTGGTGTTGTATGGCAAAGGACCATAGGTGTAGGGCTTCGCTGCAAAGTGTCCAAAGAGCCTGTTACGCCCTGCTTGTTCAAGTAAAACCTGATTGTCCGTCTGGACTAGAACTGTGTGGAAGCAAAGGTTGTCGTGGAACATCTTGAGAGCATTGTGGATGGCTCCAAGTTCCAGCAGATTTATGTGGGAGTTGTGAATCTTGCTGAGACCAAAGTCCCTGAGTTTAGAGATTGTCCAGATGAGCTCCCTAGCCCAATTTGGACACATCCGTCGTCAGGGTGTATTGATGTAGTCTTATGAAAAGGTGATCCTACAAGAAGGTGTTCTGGGGATTGCCACCACTGGAGAGACGAGATGAGACGTGTAGAGAGCATTAACCTGTCTCCCAAACGATCGGATACCTGAGACCACTGGAAAGCCAGGGTCCATTGAGCTGCACGCATATGTAGACGAGCATATGGCACCGCATGTACAGTAGATGCCATATAGCCAGGAGTTGCAGCAATTCTCGAGCAGTGAGAAAGGTTTTGAGGCCTGCTTGGGATGCAAACTGGATGAGTCAAGAACAGCGGGCTTGAGGCAGAAAAGCCCTTGAATGTTTAGTGTCTAGGAGGGCTCCTATAAACTCCAGAGTTTGAGAGGGAACAAGCTGGGACTTTGGAAGATTTATTACAAGTCCCAAGTGTTGCAGCAACTGCATGGTGCAAATGAGAGAAAGATTGGCCTCTAGAGGTGTGCTTGCTCGAATGAGCCAGTCGTCTAAGTGGGGGAAGACAAATATCCCTAGCGTCCTTAGGAATGCAGCTACAACTGCCATGCACTTTGTAAAGACTCTTGGGGCAGAGGCCAGGCCAAAAGGCAGGACTCTGTACTGATAATGTTTCCCCTGGAACAGGAAACGCAGAAACCTTCTGTGTTCTGAGTGGATAAGAATGTGAGTATATGCGTCCTTTAGATCTAGAGAACAGAGCCAATTCTGACTGGAGATAGGGGAAAAGAGTACCTAGGGAGATCATCTTGAATTTCTCCAGAGTAGATATTTGTTCAGTTTTCTGAGGTCCAGGATGGGCCTGTATCCCCCTGTCTTCTTTGAAATGAGGAAGTAAGGAGAATAGAAGCCCAGACCTTGCTGGGAGAGTGGTACGTCCTCTATTGCACCCTGTGAGAGAAGGGAGGTGACCTCCTGCAATAAACAGAGTGATGTGAGGGTGTTGAGAACTGAACTCTCTTGGCGGGAACTGGGGGGGGGGGGGGTAGACTTCGGAAGTGAAGTTTGTACCCTTCCCTTACTATGGAGAGAGTCCAGTGTTCTGATGTTACAAGATGTCACCTATGGGCAAAGTGACATAGTCTGCCTGGAATGCGGATGGAATCTGGAATCTCCAGAGGCAGAATGGCTATGTTCTCCAGAAAGGAGTCAAAGACCCTGAGGAGGTCGGGTCTGCTGAGCTGGCTGAGACCTGGGAGTCTGAGCCTTTCTTTGTTGTTTTGGTTGTTGTTGCCCTTTTTGAGGAGCATGGATGGGACAGTGCACTGCAGGGTTGTAAGAAGAGTAATAATTATTTTTCTTATTGAAAAAGGGTTTCTTTGATATCTTCTTCTTAGCTGGGTTGGCAGCTGATCTAGAAAGTCTATTTAAAGCGGTGTTCTCAGACTCTAATTGAGACGGCTTATCCTGCCAGTCTTTGCCAAAAAGGTTTTCAACTGTGCAAGGTATATTACTCAGCTTATCTTGAACCCACTGTTCAAGATCAGAGGCTTGGAGCAAAGCGATCCTGCGTGCACCAATGCATATAGCTGAAGTTCTGCTGATGCATTCAAAACAGTCAATGGTCACCCCGTTAACAAATTTGGAAACATTTTGGGCATGCTTCACCAGAGTGAAATAATCAGCTCTCTTATCATCAGGAAGGAGAGGAGCCATCAACTCCAAAGCCACCTCTCTAAGAAACATACCCATGTAGAGTATGAAGGAACTGATTCTGGCCGATAACATAGAGACCTGAAAACATCGACGACCAAAAGCATCGAGGGTTCTCGATTCCCTGCCCAGAGGGTTCAATGAATGTGTTTTGGCACTTTTAATTCGACGCATTGCCAATTCCACCACCATGGAATGGTGTGGTAATTGCATCTTCTGGAAGCCGAGGCACTCCGGTACCCAGTACATAGTATCGAGTCTTCAAATATGCGGAGAGATGGTTAAGGGTACCTCCCACATTCGAAGCGTAAGGTCGTGAAGTATTCGATGAATAGGAAGAGTAGCAGTTTCCTTTGGGCTGCCGGGTATTGAAGAATTTCAAGCTCCTCACCCCTAGGCTCCTTCTCCGAAGTCACCGTGATGAAAAGGCCCTGAGAAACATCGCAGATAAAATCTTGAAAAGACATGTCCTCCGGAGGGGACATGCAATGTTGTTGGGACGGAGATGGATCCTCCGGCAAAATTCTCATTTCCCTTGTACCGGTAGATTCGTCATCTGACAAATTGGAGTCCGAAGACTTGAAGTATCAACGGGCTGGGTGCTCGTGCTCTGCCCGAACTCGATACCGCTCGAAACCAGCATCGGAAAGTTTTGGTGCCGGAACCTTGGTACCGGAGAAAGACTCGAGGCCCGGCATGGTAAGCAGCAAAAATGTTGATATCGGCACCTTCGGTACTGTTGTCAGTGCCAATGGCTGAGGAATCAACTGTAGAGACTTTACCGGTACGGAAGCCGCTAAGCTCCGCTCAATAGCTAGGATATATTGGTCCATGGAGCTTGCCGATGCCTGGATATTGGTACCTGAGTTGCGGGCCACGATCCCTGAGCATGGCACCAAGACCTCTCTGGAAGTTGAAGCCTTGGGAGCATCCTGGGACCCCACTAATGCTTTGGAGGCAAGGATCTCCTGCTGGGGTTGTTTGGCTGGTATGTCTCCCTCCAGGACAACGCCTAGGGCATCTTGATGCTTAGAAGGAGATCTACCCTTAGAGGGCTGGCTAGTCTTCGACAAAGACCTGGATTTTGATACCTGAGATCCCTGGGAGGAAGATGAAGCCCTCGATGACATTGAATCTACCGACATTGCATCTGTGGCAAAGAGGGTGACGAGTTTCGCAGCTCTGTTCTGCAGGCCTCTCTTTGTCATCTTCCTACAGAGAGGACAGTCAGTCGGTTGATGATCCGGTCCCAAACATTTTGACACCAGTCATGGGTGTCTGTGGCTGAAATTGTACTGCCACATTTGGAACACTTTTTAAAACCACTAGCTGGTTTATCCATTTTGGACAACAAAGCCTAAGCCTAAGATGGCACTGATGTGCCCTGAAGGAAGGGATTCTCCACTCAGAAAAGATTTTTTTTTTTTTTTTTTTTTTTAGAAAGAAAGTGAGCACCAACAGGGTCAGTACCAGCATCAATGGGAAGGCAGGCGCGACCACAAAAATATAACAAAAATCACATTTTCTGCGGTGATGGGAAATGCTTCTTGTCGGCTCCACGGAAAATGAAGAACTGAAGAGGGAGAGCTGGAAGGGCAGGAAGGGAGCTACGCAGATGCAGTGGGATGCTCTCAAAAGCTTTCCTACTGGATGCTGGGGAGCGTTCCCGCACAGGCTCATTCGGTACCAACGTCACCCGTATGTGAAGACTACATTCCTGCTTGTTCCTGGAGATGAGACATGATGGGAACAAAAGACTCCTGGAGAGTTTTGGGGGTGGGGGATGCTGCTGCTGTCTCCTGCTGCATCTCAACACCGTCTGCTGTTTTTGCTGTTTGCTGCCTGTTTACTATACTCTGTCTCCCCCCAGATTGCTTGCTGCCTCCATTGGCTGTCTTCCTGCTTCTCACCGAAGTCCCGCCTCCCCTCAGATTGCTTGCTGCCTCCATTGGCTGTCTTCCTGCTTCTCACCGAAGTCCCGCCTCCCCTCAGGTACTCCCCTGCATTTAAACTCTCCTGGTGCGGCGTCCCGCGCTGCTGCTGCTGTCTCCTGCTGCATCTCAACACCGTCTGCTGTTTTTGCTGTTTGCTGCCTGTTTACTGTACTCTGTCTTCCCCCAGATTGCTTGCTGCCTCCATTGGCTGTCTTCCTGCTTCTCACCGAAGTCCCACCTCCCCTCAGGTACTCCCCTGCATTTAAACTCTCCTGGTGCGGCGTCCCGCACCATGGGCGCGCGCCGAAGGAGTGCGCACAAGGAGCAGGACGTGCTCCTTGGGGCGACGATTGGGGCGGTCAGTGCCGTCCGTTCTCCTTCTTCAAGTTCCTCTGCTGCGGACTCAGTCTTTTGTTTCTCACGTTCCCTCTGGTTTTCCCTTTTGCCATTCCTGCCGCAACGCCGCTCTCCCCTCTATCATACAACTTGTCTGTTCAGCTCATGGCTGCCATCCCCGTTCACTGGGGCCATCGCCCTCTTCCTCTGTTCCCCACCCCCCCCCCCCCCAGTTCCACAGCACGGAACCCCTTAATCTCCTTCCATGTCGTCCCTGTTCAGTTCCTTCCTTCCCTGCCCCCTCTACCACGATGCCCCCCCCCCCGTCATCCCTCTCATTACGCTCTCCCTGGCCCTTTTAAACTGCCGTTCCATTCGTTCTAAGACCCACCTGGTTCATGATCTTCTGACCCAACACTCCCTGGACACCCTTTTTATCACAGAATCCTGGCTCCGTGAAGGTGAGGACGCTCTCCTTCACCAATGCCTTCCACCCGATTACTCGGCCTTCCACACCCCCCGTCTCCGCCGTTCTGGCGGCGGGGTGGCGTTTATTTACAGGTCCTCTCTCTCCTTCTTTCCGGTCACGCCTCCTCCTGCTTACCCGGAGTCCCTCCTGTTACGCTTTGAGTCTCCCACTCCTATCTTCTTTCTCCTTCTCTATGTCCCTCCCTCTCTTCGACCTGACCTCTGGGATTCTCTGCTGCATACTCTGTCCGACTTTGCCCTCCTCTCCCCTCATCTAGTCATCCTCGGTGACTTCAATATTCACTTGGACTCCCCCACCCGTCCTCGCGATAAGACCCTTCTATCACTATTTTCAAACTTATCCTTCATCCAACATGTATCCTGCCCTACTCATGTTTCTGGTCGGTCCTTGGACCTTATCCTCTCCCCTGACTCCTCCCCCTATTCCCCCTCTAATATCCATTCTACTCCCGTTCCATGGTCCGATCATTTGTGTCTTCTTTTCTCCTTTCCTTTCCCCTCCTTATGTTTATCTGGTCCATCTTCGTGTGGATCTGTTGCTCCACTACCTAGGCGTCGGCTTTCTTCACATACCTTGCGTTCCTTCCCCTCAGCCCATTCTCTCTTCCCTGCCGATTTTTCCTCTCTCTCCGCCGACCGACAAGCGGATCTCTGGACCTCCACCCTCTCTACTACCCTCGATTCACTGGCACCCCTCCGTCCGGTGGCGCCCCGTTCGTCTTCCCACCACCCTTGGTATCATCCGGGTCTTTTTCTTTTTCGTGCTCAGCTCCGCCGTGCCGAGAGGCTCTGGAGGAAACGTCAAACCCCTGCTTCCCACTTTGACTTCCAGCAAGCTCATCTCTCCTACCGTTCTGCCATTTCCGCCGCCAAGCATTCCTACTACTCCCACATAATTTCCTCCTCTTCGAATTCTTCCAGGAGTCTCTTTCTTGTTCTCAAATCTATTTCCTCCACCTCTACCTCTTCCTCAGCCCCCTCACTTCCCCCTCCTAGCCCAACCACCCTTGCGTCTTTCTTTGCTAATAAGATTCTCTCTCTTCATTCTTCTTTTCCTACCTGTCCTCCCCCCCTCTCTCCCCCCCCCCAGACCCCTCTATGTCTTCCCTAGCCACTCTTTCTCCACCCCCCTCCCGTTCTCTCTCCCATCCCTGGCTTTCCTTTTCTCCCGTCTCCTCTGCTGAGCTGATTGCTACCATTTCCTCTGCCCACCAAACCACCTGTCCCCTTGACCCGCTGCCTTCTTCTTGGCTGTTGCATCCTGATCTTTCCCTGGTGCCCTTTATCCTTTCTATTGTAAACTCTAGTCTCTCTTCTGGTCTTTTTCCTACCTCCTGGAAACACGCTATTGTCCATCCCCTCCTGAAAAAGTCCACCCTTGACCCCACCTCTCCTGCAAACTGGCGTCCTGTTTCTAACCTCCCCTTCCTTTCTAAAATTCTTGAAAAATTGGTCTTTTCCCAACTTGCCTCACATCTCGAGTCTACCTGTGCCCTTCACCCTCGTCAATCCGGTTTTCGTTCAGGCCACAGCACCGAAACTGTCCTTACTGCACTGCTTTCCGAACTTCATAGTTCTCACGACCGTGGTGATCTCTCTATTATGGTATCTTTGGATCTGTCCTCTGCGTTTGATGTAGTCGACCATCGTACCCTTCTGTCTCGTTTGTCTGATGCTGGGGTTCATGGTACTGTTCTTTGTTGGTTCCGTTCATTTCTATCCTGCCGCTCATTCTCAGTTCGCTCCGGCGCCGCAGCCTCTCTCCCCACTAGCATTGTCTGTGGTGTCCCCCAGGGTTCCATCCTCACTCCATTACTGTTCAATGTCTTCCTTGCTCCTTTAGCTTTGCTTATTCAACAGTCTGCTATTTCTTTTCACATCCATGCTGATGACATCCTGTTAATTCACCACACCTCTGCCACTTCCCCTGATCTCGATCCACTTAATCGTTGTCTTTCCACTATCGCGTCGTGGTTTGGGTCGAACTTTCTCTACGCTAACCCCGCTAAATCATCTGCTATGTGGGTTTCCTTTGGTCTGTCTGCTCCCCTGCTATCTCCCGTCATGGGCTCCTCTTCTATCCCTTTGGCTCCCTCTCTCCGATATCTGGGTGTCACACTGGACCCCGCTCTTTCCTTCCACACTCACATTTCCTCTGTCATTCGTTCTTCCTTCTTTCATCTACGTCGTATCAAAGCTGTTCGATCGTCACTTCCCCCCTCCTCCCTTATCACTCTTGTGCTGTCTTTAGTAGTTTCACGTCTGGATTATTGTAGTATTATTTATGCTGGTCTCCCTTCTTCTCAACTTTGCCGCCTTCAGATCGCTCAAAACGCTGCCGCCCGCCTGGTTACCTTCACTTCTGCGCGCTCCCACGTCTCCCCCTCCCTCCTGGCCTTACACTGGCTCCCAATCAAATTTCGTTTCATCTACAAGATTCTCATTATCACTCACCGGGTTCTCCACACCGATATCCCTCAGTACTTAGCTAACACTATCCGTTTCCAGCCCTCTCCCCGTCTTCTCCGCTCATCCTCTGGTGGTCTTTTGTTCCTTCCTTCTCCCTCTCATGCCCACCTAGAATCAACTCGTCACTCTGCTTTCTTCTTTCTGGGCCCTGCCCTCTGGAACTCCCTCCCTCTTCCCCTCCGCATTGAACCCTCCTATCCCCGCTTTAAAACCCTTCTAAAAACCCACCTTTTCTGTCAGGCCTTTGACCTTCCTTCTTCCTCTGACGGCACCTCATCTCCCAGTTCTGCCCTCCAACCACCTTGAATCACCTCGTCCATTTCCTATTTTCCTTCTTCCTCCCCCTGGTTCTTTTGTTTTCTGTCTTATCTTGCTATTCTTTCTCTGTCCTATAAGCTCTGGCGTTCTTTTCTAACTTTATTTTCTGCAGTTGCCATTTTGTTATTGTACACCGCCCTGATGCTTCGGCCTGGGCGGTTAATCAAGAGACTCAATAAAGATATAAAGATATAAAAGATTAAATAAAACAATGTACCTACAGTATAGTTATTTTCTATTACAGGTTTGACCCATCTATCCTTGTCAACCATTGTGTGAGATTCTATATTTATATTCACACTTCAGCTAATAAGAATAGCTATGCCTCACTTTTGTGTACTGCAGGAGACAACAACCTTTTTTTAAATATATTTAATTTTGAGGAATTCGTTAAAGAAAAGGTATGTTTCCTGCAATAAGGTGACATTTTACTTACCAGCTAATGTCCGCTCCTTGAGGTCCTGCTAGACCAGTCCAGACAAGTTAGTTGTGTTCCCCTACCAGCAAATGAGGAGACAGAGAAACATTCCAGAGGCTTCTTATGGCATCATTGTTCCATTAATTGCCAGTACCTCTAGGGGCACACTCCAGTATTTGTACCCAAGCACATGGTCAAGAATCCCTCACCATATACAAACTCAGTGAAGATAACAAGGCTTAAATGGTCAAGAACCATAACTATGTATAGGATCTGCTTCAGATAGAAGGCTTTTCAAGGGTATGAGCCTGCAGGGCCAACCACAGAGAATAGTAGACCAAAACAAACAGTTTCCAGGGGCGGGTCTGGGACTGGTTTAGTAGGACTCAAAGAAAGGACATCATCTGGTAAGTAAAATGTCACCTTCCATATTGTCCTGCTAGACTAGTCCAGACAAGTGGGACGTAGCTACAACTTCACTGAGTGGAAAGAAGACATAGCAGCTTTCGAGACTTCTCAGCCAAAGGCTGTATCTGTTTGTGCGTGGAGATCGACGCAGTAATGTTTGACAAAAATGAAAAGTGATGCCCACATTGCTGCCAGACAAATGTCTGAGGGGAAGATCAAGCTATGCTCCACCCACAAAGATGATTGTGCCTCCAAGAAGAATGCCCATGCAAGCTCTCTGAAACTAGCTGGTTCCACAATAGATAAACTGGAGCAATGACCTCTTTGATTCAGCACCCCAGAGTAGACTTGGCAGCCACATCACCTTTACACGGTCCCTTAAACTGCACAAAAAGATGGTCTGACTTGCGAAAGGAGTTAGTAACCTTCAGATACTGGAGAAGCACTCTCTGGGCATCCACCAGCCAAAGGTCCTTGTCTTTTCCATGGCACAGATCCCTGGTAAAGAAGGGCAGATAGACCACCTGATTCAAATGGAAGGAAGACACCACTTTGGATAAGAAGGAAGGTACGGGCTGAATATAGAAGGCCTCCAACGAGAATGTCAAAGTAAGGGTCCCTGCAGGATAACGCCAAGCAGACTGTGACCAAAAAGATGGTTTTAAGGGTCAGATCTTTAAGTGTGACCTGCTTCAATGACTCAAAGGGCTCTGACATCAGGCCCAGAGCACCAGGTAGAGATCCCATGAGATAATGACTGAATGCAGGGGAGGGGACACAGGTGCAGTATCTCCTGAAGGAAATGAGACACATTCAGATGAAAAGCTATGGGCCGCCCCACCACCAGTCCCCTGAAGCAGGTAAAGGCTGCCACCTGAACCCTCAGGGCACTAAGGGAAAGGCCCTTGTCCAGGCCATCCTGAAGAAAGGCAAGCAAGGGCAGCAAATCCACTGTATTAAGACTAATCTGACGCTCAGAGCATCAATGCTCGAAGACACACCAGATACGCACGTAGGTAAGGTTGGTAGAACCATCTTGAGAAGCGCGGACACCACTGCAGGGGAATAGCCCTTATGCGCTAAACAATGCCTCTCAAGAGCCAAGCCATAAAGCGAGAGGGAGCCAGGTCATTAAGAAAGTTTGGCCCTAGACATAGCAGCCCCCAGGCTGGGGGAAATTGCAGAGAAAGTTCCTGCAGGAGCTACATCAGGTCCCCAAAACCACAACCTCTGTGACCAATCCAGTGCCAAAAGGACAATCTAGTCTGGATGTCTCTCTATGCAGCGAAGCACTCAACCTATGGGCAGCCACAGAGAAAATACATACAGTAGGCATTGCTTTGGCCAGGACTGAACTATGGCATTGATGCTCTCGAAACCTGCTTCCCTGCAGCACTGAAGAATCTCACTTTGGTCTTGGACTGGGTCACCGTCTGATCCATTTGGGATGACCCCAGAGGTGCAGAATCCACTGAAACACCAATGGACTCAGTTTCCACTCCCCAGGATCAAGGTGGTGATTGAGGAAGTCTGCTTCCACACTGCCGACTCCCGCAACGTGTTGCACCAAAAGAGCCAGGAGGTTCTTTTCCATCCAGAAGAATAGGAGGGCCATCTCTAAGGCACTCCGGCACTCTTCATACCCCCTTGCTAGTTGACATATGCCACCACTCTAGCATTGTTAGAGAACACCTGGACCTCTCTACCCCAGACTAGGATCTGTAAGTGCAAAAAGGCCAGCTGAATGACCCTTGCATCAAGGCAGTTGTTGGGACATGCCAACTCCTGATTGCTTCTACAGCCCTGAGCTATTTGGTTCTCGCAGTGGGCTCACCAGCCAAACAGATTGCCATCCATCAACAGGAGGAAACAGGAATGATTGTCCAAAGGAACACCACTCCTCAGATGCTGGGGTTGCCTCCACCAATGCAGGTTGGACACCACCGCCAGCTAGAGAGAAAGTCTGGCCTCCAAGGCCTGAGAGCATAAAGACCATCAAGACAGCAAGGACACTGCAGCGGTCTCATCTGAACCCATGCCCAAGGCACTAATTCGATCAATGTTGCCATCAAGCAGAGAAGCTGAAGATAGTCCCAAACTCTGGGAGCCTGCTGAACTCAGAAGTCTGCCAGATGAGATAACAGCTTTTCTACCTGCTCCTCAGGTCCTGTCTACCCGAGTGTCAAACCGCACTCCCAGGTATTCCAGCAACGGGGAGGGCTCCAAGTGACTCTTTCCATGGTTAATCACCCAGCCAAGTCTTTCCAGGAACTGTACCACATGTGATGACACCTGAAATGCTTTCTGACTGTGACTGTGTAAAAACTACTATTAAAGCTTTGGAATTACAGAGCTTAAAAGGGAGAGAGGAGGCATTGTGGGTTAAACTAGAAAGAGGGAAAGAGAAATCTATTTGCATTGGTGTGATATACAGACCTCCCTCACACGAGGAAGAGGTGGACAGAGAGTTAATTGAAGACATACGCAGCATTGCTAGGAAAGGGGAAGTGCTACTGATAGGAGATTTCAATATGCCAGATGTTGATTGGCACATTCCTGCTGCAGTATCATCTAGAAGTAAGGAGATACTGGATTCTCTACAGGGAGAACTATTCAGGCAATTGGAAACAGACCCCAAACGTGAAGGGGTCATACTGGACTTGGTGCTTACCAATGGTGAAAGTGTTTCTGATGTTGTAGTGGGAGATCATTTTGCATCCAGTGATCACCAGATAGTGTGGTTCAGTATTAGGACTAGGGCTGTTAGAATCCATTCAAAGGTGAGGGTCTTAGACTTTAGGAAAACTAACTTTGCCAAGATGGGCCAATACCTCAGGGAGTCATTAGTGGGATGGGAACGGCTGGGGGATGTAGAAAAACAGTGGGAAAAACTGAAAGGGGATAAGACATTTTTCAGATATGTTAGTGAGAAGAGGAAAGGCAAAAGTGGTATTGTCAGAGTCAAGGGTGCAGGAGAGAAATATGTAGAAGCTAATAAGGATAAAGCGGAATTGCTTAACAAATATTTTGGTTCTGTGTTCACAGATGAAGAACCAGGAGCAGTACCTCAGAAAACATCGACAAACAGGAACAGAAGCGAGGGACATCTTGAACAATTTTCAGAAGACTGTGTTCGTGAGAAACTAGCTCAACTTAAAGTAGACAAAGCGACGGGAAGGGATGGGATACACCCTAGAATACTGAGGGAACTTGGGGACATTCTAGCAGCTCCACTGACTGACCTTTTCAATGCCTCGGAGTCGGGAGTGGTGCCAAAGGACTGGCGAAAGACTCATGTGGTGTATTTACACAAAAGTGGAAGTAAGGATGTGGTTGAAAACTACAGGCCGGTTAGTTTAACTTTGGTGGTGAGTAAATTATTTTTAAACTAGATAATAGGGGAAAGCCAACAGTCGCCCAAGAGCAGATGGTTCAGAAGAATGTATCCTTGAAGGATACTACCAAAAGCAGAGAGGTTCCAAAAAAGAGTAAAGTAGCCCAAATGCCCTCGAGTATGGAGCAGACAGAGCTTAAAGATCCCAAATTACCCATGTCTACCAATAGCCAAATTAATATGAATAAGATACAGTCTCTAAAATGGTTGTCTGCAAATGCTAGAAATCTAAAAAATAAGATGGGAGAGTTAGAATATATAGCACTAAATGAGAGGTTAGATATGATTAGAATATCAGAGACATGGTGGAAGGAGGACAACCAGTGGGACACTGTGATACCTGGGTACAAACTATATCGTAATGATAGAGCTGTTCAAATTGGTGGAGGGGTTGCGCTCTATGTTAGAGAGGGCATTGAGTCAGAAAGGATTAAAGTTTTGCAGGAAACTAAATTTGCTGTAGAATCTCTATGGATTGAAATTCCATGTAAAAAGGGGAAGGCGATGGCAGTGGGGGTGTACTATCGACCGCCTGGCCAGAATGAACAAATGGATTATGAAATGCTCAAAGAAATCAAGGAAGCTAACAAAGGTTACAGCGCAGTAATAATAATGGGTGATTTCAATTACCCCGGTATCGACTGGGTCAGTGTAACGGCAGGACATGCTAAGGAGATAAAGTTCCTAGATGACATAAATGACTGTTTCTTGGAACAGCTGGTTCATGAACCGACCAGAGGGGAAGCCATATTAGACCTAGTCCTTAGTGGAACACCAGATCTAGTGCAAGAGATAAGGGTGTTGGGGCCACTTGGCAATAGTGATCATAGCATAATCGCCTTTGATTTAATTAGTGGAGGAGGGGTAGTAAGGAAATCCACAGTACTACCTTTTACCTTTCGAAAGGGAGACTATGATAAAATGAGGAAGTTAAGAAAAAACAAAAAGGAGCAGTTGCAAAGGTTAAAGACTTACATCAAGCTTGGGTGTTGTTGAAAAATACTATCTTGGAAGCCCAGACCGGCTATATTCCACGCTTTAAAAAAAGTGGAAGGAAGCCAAAAAAGCTGCCAGTATGGTTTAAAGGTGAGGTCAGAGAGGCTGTTGTTGCCAAAAAAGCATCTTTCAGGAAATGGAAAAAAGAGCCAAATGACGAAACCTGGAAACAGCACAAGCACTGGCAGGTCAAATGAAAGGCATTGATAAAGCAGGCAAAAGGAGAATTTGAGAAGAAGCTTGCTGCGGAAGCAAAAACGCGAAATAAAGATTTTTTCAAGTACATTCGTAGCAAAAAACCTGTGAGAGAGTCAGTTGGTCCACTAGATGATAGAGGAGTTAAAGGGGCACTAAGAGGCGACAAGGCGATAGCAGAGAGACTGAATGAATTCTTTACTTCGGTCTTTACTGAGGAAGATGTAGGGATGCTACCCATGACTGAAGTGGTATTTAAAGGTGCGGAAGAATTGAAGGAAATATCGATACATCGGGAAGATGTATTACAACTATTAGATAAACTGAAGAGTAGCAAATCACCTGGGCCGGATGGTATACATCCAAGGGTGTTGAAAGAACTGAAATATGAGATTTCAGACCTTCTATTAGTAATCTGTGAACTATCATTAAAATCATCTCTAATACCTGAAGACTGGAGGATCGCCAATATAACACCAATTTTTAAAAAGGGTTCCAGGGGCGATCCAGGAAACTACAGACCTGTGAGCCTCACGTGAGTACCGGGAAAAATGGTAGAAACCATCCTAAAGAAAAAAATTACTCAGCATATTGATAGTCATGGCCTAATGGGAGACAGCCAACATGGCTTTAGACAAGGAAGATCTTGTCTTACTAATCTGTTATGTTTTTTTGAAAGTGTGAATAAACAGGTGGACAAAGGTGAGTCGGTTGAAATAGTGTATCGGGACTTTCAAAAAGCCTTTGACAAGGTCCCTCATCAGAGACTTTTGGCAAAACTAAAGAGTCATGGGATAGGAGGCAGTGTACTACTGTGGATCAGGAACTGGTTGAAAGATAGAAAGCAGAGGGTAGGGCTAAATGGCCAATTTTCCCAATGGAGAAAGGTGAATAGTGGTGTACCCCAGGGATCTGTGCTGGGTCCGCTGCTTTTTGACATATTCATAAATGGCCTGGAAAGTGGAATAACGAGTGAGGCTATCAAATTTGCAGATGACACAAAACTATTTAAAGTTGTTAAAAACCCAAGAGAATTGTGGAAAATTGCAAGAGGATCTTGAAAAATTGGAAGACTGGGCATCAAAATGGCAGATGAAATTTAATGTGGACAAGTGCAAAGTTATGCACCTAGGGAAGAACAACCCAAACTATGGTTACACGATGCAAGGTTCCACATTAGGAACCACCACCCAGGAAAAAGATTTAGGCGTCATTGTGGATAACATGTTAAAACCCTCGGCCCAGTGTGCAGCGGCGGCCAAGAAAGCAAATAGAATGCTAGGTATCATAAGGAAAGGAATGGAAAATAAAACAAAAGATATTATAATGCCTCTATACCGTTCCATGGTGAGACCGCACCTTGAATATTGTGTGCAATTCTGGTCGCCGTATCTTAAAAAGGATATAGCGTTATTAGAAAAGGTTCAGAGAAGAGCCACCAAAATGGTAAAGGGGATGGAAGGATACTCCTAAGAAGAAAGGCTAAAAAGGTTACGGCTCTTTAACCTGGAAAAGAGACGGCTGAGGGGAGATATGATAGAAGTCTATAAATTAATGAACGGCGTGGAACAGGTAAACGTAGATCGATTGTTTACGTTATCAGAATATTGAAAGACTAGGGGACATGCAATGAAGCTACAGAGTAAACTATTTAAGACTGACAAAAGAAAATATTTTTTCACTCAACGTGTAATCAAACTCTGGAATTTTTTCCCGGAGGATGTAGTAAAGGCTGTTAGTGTAGCTGGGTTTAAAAAAGGTTTGGACAAGTTCCTGGAGGAAAGGTCCATAAACCATTATTAAGAAGGGACCCAGGATATCAATGCTTGACCCAGTACAAGCATTGCGGAACCTGTGTCTTTTGGGGAAACTGCTAGGTACGTATGACCTAGATTGGCCACTGTTGGAAACAGGATACTGGGCTTGATGGACCTTGGTCTGACCCAGTATGGCAATATCTTATGTTATCTTATGTTCTTAAACGCTGCTGAAAGAGAAAATAGTGAGGTTTCTGGAGTCTAGCGGATTACAGGATCAGAGGCAGCATGGATTCACCAGAGGCAGGTCTTGTCAGACAATTCTGATTGATTTCTTTGACTGGGTGACCAGGGAGTTGGACCGAGGGAGAGCCCTAGATGTGGTGTATTTATTTTATTTTATGTATTTATTTATTTATTTAATTGGATTTTTATACCGCCTTATCATACAATCAAAGCGGTTTAGATTTCAGTAAAGCCTTTGACACTGTTCCTCACAGGCGACTTATAAACAAACTGAGCACTCTAGGTATGGACCCTAAAGTTACTGCTTGGGTTAGAAATTGTTTGGGTGGGAGGCGACAAGAGTATAGGTAAATGGAGCTCACTCTGAGGAGAAGAAAGTTACCAGTGGTGTGCCCCAGGGATCTGTCCTTGGTCCGATTCCTTTTAACACCTTTGTTAGTGATATAGCGGAAGGGCTGTCGGGTAAGGTTTGCCTCTTTGCGGATGATACCAAAATCTTCAATAGAGTAGACACACAGGAAGGTGTAGATAACATGAGGAGGGATCTAGCTAAGCTTGAAGAATGGTCTAGAATTTGGCAGCTGGGATTTAATGTTAAAAAATGTAAGGTCATGCATTTGGGCTGCAGCAATCCAAGGGAGCAATATAGTATAGGGGGTGAAGTACTTTTGTCCACTAAAGAAGAGCGGGACCTAGGCGTGGTTGTGTCTGATGATCTTAAAGTAGCTAAACAGGTAGAAAAGGCGAGGATGGTTGGGTGCATATGGAGAGGAATGGCTAGCAGAAAAAAGGAGGTGATAATGCCTCTGTATAAGTCTTTGGTGCAACCTCATTTGGAGTATAGTGTGCAATTCTAGAGACCGCACTTTCAAATGGATGTGAACAGGATGGAATCGGTGCAGAGGGTGGCTACTAACATGATTAGTGGTCTTCATTATAAAGCATATGAGGACAGACTTAAGGATCTTAATATGTACACCTTAGAGGAAAGGCGGGATAGAGGTGATATGATTGAGATGTTTAAATACCTCCGTGGCATAAATGTTCAGGGGGAGAGCCTCTTTCAATTGGAAGCAAGTTCTGCTACGAGGGGACATGGGATGAGGGTGAAGGGAGATAGATTCAGGAGTGATATGCGGAAATATTTCTTTACGGAAAGAGTAGTGGATCAGTGGAATAGTCTCCTAGTGGAGGTGGTAGAGATGAGGACAGTAACTGAATTCAAAAAAGCATGGAACACACACAGAGGATTTCTAAAGATAAAAAGGGGACTTATTGTAGTTGTTGATATGGAAGGACAGACTAGATAGGCCATGTGGTCTTTTTCTGTCGTCATATTTCTATGTTTCTAAATGAGCCAGTCGTCCAGATATGGGTAAACAAAGATTCCATGATGCTTCAGCTGCCACCTCTAAGACCTTCAAGAATGTCCTTGGAGAGTAGAAAATTGAAAATGAGAGCCAAGCATGGCGAAACAAAGAAAGTGTTGCCAGATCGAGAGACCACCAAGATAACAGATCATAGTATCTCCATACATAAGTGCAGAGTCTGCAGAAGATTGTTGACCTCTGAGGTTGAGAATTGGCCGAAAGAAACCGTCCATTGGCACCACAAGGTAGATGGATTACCAGGCCTTGCCCCGCTTGGCAGGGGGAAACTGGGAAAACCGCTCACAGACTGAGCAATCTCTCCAGTGTGACCTGGCTCTTTTGGCCACAGAACTACACAGAGAGACTATGAAGGCATTGGGATAGGCTCCCTGCATTCCAATAATAGCCGTGCTGAATGGTGTTTAATACCCAGCGATTCTTGGTGACCCAGGCCACTCCTAGTAGAAAAGGTGCAGACTGCCACCCACTGGAGGCATCCTGGAATGGGCCCCAACCCATCATTGCACCAAATGGAGAAGGTGCAGAGGGAGGTTCCTGCAGGAGCCAAATCAGGTCTCCAAACCACAGCCTCCATGGCCAATCCAGCACCATCAAGACAGCCTAGCCTGGATGTTACTCTACATGATGAATCACTCGCCTTATGAGCGACCACGGAGAAAGCACAGTTACTTACCTGTAACAGGTGATCTCTGGGAACAGCAGGAATAAGTCTTCACATATGGGTACGTCGGTACCGACGGAGTCTGCGCGGGAACGCTTCCCAGCGTCCATTCAAAGAGCTTTTGGAAGCATCCCACCACGCCTGCGTGCTGCCTTCCCGCCTTTCCCAACTGCCTCTCCTCAGTTAAGTTTTAAAGCTGAGACAAAGAGAGAGAGAGAGGAAAGGAAAGATAGATAGAGATACAACTCCTAGGGAGGTGGGTGGGTTGTGAAGACTTATTCCTGCTGTTCCAAGAAATCACCTGTTACAGGTAAGTAACTGTGCTATCTCCAGGAACAAGCAGGAATGAGACTTCACATATGGGGACTCCCAAGCTGAGATGCCTGGAGTCCCAGCATGTTATAGGTTGGAACATGCTATCCTGCACAACACCAGGTATCCTGAGGATGGAGGGTAGGAGTTGAAGAAAGAAAGGTGCTGTGGAACAGCTAACCTAGCATAGGACTGCAGAAAAGGAGTCCATGTGTGGATGATAAATGTCATCAATGATATTGCAAAGAAATAAATTGCAATAGGGACCTCCCCTAACAGGACTTTAGAGAAGTATGGAGGTTCAAGGGATCTACTGGGGAACCCAGTAGAGGAACCTCAAGAAGGACCTCACTATAGTGGAGGTAGGAAACCTGTAGGAAAAATAATGGAGGTCAGAATCCTGAAAGGGAACAGGGAACCCCAGTAGGAAAACCTGGGGTAGTACAAAAAATGATGGGCCTTCAGCGGAAGGCTTTATGATAAAAACCCAGCTCTTTTGGCAAGAGTGGCTCACTCTTAGGAACAAAAGAGAAAAGCTAACCGATTTGCACAAACAGGCTCAGTCCTTGTGGGGAGAAAGGGTATGGAAACCCCTTGTATCCCCCCAAAAAAAGGACAACGCCGGAGGTGTTAGCCTGTGAGTAACTGAAGGTCCGCAATATCTCTCCTAACTAAAGTCAGCTGGGAGAGATATTGGACATGGAGAGCTTCAGAGGTAGCTAAACCTTAGGGTTATGGTAGGTGTTAACTATCACCAAGTGGTTGTGAGTGTAGGATCCCAAAACATGCTGGATAGCATAGTATGGATAAAACCCTTCTGTCAGAATCATATGGCTATATGATCCTGGACAGTCAAGTAGATAAAGCAGAATAGATATCTACCGATAGTAGAATACCTCAACATATACATTTAGATATAGATGTATAACATATAGATATATGAGAATATATCTATAGTGAGATATGAAGGGTATAAATACTCACACATGATAGACAGACATCTGTAAGATGTGTGCTATAGGTATGAATATATATATATATATATATATATATACCTGTATATGGAAGTCTGCAAGAAGCAGACAGAATATGTCCACAAGGCATTCACATAGGCAAAATGTGGAGAGGAAAGATTCATCTAAGAACAAGAAGGTGGAACCTACTTGAGAAGACATCTAGAGAATCAATTCCAACTGGTTATAGCTACAGGGATGCTAGGTAGTAGGATAACCAGGATGGTTACGTGAAAAGCAGAGGATGATATCAGTCAGCAGCCTGCAAGTCCTGAGTATTTTAGAACTCTAGCATGGTAAGTGAAGAGAAGACGCATAGGAATAAGATACCATGGTGACCTGGTTAAGGGCAAAAAGGTATCATGCGTTCTTACCATGAGGACGAGCTGGAAGGTGGAAACATATTCCCTATTGGAAATACTATGGACCAAAGAAGGGAATTAGCAGCTCCTTAAGCTTTCACGTAAGAGTAGGCCTATGTGCGTTATAGTAAAAAAGGAGAACTTTTCTAGTCATGGAAGATATGACTGAAAAAAGCCTTTTTCAACCATCTAGTATAGCTGTTGAAGAAAAACCCCCATGCTCTCTAGCAAGGGCCAATAGCGGAGAGCTCCTCTGTAGAATTGCAGAGAGCATTATGCAGGAGAATGAGGAGATAGAACTGGCTACAGAGAAGCCAGTAACTATGTCAACTATGCTGCCAACCCCTGGGAATGGAGATGGTAGAAAGAGAAGACAATCCAACAAGTTTGTAGTGAAAATTTTTCCAAGACAGATGAGAGCACTGACTTGGAATCACTACTAATACCAGACAGAATATTATTGGAGGACAAATCTGGTTACTGGGGGACAAAAACCAGTGGTCGAAACATAAAGGCTCCTGCATTGGTAGCTGCTTGCCAGACAGCAGAAGAATGGTACTGTTGAAAAACAGAAAGGACAGACAAAACAAGAGTAGAAACTCTGGAGGTGTCTGATGAATTGCTGCAAAGCAAGATTGAAAAAGAGGAGTGACTCAGAAAAGAGAACTCCGCACTAGAAAAGAAAGAAATTAGAGAGGCTGAAGAAAAGCCCTCCAGTGAGCAATACCACTCTTACAGAGGAAAACCCTGGTAAGAGGATAAAGAAAATGGAGCTGAAGAAAACTTACAATATAGTAAATTAATAGAAAGGAAAGGAGGCATGCTGGCACAGGAAACTATCATTTGATAGTGGATGGACCTCTTTCCCTAGAAGAAAAAGAGGAGAACCCTGTGACCTAGAAGCATGAACATCCTGACAGCTCATAGAGAAAAGATGGATGTCTTTTGGGAAGAGATCCATGTTTAAGATTTAGAATGACAGCAGTGGATTGTCTCTATGGAGAAGAAACAACTGCAGATTGTAATCCCAGAGTCACAAGCATCTGATGGGTTGATTAGAAACCCTGTGGTTGCTGGGTTTGCTGAGCCTGGTGAGAGGTTGAACCCTGAAGACCAGGACGATGCTTCCTCTGTTTGGGAACATCTGTAGGATGGGCAGATGATGCATAAAACTTTCTTCTGCTATGGGAAGAAGGTTTGGCAGGACATTTCTTACCTACTGGGACAGAAGAAGGTGCAGAAGAGCCCCTAGGAACAGGTAAGTCAGTGGAAAACTGAGTAACCTGACGTAAAGACTCCTTGTTGAAAAGATTATCTCCAGTGCAAGGAGTATGTCCCAGTCTGTATTGTGACCATTTGTCCAAGCCTGAAGCTTGGAGCCAGGCTCTACGTCGTGCCCCTATAGTTATAGCAGAAGTCCTAGTAACAGACTCAAAAGAGTCTAGGGAAGCACGAGTAAGAAACCAAGAGATATTCTGGAGATGCTTGAGGAGTGAAGAGTAGTCTGCACTCTTGGACTCTGGAAGGGAAGGAGTCAAAAGATGTAATTGCTTTGTGACCTCCTTAAGAGATAGACTCATATAGAAAATATATGAGAGAATTCTTGCAGAAAGCATAGATGTCTGGAAGGCTTGACGTCCAAAGTCATCAAGCATCCTAGATTCACGACCTGGCGGATAAGAAGAGTGCTTTTTCTTGCTCTTTACCCGCCTCAATGCTGATTCCACAACTATGGAATGATGAGGAAGTTGAGTCTTTTGAAACCCTGGAGAGGGGGGCACCTGATATAAGAGATCAGTTGCTCTGGAAGGTGGGGGTAACCCTTAAAGGAGTTTCCCACATTCCTGCAAGGAATGATGCAAAGGAAGCATTATGTTGTCCTTTGCTTTGGTAGAAAGAGAGGCCTGTGCAGGATCATGTCCTGGGATAGGAATAGCAAGAGATCTTGCTATATCTCGGAGGAAACTCTGAAAAGAGGGTTCCCAAATAGGAATTTCCCTTGGACAGGTTAGATCTGAAGAACTAGCCTGAGCACCGACAGAGCTATCCAGATATATAGGAATAGAAGATCCTGCACAGTGCAATGTGGAATGCTTAAAGGATGGACGCCGGTACTGACTGTCAGAAGCAGCGACCGACATTACCACATTGTCCATGCCAGGTATCGACTCCAAGCTTGGCCTAGAAGGGAGCGATCCTGTTGAAAAAAGCATGGCAGGAGTTGGCCACGATGGTACTGTGAATACCGGTACCGATGTCGATACCGGTACCGATGTCAGAGTCGAGCCCGACAAAGACATCGGAGCAGTCATCGGAGACCGTTCAATCGGTACTGAGGCAACCGAAAACATCCCGGTGCTATCCTCGGTACCGAGCCACCGGTATCGGTCGGTGTCAGTACCAAATGATATTGGTACCGAGTCTTCCAGACCAGAGAGCGATTCTAAACTGGGCATCGAAGACACCAACCGTAAGGGTAATGAGGACATCGGCACCGACTTCGGTACCGTGTCTGATACCGGTGAATGAAGGTCAACCAGTGGCAACTCAGTGGGCCTCGAGGGAACCGAGAGTTGTGGATCCGAATCATCGGAACCGAGCCTTCGGTACCGAGAGCCGGTACCAAGGCGAGTCGGTACCCAGTCCTCCAGACTGGAGATCGATTCCAGACTAGGCATCGAGGGAAGCGAGGCTATCGATGCACGTCTGGAGGGTACCGACGTTTGTGGTAGTATCCGTGTTGGTACCGATAATGGAAGGTCAGTCTGGAGCGTATCCACCGGTCCCGAAGGCACCGAGGACGCCAGATGACCATCCCTGGTGAGGAGTGTTTCATCCAACACCAGTGCCGATGTCGGGGTATCGGTACCGCTCGAAGCGGATGCCACCACCAGACACGGCTCAGGTATGTTCTGCGAGGGGTGAACCCCAGGAACAACCTGAAACCCCTCAAACGCTTTGGAGACCGAAGACTCCCGCTGGGGTTTTGAAGCCAGTGGACCCTCGAGGGCAAGGCCGGAGCCGTCTACATGCTGTGCATGAGACCTACCACTCGAGGGCTGGCTAGTCTTAACAGACTGTTTGTGGGTTACCTGATGCTGTGTAGAAGAAGACAGGGACGGTGCCCCGAAGCTGGAGGGAAACCGTGTATCGAGGGAACCTCGATATTGAAAACTTCTTCTCACCAAACTGTTGTCAAGACCCAAACAGGTTAGACAACCGATTTCGAGGGTCTAAAAATAAAGTTGTACCGCCACAGTGTGAACATTTCTTGGAGAAGGTGGCTGGCGGTTCCATGAAGGAAAAAGAAGAGGCCTAAAAGGCCTAAGATACCGTGAGACACTATGAAGAAAAATATATTCCTTGAAGCAGGAAGATTTTACAAGAAAAGAAAAGAAAACACCGGCGGTACCGGTGGCGTCGGGAAGACAGCCGCGACCACAAGAAAAATAAAGAAATAAAACAAGAATTTTCTGCGGTGACAGGAGGACGTCCTGCCGGCTCCGCGGAAAACGAAAACTGAGGAGAGGCAGTTGGGAAAGGCGGGAAGGCAGCACGCAGGCGTGGTGGGATGCTTCCAAAAGCTCTTTGATTGGACGCTGGGAAGCGTTCCCGCGCAGACTCCGTCGGTACCGACGTACCCATATGTGAAGACTCATTCCTGCTTGTTCCTGGAGATTATATGTTATACAATGCCCCTGTAATAAATTATATGTGGGCATGTCTACGCGCCCTATCCGCCACAGAATCGTTGAACACAGGAGCTGTATCAACAGGGGTTTGGGCTGAGAAGCCCCTGGTTACTCATTGGCTAGAGCAGAAACACAAAGTATCTGATTTGAAATTCTTTGTAATCAAAAAAGTCAAGTTAAATTGGAGAGGAGGTGATGCTGTTAAAACCATCTTGCGCTTGGAGCAATGGTATATGTTTGCCTTGGACAGTCTATACCCTAACGGATTAAATATGGAAAATGATTTATCTGTTTTCTTCTAATAATTGCTTCACATGAGATATATATATATACACACATATATATATATATATATATATATATATATATATATAGGCTGTATTCAGATAAAAAGTCTTTATACCCCTTTTTCAAAAAATCCTTTATATCTTTGAATATGCTTCTTAAATATTTTCATTTTACTTTGGGAGGTTGGTAGATTTGGGATGGATGCACCATGGATAGTTCCATGGTTTTATGGCAACATATAGTGATTTATTACATCCCTTTGTGGACTTTGTGATTTTTATACCACCTTTTTTTAAAATCCTAATTCGTTTCTGGTGACCCAAACATACAGGTTAAATTTCATATTTTTTCCGGATCTAGCCTAATTTATAGATTTTGCCTTTTTGATCTCCAATCCGATTAAGTCTGAATAGGTCTGTTGACTCATATCAATTAAAAAGGTTAACAACAATTTCTCCTCACATAGTCTGGGTACTCGAATCCTTTTGAGTCCTATTTGCATACTCCTGTCAATCCTGTCAGTTTTTTAAATTCCCGCCCAAACCAATAGCTCACAGCGCAGATGCCGGCGTTTTTGAAGTGGAGTCAGCTGCGAGTTTCGTTTGAGCGATCATACAAAGACATCGCAACTCATGCCTTTGCCATCATTTAGTAAGTAAGAAAGGTTAATATTGATTCTGCATGTTTCATTTTAACGATAGTCCTCCGATTCAACCCATACTAGGCCCCACAAATCATTTAAAACAAACTGCAAGCATCTCTAAACAAATAACTAGTTTACGATTAAATGACAGTGACAAAAGTATAATGTCAGATTTTGTTTAATAAGGGACCCTCGCATTTAGAAATATACTTCAAAAAATAATTCTAAATGAAGTAGGCTGGTGATGTAATCAGATTGTATACTTAAATTGTACTGTACATTCACCCTGTAATCAGATTGTATACTTAAACAGTTCTGTACATCCACCCTTGTTTCACAAGTAGGCCGCTGCTGATCGCTGGAAGTAGCGGTATACAAATTTATGACAAATAAATAAATAAAATAAATGGTTTTTTTTTTTTTGTTTGTTTTTTTTTTAGAGGTCACTGTTTATTTATTTATTAATGATTGCTTCTTGGGTGGTTCCCTGGTGTGCAGAGGTCCTGTTTGAAGGAGATTACAATGATATAATGTTATGTATAATCACTCGTGTTTGTGCGGTTTATGATAGATCGCAACGATAATTGTTAACATTAAAGCGTGCCGTTAAAAACCACAGTATTTCTGATAGAATTTACTCATCAATCTAACACACAAAACTTTTATCAGATTTTAGGTTGAAATGGTATTTCTCCAAAACTCTAATCATTCACACGACTCTCCCTCCGTTTTTTCCGCTAGTCTCCCCGCTACTGCACCGTTATGCAAAGTACAGTATTTTGAAAGTCAATCAAATGATTAGTATTACATATGAAAGGTCAAATTTTTAGGATGAAAAGGTAAATTCACCAATCGTTTGTATGTACTCCCCCGTCGCTTCTACAGTTTCTTGTTATTGCGCTTCTCTTTTGGCTAATAATGGATTAAACATAGTAGGATATTACTTAGCCTTTATCCTCTTTTTGTAGCGAATACAGAGTGAATCGTATCAATAATAGAATACACAGGTATGTTTTGTTGTATTTTACAGTCCCTTTTAGTACTTTTTAGTCACATCAATGCAAAATTTGATTTTATTATTTGTCTATACACATTATTTATGAGTTTATATAGTTTCTTTGGTAGATAATCATCAATATACTGATTTTATCTTTAGCTGTACGAAATATATCATTTCTACATATGTATATATGTCTATATAGCGTAGTTACTCACCTGTAACAGGTGTTCTCCAGGAGCAGCAGGAATCAGTCCTCACATATGGATGACGTCGGCGCCGACGGAGCCCTCGCGGAGCAATTTTCCCCAGCTTTCAAAGAAAGCCTTTGGGAATTGCAGCGCGCATGTGCGATCCTCTTCCCGCCCAAGGGTGCCATCTTGCTCAGTCAGATGACATAGCTAAAAGACAGCAAAAATTAGCAAAAACGAAAGCATAAAACTGCAACTCCAAGGGGAGGAGGGAGGGTTGTGAGGACTGATTCCTGCTGCTCCTGGAGAACACCTGTTACAGGTGAGTAACTACGCTTTCTCCAGGACCAAGCAGGAAGTCAGTCCTCACATATGGGACTCCCAAGCTTAAGGCTACCGGAGACCCTAAGCACCAAATGAGCTCCCTCTAGCTCAGCAGCACAGAAGGAAGGAATCTTCTCTGAATACGTCTCCAACCGGTAGCCCAACATCCGGGATGGAGGGTAGGAGTTGCCTATACCTCGAAGAGGTTACGGAGGACCGCCTGTCCGAAAGCACTGTCCCTGCGGGACTCCCTCTCCAGGCAGTAATGGGCTGCAAAAGTCTGGCTTGAAGACCAAGTAGCGGCCCGGCAGATGTCTGCCACGGAACAGAGCGGAGGTAAGCCACTGACGTAGCCTTCGCCCGAACACGATGAGCGGTGACTCTACCTTCCAGCACGAGGCCCGCAGCCTCGCAAGCCCAAGCGATGCAGTCCGCAATCCAGATGGACAGAGTACGCTTGGAGACAGGGAGCCCCAACTTGTTGGGGTCATAAGACACGAAGAGCTGAACAGCCCTTCGGTGCTCCCGCGTACGGTCAAGGTAGAAGTTCAGCGCCCTTCTACAGTCCAGGGTATGCAGGACCATTTCAGCTCGGCTGGAGTGTGGCCTGGGAAAGTAGATCGGAAGTACCACCTCCTGGTTGATGTGAAAAGGGGAAACCACTTTAAGAAGAAACTTAGGGTGAGTCCGTAGGACTACCCGGGTCTTGTAGAACCTAGTGTAAGGAGGATCAGATACCAGGGCCTGCAGCTCACTAACGCAGAAGTGAGGGCCACCAAGAACAAGGTTTTCCAGGAAAGAAAACGAAGAGGACAGGTAGCCATAGGCTCAAAAGGCGGACAGGTAAGCCGCTGTAAAACCACATTGAGATCCCAGTTCGGGGCTGGTGGGCGCAAAGGTGGTTTAAGGAGTAGGAGGCCCCGGAGAAAACGAGCCACCAGAGGGTGGCTGGAAAGAGGTCTACCCTCCACCGGTAGGTGGTGCGCAGAAATAGCACTGAGGTGGACCTTGGCCGAGTTGGACTTAAGTCCAAGATTGGAAAGGGAAAGCAAGTACTGCAAGACCACGGATGTTGAACAGGAGAAGGGGTCTTGCGACTGCTGAGTACACCAGACGGAGAACCGACGCCACTTAAGAGCGTAGGACTTCCGGGTGGAAGGCCTCCTGGAGGCCAAGACGACCTCTTCCACATCTGGAGGTAGCTGGAGAGGAGCAAGGACTACCCTTTCAGCAGCCAGGCCATCAGATGAAGGGACCGAAGGTTGGGGTGCAGGAGCGTCCCCTGATCCTGCGAGAGGAGGTCGGGCTGAAACCCCAGAGGAAGAGGGGTGTCCACCGCCAGCTGCAGCAGAAGCGGGAACCAAGGTTGTCTCGGCCACCGGGGAGCCACTAGGATCACCGACGCCTTGTCTTTGAGAACTTTGAAGAGCGTCCGAGACACCAGAGGCATGAGTGGAAAGGCATACAAGAGGCCTGTGGACCATGGAATCAGAAAAGCATCCGCCGCTACCCGGAGAGGATGCGGCTGTCGAGAGCAGAATCTGGGAAGCTGCCGGTTCAGAGGACTGGCGAACAGATCCATTGTGGGGAGGCCCCACCGGAGAAAGATCCGCTGAACCACGAGCGGATCCAATCTCCACTCGTGCGGTTGGAGGATCCTGCTCAGTTTGTCTGCCAGGTAGTTTTCCTGACCTGGGAGATAGATAGCTTTTGAGGACGATGTTGCGATGAACGGCCCAAGAGCAGAGCTTCTGTGCTTCCTGACAGAGAAGGAAGGAGCCGGTTCCGCCTTGTTTGTTCACGTAGAACATGGCAACCTGATTGTCTGTCTGGACAAGTACCGATTGGTGAGAAATCAGGTGAGAGAAGGCTTTGAGCGCTAGGCGGATGGCTCTGAGCTCCAGGAAGTTGATCTGCTGAGCGGACTCCCAAGGAGTCCAGAGACCCTGAGTACAAGTCCCCTGGCAATGTGCTCCCCAACCCTGGAGAGAAGCATCGGTCGTCAGGACCCGAGAATGTGTAGGGGGCTGAAAAGGCACCACCAGCACTAGGTGTGGTAGATGAAGCCACCATCGCAGAGAGGAGACCAGCTGGTCGGAGATCTGTACGGAGTCCGCTAGACTCCCAGTGGCCTGATGCCATTGTTTCCGAAGGCACCATTGAGCAGGTCGCATGTTCAGGCGGGCATTGGGGGTTACATGGACCGTGGAAGCCATATGGCCGAGCAGTCTCAGAAATTGCCTGGCCGAGACCAGGAAATTGCTGTGAAAGCGGCTGGCGAGATCCATGAGCCTTTGGGCCCTGTCCAGAGGCAGGAAGGCCCGCGCCTGAAGAGTGTCCAACCTGGCGCCGATGAATTCTAGATCTTGAGAGGGGAGCAAAGTGGACTTTTCGAAGTTTATGACAAAACCCAAGTGCTGGAGCAGAGCCCCAGTGCGATGAGTAGCCTGAGTGGCTTCCTGGGCAGACTGGGCCCTGATGAGCCAGTCGTCCAGGTATGGGAACACAAAGAGACCTTGAAGTCTCAGATAGGCCGCCACCACTGCTAGGCATTTGGTGAACACTCTGGGGGCGGAGGATAGGCCGAAAGGCAGTACTCTGTACTGGTAATGGTGTCCGCCCACAACAAACCTGAGGTATTGTCTGTGGTCTGGATGAATAAGGATATGAGTATACGCATCCTTTAGATCTAATGAGCATAGCCAGTCTCCCTGCTGGAGGAAGGGCAGCAGGATTCCTTGGGTAAGCATTTTGAACTTTTCCCTTGCAAGGAACTTGTTGAGGTTTCGCAAGTCTAGGATGGGTCTGAGGCCTCCTGTTCTTTTCGGAATCAGGAAGTATCTGGAATAAAACCCTTGACCCTTCAGGTGGTGGGGCACCGGTTCCACGGCTTGTTCCTGAACAAGACTTGCTAACTCCTGAAGGAGTAAGTCCCTGTGCAGAGGGAGTCTGGAAGGCTCCCTTGGAAAGTAGGAGGGAGGTACCTGGTGAAAATGAAGAAGGTAGCCCTTTTGAACTATCTGAAGCACCCAGGTATCTGTGGTGATGTTGGACCACCTGTGGGCAAAGTGGACCAGCCGGCCTCCTGTGCTGGGAGAAACCAGCTGAGGGGGAGAGGCTATGCTGAGAAAGTCAAAACCCCCCACCCTGCTGAGCAGGGGCCGGTGGTGCAGGCTTGGGGGCTTGCTGCCTACGGGACCCTTACCTTACCCCGTCCCTTGGCCTGCTTTCCCTGTGGGGGAGCTGGTGAGGCCTGATACTGAGGGTAGTATTTATAGGCAGCACCTTTCCTCGGGTAAAAGGGCTTTTTTCCCCGAGGCCTTCTTCTTTTGAGAAGGGGCAGAGGTCTTCCTTGAGAGACGAGTCCTGGTGAGAGTCTCCGTCTCGATTTGTGCAGCCTTCTCATCCATGGGCTTGCCAAAGAGGTTATCACCTCGGCAGGGGACATCGACCAACTTGTCCTGTACCCAGGGCTCGAGGTCGGACGTCTGAAGCCAAGCCTGGCGGCGTCCACCGATGCCGGCCGCGGCTACTCGAGCCGAAGCCTCAAAACCATCATAGGATGCTCGAGAGATAAACTTGGAGCACTCCCGAATACCAGTAGACAAGGATTGGAACCTCTGCAAAGGTTCGTCGGAGAGACCAGCAGAGAACCCGGCTATTTCCTTAGCCAGGTCTCGGAGATACATGCCCATGTAGAGCTGGTATGTCTGGACTCGACAAGCAAGCATAGAGCCCTGGAGCACTTCCTACCGAGGGCATCCAGGCTTCGGGCTTCCCTACCAGGGGGCACCGAGGAGTGCATTTTTTGACTCTTCAGTCTATGCATGGCCGATTCCACCACCATGGAATGGTGCGGTAGTTGTGCCTTTTGGAACCCGGGGCTCTTGCGGACTCGATAAATGGAATCGACCCACTTGCTTAACACCGGCGATGACGCCAGGCTCTCCCACATGCGGAAGAGAAGCCGTTCCAGCATGGGAGGAACCGGTACAATAAAGGCCTCCTTCGGGGGAGAGTCATATTGGAGGGCATCGAGTTCTTCGACTCGAGGCTCCTCCTCGGGATCCGCAGGGAAGGCCAAGGCTTTGGCCATAATCCCTCACGAAGTCCGAGAACCGGGTATCCTCCGGGGGGGACCGTCTCCGAGGTTCGGACTCGGGGGAGTCCGAGGGGACACACCGAGTCCGAAAGGAACCAGGTGACTCTTCGTCCTCAGATTCCCAGGCCGACTCCTCGGAGGAGGAGTCGATCGGCTCCGGTCGGGCGGGCACTGAAGCCATCCGCCCCGACGCCGAGGGAGTCGGCGTCGACGACGTCGGTCCCGAATGGGAGGCCAAAGGAGACCTCGACCGAGGATCGACTCGAGCCCTCATGGACTCGAGGATCGGCTCGGTCTCAGGGGTCGATTTGGAGGTCGACGTCCCGGCGGTCAGGGCAGAAGCACCAGCGAGGCCAGCGATCAATGCCCGCTGCTGGTCCAAGAAGGCAGACAAACTGCACTCCAAGGCCGTCAACCTGAGTCCGAGCTCAGGAGACCCAGCAGCCCCCGACTCGGGCCCCGACGGCGTTGGGCCCGACGTCGGGTCCTTCGGAGGCGAGTTCCCGAGGACAACCGTACTTACGTGAGCGGGCAAGTCCACCTCGAGTCGAGGATGTTTCGACGGCCTCTCCGACTCCAAGGACCCGGGAAGGGAATCGGGGCTATGCGACCTGGCTCTCGAGGAACCAGGAGCGTCCACCGATCCCGCCCTCGTGGGTTTCTTCTTCCGATGATGCTCCCGGGTAGGAGACCCCCTTTCAGAGGAACTCTGACGATGCTCAGGACCAGAGTCCCGAGACGTCGAAGCCTCTGACGAGGTCCGAGCCCGGCCGGAGTCAGAGAAGATACGCTCCCGCTGGTGCTGCCGACTCCTCAATGCTTTTGAGGACATTTTGCCGCATGGCCCGCAGATCATGGGGTCATGATCTGGGCCGAGGCAGCGGAGGCAGAAGTCATGAGTGTCTGTAAGAGACATAAGTTTCTTACAGAGGTCACACTTTTTGAAACCACTGGCCGCCATCGGGGGAAAAAGGGCCCCTGCGAGGTCGAATGACTGGGCAGCCAGGGAAAAAGGAAAAAAGCGCGAAATCTGTCACGAAGGACAAAAAACCGAAAAATAAAGGACGGACTCGCAACCGGCGTCGCGAGTCCGGGCGGGAAAAGAACCGGCGTCGAACCGAAGAAAAAACAGAGAAAAATAGAGAAAAATCAACTTTTCTGCGGGGATTCACAGGCAACGTCTGTAGGGCTCCGCAGAAAAAAGAAGACTGAGCAAGATGGCACCCTTGGGCGGGAAGAGGACCGCGCATGCGCTGCAATTCCCAAAGGCTTTCTTTGAAAGCTGGGAAAAATTGCTCCGCGAGGGTTCCGTCGGCGCCGACGTCACCCATATGTGAGGACTGACTTCCTGCTTGGTCCTGGAGAAATTTATATTATACATACATGTGTTGTTTTTATATATGTACTACATTTACTAACCAATCGTGCTTATATTTATTGTTTTTTAATTATTTAATTATTTTATATTTATGTATTATTTTAATATTTATTTGTATGTTTTTCATGTGTTATATCTTAGCGAAGTAAGCCCCTGATGAAGGCATAACAAAACATGGCTTATATCGGGCCTTTGGCTAAAAGTGGTCAATAAAAATACGTTTTGGACTGGGTTTGTGAGTTGCACGTGGATTCGTGCTTTCATGTTGGATGTACTCAGGTTTTGAGCTGCCATGCGAGAAGAGCCAAGCTTACTGCAGAAATGAAAAGAATTCCAGGGAACACAACTCGGCAACCAGGAGCTCCCTGGCTGGACGGGCTCCCCCTCTCCCCCAAGAAAAAGGGAGTGGTCAAAAAGATCATGACCTTTGCCTGCTGCAGTGATGACAACAAGGCCAGGGAATTAATGTCCCCTCACTGCAAGAGGGGAGACGGGCCCTTCAATAGCTCATCTAAAGTTTCCATGCAAGAACTACAGAATTCAGAATCCAGCGACAAAACTCTCCATTTTCTGCCTACCAGGCAGTGCTTCTCAGAAGTAGGCATGTGGCTGTGCCAACATCATGAGGCTGAGACACTGCCAACACTCCATACAGGAATAGGACACTCTGAAAGGGTGCACTGTAAAGTGTACTTTAGCCCTCTGGGTACAACAGCATGCTACTGCCATGTGGGCACCAACACTATGCACACAGATTGTTGTTGTTGTTAAGTGCCGTCGAGTCGGAGTCGACTCATGGCGACCCTCTGGATAGCTATCCTAAATTGTGTTCGGTCTTCAGTCAGGCGGCTCATTGTTGACAGACTGGTACCCGTAGCTGCTGTTATTGTATCGATCCATCTCATTGCTGGCCTTCCTCTTTTGCGTTGACCTTCTATCTTGCCAAGCATAATGTCTTTCTCTAATGATCTCTCTCTTTGCATGATGTGTCCAAAGTATGAAAGTCGAAGTCTTGTCATCTGAGCTTCTAAAGAAAGCTTAGGTTTGATCTCCTCTAGTACCGACAGGTTTGTTCTTCGGACAGTATTCGCCGCCAGCACCATAATTCAAAGGCATCAATTTTCTTCCTGTCTATTTTTTTCACTGTCCAGCTTTCACATCCATATGATGTTACTGAAAATACCATGGCTTGAACAAGTCGAATCTTTGTATGGAGAGAGACATCTCTGCTCTTGAGAATCTTATCTAGGTCTTTCATAGCCATTCTGCCAAGAGCAATGCGTCGTCTGATTTCTCGACTGCTTGTTGCTTCTAGTTGATCCAAGTACGTTAAAGTTGTTCACAATTTCAATTTCTTCTCCTTCAATGATGAACCTGTTGATTATGCCAGTTGTCATGATCTTTGTCTTCTTTACATTAAGGTGCAGGCCCATTTTGAGACTATGTGCTTTGATTGTGAGAAGCAAATGTTTCAGATCATCTTCACTTTCATCCAGTAATGTGGTATCATCAGCATAGCGAAGGTTGTTGATGAGTCTTCCACCAATCTTCACACCTCTGTTGTCTTCATACAATCCTGCTTCTCTGATGATTTGTTCTGCATATAAATTAAACAGGTAGGGGGAAAGTATGCAGCCTTGTCTTACACCTTTGCTTATTTTAAACCATTCTGTTTCTCCTTGTTCCGTTCGAACTGTTGCTTCTTGATCAATGTACAGATTGCGCAAAAGAACGATCAGGTGTTCTGGTATACCCATGCTTCTTAATATGGCCCAGAGTTTCTCATGGTTTACACAGTCAAAAGCCTAATGGGAGACAGCCAACATGGCTTTAGACAAGGAAGATCTTGTCTTACTAATCTGTTATGTTTTTTTGAAGGAGTGAATAAACAGGTGGACAAAGGTGAGTCGGTTGATATTGTGTATCTGGACTTTCAGAAAGCCTTTGACAAGGTCCCTCATCAGAGACTTTTGGCAAAACTAAAGAGTCATGGGATAGGAGGCAGTGTACTACTGTGGATCAGGAACTGGTTAAAAGATAGAAAGCAGAGGGTTGGGCTAAATGGCCAATTTTTCCCAATGGAAAAAGGTGAATAGTGGTGTACCCCAGGGATCTGTGCTGGGTCCGCTGCTTTTTGACATATTCATAAATGACCTGGAAAGTGGAATAACGAGTGAGGTTATCTAATTTGCAGATGACTCAAAACTATTTAAAGTTGTTAATACCCAGGAGGATTGTGGAAAATTGCAAGAGGATCTTGATAAATTGGAAGACTGGGCATCAAAATGGCAGATGAAATTTAATGTGGACAAGTGCAAGGTTATGCACCTAGGGAAGAACAACCCAAACTATGGTTACACGATGCAAGGTTCCACATTAGGAACCACCACCCAAGAAAAAGATTTAGGCGTCCTTGTGGATACCATGTTAAAACCCTCGGCCCAGTGTGCAGCGGCGGCCAAGAGAGCAAATAGAATGCTAGGTATGATAAGGAAAGGAATGGAAAATAAAACAAAAGATATTATAATGCCTCTATATCGTTCCATGGTGAGACCGCACCTTGAATATTGTGTGCAATTCTGGTCGCCATATCTTAAAAAGGATATAGCAATTTTAGAAAAGGTTCAGAGAAGAGCCACCAAAATGGTAAAGGGGATGGAAGGCTACTCCTATGAAGAAAGGCTAAAAAGGTTGGGGCTCTTTAACCTGGAAAAGAGACGGCTGAGGGGAGATATGATAGAAGTCTATAAATTAATGAACGGAGTGGAACGGGTAAACGTAGATCGATTGTTACCTTATCAGAATATAGAAAGACTAGGGGACATGCAATGAAGCTACAGGGTAAACTATTTAAGACTAATAAAAGAAAAATATTTTTTCACTCAACGTGTAATCAAACTCTGGAATTTGTTACCGGAGGATGTAGTAAAGGCTGTTAGTGTAGCTGGGTTTAAAAAAGGTTTGGACAGTTCCTGGAGGAAAGGTCCATAAACCATTATTAAGAAGGGACCCAGGATATCAATGCTTGAACCAATACAAGCATTGTGGAACCTGTGTCCCTTGGGGAAACTGCTAGGTACGTATGACCTAGATTGGCCACTGTTGGAAACAGAATACTGGGCTTGATGGACCTTGGTCTGACCCAGTATGGCATATCTTATGTTCTTATAGTCGATAAAGCACAAATAGATATCCTTTTGGTATTCTTTAGTCTTTTCAAGGATCCATCTCACATCCGCAATGTCGTCTCTCGTTCCTCGCCCTTTCCTGAACCCTGCTTGCACTTCAGGTAGTTCTTGTTCCAGGTATGGTTGTAGTCTCTTTTGAATAATCTTCAGTAGAATCTTGCTGGCATGTGGGATCAGAGCGATTGTGCGATAATTTCCACAGTCAGCTGGATCACCTTTCTTTAGTATTGGTATAAACACAGATCTTTTCCAGTCAGTTGGCCATGATGTTATTTATTTATTTTATTTATTTATTTATATTTCTTATATACCGCGCTATTATAATCAGTGCGGTTTACATTTGAAACAGAACATACAAGAATGTAAGCAAGTTACATCAAGTTTTTTACATTGAACAGGGAATGTAAACATGGAGTAAAAACGAGGGAGAAACTATGTACATATTATAAAATTATATTATATTATATATAAAATTATATGTTGTCTTCCATATTTCTTGGCAGAGCCTTGTGAGTGCGGTAACAGCTGCATCAGATTGCTGCAATACTTCTATGGGAATGCTATCAATGCCTGGTACTTTGTTCTTTGATAAGGCTTTCAATGTTGCTTCAACTTCTTCTTTCATCACCAATGGTTCCCGATCATAAGGTACAGGTTGAAACAGCTGTTGGTCCACTTGATTTTTATTTATTTATTTAACAGTTTCTTCTATACCGCCCCTTCCAGAGATCAGGGGCGGTTTACATTGAACAGTGAACAGAAAATTTGTATACGTCTGTATACTTTACAAGGAACAATGTTTTAACTATATACAAGTGTAATTACAGGGAACATACTTTTGAAAGTTAGCTGGAACAGTGCTTTTAAACTATATACAGGTTATAAGACATGGAACATAACATAACTAATCACCAGTAGTTATTTACAATAGTGATATAATCTTTATCATATAAAAACTCTGTATATTCCTTCCACCTTTTCTTGATCTTCTCAGCATCATTCAACATAGAACCTTGAGCATCTTCTAACATTCCAATTCGAGGCTGGAACTTTTTCTTTAACTCTCGTAGCTTTAGGAAAGCCGATCTTGTTCTTCCTCTAATAGTTTCTGCTTCTATGTCCTTGCAAGTGTCATTGTAGTACTTTTCCTTGTCCTGTCTTGCTGCACATTGGAAATCTCTGTTGAGTTCTGCAATTGTCTTTCTTTCTCCTCTGGCTTTAGCTTCTCTGCGTTTCTGGGCAATTTTCAGAGTTTCTTCCGTCATCCATTTTGGCCGTTTTTGCTTTTTCACCTTTTGTAGAGACTTCTCGCTTTCTTCCAACACAACCTTCTTGATGTCATTCCATAACTCTTCCGGAGCTCTGTCATTTGTATCTAAAGCAGCAAATCGATTTTGCAGCAGTCTTTAAATTCCAGTGGTATATTCTCAAGGTCATATTTTGCTGCATTCATGAGTGGTTTGCTCTTTTTCAACTTTAGCTTGAGTTTGCATACTAGTAGTTGATGATCTGTACCACAGTCAGCTCCAGGTTTTGTCTTTGTTGATGTTACAGAGCTTTTCTATCGTTGACTTCCACATATGTAGTCAATTTGATTTTTATATAATCCATTCGGTGAAGTCCATGTCTACAGTCGCCGCTTGTGTTGCTGGAAGAAGGTGTTTGAGATGAATAGATCATTGGTCTTGCAGAATTCTATCAGTCTTTCTCCAGCTTCATTTCTGTTGCCAAGTCCATATTTTCCAACTACTTTGCCTTCTTCTTTGTTGCCATCATTTGCGTTCCAGTCACCCATGACTATCAGGATATCCTGTTTGCAGGTTCTGTCAATTTCAGCTTGTACTTGTTCATAGAACTCTTCAATTTCATTCTCTTCTGCAGCTGTTGTTGGGGCATATACTTGAATTATAGTTGTGTTGATAGGCAATCCTCGTAGACGAATAGAGATTAAGCATTCGCTGACTGCATTGTATTTCATTACAGTTCTTCAAGTTTCTTCTTTATTATAAATGCAACACCATTTCTTCTTTGTCTTTCATTTCCAGCATAGTAGACCATGTGATCATCTGATGCAAAGTGCCCCATGCCAGTCCATTTCAGTTCGCTGACACCCAACAGATCAAGTTGTACACGTTCCATTTCATTCTTGACCACCTCCAACTTCCCTTGGTTCATGCTTCGTACGTTCCATGTTCCAATGTGTAAGACATCTTTACAGCTTCTGACTCTCATTTCATGCGCAGCTACATCAGCAGTCAGACTTCCCGAGGGCTTTGATCCAACTACATCATAAATGCTGGCTTTACTCTGAAAAGTCTTCAGCTCTTCCCCAGTAGCTAGTTGAGTGCCTTCTGACCTGGGGGTCTCATCTTCCAGCACCATAGCACAATTTGTTTTGTTGTAACTATCCATTGGGTTTTCATGGCAAGATACAAAAGTAGATTGCCGGGCCTTTCTTCCGCGCAGTTTAAGTTTGGTGGTGTTGCCGTTGTCACAAAAATGTGATCCTCTGCCGTCAACACTGTCCCATTCTGCTGCTGCCCAGATGGGTGGTTTGTCTTGGTCTGGCACCTCAGCTGAGACCTGTCCATCTTGGGAGACCCTGCCAGTAGTTAAACTACCGATAGTTTAGCTCTCAGCATCACTGATGCACGCAAGCCCTCACAGCACGACAAGCTGCACACAGATTAAGAGCATGTATTTAACGCACAGCATAGTAAGACACATACAAAAGTGCATAAAGCACAGTTACTGCATACAGGAATCTGGGCAGGGCAGGAAACAGCAAGAAAATCAAAACTGCACCAACAGATGCCCCGAGCAGTCTAAACCCGACGGATGTCCCAGCGGATGAGATCCGGTAGCCCCCACAAAATAAGTCAGACAGAAAAACAGAGACTTAGTTTGGTACTCATCCCCAGGAAGTCCAAGGCAGGCACATACTTTTGAAGAGCCACTTATCTTTGGGGGAGAGCCAGGGGGAAGGAGGAGGGAGGGGGCAGTGAGGTTGTGTTTGCTTTGAAGAATCCTTTTCCAAATCCTTTCCAAACTTCCGACAGTTCAACTGGCCCTTAGCAATATAAGCCAGTGAGCTGAACCAAAATTTCCCTCCTCCATATGGCAATACCCAAAAACGCACTGCTTTTATGCAGGGCTGTCCTGCCCACTAGGCAGGCTAGCCACCTAGTGTGGCAAGACCCTGGTGGGCAAGACTGTGGCTTTATGCTGCCACTTTGGTGCCCATGGAAAGCCATGTGCTTGGACACTCATAGTGTAAAAAGCATGGCTTGCCGCTTCTGACCCCCCCCCCCCTCTGATGCAACTTCCTGTCAGAGGGGAGCAGGAGGCTACAAGTGTGCAAGGAGGTTCCAAAGCACATAGCCTGCCAAGGAACCAAAGCAGCAGCAAAGAGCTGCCATTTTTGAATCAGGGGAAGTGTTGTGCTTGTGCCGCCGCCACCACCCAACCCTTTCCCCCCTCAATATGAGAAGACTGAATCAGCAGCTGGGGGGGGATGCACAGAGTAGCACGGGGAATGGAATAGGGAATGGCACAGATGGGGCTCCTGCCTGGGGTGGCAGAAACCCTTGGGCTGGCCCAGGTTTTATGGGCGACTCTAGTGAAGCCTCCAGCACTGTGCTCAAGTGAGACAGTCACCCAAGGGAGGTGAAACATGAGCAAAATCAATCTCTCTTGGATCTTTTTTCAGATTTCATCAGAGCTGTAAAAATTTGCATCCACCATCTGCTGGAGACAGAGAAATACAGGAGTGTGCCCCTAGGAGTACTGGCTATTAATGGAATGATAATATCATAAGACGCCTTTAGAATGTTTCTCTGTTTCCATGTCTGCTGATATTGGAACATAACCTACTTGTATGGACTGGTCTAGCAGGACGATATGGAAGTATTCATCAGCTTTGGACTTCTTTAAATATTCCGAAAGTTTTTTCTTTCTAATCAAATGATTTAATTTTTTAATATTATGAGATAATACAGTCCAAAGGAGCCATAACAAGGTACTAATATAAGTTGTAATATAGAGATATGGTTGCCACTGCCATACAATTTACAATATGTGATCAGCCCAACTAAAGAAAAAAATCGTAAGCATAAAACAGATCGACAAACATAGCATGAACATGGCAAGTAAATTACAGATGTCAAGCAGTGGCATTCCCTGAAATGTCAGGATGTAGCATCAGAATGAAGAAAGCAAACTGTGGTGGATTTTGCCAGGTCTAGAATAAACAACAGCTGTGTCCTTCCTGCTGTACCACACTCAAGCACGCAACCATTGGTATCAAGGTACTTGTGATGAGGCCAGCTATCACTGAGTGGCTTTTGGCTTAGGGATAACCTCACTCCTTTCACTCTCCATTCCAAAATAAGGCACAGTCCAGTCCAGATGTCTCTTCTCAATCATAAAAGCTTATTGAAAGTTCATGAAATAATTGGACAGGATGAAAATAATAAAAAGATGCATGGCACAAAGTATAACAAGCTACAGCCCAGTTCACCCCAGTTTATACTACTAAGGCACAAACTTGAAAGGCCCACAGGATGCAATCCTCTCCAAGACTCAAAAGGCAGGGTCTCTAACATTTTGGACTTTCCAATGATTTTCCCCAAAACTTTCTTTATTTTTCAAAGACAACTGAATTACCTTCAGACTGGATACAGGTCTCAGACTCGGGCATCTATCCCTTTAGTGTTGGGACTCTTGCCCTCCTGGACTCAATCCCTAGGAGTTTCTTTTGACTCTTCCAACTCTCTTCAAAAGATCAGAAGAGCTCCCTTTCTCTCTCATTTCCTGAAGCCTCCTCTGGCCTCTTTTTTCTATTTTTACTACTACTGAGCATTTGTATAGCGCTACAAGATGTACGCAGTACTGCACAGACATGTAAGAGACAGTCCCTGCTCATCATAGCTTACAATCTAGTCAAGACAGAAAACACAGTAGGTGTAGACATGGGATACATCTAGGGGGAATGGTAAGGAAACACAAAGGAGATCAGGTGAGTCAAGATCTGAAAGCGATGGCGAAGAGGTAAGTTTTTAGCCTAGATTTGAAAAGGGCCTTTCTTACTCAAAGACACTGTGGAGCAGTGGCATAGCCAGCCAAAGATTCCATCCTGGGCCGCACTATTTATATGCTCATAATTCCATCCCCCTTTTGGTAGAGACTTCTCTTACTGTTACCTCACTCCTGTGAATCCTTCCAGACCTGGAAAGTTCCCATTTTACACATAATGCAGGAGCTTCTGGGTCGCCAGGAGTCAGGACTGACTTGAAGGCACACACTGCTGCTGCTGCTGAAGAATACAATGGAAGGACTCTAGAGATTTAGTTTACTATATTCTTTGATTTGATTATTCAAGTTCCCTTTTCAAAGAAAATCTAAAGGCAAAGTCTCTACAAATGTCTGTAATAGCCTTCCAGTCTTTTTCAGCTTGTAATGTTATCCTCAAGTGCTGTCACACTCTCTCTTCTAATCTTTGGTCATATTGTGGAAAGCATTAATCTGGACAATTATGTTGATAATCATCGCCTCAAGTTCTTTAGTTGTATCACAATGTTCCTTGAGAATCTTTATAAATCTGTACAGTTTGTTCACAAGAGTAAGATCCTGGAAACCCTTAGGGGTAGCCATTTCTATGACGGTCAAGAAATCCAGTTTCTGGCATTTTATTCCTCCAGATGCTATCAAAGCTGTTTCTATTTTATTTTGTTTGTTGTTCAGCATGACTACAGTAGTTCTTATGAATATAGCAATAGTCTGGATAGATGCAAGTCAAAGGAAGCACTAAATAAACTGAAGTAGAAGATAATGTTTCAAGCAACCATCTTGCTTTAGGCTAAGCTCCAGCACAATAATGAGTGCTATTGACCAAATGTTCAGGTGGAATATTTTCCCTTAATCCTGCATTATCAGACTAGGAAATGACAATAGACGTATCAGAGCCCAATTTTCAGTGGGCCATCTACTGTACAAAATAATTTGAAACATCTAATCCAGATCTGTAAATTACACATAGAAGCAGTGTATACTGGCTTCCTATGTAGAGCTTATGGGTGGCATTTTTGAAGGCATTTACCCGGGTAACCGCCCTAGTTACCCATGTAAATGTCTTATCCGGGATTTTCCAAAGGCATCTACAAGGCATTTTCCCAGTGCTTATTCGTGCCTGGAACGGTTCTAAATTTAGACGTGATTTGGGATGTCCAGGTCATTTATGACATCAGGCAGTGAAGTCCAGGTTCCTGGGAAAACCCCAGTCATGCCTCCACCATGCCCCTGTTCAGATTTGGACATCTTCACACTGGAGACAACCACAGACCTAGCTTCTAATATGGCTATGGATGTCTCTATGCCCGTTTTCAGACATCCAAAGCATGAATAGGGTTTCCAATATAATCCCCATAATATACAATAATAGTACACCCCACCCTGGAACAACCCTAACATGGCCATTTTTTCACAATTTATAATGAAGGGCATGTGGAGAGTAACTTTTAGGCACCAGATGCATTTATCTTAAGCCTATTTTATAAAGAAAAGTAGGCACTTACTTTTTTATAAATAAGCATTTGACAATCTGCAAAATGTTCTTCTGATTCAAGGACCTATTTATGAAGTCCCAGGCAATGGCTGAGTTTGTCTATGACCACATTCTGTACTTCAGCCCTTGACAAATTTTGTGCGGATTTAGGAGCCAGGCCAAAATCCTAGGAGCCAGTACTTGTGACTTCCTCGTGCCCCTTCACACCCCATCCCCAGTTGTCTCTCATGCTCGACTCATCTTCTCAAGTCTCATGAGAACCGCAACAGAGTTCCTACACCAAGCGTCATCTTTAGATAGCAACAGTTAAATAGTATACCTTCAGATAGCAAGTGTCTATGTGGGTGTGTGATAGAACAGTGGTGCACTTGTCTGTACATGGAATGTAGCAGTGAGTGCCTTTGCGCAGATAGGGTGCAGGGCTACAGTACTGGGGAGCCTATGTGTATGATGTGCAGAGCTAGGGTGCCTGTGTCTAAATGTGAATGTGTCTGTGCGCGTGTGGTGAAATGCCTATATGTGTGCGTGTGTATGTAGTGTGGAGCTGAGGTGCATGTCTGACCTACGGAGGTGGGGTGTGTGTGTGGGGGGGGCGTGGTATGTGTTTGTGTGTGTGTGTTCTGGGGGAGGGGAATGTACCTTTCAGCAAATATGCATTGCACCCTTTTGTCCTCATGATTTCAACCCTTTAACATCCAACACTTGTCCCCCTTACAGACTCTCTCCCCTTCTCCCTTCCTACTAGTACTCCCATCCCCTGCCTTACTTTCTTCGTCCTCTTTCCTTTGTTTTTTTTTTTGTTTTTGTTTTTTTTTACTAGTAATTTAAGGTTTTAATTTTTTTTTTAATTGCCGACCCAACCAGCTCTTTTCTGACTTCCAGGTTGCGATCCCAGCATTTCCCTCTTGTTCTGCCCACAGGAGATTGGATCCTTGCAGGCAGACAGAAGGGTTCTTGCCCCACAATCATGATTTTTTAAAATGGGGGGGAGCAAATAAATCCCAGGCACCAGGTGCAAATTTCTGGTTGCCATAATGACCTGGCGCCTGGGATTTGTTGCGTCCTGCTGTACCGTAAGGTATATTGATGAAAGGCTCGTCTGCTGGGAGAGAGTCCAATTTCGTATCTTCTGCTCTTCTTTGCCGAGGATATAAGATCCAGTTCTTCCTTTGTTTAATTTTAAAGATTTCTCATCCTCCTTCCTTATCTTGAAGTCAACTGCCCAAAACAATATACAAGAAAAAAAAATAGACCGCACATCTCTCCGCAAAGGATGCTCTTAAAGTCCAAAAATAAGAAAAAAAACTTCCGGTTTGGCAAATGAGCTGATCGGACAGGTGCTGATCAGCTCCGGGTAACCTACCCCTCAAAACAGCAATATTCTCCCACTTTTGGTGGAATCTCCTCATACTAATTGTTAGCTGCGCTAAATCCCCAGCGGATTGGTGGAGGTGTCTCATCAGCAGCGTAGTAAGTGGCCCGATGGCGACGAAAACCCCGAGGAAGGAGAGGGCTCGGATCCCGGAGGCTAAAATGGCAGAGAACGTGCCTCGTAGCCCCGGCCCTAGCGATACTCAGGGGCTGGTGGCAGAGGTTTCTGCGGCAGTGGTGCAAGCCCTAGATGCTCGATTTCAGGAACTATCGGAGCAGATACACAGTGTCGGCCAACGTGTCACGGATTTTTCAGGCCGCGTTGAACATGTGGAGCACGTGTGTCCGATATTGAAGACACGCAGAACTCGTTACAAATCCGAGTGGAAGCCCTGGAAAAGATGGTTAAGCAACATGGCGAAAAGCTTGATGATTTGGAAAACCGAGGGCGGCGTAAAAATCTGCGATTCGTCGGGATCCCAGAGACTGTGGCAGACAGCGCCCTGTATGATTTTATTCTGGCTTGGATTGCTAAACTTATGGGCGACAATGACAACACCTCCACTAAATTGGAACGGGTGCACAGATTGGGTCCACGGAGAGAACAAGCACGAAGTCCGCGTGCTGTCATAGCGCGCTTCTTGGACGGAAGGAAGATGTGCTTCGAGCAGCCCGGAGCCGCAACTGGCAGGACTCTGATGCAGAGCGCATATTGGTTTTTCAGGATTACTCGATGCTCGTTAGCCAGCAACGACGGGCCTACGCAGCTGTGTGCACTCAACTCCGGAGAAAAGGGGTGCGTTTCTCCCTCCTGTATCCAGCTCGACTGAGAGTGGACTTCCAGGGTCGGCCTAGGTTCCTGCTCTCACCCGAAGCGGCAGCTTCCTTTTTGGACACTCTCAACACTACTGGCGGTTCCAGCCCATGACTCTGCTGACTGATGTATTAATGGCACACTGACATTGTGGGGGGAACCCCAGTGGTCGAAGGACACTTACGGCGGCCTGGGACTGATCCTTGCCCCTGGGGGCTGTGTATGTGCTGTCTTTCCCTGCTCCCCTCCCTCCCTCTCCTATCGGCTTGTTGTGAAGCTATTTAGATAATTGTATTAGTGGGGCTGGGAGGTCGGGTGGCATTAGTGGGATTGGTGATGAGTGCTGCGTTTGTTTCAGGTCCCTGCTACACTGTACCGCACTAGTGCTACGTTCTAGCACATAAGTAGTAACATTGTTATCGTTGATGTTTTACCTTGCTCTTTAGACTCCAAGATGGCTGCCGCCACGTGCTGAGGGTGAGAGAGAGCGGGGAGAAGCTGGGGTTGGGTTGACTGTGAATGTGTTGGTTTGAGTGATGTGTATTTAGTTGCGGGGGGGGGGGGGGAGGGATAGGGAAGGCTCGGGGGTTCTTGGCTAGCGTCTCCGCTAACCATAATTGTTACTGAGTTATACTGTACCGCACTAGTGCTGCATTGTGGCACTTAAGTAATAACATTGTTATAGTTGTAGTTTACCTTGCTTTTCAGACTTCAAGTTGGCTACCGCCATGTGTTGCGGGTGGGGGAGAGGGGGGGGGGGGAATTCGGGTCGGGTTGAATGTGGATGTGTAAGTTTGAGCGGCGTGCACTTGATTTGCGGGGGGGGGGGGGGCGTGCGAGTGACTGGGATGGCTTCGGGTGGTTGTTGGCCGGTCCCTCCCCGCCCCATAGTGGTTATTGTGGCGCGCAGTTAGTTGTGCTTTGGGGAAGGGGAACTGTCGGCTTACGCCAGGAACACAACCTGCCGGCCGCACTCCTGCGTGGACCCGTAGAGGGGATTATCCTTGAGGGTGGGATGGGAGGGGGAAGCTGAATGTTCGAGATGGAGGGCGGTCTAGGTGTGGCCCTCTAAGAATAGCTGGCCCCCTTATTCCCTTAATATGTACCCCCTTCGGGGCTGGCGATCGGGTGGGGGGAGGTTGTCACTCTGGCCGTTGGACTCCCGGCCTGCGGTAGGGGGTTGACGGCGGGGATTATGGGCTCCCTAGGATGTGCACTGAGATCCGGGGAGCTACCAGGGACTTGCTGGGCTCTGAAGGTGTGCTAGGTGCGATGGAGCGCAGAGGGGCACTATGGGTCCCGGGGAGTGGGGAGGGCATAGATGGGTATGGGGTGTTGAGCAAGTGAATGGGTAGCTGCTGATTGAACACCATGGAGGAGACTATGCAGGTTATAGAAGGGGTAGCCCGTTTTGTCAAAGGAAGTTTGTCCGACCATTTGGACGGACTGGTAGAGGAGGGTTGGGGAGAGGAGGGAAGGGGAGGGGAGAGTGGAGGGGAGAGTGGGGGGGTGGGGGGGGAATGCGGGGGCAGGGGAGGGGGGGATAGTTGTTACTCTAGGATTTTACAATCGGCAGCAGGGTCCTCGATGGAGGGCTGGTTTAGGAGGGCTCCAGGCTGGGGGGGTCCTCCCTATCCGCATAGGAATGTACTCATGCCGGAACCTTGACACTGCCCCGTTGCTCTGAAGGTCATCTCCTGGAATGTTTGTGGCCTAGGGAGCCCTATTAAGAGATATAAAATCTTGCAAGCTTTGGCCAGGCATCAATGTGATATTGCAATGCTCCAAGAAACTCACCAGACGGCGGAGGAACATGCCAAACTCTGTAGTAACTGGGTGGGGCAGGTGTGGGGTTCGCCAGCTAAAGGGGTTAAAGGGGGTGTGGTTATTTTAGTCCACAAACGTCTTCATTTTGTGGCAGAAACCATTCGATCGGATACAGCTGGGAGGTCCCTTTTGGTCTCAGGCCTCCTAGAGGGGAGACAGGTGATTCTTGGAAATTTGTATGGCCCCAATATTTGTGACTCTGGTTTTTATAGTGGATTGGCGTCAGAGATTGAGCAACTGCCTGATTGCCCCCTGATCCTTGGGGGGGACTTCAACGGGGTCCTGGATGTAGAACCTTGATACATCTAGGGGGGGGAGGTGCGGGAGAGAGTCTTGTCGTCTCGAGTGCTGCAACGTTTTTGTAGGCGCCTGGGCTTAATTGATCCCTGGCGACTGCTCCACCCCTTAGAAAAGGACTATACTCACCAATCTAGGGCTCATGGCACTAGCGCGCGTATTGATTATCTTCTACTCTCAGCCGCGTTATTTGCCCCTACGGGCGATGCCCAGATTGGCCCTTTGGAGGTCTCTGATCACGCCTTGGTTTGGGTGGATTTGCAGTGGGGGGAAGTGGTCCCGTATACACGGATCTGGCGGTTCCCTCTGGGACTCTATCACAACCCGCAGTTCCATCAGTTTATTCGGCAGAGGTGGAAGGAGTTTATCAGTGACCATCAAGTCCATATCGACGACCCCGAATTGGTATGGGAGACAGCAAAGGTGGTTCTTAGGGGGATATTATAGGGTTTGCTGCTCGGAAGCGTCGAACTTTGGCTGCGCGCATCATTACGCTTGAGAGACGGGTGACTAAGCTCCGTCGCAGCTGTGCTCATGCTCCCTCCCCCGCTCTTAAGAAACAGTTCTGGGAAGCTCAAGTGGACCTTAATGAGTTATTGCATCAACGGGCCAAGAAGTCGGTTCTTTACTATAGATATCGGTTACACTGCTATGGGGAGAAACCTGGGAGACTGCTGGCGCGTTGTTTGCAGGGTCGGCGAGGCTCTTCCTTGGTGGCGGCACTTCGAGATGATAGTGGTAGTGTGCATAAAAGGAGGGAGGACATTGCTAAGGTTTTCCGAGGTTTTTTTCAATCTTTGTATAGCGCGGAGCCCGGGCCCGCTGAGACAATGTCTACCTATTTGAATGGATTAGACTTGCCCCGGCTCTCTGAGGAACAGAGGGCGGAGTTAGACCAGCCTATTACCTCGCAGGAGATACAATCCGCTATCTCGGTGGCCAGTTGTTGTAAAACGCCGGGGCCGGATGGGCTCGGTGCAGAATTCTACAAAATCCTTAGTGATTGTGTGAGCCCGCTACTCCGAGAAGTCTTTAGTGAGAGGGCGGAGCGTGGGGCCTTCCGCTGGGGGCAAAATCACGCCCACATTACCCTGATCCCAAAACCGGGTAAGGACCCATTATCGGCTGCCTCCTATCGCCCTATCTCCCTCCTTAATTTTGATTTAAAATTGCTAGCGAAGGTTTTGGCTGTTCGATTGGCGGGTGTGTTGGGACACTTAGTTCATGAAGCACAAGTAGGTTTTGTGAAAGGACGTTACGCGGTTCGGAACCTCCGGAAAATTTTGGCCTCCTTGGAATGGGTTCATACCCGGCAACAGGCCTCGCTTCTTGTTAGCTTTGATGCAGAGAAGGCCTTTGATAGGGTTAATTGGCACTATCTCTGGAACCTTTTGCCGCACTATGGTCTGGGCACTGCTTTTTGCCAACTGGTGCAGAGTTTATATATCTCTCCAACAGCGGGTATTTTGTGCAATGGGGTGCTCTCCGACGCCTTTGCGTTGGAGAGGGGCACGCGACAGGGTTGTCCTCTCTCCCCCTTGTTGTTTGTCCTTTCCTTGGACCCCTTGATCCGCGCTATCGAGGGCTCGGGGGAGATACGGGGGGTGAGGGTGGGCCAGCAGGAGTTTACCGTCTCAGCCTTTGCAGATGATTTGTTGGTTCACCTGTCCAACCCGGGTGCTTCTTTGCAGGCCCTCTTGGGTGAATTTACGCGATTTGGGACCTTTGCCGGACTTCGCATTAATAGGGACAAGTCGGAGGCCCTGGATGTCTTGGGGCTTCTACGGAACAAATGGGGGGGAGAGTTCCCCCTTCGGTGGGCGGATGATGATTTTGTGTATTTGGGTATCGTATTGCCTAGACGGCCTCAGGCGTTATATGCTTGTAACTTTGATCGTTTCTCGAAGCGCCTGTCCACACAATTAAAGGCATGGGAATCTTTACCTTTATCGCTCTCTGGGAGAATAGCGGCCATACAAATGATTATCTTACCGCGGCTTCTGTATTGGTTGCAGACTCTACCAGTCTGGCTGCTGGGTCGGGATCTTCGTCGTCTGGAGGCCTCTATTAAAACGTTTCTATGGAAAGGGAAACGGGCGCGTATCCCTTGGGTCCGGTTGGTAGGGCCGTGGCGTCAAGGGGGTATGGGGTTGCCGGATTTGAAGTTGTACGGCCTGGCCTGTCAGGCTCGGCATCTGGGGGACTGGCTGGGGGGTACCGAAGTATATACACCTAGGGCGTTGGAGGAGAGCTTGTTGGGGGTGCTCCATGAACCGAAGTGTAAGCTACCCGGGGGTATACTGCGGAGTGCATTGGTAGATTCTGTTAAACGAACCTGGCAACAGCTTAATAAATATTGGAATGAATCGTGGAGGGTCTCCAGCTGGTTGCCCCTACAAGGGAACATCAACTTTCCTCCCGGTTCGGAGACGGGGACTTTTCGGGATTGGGGGTTGCGAGGCATACGGAATGTGGGGCATTTGGTGGATTCTGTGGGAGGCTGTAAATCCTTTCGGACGCTGAGCCGGGAGTATGACCTGCCTACTAGACACTGTTTTGCATATATGCAGGCCTCTCACTATGTAGCCTCCTTGCCGCGGGGAGCACTGCAAATCGAACGCTCCGCCAAAATCTTGGAGTTTTTTAGCTTGGGGGAAGATTGCCCGCCCTCGATCTCTGCTTTGAAACACCGCCTGGACAGCTTCCGAGCACTTCCTGACTATAGGGGGTTTGAGGTGGCTTGGGAGGCTGAGTTAGGGGGGGAGGTTGCCCCGGGGTTGGTTGAGACGGCTTTGAGACGGATAGTACATGTGGCGCAGGGATCTCGCTGGAGGGAGGTTCAGTTTAAATGTGTGACCAGAGCTTATTTCTCTCCGCGGAGGGCATTTCGCAGCCGCCTACCGACGGACGGTAGCTGTCCTCGTTGCTCCGAGTCTCTGGCCACTCTACTGCATATGTGGTGGGGATGTCGGAGATTGCGTTCCTATTGGGCTAAGATAGGCGCTTTTCTGAGCAGGTTACTGCAGCAACAACTGAGATGGACTGGTCTCTTTGTAGTGTTGGACCTAATGGGACCTCCCTGCCCAGCGAAGAGAGAGGAAAGGCTATTAATGCGGAAGGCTTGTCTGGTGGGGAAGGGGCCGATACTCCGCCTGTGGAGGGACCACCAGCCACCTACCTTTGCCGAATGGCGGAATAGTTTCCACCATTTGATGCTAACGGAGCGCTGGATGGCGCGGGGCAGTGTCAAGCGTTGGGCAATGTTTATGTCAATTTGGGAACCCTATATCCAACAACTCGGGGTTCGTAGCCGCAATGAGATCCTCCAGCTGGGGACTTGAAGCACTAGAATTTTGGAATAGTAGCTGCTGCCGATTGCGGTTTGTATGATTTTTTCGCACTGTCAGCGGGGTGGGTGGGGGAGGGGTGAGGAGGTGGGGAAGGGTGGGTGGGAGGTAGTGGGTTGGGATAAAATGATATAACCCATCTGTTGTGTTTCTTTATGTTGAGCCCTGGCGGGGATAAGAGCACACTCCCTGGGCTGCTATTGTTTGATGTTTTATTGTTGTCCATTGGTGGAATTTAAATAAAGTATATAAAAAAAAAAAGTCCAAAAATAAATAAATAAAAATACATATACAATAATAAAACAATTTAACAGTTACTCACTTGTAGCAGGTTCTCTGTAAACAGCAAGATAAGTCCTCACTTAAGGAGTCCTGCACGGAAACCATTTCCTAGTCTCTTCTAGAAGCTTTTGGAGCCTACCCTGCACATTTGCGAGCCATTTCCCACCTGCTTCCACCAGCTAAAGCGGAATACAACTCCAAGGGGAAGTGGGAGCATTGTGAGGACTTATCCTGCTGTTCACAGAGAACATCTGCTATAGGCAAGTAATTCTGTTTTCTCTGTGGATAAGCAGGATCATGTCCTCACATACGGGAATCCCTAGCTACAGGCTACCTCTAAAGAAAAGGGACATAAACACAGTGCTGCTACAACAGATACTCAACAAATACTTGCTTTTGTTAGCAATATGTCTTTTTTTGAATTTTATCAAGTTATTTTATAGGGGCAGCCTTAACAGAAAGAAATGGGCTTGAGAGGGATAGAGTGGGATTCTATTCCTCGAACAGATACTGAAAAACAGATTGAATGAATCTACTGAAATATTGAATGCCCCTTTCTAAACAGAGAAATGTGCATGTGTGGACAAAAGTCCATGTTGAAGCCCTACTTATCTCCTCCATAAAGGCAAACTTCAAGTGGGCTGTCAATGCAACCATGGCTCTGAACTGTGAGCCGTGACATGGCCGTCAAGATTCAAGTCAGCATGGATATAAGCGAAGAAGATGCAATCTGCTAGCCAACTGGATACAGTACATTTGCTGACACCAGCCCCCAACTTATTTGAGTCAAAAAAAAAGTTGGTTGGACTTTCTATGTACTTCAGTCCTCTCCAGATAGAAGGCCAAGTCTCTCTTGCAGTCCAACATGTACAGTGTACTTTCCTCTTTGAGAGCATATATTGAGAAAAATGTTGACAAGATAGTTCACTGCTTAAGGTGGAACTCTGTCACCATGTTAGGAAGGAAATTAAGATGCAGACACAAAACTATTGTTGTAAAATTAGGCATAGGGTGAATTATTACAGTAGCTAGAGCCTGGAGCTCACTAATTCTGCATGTTGAAAGCACCACCACCAAAAACAAGAGCTTCCAGGTCAGGTACTTCAGTCTACAGCAATCCAGTTGCCCAAAAGGAGCTTTCATCTGCTGAGTTAAAACCCCAATCAGCTCCCAAAACACAGTTGTGAGGTAGCTATGTCTTTGTAAAGCCCGGGCTCTTGCCAATTCGATACTGGGAATGGAGTCTCCAGCAAGCGCTCCAGGATGGGGGGGGGGGGGGAACAGCACCGTCAGTGCCTCTGTTGGAGGGGCCTTGTACTGGAGGATCTCCAAGTCCTCAGCACAAACTCAGGGAAAACAAGGTCCTCAGGCGGGGACCTCCAGTGCTCCTGAGGGGGAGACAGTTCAGAGGGGACATCACTGTGTAACATGACATCAGGCAACTCATCCTCGGTCTCCCAGCCCAACTTGGAGATAGCCCAGAAGGTCATAGGGGCGATAAGCCGCTGGCACCGAGGGAGAAAGTGGTGCCCGACAAGCCGACCCCAAGGTACTCAGGGGTGCGTAACGCCTCAAGCAGGAAGCTGACAGAAGTGGCTCCGAGCGAGCAAACAATTACAGCACCAGCTGGACATCCTCCAGGCGGGTCTTTGCAGTGGAGGGTCCCAATGTTGGCACAGATGACGCAGATGATCTGGGCATTGGATACCGCTGCACCTTGAGGAAGGCAGCCAGGCTGCGTTCCAAGGCCGCCATCCTGGCTTTGATGCCGGTAGGCTCTGAAGTGACCAGTTCAGGCCACAAAGGCATCGAGTTTGAAGCTGGCTCCCTTGAAGGAAAGTCACCAATAGTGATTGCGTCGGAGGACCAAGCTCGATTCCACAATGTGGTGGGAGTCTCCTCTCACCGGGGCAACTTTGAAGGCCGCTCCCAACCACAGCCTTCAACATCAGGTTGAGGACTCCAAGGCTGGGAACCAAAGGCCTTACCCCTGGCTACAGAATTGGACTTTGATGATGTCTTGGGCCCACAGGGGAGGTCCTCCAAGGACAACACCCGGTCCAAGGCTCCGCGAACCCGAGGCTCAGATCGAGCACATGCACACACTGAGTGGATGAGATGATGGTGCAAGGATGAGGGTTTTGGATTTGTTAGCAACTGGGGAACATTCTGGGGAAAGGAGGGGCTCTTCTGAAGGGATGGGCTTCACCTTAACCAGGATGGAACCAGGCTGCTGGCATTAACCTTTAAAAAGGAGATAGAGCAGCTTTTAAAAAAGATAATAGGGGAGAGCTGAGTCGCCCAAGAGTGCATGGTTCAGAACAATGCATCCTTGAAGGATACTACCAAAAGAATGAAGTTAGGGCATATCAGCAGACAGGTTCCAATTAAGACAAAAGTGAAGGGCTACAAAAGGGTACTGCTACGTCTGGAGAGAGATCAGCAATAATGAGTATATACTTCTGGGACTTTTTCTGAAGGGAATTCTTTGGATTACAGCTGATTAATCTGTGAACCCAGTGTATTTGTTAAATCAGTCAGGGCTTAGTAGCAGCAGTTTAAGTTTAAGTTTAAATTTAAAACACAGACGAGTGCTTTCTGGTTAAATTTAGAACCCCGCAGAGAGCTTGTAGTTTAAATTTAATACTCACTCAGGGCCTAGAAGCAGCAAAGTGCTTTTAGTTTAAATTTAAAACACAGAAGAGAGCTTTCTGGTTAAATTTAGAACCCAGCAGAGAGCTTGTATTTTAAATTTCATACTAAGTGAGAGCCTAGGAGAAGCAAAGAGCTTTAATTTAAATCGAATCAGAATATAACTTAGCATAAAAGGCAAAACAGGGTCAGTATTCTTTGAACTAAATAAATTCTTCTACAGACCTTTACAAAGAGGCCTTCTAACTAGGGGACAAGAGAGCTGTGAAACTTTTTAAATAGGTGTTAAAGCCAGGTGGCAGGTCCAAAGGCCATTTTGAAAGACTCCTTCTATCCAAGCAAGGACTGTTAATCACCCAGAAAATTGGTCACAGCTTACCTTAGAAGCACAGGACAGGGTACTGTGTAGCAGACCTCTTTTAATAAGTCTTATTTCCCACCCACCCACCCCTAGGATAATCGTAGCTTTATAGGTACTTACACATCTTAAAGGAAAGGAGCTGCTCTCAGGTGCAGCTATTTATCCATATCAGTCATACATTAAAGACCTGAGATTAATTAAGCTTCAGGTGAACAAGGTATATTAAACAAATATTAAACGTATCAGGTACACTTGTATTAGTATAAGTATCCACAGCAACCCTTAGTAAGTAAAGAACTTAAAGATCTAAACACAAGCTTAAAACTAAGATGCAGACAGCAGTCCAGCAGCGAGATGGGTGCTTTCCAGTCTTTTGCATTGAGTGACATGTATGATTTTCTCCCAGTTGGTGAGAGGTCTTGCGTGTGCAAGAGGTGCAAGGAGCTCTTTGCTCTCAGGGAATGACTCCTTTCTCTAGAGGCTAGAGTAGCAGACTTGGAAGACATAAGAAAGGCAGAGAAGTACATAGACGAGACCTACAGAGATATAGTCCTAAAGTCCCACCTCCAGTCTGGCAGCATCCCTGTTGCCATGGAGGAGAGAGGACACGTGACAGGACAGCATCACCCTAGTGTGGCAGGAAGTGATCCTGTAACTAGGACCTGTCCTCCAGGTGATGTAAAATACTCTCGCACCGAGGAGGTTTCTCCAGAGCCATGTGTCCATGAGAGAAGGGTTAGGACAGCCGTTAAAGTTGGTGATTCGATCATTAGGCATGTAGATAGCTGGATGGCTGGTGGATGTGAGGATTGCCTGGTGACATGCCTGCCTGGTGCGAAAGTAGAGGACCTCACGTGCCACCTTGATAAGGTCTTAGATAGTGCTGGGGAGGAGTCTGCTGTCTTGGTACATGTCAGTACCAATGACATAGGAAAATGTGGTAGGGAGGTTCTGGAGGCTAAATTTAGGCTTTTAGGTAGGAAGTTGAAATCCAGAACTTCCAGGGTAGTTTTCTCTGAAATGCTTCCTGTTCCACGCGCAGGACCCAAAAGGCAGGCAGAGCTCCGGAGTCTCAATGCGTAGATGAGACGATGGTGCAAGTATGAGGGTTTTGGATTTGTTAGGAACTGGGGATCATTCTGGGGAAAGGTCTTCTGAAGGGATGGGTTTCACCTTAACCGGGATGGAACCAGGCTGCTGGCATTAACCTTTAAAAAGGAGATACAGCAGCTTCTAAACTAGATAATAGGGGAAAGCCGACAGTCACCCAAGAGCGCATGGTTCGGAACAATGTATCCTTAAAGGATACTACCAAAAGCAGAGAGGTTCCAAAAAAGAGTAAAGTAACCCAAATGCCCTTGAGTATGGAGCAGACAGAGCTTAAAGATTCCAAATTACCCATACCTACCAATAGCCAGATTAATATGAATAAAATACAGCCTCTAAAATATTTGTATGCAAATGCTAGAAGTCTAAAAATTAAGATGGGAGAGTTAGAATATATAGCACTAAATGAGAGGTTAGATATGATTGCAATCTCAGAGACATGGTGGAAGGAGGACAACCAGTGGGACACTGTGATACCTGGGTACAAACTATATTGTAATGATAGAGCTGATCAAATTGGTGGAGGGGTTGCACTCTATCTTAGAGAGGGCATTGAGTCAGAAAGGATTAAAGTTCTCAGGAAGCAAAATTTTCTGTAGAATCTCTATGGATTGAAATTCCATGTAAAAAGGGGAAGGCGATGGCAGTGGGGGTGTACTATCGACCACCTGGCCAGAATGAGCAAATGGACGATAAAATGCTCAAAGAAATCAAGGAAGCTAATAAAAAATTACAGCACAGTAATAATAATGGATGATTTCAATAACCCCGGTATCGACTGAGTCAGTGTCACGGCAAGACATGCTAGGGAAAGCACAGTTACTTACCTGTAACAGATGATCTCTGGGAACAGCAGGAATAAGTCTTCACATATGGGTACATCGGTACCGACGGAGTCTGCGTGGGAACGCTCCCCAGCGTCCAATCAGAATGCTTTTGGGAGCATCCCACCACGCCTGCGTGCTGCCTTCTCGCCTTTCCCAACTGCCTCTCCTCAGTTAAGTTTTAAAGCTGAGACAAAGAGAGAGAGAGAGAGGGGAAAGATAGAGATAGAGAAATACAACTCCTAGGGGAGGTGGGTGGGTTGTGAAGACTTATTCCTGCTGTTCCCAGAGATCACCTGTTACAGGTAAGTAACTGTGCTATCTCCAGGAACAAGCAGGAATGAGTCTTCACATATGAGGTCTCCCAAGCTAAGATGCCTGGAGGAGTCCCAGCATGTTGCGAATCTGAAAAAGGCCATGCTATTCGACAGAACCTCAGGCATCCTGGGGATGGAGGGTAGGAGTTGGACTAAAAAGATGTGCTGTGGAACAGCTGGACCAAACAGGACGCCTAGCTGGGGCGACCCTGTGTGGATAATATCTAGTAGTAAATATTGAACTGCAATATACCCATATGGACCTCACCTGGTGGTATTGAAAAAGGTTTATGGAGGTTCATATGGATCTGCTAATATGAACCAGCAGAATATTCTCAAGGAGTACCTCAATGTAGAGCAGAGGTAAATAAACTGCGCAAAAGACAGGTTGAGGTCTGAACCCTTAGGACGAGAAAAAGTCCCAGGGGAAACTGGGGTAGTTCAATGAGGTAGGACTTTTGCGGGGAAACGTGGAAGTCCCTATTAGATAAGCCTGAAGCTCTTTTGACCTTAAAGAGACATAATTCTTATAGGAGAAGAGGGGTTTTGAAGATCCCTATATCCGATAACAAAGAAGGACAGAAGTATGAGGCATTGTAGCCTCCTATTTTCTGAAGATTCAGAATGTCCTTCCTAATTGAAGTCACTTAGGAAAAAAGATGGTACATGGAGGGCTTCAGATGTACCTAAACTGAAGGTCATGGTGGAAAACCCCTCAACTACCACAGGGAAGTGGTTGTTTATGTAGAACTCTAAGCATGCTGGAGCAGCATTGAAAGGGATAGCGACTATCTGTCGGGGCCGTATAGGAAATATATATATATATATATATATATGAACCTAGGCAGGCAGATAGAAAAAAGTATATAGATACATATCCACCTACTATCATATATTGCAATATATATATATATAGATAGGAAAATACAGATATATCTATTTATATGAATATATATATATATATATATATATATATATGGGCACAGAGATGCATATGTCAATATACATGTATACATATATATATACTGTCACGGGCCTCGTGGTAAGAGACTCCGTAGACCCTCTAGGCGACTGCCTAGGGGTATTGTGGTTATGATTGATCTGCCTTCTCTTCTGTACACAGAGTCAGTCAGTCAAAGTGGTAAAGCAAAATAGGGTTTTTATTTCCGTTCCCTGGCGGATATCATTTCTTTGCAAAAGCACATAGAACAATAAACAAAACTAAATGAAAACAGCTGGAATGTTATTTCTTTCTTCCTTGTTCCTTTCACAAGTTACATCAGCATAAAGATGTTATTTCATCTGATAAACAGATTGTACAATCCATCGGCTCCGGTTCTGAGTAAGTGTTACTGCTTTCCCACTGTGTTAAGCCTGAACTGCATCTATCACTCCCCGGGTCACATTCACTGCATGTGCTGGAGCTGGGTTCATTTGCTGTGGGAAGATAAGCTTTCTTTTCTCCCAGACACTTGTCTAAATCAGGATTATAAAAACCTGCTGTAGAGAAAGTCTCTTTATGGTAAGCCTCCCTTGGCTCCCTTACTTGGAAGTCTGCATGCCTTCCTATATTAAAACTCTGCCCAGAGCAATGCTTGTTAAAACTCCCAGCCTCTCTTCTCTCCCAAACACAAGGCTTTAAACTTGTTACTTTACAGGAGGTTCTGTAGTTAGCTGTGGGATTTCTTTCTCCTGGCAAAGCTTTACTGGCTTGAAGAAAGTTTCTCCGTGACTTGGGTAATTCCCCCAAGGTAGTGTCCCACTTCCTGTTTGAGTGGAAAACCTCTCCGGTACTATCTCTCCAGAGATCACTTTCTCTACTGCTCCACTGCCCTTTCCTGGAGCTTCCCTTGAGAGCTCTTGGTCCTCCCAGACCTCCAAAGTCTCTCCTGGAATTGGAACGTCTCCTGGGACTCTGTCTCTCTCTCTGTCTCTGAGTCTGGCTTGTCTGATGCTGGATCTCCACCTGCATCTGACTGCCACTCTCCTCCTCAGAGTCAGTCTGGCTCTCTCTCTTGCTTCCTTTCGTGCTTCCCCTCTTGCTTCCTCTTCCTGGTTCTAACCAGGGCTTTTTGTACCTCCCCCCTCTGCACATTACGTCAGCTTCTGGGGACAGGTGTTTCTGATGAAATTCCTCAATTCTATCTGCGTCACTGCTAAGAAAAGGAAACCTCATTTTAAACCTCTTCTGTTCTACTTGTGCTGACGGCACCGGCTGCTCAGCCATTCTTAGACATGCTGAATCCTCCTGCCCAGCCAAGTTTGAGGTGAATTCTTCACTCCCACTAACCTCCATTGGTTCCACTGTATCACAATACATATATATACCCATGTCCCCACATAGGGATATGTGGAGAGAGAAAGATTCATCTAATAACAAGAAGGGAAATACCTGCTTGAAGAGATGTTTAGAGAATCCATTCTCCCTGGTTATGAGTAGGAGAGCTAAGGGAGTGCTCTCACTGACAAGGAGAAGTCTAGAGTCCTCTAAGAACTCTAGCCCTTGAATAACCAGGAATGGAGGCCTACATGAAAAAAGTGCAGAGGATGTTTTTAATCCGCAGACAGTAAGTCTGGATCCTTCCATAACTCTAGCATGGCAGCTGGAGAAGAAGATGCAATGAAATGAGATACCACATTTACCCTTCTATGAGGGCAAAATGAGTATGATGCATCCTTGCGCTCAATATGAATTACCCCATTAAGAATTGAGGGTGGAAGGAAAATACAAGACAAGGACAGGCTGTTACTAAAAGAAAGCCATCCCTGGTGAAGGGGTCCGCTGGGGATGTGAACCAACCCAGGGGATTGGATAATTCTTTAGGTCTTCACTTAATTAAAGTCCTGTGTCCTTTATTGAAGGAGACTTTAATGGAAATGGTAAGGGTAGGGAAGAACCCAGTAGTCATGACTAGGTAAAGCCCTTCCTACCCATTGTGATAAGGAAGCTTATCATAGCTCAGGAAGGAGCTATAGAAAAGGTGAAGTGACTCTGAACAAGCAACCTGTCAGTGCTGGTAGAAATGAGAAAACAGAATTTTGCCATAAAAGACTACCAGTCCCAGAATGCACCAGGTTTCCAACAGCCATTAGAGGAGCTGAAGTGGGGAAACGTGTGTTCAATCAGGAGGGCTATGAGGTAATCCCTAAGCACTCATCTCAAAGGGCAGGGCCTGATTCAGCACAGCTGCGCTGTATTAGGGAGGAGCACTCATCTAAGCAGAATAAGAGTAGAGTTTATTCTACAGATGACCATCTTCATGGTCCTCATTATCCTGAGAATCAGCTTGAGTTTGATCATCAGTTTCATCTGAAGGATCATCAGAAGCAGAAGCCAAACCGGACGGACAGAGAGGGAAAGAGACCCTCTGGAAGAAAGAAAAGCCTTTGAGAGGTCTAGAAGAGTCCAAAGCAGTACGTATACTGGGAGGTATTCCAAGGGCCAGCATACACCATTGGACTGGGGGAAGCCAGAGGAATGGTGCTGCAGAGCTAGGAATCACCAGAGGCTACCTGTGAGGGAGACGGCTGCACATGGAAGGGACCCTAAGACCTGTGCCAGAAGGTATGTGAAGAGAGATCCAGTGTCCAGGGATCTAGATTGGAAGGCTGGACATAAGAACTGGACTACATACTGGCCAGGCTATATAGAGAGGAACTCTAGCAGCAATGGAAGCTCAGGTATGAACACTGATCTATGCCCTAGCTATAACCTTGAAAGACAGCATGGAAACAAGTATTCTCCTGAAAATGCTCCACTGAGAGATTCATCTGTGCCAATCCATGATATTGAACCCATGCTTATTGAACAAGGGGGAATAATAGCAGATGAGGATCCTGTTTATATGGACTGCTCTCTATCTAAACTCCGTTGGTAACTTTCTGTTATAAAGTACAGCAACCATCACAAAGAAATACAAATTTGTTCTTTAATCTACTCAGAAAAGCTCCTGAAGCAGGATTTGACTCACACAGTAGAAAGCAAGCCAGCTAAAGGGGTTTCAGCTGGTGACTGCTAGCAATTAAGCCTTACCTAATTGCTTGTGAGCTAGGAGAGAATCACTTCTGTATCTATGTGGGAAGTAATCAGAAGTTAATCTAAAAAGAACAGTTTGGTTTTTTTTGCTTTGTGGCTTTTCATTTGTTGTTTTCCTGATTTTGACTTTGTTTTTCCAAGTTAACACTGAAAGCAAGTAACCTAATTTATGTGCTACCAAGCATATCTGTGTTGGGAGAAATAACCCCATAAATAAATATCTTATTGGCTTTACCCAAGAGCACAACTAAATTATTGTCAGCAGCTGTGTCTGGTGTGAATGAACTACATTGCCCACAATACCTTGCAAATCATATAGAAATATGCACTTGCCAAGAGTGTGAAGATTCTCACCCAGGCAGCCGTCTGACACCATATGGAATTATTTGCTGTCTAGCAAGGGCCCATAGTGCAGAGCTGCTCTGTAGAGATGCAGAGAGCATGTTGCAGGTTGGTTAGAAGAAAAAACTGGCTCTTTAAGAGCCAGTATGTAACCTGAACTACTCCGCCAAAGCCCAAGGATTGGGGAAGGCTAAGGATAGAAGGTATGCTGATGTGTCTGCAACAATAAAGCCAGAAAAGGTTCTTAGCCTGTCTGGGACTTAGTACTAAGGCCAGAAAATAGTGATATTGGAGATCAAGCCCTGGTTGCTTGGTCAGCAAGTCAGTGGTCTAACCACTAAGAGCCCCTGCATTCTAACTATTGTTAGGGCAGCAGAACAAATCTTAGGTCCCAAGATTGGAAAAAGACCTACAGACATAAGTAGAAGTGGTAAGACTCCGTCATTGACTGAGAAGCTGCCACAAAACAAGAATGCAAGGGGGAGACAACTCTGAAAAGAAAACTCAGGGGCTTAGGGATAAGCCTTCAGTTAAGTGGTATCACTCTTACAGACCAAAATGTCTTAGTAAGAGGGACAGAGTTGAAAAAGACTTACGATGGAGTAAATCTTTGAAAAAGTAGTATGAGACATGCTGATACAGGAGAAACTGTCAAGGGTAAAGGCATAGACAACCTTATTGATAGTTGTTATTCCTCTGTCTACTTAGAAGGAAGAGGAGTAACTTTACTACCTGTAAAGCATAATCATCCTAAGAAGCTCTATGAGCTAAAAGTCAAGATGTCTCTTTAAAGAGAGACATGTGTAAAATTTAGGATGGAACCGATGTAGATGCTTGTAATGAGAAGAAGCAAACTACAGGTTCTAAACCTCAAAAAAGGAAGAAGGATTCAGTGAAGAGTTTATCACTGCTGGGCTGCTGCGGCTGCTGGGTTTGCTGAAGCGGTTGAGGTTGTGGTTTCTTTAGCCTGGTTTGATGTTTCCCTTGTTTGGAAACAGCTGTATGATGGGTAGAGAAAGGATAAAACTTTTTCCCCTTGGGGGAATAAAGTTTGGTAGAAGATTTTCTACCACCTGGGATAGAGGAAGGTGTTGACAATCCTTTGAAAGCAATAGTGTCAGTGGTTAACTGAGCAGCTTGGCTTAAAGTCTCTTTGTTAAAGAGATTCTCTCCAGTACAAGGAGTATTTCCCAGCCTTTCTTGTACCCATTTATCCAAGTCAAAAGCTTGGAGCCAGGCCATGCGTCATGCCCCTATGGCTATAGCAGACGTTCTGCTAACAGACTCAAAACAGTCCAGGGTAGCACGAGTAAGAAACCTAGAGATATTTTGAACATGACTAACCAGTAAAGAGTAGCCTGCTCTTTTGTGATCTTGAAGAAAAGGAGTCAAAAACAGCAAACTGTTTGTGACCTCTTCAAGAGATAGTCTCATATAGAAAATATATGAGAGAATTCTTGTTGAAAACATTGATGCCTGGAAGGTTTTACGTCCAAAGGCATCTAAGGTTCTAGACTCACGACCTGGCGGATAAGAAGAGTGCCTTTTAGCACTTTTAACACACCTCATTGCTGATTCCACAACAATAGAATGATGTGGAAGTTGAGTCTTTTGAAAACCTGGAGAAGGGGGCACCTTGTACAGAGAGTCAGTGGCCCTTGAAGGTGAAGATACCTTTAAGGGAGTTTCCCACATTCTAAGTAAAAGATCCTGTAAGGTTTGATGCAAAGGAAGCATGATGACCTCCTTTGGATTCTCAGGGATATGCAGAAGCTCTGAATCCCCTGGTGCAGGATCTTGATCAGGTATAGAAATGGCAAGTAACCTTGCCATATCAAGCAGGAATACTTGAAAAGAAATTTCCCCAGAAGGGGATCTTCTATCATGAGGAGTAAAGGTTAGATCTGTTGAAGATCTGGTCCTGGCACTAATGGATTGATCCATTGGAGTACAAGACCCGAAAGGGTAGAGCATTGGATTGTCCTGAAAGGATAGTCGTCGGTACCGCTCGTGGCCGGTGCCGCGACAAATCGGTGGAAAACTTTCAATGCCAGGGATGGATTCCAAACTCGGTACCGAAAGAAGCGAGCTTGTGGAAGTAAGCATGGAAGGCACCGGTACCGATGCGAACGTAGAAAGCGGTACCGGCAGTGGTATCGAAGCCGGTACTGATACCGGAAGATCAGTCTGAGGTGAGTCTAACGGTACCAAAGGTACCGAGAGCGGCAGACTTTGATCTCTGGGACAATGTCTTCGGCACCGTCCGAGGTCGATACCGAGACAAGTCGATACCCAATCGTCCAGGCTAGAGATTGATTCTAGACTCGGCATCGAAAGCAGCGAGTATATCGAAACAGACCTGGAGGGTACAGACGTGGATACCAGAATCGGTACCGGGATCGATACCGATGCTGGAAGATCGGTCTGTAGCGACACTAGCGGCACCGAAGATACCGAGAGCGCTAGACTGCGATCTTCGGTGTGGAATGTTTCATCCAACACCATTTGTAGGAGAAAGAAAGAAGAAAACACCGGCGGTACCGGTGCGTCGAGGGAAGGCAGACGCAACCACAAGAAAAAACAAAAATAAAGGAAGAATTTTCTGCGGTGACAGGAGTACGTCCTGCCGGCTCTGCGGAAAAATGAAAACTGAGGAGAGGCAGTTGGGAAAGGCGGGAAGGCAGCACGCAGGCGTGGTGGGATGCTCCCAAAAGCGTTCTAATTGGACGCTGGGGAGCGTTCCCGCGCAGACTCCGTCGGTACCGACGTACCCATATGTGAAGACTCATTCCTGCTTGTTCCTGGAGATATTAAGTTCCTAGATGAAATAAATGACTGCTTCTTGGAGCAGCTGGTTCATGAACCGACCAGAGGGGAAGCCATATTGGACCTAGTCCTTAGTGGAACACCAGATCTGGTGCAAGAGATAAGGGTGTTGGGGCCACTTGGCAATAGTGATCATAGCATAATCGCGTTTGATTTAATTAGTGGAGGAGGGATGGTAAGGAAATCCACAGTACTACCTTTTAACTTTAGAAAGGGAGACTATAATAAAATGAGGAAAATAGTTAAGAAAAAACTAAAAGGAGCAATTGCAAAGGTTAAAGACTTACATCAAGCTTGTGTGTTGTTTAAAAATACTATCTTGGAGGAGATCACGTGACGCATGAGCGGGTGAGGAAGGTTCCTGACGCGCTCCAGGGCTGCCTCGACATTTCTTTGAAACAGCATTGTTGCATGCACAGTTGTTGCCGGGTATTTTCTCCGGTGACGAAAGGAAGTCAAGCGGATTCGAACGAGCCAACTCCCAGCTCGCTACCATGCCGGTAACCCAAAAAAAAGAATGGGAGAAGAGCGGGAAGCCGGGGCCCGCGGCAGCAATGCTAGCGCAGCCGGCATCGCTGGGAGCATACAGCCTAAACTCCGCCAACGATGAGGTGGCAAAGGAGGTAGTTAAATTGTTAGACCCGAAATTTGACCAAGTACTGAAAAAGCTGGATGCTATGGGAGATTCTCTGGCAGAGGTGGGAAAGCACGTGGAGGAGTTGGAACACCGCATGGTGGCCATTGAGGAAGCGGAGGGCCGCCAAGAGAGAGAGGCCTCTGCGCAGAGGAAACAACTAGAACATTTGCAAGCTAAAGTAGAAGATCTTGAAAACAGATCTCGGCGGAACAACATAAGGATTCTAGGAGTACCAGAGGAGAAAACGGATGCCCAACTACTGCCGTTTATTGAAGTCTGGCTCCTGAAAGAACTGGGCCTGGATTCCTTGATCGGAGAGATGCGAGTGGAGCGAGCGCATAGGATTGGGCGGAGATCGGAGGGGAGAGGACGGCCGAGAGTGGTCATTGCCAAGATTTTGAATTTTTAGCACAAGCACCAGCCTATCGCAGAAAAGGTGGACTTACTTGCAATAATCAGAAGCTGCTCCTCTTCCAAGATTATTCAGCGGGGGTGGCATTAAAGAGGAAAGACTTCTCACCGATTTGTACCACCCTGTTTCAGAGGAAAATTCGGTTCACGCTGGTGTATCCAGCAGTGTTGAGAGTTACTAAACAGGGTTGAGATTACTCCTTTGACACTATAGCTGTGGCCAGAAGCTTTGTGGAGGACATGGGGAAGGCGAGTGAGGCAACCAACAGTGCTCTGCAATGAAACCGGCAGGCACTTCATCTCTAATGTGACTGATGTTTAAGTTCTGCTGAGTTGTTTTACCCTATTGAGAGGTTTAAATGGTGTGAATGGGTGTGATGGGTGGCATGGGAGAAGAGATGGGATGAGTGGTGATGCGTGCGGATGGGGTATGGGAGGGTCGGGGTGTGGATAGTGGGTAGAATGTGAGAGTGGCGGAGGGCTGGGGGTGGCAGAGGTGGTGGGGTGTGCATGGGGAAGGGGTGCAGGTGGGGGTTGAAAGGAGGAGTGTCTGTAAGGTGAGGTGCAGAGGGTGGAGGAGGGAAGAGGGTTAAGAAATCTTCCAGCGAGGCAGCCCTGCCGCATTACATTGGATCTCGAGCCTGGAGAGGAAGCTGGGTGCGGCAGGGGGGTGGGGTGGAGGAGAAGGGGAAGGGGGGTGGGATGGGGGGGGTCGGGGGGTGGGAGTTGTATGTGTGATTAATGGGGAAATTGGAGGAGGAGAGGAGAGGGAGGATTTGGGAGGGGTAGTAGAAGGGGTTGTTGTCTGGTGATGGGAGAGAAGAGACATGTAGTGAGAGGGAGGCATCCACTTAGGAACAAGGGGCGCGGGGTTGTGGCTGGGAGACCCTGGGCTTTAAAACGAATGGTTACTCAAGATAAATATATGAGAATGGGGGGTTGCCATGTATGACCTGCGTATTATAACTTGGAATGTAGGAGGGGTGACCTCTCCTGTTAAGCGGACCAAGATTTTGCAGGCCCTGAAAAGGGGTAAGACCCAAATTGCTCTGCTCCAAGAAACACATTTAAGCAAGTGAGAGCATGAGACGCTAAAGCGGGAATGGGTGGGGGTTGTTTATGCAGCCTCCTCAGGGGGTTGGAAAAAGGGAGTTGCTATTTTAGTGAAGGCAGGCACCCAAATCGAAGTTTTGCATGAGGATGCAGATCCCCAGGGTAGATTCATTTTAATCCATGCAAAGTTCCAGGGGGAAGAAATACTTGTGGGTAATGTTTATGCGCCTAATGTTTATGATCACCTTTTCTTTAAGACTGTTTTAGCAAAAATCGGGAGGGTCCCTCACATTCCGGTCATCTTAGTGGGTGATTTTAACTGCCCACATGATCCGAGGTTAGACAAGCAGCACTGGAAAGCCAGTGGGGGTTGGACCAACAAAGGGGTGAGCTATTTGTGTAGACTGGGACACTTAATTGATACATGGAGAGTTTTGCATGCAGAAGAGAGAGACTACACACACCTATCACATGCCCATCAGTCCTGGTCTAGGATTGATTACATTTTCGTCTCGAAACAGAGTTTTGGAAAACTGTGTGCGGTTGAGATTGACCCAGTGGTAATCTCGGATCATGCGATGGTCCGGATGGACTGGAGGAGGAGGCCGGGTATGCGACCTAAATGGTCGTTCCCGCGGCATCTCTGGAAAAATGAAGATTTCGCAAATTATCTGAAGCATCATTGGGAGGAATATCTTAGGTTTAATGAGAATAGTGTAGAACAGGTGGCGGTGTTTTGGGAGGCGGGAAAAGCAGTGATGCGTGGCCATATCATGGCTTTCGTTGCAAAAGAAAAGAGAAGGGTTGATGACACTATTTTGCAGCTAACTCACGAACTGCGGCGTCTAAAGCAGAGGGATGTACGGGGGGCGGACACAAGAGTACGAGTGGAATATTTAGCAAAGCAGAGGCAATTGAATCAGGTGCTGCATGACCGTGCAGTATATTCTATGCAGTACTACAGACATCAGCTATTTCGGTATGGAGATAGGACAGGGAAACTACTTGCGGGATTGGTGAGAGAAGGGGGAGGGCCACGAGCGATAGAGCATAGTTAATCACCTGTAACAGGTGTTCTCCAGGAGCAGCAGGAATCAGACCTCACATATGGGTGACGTCGGCGCCGACGGAGCCCTCGCGGAGCAATTTTCCCCAGCTTTCAAAGAAAGCCTTTGGGAATTGCAGCGCGCATGCGCGGTCCCCTTCCCGCCCAAGGGTCCCATCTTGCTCAGTCAGATGACATAGCTAAAAGACAGCAAAAATTGGCAAAAACGAAAGCATAAAACTGCAACTCCAAGGGGAGGAGGGAGGGTTGTGAGGACTGATTCCTGCTGCTCCTGGAGAACACCTGTTACAGGTGAGTAACTACGCTTTCTCCAGGACCAAGCAGGAAGTCAGTCCTCACATATGGGACTCCCAAGCTTAAGGCTACCGGAGACCCTAAGCACCAAAATGAGCTCCCTCTAGCTCAGCAGCACAGAAGGAAGGAATCTTCTCTGAATACGTCTCCAACCGGTAGCCCAACATCCGGGATGGAGGGTAGGAGTTGCCTATACCTCGAAGTTATGGAGGACCGCCTGTCCGAAAGCACTGTCCCTGCGGGACTCCCTCTCCAGGCAGTAATGGGCTGCAAAAGTCTGGCTTGAAGACCAAGTAGCGGCCCGGCAGATGTCTGCCAACGGAACAGAGCGGAGGTAAGCCACTGACGTAGCCTTCGCCCGAACACGATGAGCGGTGACTCTATCTTCCAGCACGAGGCCCACAGCCTCGTAAGCCCAAGCGATGCAGTCCGCAATCCAGATGGACAGAGTACGCTTGGAGACAGGGAGCCCCAACTTGTTGGGGTCATAAGACACGAAGAGCTGAACAGCCCTTCGGTGCTCCCGCGTACGGTCAAGGTAGAAGTTCAGCGCCCTTCTACAGTCCAGGGTATGCAGGACCATTTCAGCTCGGCTGGAGTGTGGCCTGGGAAAGTAGGTCGGAAGTACCACCTCCTGGTTGATGTGAAAAGGGGAAACCACTTTAGGAAGAAACTTAGGGTGAGTCCGTAGGACTACCCGGTTCTTGTAGAACCTAGTGTAAGGAGGATCAGATACCAGGGCCTGCAGTTCACTAACGCGTCTAGCAGAAGTGAGGGCCACCAAGAACAAGGTTTTCCAGGAAAGAAAACGAAGAGGACAGGTAGCCATAGGCTCAAAAGGCGGACAGGTAAGCCGCTGTAAAACCACATTGAGATCCCAGTTCGGGGCTGGCGGGCGCAAAGGTGGTTTAAGGAGTAGGAGGCCCCGGAGAAAACGAGCCACCAGAGGGTGGCTGGAAAGAGGTCTACCCTCCACCGGTAGGTGGTGCGCAGAAATAGCACTGAGGTGGACCTTGGCCGAGTTGGACTTAAGTCCAAGATTGGAAAGGGAAAGCAAGTACTGCAAGACCACGGATGTTGAACAGGAGAAGGGGTCTTGCGACTGCTGAGTACACCAGACGGAGAACCGACGCCACTTAAGAGCGTAGGACTTCCGGGTGGAAGGCCTCCTGGAGGCCAAGACGACCTCTTCCACATCTGGAGGTAGCTGGAGAGGAGCAAGGACTACCCTTTCAGCAGCCAGGCCATCAGATGAAGGGACCGAAGGTTGGGGTGCAGGAGCGTCCCCTGATCCTGCGAGAGGAGGTCGGGCTGAAACCCCAGAGGAAGAGGGGTGTCCACCGCCAGCTGCAGCAGAAGCAGGAACCAAGGTTGTCTCGGCCACCGGGGAGCCACTAGGATCACCGACGCCTTGTCTTTGAGAACTTTGAAGAGCGTCCGAGACACCAGAGGCATGGGTGGAAAGGCATACAAGAGGCCTGTGGACCATGGAATCAGAAAAGCATCCGCCGCTACCCGGAGAGGATGCGGCTGTCGAGAGCAGAATCTGGGAAGCTGCCGGTTCAGAGGACTGGCGAACAGATCCATTGTGGGGAGGCCCCACCGGAGAAAGATCCGCTGAACCACGAGCGGATCCAATCTCCACTCGTGCGGTTGGAGGATCCTGCTCAGTTTGTCTGCCAGGTAGTTTTCCTGACCTGGGAGATAGATAGCTTTGAGGACGATGTTGCGATGAACGGCCCAAGAGCAGAGCTTCTGTGCTTCCTGACAGAGAAGGAAGGAGCCGGTTCCGCCTTGTTTGTTCACGTAGAACATGGCAACCTGATTGTCTGTCTGGACAAGTACCGATTGGTGAGAAATCAGGTGAGAGAAGGCTTTGAGCGCTAGGCGGATGGCTCTGAGCTCCAGAAAGTTGATCTGCTGAGCGGACTCCCAAGGAGTCCAGAGACCCTGAGTACAAGTCCCCTGGCAATGTGCTCCCAAACCCTGGAGAGAAGCATCGGTCGTCAGGACCCGAGAATGTGTAGGGGGCTGAAAAGGCACCCCCAGCACTAGGTTTGGTAGATGAAGCCACCATCGCAGAGAGGAGACCAGCTGGTCGGAGATCTGTACGGAGTCCGCTAGGCTCCCAGTGGCCTGATGCCATTGTTTGCGAAGGCACCATTGAGCAGGTCGCATGTTCAGGCGGGCACTGGGGGTTACATGGACCGTGGAAGTCATATGGCCGAGCAGTCTCAGAAATTGCCTGGCCGAGAACAGGGAATTGCTGTGAAAGCGGCTGGCGAGATCCATGAGCCTTTGGGCCCTGTCCAGAGGCAGGAAGGCCCGCGCCTGAAGAGTGTCCAACCTGGTGCCGATGAATTCTAGATCTTGAGAGGGGAGCAAAGTGGACTTTGCGAAGTTTATGACAAAACCCAAGTGCTGGAGCAGAGCCACAGTGCGATGAGTAGCCTGTGTGGCTTCCTGGGCAGACTGGGCCCTGATGAGCCAGTCGTCCAGGTATGGGAACACAAAGAGACCTTGAAGTCTCAGATAGGCCGCCACCACTGCTTGGCATTTGATGAACACTCTGGGGGCGGAGGATAGGCCGAAAGGCAGAACTCTGTACTGGTAATGGTGTCCGCCCACAACAAACCTGAGGTATTGTCTGTGGTCTGGATGAATAAGGATATGAGTATACGCATCCTTTAGATCTAAGGAGCATAGCCAGTCTCCCTGCTGGAGGTAGGGCAGCAGGATTCCAAGGGTAAGCATTTTGAACTTTTCCCTTGCAAGGAACTTGTTGAGGTTTCGCAAGTCTAGGATGGGTCTGAGGCCTCCTGTTCTTTTCGGAATCAGGAAGTATCTGGAATAAAACCCTTGACCCTTCAGGTGGTGGGGCACCGGTTCCACGGCTTGTTCCTGAACAAGACTTGCTAACTCCTGAAGGAGTAAGTCCCTGTGCAGAGGGAGTCTGGAAGGCTCCCTTGGAAAGTAGGAGGGAGGTACCTGGTGAAAATGAAGAAGGTAGCCCTTTTGAACTATCTGAAGCACCCAGGTATCTGTGGTGATGTTGGACCACCTGTGGGCAAAGTGGACCAGCCGGCCTCCTGTGCTGGGAGAAACCAGCTGAGGGGGAGAGGCTATGCTGAGAAAGTCAAAACCCCCCACCCTGCTGAGCAGGGGCCGGTGGTGCAGGCTTGGGGGCTTGCTGCCTACGGGACCCATTACCCCGTCCCTTGGCCTGCTTTCCCTGTGGGGGAGCTGGTGAGGCCTGATACTGAGGGTAGTATTTATAGGCAACACCTTTCCTCGGGTAAAAGGGCTTTTTCCCCGAGGCCTTCTTCTTTTGAGAAGGGGCAGAGGTCTTCCTTGAGAGACGAGTCCTGGTGAGAGTCTCCGTCTCGATTTGTGCAGCCTTCTCATCCATGGGCTTGCCAAAGAGGTTATCACCTCGGCAGGGGACATCGACCAACTTGTCCTGTACCCAGGGCTCGAGGTCGGACGTCTGAAGCCAAGCCTGGCGGCGTCCACCGATGCCGGCCGCGGCTACTCGAGCCGAAGCCTCAAAACCATCATAGGCTGCTCGAGAGATAAACTTGGAGCACTCCCGAATACCAGTAGACAAGGATTGGAACCTCTGCAAAGGTTCGTCGGAGAGACCAGCAGAGAACCCGGCTATTTCCTTAGCCAGGTCTCGGAGATACATGCCCATGTAGAGCTGGTATGTCTGGACTCGACAAGCAAGCATAGAGCCCTGGAAGCACTTCCTACCGAGGGCATCCAGGCTTCGGGCTTCCCTACCAGGGGGCACCGAGGAGTGCATTTTTTGACTCTTCAGTCTATGCATGGCCGATTCCACCACCATGGAATGGTGCGTTAGTTGTGCCTTTTGGAACCCGGGGCTCTTGCGGACTCGATAAATGGAATCGACCCGCTTGCTTAACACCGGTGACGACGCCGGGCTCTCCCACATGCGGAAGAGAAGCCGTTCCAGCATGGGAGGAACCGGTACAATAAAGGCCTCCTTCGGGGGAGAGTCATATTGGAGGGCATCGAGTTCTTCGACTCGAGGCTCCTCCTCGGGATCCGCAGGGAAGGCCAAGGCTTTGGCCATATCCCTCACGAAGTCCGAGAACCGGGTATCCTCCGGGGGGGACCGTCTCCGAGGTTCGGACTCGGGGGAGTCCGAGGGGACACACCGAGTCCGAAAGGAACCAGGTGACTCTTCGTCCTCAGATTCCCAGGCCGACTCCTCGGAGGAGGAGTCGATCGGCTCCGGTCGGGCGAGCACTGAAGCCATCCGCCCCGACGCCGAGGGAGTCGGCGTCGGCGACCTCGGTCCCGAACAGGAGGCCGAAGGAGACCTCGACCGAGGATCGACTCGAGCCCTCATGGACTCGAGGATCGGCTCGGTCTCCGGGGTCGATTTGGAGGTCGACGTCCCGGCGGTCAGGGCAGAAGCACCAGCGAGGCCAGCGATCAATGCCCGCTGCTGGTCCAAAAAGGCAGACAAACTGCATTCCAAGGCCGTCAACCTGAGTCCAAGCTCAGGAGACCCAGCAGCCCCCGACTCGGGCCCCGACGGCATCGGGCCCGACGTCGGGTTCTTCGGAGGCGAATCCACGAGGACAACCGTACTTACGTGAGCGGGCAAGTCAGAGAAGATACGCTCCCGCTGGTGCTGCCGACTCTTCAATGCTTTTGAGGACATTTTGCTGCATGGCCCGCAGATCATGGGGTCATGATCTGGGCCGAGGCAGCAGAGGCAGAAGTCATGAGTGTCTGTAAGAGACATAAGTTTCTTACAGACGTCACACTTTTTGAAACCACTGGCCGCCATCGGAGGAAAAAGGGCCCCTGCGAGGTCGAATGACCGGGCAGCCAGGGAAAAAGGAAAAAAGCGCGAAATCTGTCACGAAGGACAAAAAACCGAAAAATAAAGGACGGACTCGCAACCGGTGTCGCGAGTCCGGGCGGGAAAAGAACCGGCGTCGAACCGAAGAAAAAACAGAGAAAAATAGAGAAAAATCAACTTTTCTGCGGGGATTCACAGGCAACGTCTGTAGGGCTCCACGGAAAAAAGAAGACTGAGCAAGATGGCACCCTTGGGCGGGAAGAGGACCGCGCATGCGCGCTGCAATTCCCAAAGGCTTTCTTTGAAAGCTGGGGAAAATTGCTCCGCGAGGGCTCCGTCGGCGCTGACGTCACCCATATGTGAGGACTGACTTCCTGCTTGGTCCTGGAGAACCACTATTAAGGATAAAGAAGGGGTAAGACATAACACTACTCGGGAGATCATGAGGGTTTTTCAGCGGTTTTATCAAGACCTATATTCGGTGGAAACAGAAGATTATGTTCAGGGGAACCTATTTCTCGATAAGGTAGGCTTGCTGAAACTGCAGGAAGAGAAATTGCAGGAATTGAACGTGGAGATTTCAGGTACAGAGATTCAGAAGGTAATTAAGGGTGCGTTGCCACACAAAGCTCCTGGACCCGATGGTTATGGGGCAGAATTTTACAAGATGTTGGCGATGCAGGTGACTCCCTCGCTGGCAGCTTTGTATCAGGAAGTGTTAGATACAGGTGGATTCCCGAGAGATATGCGTACAGCGGCGATCACGGTCATCCCTAAGGTGGGGAAGGACCCAGAGGATCCTGTGTCCTATCGTCCCATCTCGCTAATTAATTATGATATGAAGATATTGGCTTCGGTATTGGCGGCGAGATTGCAAAGGTTTTTGCCGAGGTTGATAGGGCAGCATCAAGCGGGATTCGTTAAGGGAAGAGCGGCGGTCTTGAATATCAGTAAGGTGTTGATGGGTATGGAATTGTGTCTGCTATGAAAAGAGCCATTAATCTTGGTGAGTTTGGACACAGAAAAGGCCTTTGATCGGGTGTCTTGGCATTATATGTTTGCGGCTCTCCAGAAGTTTGGTTTTGAGGGAGCCTTTGTAAATTGGGTTCAGGCTTTGTACTGGGACCCGTTGGCTTGCATGACCATGGGTGGAGAATTTTCTGAGTCCTTTTCGCTTCAGAGAGGCACGAGGCAGGGGTGCCCCCTTTCCCCCCTGTTATTTGTTCTTCAGCTAGAACCGCTGGTCACTCTTGCGTGTGAAGAGGGGATCCGAGGCATCAGATGGGGACAGAGTGGGATCAAAGTCATTGCATTTGTTGACGATATGCTTTTGTGTTTGCGGGACCCACAGATATCATTGACAGAGGCTCTCAAGCACATTGAGAACTTCAGCACTTTCTCAGGGTTGAGAGTGAATCGGTCTAAATCGGTGGTGTTGGATGTAGGTGGGAGGGCCCGGGGCCAGTGGGTAGGGGAGTTTCCGTTGTCGTGGACAGAGGGACAAATAAGATATTTGGGTGTGAAGATTCCGGAGGACGTATCTCAACTTTACGATGTTAATATTGGCCCGAGGTTCATGAAGACTACAGAGACTTTAAGATGATGGAGAGATTTGTCTATTTCATTGATGGGTCATATTGCGCTGTTTAAAATGGTGGAGCTCCCTAGGTTGCTGTATCTATTTCGTCATGCTCCGCTTTGGATCACCAGAGGGGATATGAGAGTTCTACAGTCCCATTTGGGCAAGTTTTTATGGAGGGGTCAGAGGGCAAGGACAGCCTTAGCGGCATTGATAGGGCCTTTGGAGGAAGGTGGGGGAGGACTGGTGTCGTTGAGAGAATATAATTTGGCTAGTATGATGCGCCCTCTTTGAGATGTATTGGTGGGTACGAGCGAAACGATACCCATCGATCTTGTGGATGAGATGTCGCAGCCGGGACATAGACTGGTTTGGATGCATAGTGCGAATAGAGAGCTACCCATGTGGTGGAAAACGTCGGTGTGTATGAAGGGGGTTAGGTTGGTTTCGAGGATGATATGTCAGAGGAGGAATAGGTCATGGAGAAGAACTGATCTCTTGCCATTGAGGGGCAATAAGGATTTTGTACCGGGAGTGCAAGCGGTGGTGATCAGGCAGTGGGAGGAGCAAGGAGTGAAATGTATCGGTCATCTGAAAATGATCGCGGCTCCCGAAGTGGATTCGTTTCTAGCATTGCAACTCCGGTTTGGTTTGAGTACTAAGGATTTCTACTTTTACTTGCAGGCCAGGCATTATGTGCGTACTGTGCAGAGAATTGAAGGGGCTCTCTTAGGACCTAGCAGTATGTTGGATCTGGTGCAAAGTTTGGAGGAGAAAATAACGGTACAGGATCTGTGGAGAGAGTTTGGATGGTTGGGTGCGGGGAAGGTTCTTGAGGTGTTGGCGACAACAGTGGCAGCGGGATGGGATTCTGGGACTCTCGGCTGCAGATTTGGCGGAGGCCTTCGCGGTAGCGAGGGGTTTGCCTGAATCGGTACGGTTGTGAGAAATCCAATATAGATTTCTTTGGAGGTCTTATGTGACGGAGGTATGGGCGGCTAAGGTGGGGATTGTACAGTTGGACTGTGTCAGTTCTGTAGAAGGGAGAGAGGAACTTTTATGCATCGATTTTGGTCCTGTGAAAAAGTTTTTTGGCGAGAGGTGTGGGGAGAGGTTTACAGTTGGCTGGCTCGGGAGCTGGAGCCTGCTCCGGAGTGCTGCTTGTTTGGACTTGCGGGGTCAGGGCAGGCCCTGGGATCCCATCAAGCAAAGTTGCTGCAGAGAAGTATGGTGGTGGGGAAACAGTGTATCCTGCGGCACTGGTTGTCGGAGGACCTCCCAGGGATCACGGAGTGGCAGGGCTTGATGTTAGACCTGCGGACCATGGAGAAACGGTCCGCCAGGTTGCTCGGGACACACCAGTGGGAAAAATGGGGTAAAATTTGGGAACCCTTAAATACCAGGGGAGAGAGGCAGGTAGATGCTGAATCTGAAAGACCCAATTAGGTGCAGCTACTGAGGGTCTCCCTCACCCACGATTAAACTGATACAGTCCTGGGGCCCTATGAGTACCAGAGCATTCCTAAGTAATTGTGTGTGTCTTGAGCCACCTTTGAATGCCCGAAGATAAAGGGGAGCTTCCCTGGAATAGTGGATGTAAGCTGGAGAGTGAAAGGAGTGTGGAATGGGAGTGGACTGACAACCCGATATATATGTCACTGGTTAGGGGAGGGATGTGCGGGGAGGTGACGAATGAGTGGGCTAGGGATTTAGTGGGCAGAATGGGGGAAGGGCGGGGGGGGTGGGGAAGTGGGGTTATGCTGTTCAGTGATGATGTGTTGTTTCGTGGTGGAGTGCTGCTCCAGGTCTCTACCGCTGCAGAAGGTAGTATGCGAAATAATGGGTAAGATTGAGACTCGTTGTTTGTTGGGTGGGGAAGGGATACGAATGTTATTGTTATTGTAGATTTGAGGCTGTGTATAGTGATATCGTGGTTACTAGCAATACTCATGATAATGATAATGATAATAATAATAATAAAAATGATTTTCCATAAAATTATTATCTTGGAAGCCCAGACCAGCTGTATTCCACGCTTTAAGAAAAGTGGAAGGAAGTCCAAAAAACTGCCAGCATGGTTTATTTAAAGGTGAGGTCAGAGAGGATGCTGTTGCCAAAAAAGCATCTTTCAGGAAATGGAAAAAAAAGCCAAATGACGAAAACTGGAAACAGCACAAGCACCGGCAAGTTAAATGCAAGGCATTGATATGGAAGGCAAAGGGAGAATTTGAGAAGAAGCTTGCTGCGGAAGCAAAAACGCGTAATAAAGACTTTTTCAAGTACATTTGTAGCGAAAAACCTCCGAGAGAGTCAGTTGGGCCAATAGATGATAGAGTGGTTAAAGGGGCACTAAGAGGCGACAAGGCGATAGCGGAGAGACTGAATGAATTCTTTGCTTCGGTCTTTACTGAGGAAGATGTAGGGATGTTACCCATGACTGAAGTGGTATTTAATGGTGTGGAAGAATTGAAGGAAATATCGATACATCGGGAAGATGTATTACAACTATTAGATAAACTGAAGAGTAGCAAATCACCTGGGCCGGATGGTATACATCCAAGGGTGTTGAAAGAACTGAACTATGAGATTGCAGACCTTCTATTAGTAATCTGTGAATTTTCATTAAAATCTGTAATACCTGAAGATTGGAGGATCGCCAATGTAATGCCAATTTTTAAAAAGGGTTCCAGGGGTGATCCGGGAAACTACAGACCGGTGAGCCTGACGTCAGTACCGGGAAAAATGGTAGAAACCATCATAAAGAATAAAATTACTCAGCATGTAGATAGTAATGGCCTAATGGGAGACAGCCAACATGGCTTTAGATAAGGAAGATCTTGTCTTACTAATCTCTTATGTTTTTTGAAGGTGTGAATGAACAGGTGGACAAAGGTGAGTCGGTTGATATAGTGTATCTGGACTTTCAGAAAGCCTTTGACAAGGTCTATCATCAGAGACGTTTGGCAAAACTAAAGAGTCATGGGATAGGAGGCAGTGTACTATTGTGGATCAGGAACTGGTTAAAAGATAGAAAGCAGAGGGTAGGTCTAAAGGTTAAATTAGATTTACCTGCTAATTGTAGTTCCTGGAGTAACTCCAGTCTAGTCCCGAACCTCTGGGTTCTGTACGTCCTCCCGCAGCTCGGAGACCGAGCATGTCACTCTTTTGATGACTCCAGGATAAGTAGTCCAGGGACCGCCCCCTTGTTCCAGTAACCTATTGACAAAGCAGACTAACCAGAGCAATAAGTAAGTAGATAATAAAACCAAATAACTGACCTTGAACTTGAACTATGTACACTGCACACGTTACCTGTGACGGTAACCCCGAACTGTACAGTGACTAGAAACGCTCTACCTCTCTTCCTCTTTTTTTTTTTTTGTAGAGACCTTCTTGAAGCAAACAACGCTTTCCACTTCTCCTCTCCCCTTCCTCACCGAAGCGCAGCCCTACAAACCGCTTTTACAGCCCAACAATATCTCTTCTTCAGATTCAGGCTGACCTTCGGCAGGCCACATCAGGGAGGGATGCGGGACTAGACTGGAGTTACTCCAGGAACTACAATTAGCAGGTAAGTCTAATTTAACCTTCCTTATTGTACCTCCAGTCTAGTCCCAAACTTCTGGGAATGTAACAGAGCAGTAACCACTTTAACGGGAGGGGCCTGCCAGACCAGCCTGAAGCACTGCTGATCCAAACCTAGTGTCCTCTTCCGCCTGGACATCAATCCTGTAATGCTTGACAAATGTATGCAAGGACGCCCAAGTTGCCGCTCTACAAATCTCGACCGCTGGCACCCTACTAACCTCCGCCTAGGAAGTCGCCTGCGCCCTAGTCGAATGAGCTCTTAAACCCTTCGGCACCACCTTACCCTTCAAGATATAGACTGCTGCAATAGCTTCCTTAATCCACCTAGCAATGGATGACTTAGAAGCCGGCTCCCCTCGCTTTGGTCCACCAAACACGAACAATCTGTCTGATTTCCGGAGAGAAGCCGTTCTCTGCAAATACTTCCTTAAGGCACTGCCGACATCCAACTGATGCAGTCGGCCCTTAACCTCATCCTTCTCCGACTTTTCAAACACAGGCAAAGATACTGCCTGATTTACATGAAATGCCGACACCACCTTTGGCAAGAAAGAAGGAACCGTCCTTAACACTACCCTCTTGGAATCAAAAAACAAAAAAGGCTCTCTACAGGATAACGCCTGCAATTCCAAAATTCTCCTTGCCGAAGTGATAGCCACCAAAAATACCACTTTAAGGGTAAGATCCTTCAACGTCGCTTTAGCCAAAGGCTCGAAGGGCCCTCCTATCAGAGCCTGTAGCACAATGTTCAGATCCCAGACCGGAAACTAACTCCTGCAGGGCGATCTCAAGAGCGAAGCTGCCCGCAAAATCCATTTGACATCCGGGTGCGACCCTAGCATCCACCCCTGCACCTTCCCTCTAAAGCACGACAGCGCCGCTAGCTGCACACGCAGAGAAGATGCCACCAAACCTTTATCAAATCCATCTTGCAAGAAGGACAAAACCTGTGGAACTGACACTCTCAATGCCTCCGCCTGCTTGTCCTTGCACCACGCTTCAAACAAACACCAAACTCTGATGTATGCCATTGAAGTCGATCTCCGCCGGGACCTCAGCAATGTAGAAATCACCGCTGCCGAGTACCCCTTGGCTCTCAACCTTGCCCTTTCAAGAGCCAAGCTGTAAGCGAGAACCGATCCACGTGAGGCATAGTCACCGGACCCTACACAAGCAGATCCCCTCTGACCGGAGGTCTCCACGGAGGCTCTACCAGAAGACGCATTAAGTCGGCATACCAAGGCCTCCTTGGCCAATCCGGAGCCACCAGGACAACTCGCCCCTTGTGCCTCTCTATCCTCTGCAGCACTCGACCGATGAGGACCCACGGAGGAAACACATATAGCAGGTACTCCGTCGGCCACCTCTGCTTTAAGGCATCCAGACCTTCCAACATTCTTTCTCTTCTTCTGCTGCTGAAGAAACGGTCTACTTTCGCAGATGCAAACGTCGCCATAAGTTCCATGCACGGAAGACCCCAGCGCTGCACCAGCATGTCTAACACTTCCTGATTGAGTGTCCATTCCCCGGGGTCCACTCTGACTTGATTCAAAAAATCTGCTGTCACACTGTCTACTCCTGCCACATGCGCTGCCGACAAGGCCTCCAGATGCTCCTCCGCCCAAGCGAGCAGCTCTTCCGCCTCCTCTTCGAGAGCCAAGCTGCCTGTACCACCCTGCCGACTGATGTAAGATACCGCCGTGGCGTTGTCCGATAATACCCGGATTGCCTTTCCCTGCAGACTTCACTGAAAAACCCTCAGGGCGAGCATGACGGCTCTCAACTCCAACCGGTTGATTGACCACATCCTTTCCTGATCTGTCCACTGGCCCTGAGCATACCGCCCTTCAAAGTGCGCTCCCCAGCCGAACAGACTCGCATCCGTCGTCAACGGACACCAATCCGGCGGTTCCAGCGGCATCCCTCTCTCTAGATACCCTGGCGCCATCCACCACTGCAGTGAATGCCGCGCCTCCTGTGGACAATTCATCCTCTGGGACAACTGATCGTTCTGATGTGACCATCGTCTGAGCAGGGCTCTCTGCAGCGGACGCATGTGAGCCCTGGCCCATGGCACCACCTCGAGAGTGGCCGCCATCGTCCCCAACAGCTGCAAGTACTGCCACGCTGAGGGGGCCCTGTCCTCCAAAAACTCCTGCACCAACTGCTGGAGCTTTTGGATCCTGAGCTGTGGCAAGAATACTCTGCCCTTGCCCGTGTCGAATCTGGTCCCCAAATATTCCAACTCTTGAGATGGCTGCAAGCTGCTCTTTGCTAAATTTACCACCCATCCTAGGGTCTGCAACAACTGCACTACCCGGTGGGTCGCAATCTCGCTTTCCTCCTTTGACTTTGCTCGAATCAACCAATCATCTAGATAAGGGTGAACCAACACTCCTTCCTTTCGCAGCACCGCCGCCACCACCACCATGACCTTGGTGAAGGCCCTTGGCACCGTTGCCAACCCAAACGACATTGTCTGGAATTGAAAATGACCCATGGGCACCGCAAAACGAAGGAACCTTTGATGTTCGCTTCTGACCGGTATATGTAAATACGCTTCCGTGAGGTCTAGAGACGTAAGATACTCTCCCTGTCTTACCGCCACAATAAGTGATTGCAGCATCTCCATGCGGAAGTGTGATATCTTGAGACTTCGGTTTACTCTTTTGAGATCCAGAATCAGCCTCCAGGTGCCCTCCTTTTTTGGCACCACAAAATAAATGGAGTACCGACCGCATCCGCATTGGTCTGCTGGCACCGGCACCACCGCTTTGAGTGCTAGCAATCTGTTCAACGTTGCTTGCACTGCTCTCCACTTTGCTCGTGTTCTGCAGGGAGAGGCCACAAAAGCTTCTTTCACAGGACGCTGGAACTCGAGTGCATAACCCCTCTGCACAACTTCCAACACCCACTGATCTGAGGTCAATTGGGCCCAGGCAGGAAAGAACTCCCTTAAATGACCCCCCATGCGTACTATTCCTGCCTGGACCCGCCTCGCATCATTGTGCCTTCTTAATGTTTGGGGAGGAAGAGGCCCCAAACCCTCTGCCTGCTCCCTGGAAACCTTGAAACCCCGAGGATCTATACTGCAACCGTCCTCTCTGAAATGTACCGAATCGTCCTTGCCGGAACGGACAAAATTCTCTCTGCTGACTCTTGGAAGGTGTCATTGGGCGTCCCTGCTTTTGCTAGTCCTCTGGCAACCTTCCCCCTTTTGACTCTCCTAAGTCCTTCACCAACTTCTCTAGATCCTCCCCAACGAGAAGCTTACCCCTAAACGGAAGTTTTCCTAACCTGGCCTTATAGGCCGCATCTGCCGCCCAATTACGCAGCCAGAGGAATCTTCGCTCGGCCACCACCGATGCCATACTTTTTGCCAGACCGCGAATTAGGTCATACTGACTGTCCAGCAAGTATGCCGCTCCAGATTCCATCTGAGCTGCCTCTTCTACTGCCTCGTCTACCTGTAATCCTCTCAGCCTTTGGGACCATCTAAGACATGCCCTTGCCACCCACGCTCCACAAATCGATGCCTGCATGGAAAGAGCATTAGCCTCAAAAACCTTCTTCAAAAGCGAGTCTAACCTCCTGTCCTGCGCATCCATAAGTGCCACACTGCCTTCAACCGGGATCATAGTCTTTTTAGTAACCGCTGAGACCGCCGCATCCACTCTAGGAGGTTTAAACAGCTCCTTATCCGGCTCTTGCAACAGGTACAATTGATTGATCACTCGGGATCCCTTTAGGCTAGCCTCCGGCATATCCCACTCTTCCTGAATCATCTCCTTAAATACTCTGTGAACCGGGAACGCCCTCTGAGACTTTCTAATCGCCTGCAATAAAGGATCCTCCAAAGAGTGGAGTGGAGGAGTGGCCTAGTGGTTGGGGCAAGGTACTTCAGGCCGGAAGGTCGGGGATTCAAATCCCACTAGAGGACAGCAACCTTGGGCCGGAAGGACTGGGGTTTCTAGTCCCACAGGTGCTCCTTGTGGTCTTGGGCAAGCCACTTAACCCTCCATAGCCCATGTTCCCTGTAAAATAGTTCTCTGTGTGCTGTGCTTTCCTGTCTAATCAATGTGTTTATACCTCAAAAATTTCCTGTCATGATTTGACAATTTCCAATCTGTAATCAAACCGCTGCTGATCGCTGGAAGTAGCGGTATACAAATGTATACTAAATAAATAAAATAAATAAAATCCTCTGCCTGATCTGCCGCTGGCATATTCAAGGCCTTCAGCATCTCCGCAATCAACGCTGGTAGCTCCTCCCTTCGGAACACTCTGACCACCCTCGTCTGGTCGTCCGGCTCCAGTAAATCTCCTTCCTCCAACTCCAGCTCCATGTCCGAGTCCTCTAAATTCTCTGACTGCTCATCCAAGAGCAAGTCCATCTCTGCCTCGTCTGCCCGGAGCTTAGCCTTTTTAACCGATCCTCCAGCAGCACCCAGGTCTGATGAAGCCCCCGGTCGCTTGGCTGCCCTAACTGCCTCTGCCTACGCCGCTACCTGCCCCGCCAAGAGCCTGTTGCAGCAGCGCCAGCATATGCTGCGAAAATATAGCCATGGCCGCTGGTGACAAAAGCCCTTCTGGCCCCATAGAAGGCCCTGGTACTGGCTCTAGCTGCAACACCGGAGGAGAAAGGGCCTCCTCGGCCCCCACAACCTCCTTTGTCACCTCAGCCCCACTTTGCCCAGCCATGTCCGCCAGAGTGGCCTCGTGTGTACACCCTTTACACACACCCGCCTCTGAAACGGAGCCTGTACGGACCCCACACAGGAGGCAGCGGAGTCTAGCCGACATAAAGAGAGCTGATTGACAGTGCCCTGCAATCCCTGAAACAGCCCTCTCTTTTCTCTTCCTTCCTTGCCTCTTCTTTTTTTTTTTTTAAATTAATCCTTATCAGACAAAAGGTCCCACACTGCTTCCACCACCGAATTGACAGTCGGACTCTTCCCGCGGCCCAAAATCTCCCTAGGAACCCCCGAAGCACAAAAACAATTGCCCCCGGGTTCCAGCACAAAAGCCATGCGGTCTGGACCCGACCATCAAAAACGACACGGGGCTAAAGCCGACAACCAACTACGTAAAAGAAACCACTTTTTTTTCCTTTAAACTTCCCAAATTAACCAGCTACTCTAAACTGCTTAATAATTTCTCCAGTGAGTCAACGACCTCTGAACTCACACCTCCTTCCGCTGCTTGGAGACTGAGAACTGGAACAAGGGGGCGGTCCCTGGACTACTTATCCTAGTGTCATCAAAAGAGTGACATGCACAGTCTCCAAGCTGCGGGAGGACGTGCAGAACCCAGAAGTTCGGGACTAAACTGGAGGTACGATAAGGAATGGCCAATTTTCCCAATGGAGAAAGGTGAATAGTGGTGTACCCCAGGGATCTGTGCTGGGTCCGCTGCTTTTTGACATATTCATAAATGACCTGGAAAGGGGAATAACGAGTGAGGTTATCAAATCTGCAGATGACACAAAACCATTTAAAGTTGTTAAAACCCAAGAGGATTGTGGAAAATTGCAAGAGGATCTTGATAAATTGGAAGACTGGGAATCAAAATGGCAGATGAAATTTAATGTGGACAAGTGCAAAGTTATGCACCTAGGGAAGAACAACCCAAACTATGGTTACACGATGCAAGGTTCCACATTAGGAACCACCACCCAGGAAAAAGATTTAGGCGTCATTGTGGATAACATGTTAAAACCCTCGGCCCAGTGTGCAGCGGCGGCCAAGAGAGCAAATAGAATGCTAGGTAACATAAGGAAAGGAATAGAAAATAAAACAAAAATATATTATAATGCCTCTATATCGTTCCATGGTGAGACCGCACCTTGAATATTGTGTGCAATTCTGGTCACCGTATCTTAAAAAGGATATAGCGTTATTAGAAGAGGTTCAGAGAAGAGCCACCAAAATGGTAAAAGGGATGGAAGGATACTCCTATGAAGAAAGGCTAAAAAGGCTAGGGCTCTTTAAGCCTGGAAAAGAGATGGCTGAGGGGAGATATGATAGAAGTCTATAAATTAATGAACAGAGTTGAACAGGTAAACGTAGATCGATTGTTTACGTTATCAGAATATAGAAAGACTAGGAGACATGCAATGAAGCTACAGGGTAAACTATTGAAGACTAATAAAAGAAAATATTTTTTCACTCAACGTGTAATCAAACTCTGGAATTTGTTATCGGAGGATGTAGTAAAGGCTGTTAGTGTAGCTGGGTTTAAAAAAGGTTTGGACAAGTTCCTGGAGGAAAGGTCCATAAACCATTATTAAGAAGGGAACCAGGCTATCAATGCTTGACCCAGTACAAGCATTGTGGAACCTGTGTCTTTTGGGGAAAATTGCTAGGTACATATGACCTAGATTGGCCACTGTTGGAAACAGGATACTGGGCTTGATGGACCTTGGTCTGACCCAGTATAGCATATCTTATGTTCTTATTTAAAGTTCTTAAAACCCATGAGGATGGTGGAAAATTGCAAGAGGATCTTGATAAATTGGAAAACTAGGCATCCAAATGGCAGATGACATTTAATGTTGACAAATGCAAAGTTATGCATCTAGGAAAGAACAATCCAAACTATGGTTACATGATGCAAGGTTCCACATTAGGAACTACCACCCAGGAAAAAGATTTAGGCATCATTGTGGATAACATGTTAAAACCCTCCCCCCAGTGTGCAGCAGCGGCCAAGAGAGCAAATAGAATGCTAGGTATCATAAGGAAAGGAATGGAAAATAAAACAAAGGATATTATAATGCATTTCTATCGTTCCATGGTGTGACTGCACCTTGAATATTGTGTGCAACTCTGGTCGCCGTATCTTAAAAAGGATATAGCGTTAATAGAAAAGGTACAGAGAAGAGCCACCAAAATGGTAAAGGGGATGGAAGGATACCCCTATGAAGAAATGCTAAAAAGGTTAGGGCTCTTTAACCTGGAAAAGAGACGGCTGAGGGGAGATATGATAGAGATCTATAAATTAATGAATGGAGTGGAACGGGTAATGTAGATCGATTGTTTACGTTATCAGAATATAGAAAGACTAGGGGACATGCAATAAAGCTACAGGGTAAACTATTTAAGACTAATAAGAGAAAGTATTTTTTCACTCAATGTGTAATCAAACTCTGGAATTTGCTACCGGAGGATGTAGTAAAGGCTGTTAGTGTAGCTGGGTTTAAAAAAGTTTGGACAAGTTCCTGATGGAAAGGTCCATAAACCATTATTAAAAGGGACCCAGGATATCACTGCTTGACCCAATACAAGCTTTATGGAACCTATGTCTTTTGGGGAAACTGCTAGGTACTTATAACCTGGATTGGCCACTATTGGAAACAGGATACTGGACTTGATGGTCCTTGGTCTGACCCAGTATTGCATATCTTATGTTCTTATATTCTTGAACTTTAGTGCATGAAAAAACGTTTCTTTTGTGGACTTGAACTGTGCCTCATTTTGATTTGCATATATACAACTTGTGCCTAAAGGGCAGAAAACACCCCTTAGTGTGACTCTGATGTGCCCCAGACTGATCTGGATATTGGCAGGAAATATTGGATTAAAAAGAAACTTATAGGTAGAAAGGAGGAGGATCCAAAATGGCTATTGCCATGACTCTCCTCCGAGAAATTTCCACATTATGCCTTAGAGCAGGGGTCACCAACCTGTGGCCCGCGGGCCGAGGTCCCTTCGTGTGGCCCGCGAGGCTCTACCCCGGTGCGGCCCGCCAAGGATGCTGCTACAAGTACCGGCAAACTCACCGACTCCTTCTGCAGCCGCGGCTCCCTGCCTCTTAGGGAACCGCGGCTGTGCTTGTAAAATCATCGCGGAGCCCTTCCTGTCTTGACGGGCTCCGTGCAGCATTGTCCCGCCTCCAAAGGAACTTCAATTGAGAATAATTTAGGAATTTAGTTTGATTCAGGTTTGTTTTTTGGGACTCTTCTGTTCATTCTGGGTTTGTGTTGTCATGTCCTAACATTTTCACTTTGGAAGCAATTTGAGACATTTCCCAGCTTGGGGCAGTTTTATTCTTCCAGGTTCATACTCTATTGACTAAAGCTCCTGAGAATAGTAGAAAACCTGCTAACCATCATAGAGATTACTGCTTTAAATAATGCTTTTATTGAACAGGATTTGAAGATACAAAGGTTGGAGGTAGCAAATAAAGTTTTATGGAGAACCAATACTCTTATTAAGATCAAGACAAACTCTGGAAAACTCAGCTCAAGCTTCTAACTTGAAATTGATGAACTTTCCTAAATCTCCATTTGTGTCGACAAAGGAGATGTGTAAGAGATATGACTGAGGCTCAAAATATTCCATCTGGCTCTTTACCCCTCACAATTTAGGTTATTCACTGTAAAAAAAAAGGACATGAGATGGACATTTTAAATGTTAAAGCAATACTGGTCTGACCCAGTATGGCATATCTTATGTTCTTATGTTCTGGAGGCCTCAGAAATTGGGACTGTTATTTATTTATTAGTATTTAGCTCACGCCTTTTCCAGTAGAAGTCAAGGCGATGTGACACCAGCTTCTCTTTCAGTTTCAGTTTCTTTTGATCTTCCAATGGATAGGGAGTGGTTGTAAAAAATGTATTTCAAAACAAGGAATGCCTTTTTAATTAGAATATTTCCAGATTTTTCAAAAGAAAGAGGAGGTGGCGGCAATTCCTATTGCTTAAGCTACTTGTTGTGCAATTAGGAACTCTATTTTAGACAGGAGAATGGGTTAACTCTTTGACCCACACACCACACTGAGAACCTGCACCATTTGAATGTGTAAACTCTCCTGGTGGAAGCTTTACGGGAGGCCAATATGATCTCCTCCACTTCCCTTGAGAGGTTGAAGGAGGCTAAGGCTACCCTTTCAGCAGCCATGGTGTCAGCGATAGGGACCCAGATTGGGGTGCAGGAGAGCACCCTCCTCCTAAGACAAGAGCCCAGGTGCACTCCCCCAGGGGGTCGGTGCTTCCAACGATAACCGAAGGAGCAAAGGGGGCCACCAGGATTAACGACACTCTGTTGCACGGGACCTTGAAAAGGGTCTTGACAATCCTCGGAGTGAGTGGGAAGGCATACATGAGGCCTTCCAACCATGAGATGAGAAACGCATCCGCTGCTACCCAGCCTGAGTGGGGCTGGGGGAGCAGAATTGGGGCAATTGGTAGTTGTCCGGGCTGGCAAAGAGGCCCATCTGCAGGGTCCCCCAGAGTTGGAAGAGCCGAGCGGCCACTCTGGGATCCAGCTGCCATTCGTGCGGTTGAAGAACCCTGCTCAGTTTGTCCGCCAGGTCATTGTCCTGGCCTGGTAAATACACCGCCCGTAGGAGCATTCTCTGATGGAACCCGTAGGAGCAGTGTCATTGCCTTACGACAAAGGATGCGAGATCCTGTGCCTCCTTGCTTGTTCACATAGAACATCGCTATTTGGTTATCTGTTTGGATCAGCACTGGCTGGTGGCTCATACAGTGGTGAAAAGCTCATAGGACTAAGCATATGGTCTGGAGCTCCAGGAGGTTGATTTGCTGGATGCCCTCGGCTTGTGACCAGCTGCCCTGGGTGTGAAGCTCCTCGCAATGGGCTCCCCATCCCAGCAGGGAGGCATCTGTTGTGAGGAGCCTTCGGGGGCTCGGGGCTTGAAAAGGCATCCCCGCCAGGAGAAGCTGAGGGTCCTGCTACCATGTCAGGGAGTCTGTTAGCTGGGGGTCACTAAGACTCTGTCTTGGAGCTAACCCATGGCTTGAGTCCACTGGTCCCAAAGACAACACTGGGCTGCACTCATGTGCAGTGGGCGTCTGGGGTGACATGGCCCGTGGAGGCCATATGGCCGAGTAGGCGCAGCAGGAGCCAGGTAGTCACAGAGGGATGGTGTTGCACGTCTGCAGCTAATGCTCTGAGACAGTAAGCCCAATCCAAGGGGAGGAAGACCTTTGCCTGAACCATGTCTAGCTTTGCCCCTAAGAACTCCAGATCCTGTGTTGGGAGGAGATGGGACTTGGGGTGGTTTATTATGAATCCCAGATGCTGTAGGATGTGGATGGTGCGAGCCGTAGTTTGCTGCACCTTGGCGGCTGTGCTTTCTTTTATGAGCCAGTTATACAAGTAGGGGATACAGAGGTAAGCAACCACCACTGCCAGGCACTTGGTGAAGACCCTTGAGGCAGGTGCCAGTCCAAAGGGTAGAACCCTGTATTGGTAGTGGCCTCCCCCCACTATGATCTGCAGGTATTGCCTGTGGCGAGGGTGAATAAGGATGTGGGTATAAGCATCCTTCAGATCCAAGGAGCATAGCCAATCTCCCTGCTGGAAGTAAGGCAGCAATATTCTAAGGGAGAGCATCTTGAACTTAGGAACTTGTTCAGGTTTCACAGGTCCAGGATGGGCCTTAGGCCCCCTGTCCTCTTTGGCACAAGGAAATACCTGGAGTAGAACCCATTGCCCCTGAGATCCCAGTGAAGGGGAGACCTGGGTGGGGCTCTCCCAGGAAGAAAGGGAGGGTGTCTTTGCCAGGTGGCGAAGGTAACCCTCTGACCACTTGGAGTGCCCAGGAATTGGTGGTGATGGTTGGCCACCTGTGGGTATAGTGGATCAGACATCCCCTTGTGGGCTATTGACCTCCTTGGGGAAGAGAGGATATGGTCAAAGAGTCAAAAGCTCCCCCCAGGATGGGCCGGAGCAGACGCCTGGGATTTCTGTTTACATGGGCCATACCCCTGTTCCTTAGCCTGTTAACCCTGCTGGGGAGGTTTGGAAGGGTGTGTAGTTTCTGTAAGCAGCCCCTTTTCTCCAACTCGACAGCCATCTCCGTCATGGGTTTGTCAAAGAAGTTCTCCCTTTGGCATGGGACATCGACCAATTTGTCCTGAACCCATTGCTTGAGGTCAGAAGACTGTAGCCAGGCTTGACGTCAGGCACCAATTCCCGCTGTGACTGTTCTAGATGCTGATTCAAAGCCATTGTAAGCTGCTGGAGTCAAACTTGGAGCACTCACTGACAGCTTTGGACAGGTTCCTGAACCGCTGTAGAGGTTCCTCGGAGAGACCAGCCGAGAACCCGGAAAGTTCCTTCGCCAGGTCTCTCAGGTACATGCCCATGTACAGATGTTAGGCCTGGATCCAGCCAATGAACATCAAGCTCTGGTAGCACTTTCTGCTGAGGGAGTCAAAGGTGCGGAGCCTCCCTACCCGGGGGGGCACCGAGGAATGCGTCTTCTGGCTTTATGGAGTTATGCGGCAGCTGTGCCTTCTGGAAGCCAGGGCTCTAGTGGACCTCATACATCGAGTCGAGCCCCTTGCTCACAAAGGGGAACTGACTCCAGTGTTTCCGCACATGCAGAGCAAAAGTCATTCCAGGATGGGCATCAATCAACAGTTCACTTGGTGGAGTCTCATATTGGAGGATTGCTAGCTTCTCCATACGAGGGTCCTCCTCCAATTCCGTGGGGAACGCCAGAGCCTTTGACATATCCCATATGAAGTCAAAATCGCCGCCGGTCGGGCGAGCGATCTTTCCATCAGCACTCCGGCCCCTGCAAGCAGCTCTCCCGGACGGGGATAGAGCGGGCCGGAGCACCATCACCACCACCCACGTGAGCGATCTGCCCTATCGGGGAAGCACCGTTGCTGTTTAAATCGCCGCCGGTCGGGCGAGCGATCTTTCCATCAGCACTCCGGCCCCTGCAAGCAGCTCTCCCGGACGGGGATAGAGCGGGCCGGAGCACCATCACCACCACCCACGTGAGCGATCTGCCCTATCGGGGCAGCACCGTTGCTGTTTAAATCGCCACCGGTCGGGCGAGCGATCTTTCCATCAGCACTCCGGCCCCTGCAAGCAGCTCTCCCGGACGGGGATAGAGTGGGCCGGAGCACCATCACCACCACCCACGTGAACGATCTGCCCTATCGGGGCAGCACCGTTGCTGTTTAAATCGCCGCCGGTCGGGCGTGCCCGCGCCTGTCGGGCCCGCGCCTGAGGGCCTCGCCAGAGGGCCCTTTGGCGTGGCCCTTAGGCGAGGCACCACAGGCACCTAGATATCTGGCCGCAAACCTACACAAGCCAGGCTAAAGGCAATCATCGTCTCAAGTCCTGCAATCAAATTCGACGAACCCGTTCCAAATCTCGCCATTCAGTGACTTTAAAGTGCTACTGCTCTCTCACTGCCTCAAGTACTCCCCCAACTCCCCGAAGTAGGAAAGAGTAAAAGAAGGAGAGAGACAAAGAAACCATCTGAAAAGATCCCGAATGAAAACGGATCCCACAAACGTCTTCAAAGTAAAAAGCTACTAGAATCAGTATGTTATAATCCTCTGAGCTCACACGAGAAAGGTACTAATTGACATAGTCCTTTGTTAATGTGTAACTGTTTTATCTCTCAAGATACATTGTAACCTAATAGAATCCAATCCCATCACTGATATCTCATTGCTGCTAGTATCCTATCTTGTTAATGCATCATCCTAGTACTGCAGCATATCATTATGTATCTCCCTGACATGATTGGAATATATTTGATTTCATAGATATGTCATATTTACCCTGAGGCCGAGTCCTCTACAGACCTCCCTACTGCTCCATCTTAATCGATAATTTTGCATAATATCTCCTCCTCCCCACTGTATCTCATTACTATATTGTGTTCCACTATTATACTGTGCCTCATTGATTCTAGTATTGTCACATTGTGCCTCACTGTTACTTGCTACTCGCAAAATGGCCATCCATTTCGCCTCCCTCTTTAGCATTTACCTCCTCACTCACTGGCTTGGAGCCACCCAGGCCCTCTACACGTCCCTCAGCAATATCCCTATCCTGAATAGCCACGGAAAAAGATGGTCTGATCCCCCATACTCCCACCCAAGAAGTGACGCCCACACGCGCCGCTCCCACCTTATCCATGTAGCACTCCAGTTATCTAAAACACCCATTCAGCAAAAACCTCTGAGCTGCCGACCACTGAAATGTGCCATCATTAACGCACGCTCTATTCGCAAAAAATGGCCTGTTGTACTAGACACAATCTCACTCTACAACCTAGAAATACTTATGATTACTGAAACCTGGTTATCATCGGAGGACAACGTTATCCTCAACCAACTCCTACCCCCCAATTTCTCCATACACACAAGACATAGAGAAAACAAAAAAGGAGGTGGGGTGCTAATAATCACCAAAACAGACCTTGACTTCCATATATTAGACTCCTCCAGCACAACCACTCTAGACATCCTCTCTATTGCAAACCAGTATTGCTCTCTCAACCTCTTATACAGAACACCCTCGGCTTGTCCAGATGACCTCCCAACCATTCTTGACCTTGCTGCCAATACCCTCAGTCCCAATAAACCTAATTGGATAATGGGTGATTTCAATCTCCCTTCATTACCCCAAAACCACGCAAATGCCTTCCTTGGTGCCATGGAAGAACTAGCACTCAAGCAAATCATCAATGAACCCACACATATAAAGGGGAATGTTCTTGACATGGTATTTGCTCCTCAGCCAATCATCGAGCAAAACCATAATCTACAAACTTCAGTAACTGACGTACCGTGGTCAGACCACAAATTGATTATTATCCAGATACCTACCAACAATGAGCAGCTGCACAGAAGCAAAAACCAGAACAGCACATCACGAGCATTTACAAGAAGCTTTCGCCCTTTTAACAGGGAACACATTATATCGGAGACACAATCCCTCCTCAACAAAACTACGCCTGACCTTGAAGAACTGATCTCATCATGGAACTCCAACTTAAATGCCATTGCACAACGCCCAGACTCCAACACCACAGCAAGGATGAAGAGAAGCTCTGCCCCGTGGTTCTCTCCTGAGCTACGATCCTCTCTTACGCAACTACGTAAACTTGAGCGCCGATGGCGCCGATCGCTCTCTATCGAAGATCAGACCGCCTACCAATCTCACCTCTCAATTCATCGTGAAGCAATCACATCCAAAATGAAACAATATCACACCGACACCCTAAAGAGATCATTGAATAAACCACGTGACCTCTTCAACTTGGTCAAATCCCTCTCGAAGGAACCATCTCCCGATCCTCACAGTGTGATCCACCCACAAGAATACGCTGACTACCTGCAATCCAAGATCATTCAAACCGAAAAGGAGTCAACAATACAGTTTCAGGAACCAATGGGCCTAACCCCACTTGACAAGTTTTCTACACCTTCCACTAAATGCATAGAAGATACCATAGCATCCCTCAACACCTCCACAGCACAGACTGACCCATGTCCAGCCTTCTGGATCAAGGAATTACGTGATGTGTTTAGCCCTTTCATCGCAAACCTAATGAACCTCTCCTTCACAACAGGATACTTCCCCACAACACTCAAGCAGACATCCATTAGGCCACTATTAAAAAACCCCAAGCTTGACCCGCAAAAGGTCGATTCTTATAGGCCAATAGCCAGCACTCCCCTCCTAGCCAAGATAACCGAGAAGGAAGTACAACGGCAAATTCAAAATCACATAGACTCCGCGGCTCCCCTAGATCACTGCCAACATGGTTTTAGAGAATATCATGGAGTCGAGACCCTTCTTACTAGCCTATTCAACGTTATTATCACAGGCATAGACAACATCCACCAAGGTTTTGTGCTCATCTTTTTAGACATCGCTGCTGCGTTTGATTCGGTGAGTCACGAAATTCTCCTTGGAAGGCTGAAAGAGAAGGGCATCTGCAACACTGCGCTAGGATGGTGTGAATCCTATCTGGAAGAAAGATGGCAATACGTGAAGTCTGGATCAGAGGAATCAAAACACTTCCATCAAAAACAAGGTGTACCTCAAGGCTCCTCGTTGTCCTCCCTTCTATTCAATATTTACATGCAGCCCATCTGCAACATCATAAGATCATTTAACGTGAGCTGTTTGATATATGCAGATGACATTCTTTTATACATGCCGTTCTCCACAGCCCAAATGGACCTAGCTCCACTAATAGACTGCTTCAATGCTGTCTCAGCGTGGCTTCAATCACAGAATCTACGCATTCAACATAAAAAGACGGAGGTTCTTTTCATCTCCAGAGACCCCAACTTTACTCCTCCATCCCATGTCAGTGTCAAGGAAGCTGACCTACTAACCAAAGAAACAATAAGGTACCTTGGAGTTACGTTGGACCAACGTCTAGATATGAAACACCACATAAGCAACATTGTCAAAGCTGTATATTTTAAAATCCGCACACTCAGACATCTGCGCTCCCTGCTGGACCAAGATTACTTCCGGACCATATACCAAGCGCTAATTCTGCCTCACTTCGACTTTGCAAACGCCATCTTTCAAGGGCTCCCTCAATCCACATTGGCCCCATTACAGCTGGCCATGAATGCTGCAGCAAGGGTCCTACATGGAGCCGCCAGAAGTGACCACGTGACTCCCATTCTCAAACAACTTCACTGGTTACCTATCCATGGGAGGATCATTTTTAAAACCCTACTCCTTGCTTTCAAGGCGATCAAGGGTATTTCCTCCGCCTCACTCACAGACCTTGTTCACATAGTGCCCCCCAACAGAGCCAGAAGAGCAATAGCCATAAACCTACTAATAACACCTAAGGCATCGTCGAAGTGCAACATATCAACCACAAACAGGGCGTTCAGTTTCTATGTACCTAAATGCTGGAATGCCCTACCCCCTGACATTAGGGCTATCACCGACCTAGCGCAGTTCAGGAAGGCACTCAAATTCCATCTTTTCCTCCAATGCTACCCAACCACCAATGCCACCTAGACATCCCCTCTGAAGAATTGCCACAGTTAGGAAATAACCCTTACTCCTATTATGATATCGTTACTTATTGCCATATAATTATTTCATGTATGCATATAGTTGTATATAGTTGACCCCTGTTATCCATGTTTGTACCCCTGTTCGATGTAAAACCTAACAGCTTGTTGTTATGTTCGTTGTGTTATAATGTAAACCGCGCTGATGCCGAATAGTGCGGTATATAAAAAATTGTAATAAAATAATAAATAAATAAAGGAAGGCCATGTCCTCGGGTTGGGACAGATGTCGAGACTCGGAAGGGGACGGGTCCGAGAGAATGTCGCGGAGGCGACAGGAATCGGGGACTTCCTCGTCCTCTGTCTCCCAATCTGAGTAATTGGTAGAAGACTCAAGGGGAGGGCAACCCAAGGGCTCCAGGCCCGAGCCCGGTCCAAGCCCTTCAGAGGCTCCTCGGCTGGTGTTGTGCCCACTAGCCAGGGGAGACCTCAGTCCCACTGAGTGGGACCTGGATCGAAACCTTAGCCGAGAATCAACTCGGAGCCATATGGCCTCGAGGATTGGCTCAACCTCCATGGACATCCTCGAAGTTGAGGGCTCGGTGGTCTGGGTGGAGGAACTGGTCGTGCCGAACATCAATGCCCGCTGCTGGTCCATGAAGGCAGACAGACTGCGCTCCAAGCCCGCTGTTCTGGATTCCAGCCCAAATGGCTCTGCAGCTCTCAGCGCAGGCTCTGAGGAACTTGGGTCCGGCGCCGGTACCCCCAAAGGTACTCAAGGATGGCCTTGGGTGTCCAGGGCCTATCTCGAGTCGATTCCTTCCAGGCGACCTTGATAGGCTGCTCCTGCTCTGAGTTCTCGGATGTGTGGCATGAACTGCGAGACCTGGCTCGGGACTTACCCAGCCTGTCGGAACCATCCAGAGATGCTGCCTTCAAGGGTTTCTTCTTCCTGTGTTCCCTCGAGGGAGACCCCCCTTTCTGAAGACTCACGATGTTGACCGGGATCCGCGGGGGCGCCACTGGAGTCCGAGGCTTCACATGGGGTCTTGGCCTTCGGTAGCACCGGGGACTTTTTTCACTCAAAGCGTAATCAAATTCTGGAATTCGTTAGCAGAGGATGTAGTAAAAGCTGTTAGTGTAGCTGGTTTTAAAAAAGGCTTGACAAGCTCTTGGAGGAAAGGTCCATAAACCATTATTAAAGGTTGTAAACCATGTATACATCCTCTGAACTGGAATAAGTACCAAAACCCCAAATTGATGTTTTTGAATCATACATACCTTGTACATAGTTTATAATCCTGTTCTTTGTACATAGTTACAACTGTTAATTGTAAGTTTGATCTGATTTTTTGTAGCTTCACATTGTTATATGTAAAAACAGCATTGCCTTGTTTACTGTTGTTCAATGTAAACCGCAACTGATCATTGGAAGGTGCGGTATATAAAAATTGTTAATTAAATTAAAATTAAATTAAATTAAAGAGGACCCGGGAAATCCACCGCTTGCCCTGGGACAAGCATTGTGGAACTTGTGTACCTTTTTGGGAACCTGCCAGGTACTTGTGACCTAAATTGGCCACTGTTGGAAACAGGATACTGGGCTTGATGGATTTTCTTATGTTCTTAAGGATAGTTATCCAGATAACAGACTGATTATTGCCATTATCTGGTTAACAGCTCTGCCCGCCCTTGTTTTACCCACAGAATGCCTCAAGTACTATCTAAATAGTGCCAAGGCAGTCTGGATAATTTTCAGCGGCACTATGCAGTTAGTGCTGCTGAAAATCAGCCGGACAGTAGCACTTATTCAGAAAGCAAATGCTGCTATGCAAATATTTCTAAATATTGAACCCTATATGTCTAAGCTGAGCTGCTAATCATGCAAGTTATGAGGTTATTTTAGACGTGCTATTTGTGACTTGGACATCTGAAAATGCCCATTTAGATTTCCACAACATAGCGACACCCCTGGACACATTTTAGAAAGCCAGGTCTGGAAACGTGCCCAGCACAAGCACATCCAGGGAGAATAGGGGCATGGCTTGGACGATACAATGGAGGTGCATATCGCTGTGCAATTTCAGAACTCAGCATGCATATCTGGTTCTGGCTGATGATACATCCATGGTTAGACCTGTTCCCGACCATGAATAAGTTCCAAAAAAGTGTTTGTTTCATGGCAGCAACACTCGCAGGGGGTAAAGCAAAATATGCTCTCGCTGCCAGAGTAATTTTTACATACAGTACATATCTGCTGGTTTAGCAACAGTCCTTTCAGTTTTGCCACTCCGCTGCTGCATGTCTACAGATCTAAGAACGGGGCCTGGAACATGCATGTCTCCTACATAGACACCTCTATTCTGAAATCCAATGCCGGGGACATCTATGTACCCATGTCTGCACATATGCATTTTGGGGACTTCCATATCTCTGAAATAGCCTGCAAGCAAGCACATACCAGACTATACAATGGCCTCTCTCTTAGACCCATTTGCAGGTATGTTCATCTTTCACAACAGGGATGGAAAGCATACTTACTTACTTGTTAAGAGGTGTTCTCTGGAGACAGCAAGAATCAGTCCTCACATATGGGTGACATTGGGGCTGACTGAGCCCACGCAAATCCATTCTTCAGCTTTCAAAGAAAGCTTTTGGGAGATACACCGCGCATAAACGATCATCTTCCCACTCAAAGCTGCCATCTTGCCTCAATATAATAACATAGCACAAGGCGGCAAAAAATGAAAACAAAAAGAAAAACTCCAAGGAGAGGAGGGTGAGTTGTGAGGATTGATTCTTGCTGTTCCCAGAGAACACCTGTTACAAGTGAGTAACTACGCTTTCTCTGGGAACAAGCAGGAAGTCCATCCTCACATATGGGACTCCCAAGTTACAGGCTACTGAAAAAACCTGTACAAGCCACGGGCAACACAAAAGGTAGACCATAAAGGACAGCAGGGGGGCGCTGGTTGGCTGGAAGTCTGGTACTGCGGCCGCAGCATCAAAGAAGCAATCTCCGTCCCGGAAGTCTGGACACAGAGGGCTGGAGGGAAGGAGTTGCATTAATCCCCAAAGAGGTACCAGAGTACCTCCTGACCAAAGGCACTATCCCTCCAGGAGGTCTCCTCCAGACAGTAGTGTACTGCGAAAGTGTGCACAGAGGACCAGGTGGCTGTCCGGCAGATGTCCAATAAGGGCACAGACTGCAGGTTAGCTACGGAGGCGCCATGGCATGCACGTTGTGCGCTGTCACATGTTGCTCCAGGGAGAGCCCCGCCTGCTGGTAGGCAAATGCAATGCAGATGGCTACCCACTGTGAGAGAGTACATTTGGAGACTGCAGCCCCGAAGCGGCTGAGATCAAATGACAAGACAAGTTACATCAATTGGTGGTGTGGCTGCATCCTCTAGAAGAAGGCCGGGGTCTGCTTACATTTCAGCATGTGCAATGAGGCCTCCGCTCCAAGGCATGAGGCCTGGGAAAGAAGGTGGGTAGCACCAACTCCTGGTTCAGATGAAACGCTGAGAGACCACTTTGGGTAAGAACTTCAGGTGCATCTGAAGGACAACCCTGTTGCTATGGAACCTGATGTAGGGCTCATGGGCCATGAGCGCCTGCAATTCGCTCACTCGTCTGGCGGAGGTGAGCGCCACCGGGAATACAACCTTCCAAGAAAGGTACTGTAGAGGGTAGGTCTCCAGGGGCTCAAAAGGGGCCTGCATGAGCTTCCATAGGACCACATTGAGATCCCAAGCCACCAGCAATGGGTAAATTGGGGGCCATAAGAGGAGAAGCTCCCACATGAAGTGGCCCACCAAGGGTTGGACGGACACAACTTGGCCCTCCACTGCATGGTGATGCACCGAGATGGCGCAGAGGTGCACTCTGACTGAACTGGATTTCAGGCCTGCTTCTGACAGGTGCAGCAGGTACTACAGTACCTCCACAATAGTGCAAGAGAAGGGATCAATGTGCCACTGTGCACCAAAGGGAGAATCTGCGCCATTTAAAGGTATAAGCCCGTTGCATAAAATCCTTACTCGAGGCCAGCAGGACATCCTCCACCATCCACGGGAGGTGGTAGTGTACGATAGCTACCCTTTCAGCAGCCAGGCTGTCAAGGCCAGTGATTGGAGGTTGGGGTGACACAGTACACCCCCCTCCTGCGATAGCAGGTCCAGGGCACATCCCAGTGGCTAGGGGTTCCCCCGCAACAACTGAAGCAGCAGGGGAAACCAGGGCTGTTGCGGCCAGTGGGGCACAATAAAAAATATGGAGGCCGCTTCCACCTGGATCTTCAAGAGGGCACGCGGCACCAGGGGCATTGGCGGGAATGCATACAAGAAGCCCCTGGACCATGGAAGAAGGAAGGCATCCTCTGCCTCCTGGTCCCGGCCCGGTCTCCTGGAGCAGAACATGGGGAGTTGCGCATTCTCCAGGCTGACAAAGAGATCGATCTCCGGGGTACCCCACTGCCAGAAGATCTGTGCCATAATGAACAGATGCAACCGCCACTCGTGGGGTTGGAGAACGTGACTCAGGCGGTCAGCCAGTACATTGTCCTGGCCCAGTAAGTATACCGCCCTGAGGCTGATGACCCCCCCCACCGCTGCAATGTTCCAGAGGCAAACCGCCTCCCAGCAGAGGTGGTATGAACCTGAGCCTTCCTGCTTGTTAATGTATAACATTGCTATCTGGTTGTCCGTCTACAACTGGACGACCTGCCCCTTCAGATGGTCCTGGAAGACCCTCAGGGCATAATAGACTGCCCGGAGTTCAAGCAAATTTATCTGTGAGGCACTCTTCTCCGGTGAGCAAGGGCCCTGTAACTGGAGGTGGTTGCAGTGGACAACCCAGCTTATCTTGGAAATGTCCGTGTTGAGAATGCGCTAAACATATGGGGCCTGGAACGGCAGCCTACCCTCAGGTTGCAGAGGCCCTGCCACCAGGTCAGGGAAGTTGCCAAGGCAGGCGTGACGTGGATACAGTCCCTCAGGTGGCCCGCCGCTTGTGCCCACTGAGTACCGAGCATCCATTTGTCTTGCCGCAACCGCTGGTAGGCAAAGGGGGGTCACATGGATGGTGGAAACAATGTGCCCGAGAAGGCGAAGCATTTGCTGGGCAGTCATGGTAGTACCTGCCTGCACCTGTTGTGCCAGAGTAGCGAGGCTCCGAGCCCAGTCCGGGGGCAGGAAATCTCTTGCTTGAGTAGCAGTGCCCCGATGAACTCCATGGATGGCGTCCAGACGAGGCTGGACTTTAGAAAGTTTATCACGAACACTAGGTGCCGTAGCAGCCCCAACTTGCGCTGGGTCACATTGCGCACTTCGCCCAGCGTGCTGGTATGCACGAGCCAGCCGTCCAAGTACGGAACACAAAGACTCCGAGGAGCTGGAGGCAAGTGGTCATGACCGCCAGGCACTTTCTGAACACCCGTGGAATGGAGGTGAGGCCAAAGGGCAGCACCCTGTACTGGTAGTGATGGCCTCTCAGCATGAACCGGAGGTACTGATAGTGCTGTGGGTGGATCAGGATGTGGATGTAAGCATCTTTGAGATCCAATGAGCATAGCCAATCTCCCTGGAGGAGGTAAGGCAGCAAGGTTCCAAGGGATACCATTTTGTGTTTTTTGTTTTTTTAACTTCTTTATTTATATTTTCAAACAAAATACAAAAGAAAAGAAAACCAAATTACAATAAATCAAAATACATAATACTTCTCTGTAACAAGAAAACAAGAAAGGAAAAAGGCTATACATAGCCCACCCCACTCTGTCCCTCCCATCATCATGCAATCATCAGGGGCTATAGAAAACAAACAGCTGAAGGCCTACAAGATCAAACACTCTACTACATAAGACGCGAGAAGAGTTGACTAACAACCCCTTATTTTATCTCATTTCATGCTTTAGAGATGTAATTCTGTAGGGGTTTCCACTTAAGGAAAGTGGAGAGTGTGAAGGTTCTACCACACCATGGCATTTGCTCATATTTGCAGCATAAGCACAAGCGTTTCCACCATTCGTGCCAACTAAGCTCTGCTGTATGTTTCCAGTTAGAAATGACGAGATGTAGGGCCACTCCCAACATGAAAAGCAAAAACTGACAATCCCTCTAACGACAAGATGTCAATTGCTGATCAAGAAACGACCACAGACCAGGAGAGAGTGGCCCAGAATCCCAGCACCTCTTGAATGCAATTCCATATTGAAATCCAATAAGACTGAATGTTAGGGCAATCATACACCACAGGTCTCAAAGTGCTGACATCTCCCCGACAAGACCAACACTCATTCCCAGCTGCGTTGTCCCATTTAGCAACCTTTACCGGAGTAAAGTGCGCTCTATGTGCAAAGAAGTACAAAGCTTGTGAGACAGATGCAGACTGAGAAACCCTGTTTATCTTAGTCCAGAATTTTGTCCAAGTTTCCGGGGAGAGAACTTCCCCAGTGTCATGTTCCCATATTTGTTGGACACCAATGGTTTGAGGACTGTTGTTCTGAACCACCAGTTTATAATATTGAGAGGCCACCCCAGAGGACATATATACTGAGCTTATCTTACTCATCAACCCCCACTCATCAGACAACGAAGTAATAGCCAACTGGGATTTCTCTATACAATGCCTCAGCTGAATCCACTGAAAGTATAGGAGGCAAATCAAATTCACTTTGCAAAGTGGTAAAAGGGTTCCACTTACCATCCATTATCAGTTGGCCAACGCTCCAAATGCCCCTGTTAAACCATTTTTGCAATGCAAATGAGCTTTGATTGATTTTAAAAAAGGGACTATGCCAGATGGGTATTAATTTTGATATGCAATCCTCCTTAGGAATTGCATTTGCTAACTGTTGAAAAGCCTTCTGAGTGTCCGATATAACCCTATGAAACTTCAACCTCTTAACAGACACCATGCCAGGAAGAAGATTCAAGGAGAAAGGAGCACTTAATCTCTCTTCTAGTTCCAGCCATACTGGGCGTATACCTACGGCCCCCTCTACCCATCGTGAACCTTGTTTTAGCAAAAAAGCACAGTGATAGGCCTGAAAAGTCAGGGAAATTCACACCCCCCCCCCCCTTTTTTTAGATTTGAGTTTGATAAGAGCAATTCTAGGCAGTTTATTTTCCATAGAAATTGAACCAGAATCCTATCAATTTGACAATAAACTTTACTTGTAAGAAAGACTGGCAGCATTTCTAATATATAATTCACTTTAGGAGTGATAGTCATTTTTATAGCTTCAAGATGACTCCAAACTGTCTAAAGCTGCTCGAGTCTGGAATTTGGAGCATTCCTTGACTGAGGAAACCAGAGTCCAAAAGCATTCAAGGGGCTCACCTGACAGACTAGCTGAGAACCCAGCGAGCTCCTTCGCCAGGCCTCTCAGGTACATACCCATGTACAGCTGGTAAGCCTGGATCCGGGCTGTGAGCATCGAGCTCTGGAAGCACTTCCTCCCAGATGCATCCATGGTGCAGGCCTCCCTGCCTGGGAGCACAGAGGAGTGAGTCTTATGGTTCTTGATTCGATGCATAGCCAACTCCACCACCATGGAATTGTGTGGGAGTTGAGCTTTCTGGAACCCTGGGCTCTTGTCGAGTTGAAACTGGGAATCGAGTTGACTGTTCAAGATCGGCACCATCACTGGGTTCTCCCACATCCTGAACAGCAAGTGTTTGAGGATGGGGGGCATGGGCACCGTCAGTGCCTCCCTACGAGGGGCTTCGTACTGCAGGATCTCTAGGTCCTCAGCACGAGGCTTGTCCTCCAGCACCGCTATGACGGCAAGGGCCTGGGACATCTCCCGTATGAATTCGAGGAAGGCTAAGTCATCCAGGGGGACCGCCGTCAGTGGTGTGGCGGGGAAAGGTCAGAGGGAATGTGTTGGGTGATTCCTCATCCATCTCCCAATCCAATCCAACCCAGGAGTCAAACAGCACACTGCGGTCTCCGGACTGACTTGGCGTCAACGACACCTGACGCCAGTAGTCCAATGGCATTGTGTCGGTCGTTGAGAGCCTCAATACAGACTGAGTGAGATGCTTCAGGAGTGGAGGTGCCTCCTCCAGGGATGTCCTCAGCAAGGAGGTTCCTGTGTGGGGCACCGATGACCCAGAGGGACCGGGAGTCGGTCTCCACTGCGCCTTGAGGAAAGCTGTAAAGCTAAGTTTGAGGGCAATCATGCATGCCTCGATGCCCAAGGGCTCCGCAGCTGCACCGGACCACCAACAGCACCAGGGCTGGAGCCAACTCCCTAGCTGGGGAGTCCCAGATGGTGATAGAGTTGGGAGTGACTCGCCACTCCTTCAACACTGGTGTCTTGTCCCTGCAAGGCTGTTTCGAGGGGTGCTCCTGTCTGACATCATCCGAGTTGCACCAAGGGCTCAGAGGCCGAGCCAAGGAAGACTTACCCCCCCCCCCTGATGCCGGTTCGGTCCTTGGTGTCGACTTCGAGGGCGATGTCAACATATGTGGGAGGTCGTCTGACCAGGGACTCTGATACCCAATGCCCTCTGGGCTTCGATCAAGCCCAGGCGCCCAATGCCATGTCACCCTGATGCCGAGCTGGACCCAGACTTGCCAGACAGCTCCCCGTGCCGCCTTTGATAGTCCCTTTGGGTTTTAGCTGGCATGAGGCAGCAAAGCAGTCAGGAGGACCTGTCGTAGTCTGCCCCAGGGCACTTAATGCTGATGGAGTGGCAGTCCATGCGGGACATAGTGCGAATGCAGTTGCCACACTACTTAAAACCTCTGGTCAAGGACATAGCGGGGAAAATGAGGCCAGTGAGGTCAAACTCAAGACGTCTCGATCAGGTAGGCCGCAAGAAAAAAAGCCCACACGTCAATAAAGCAAAAATTAAAAGAAAGGACACCCAAGCGAAAACAAGGATGCCGAGGCGAGACTCTGGTGCAGAAGGTGATCAAATTGAGCACTCGGTAATGGTAAAGGAAACACAAGTAGGGTCGAAAAAAAAAATCAGTTTTTACCAGGGTGCACAGACAGGACTGTGTGCAGGGCTCTGTGGAAAAAGAAAGACTGAGGCAAGATGGCAGCTTTGAGAGGGAAGATGACCGCACATGCGCATTGCATCTCCCAAAAGCTTTCTTTGAAAGCTGGGGGGAGTGGATCCACGGGGGCTCCATCGGTGCCGACATCACCCATATGTGAGGGCTGACTTCCTGCTTGTTCCCGGAGAACAATTTCTTCACTGATGCCATTCCCCCACATTTTTACACATTTCACACTGGATGTCCTGACTAAAATACCACTTCACATGTCTAAGTGGCCAACATAAACAACAGGTTTAGCGCTAGATTTACTAAAAGATGTTAGTGCCTTACTATGTGCTAACATGCTTTTGCAGTTTCATTTACCATAGGTCTCATTTATGCATATGACCTAGTTACTACTGATGCACATTAACTGCATTTGCATATTGTAAAACAGTAATGCACTTTAATAAATCTAGTCTATAATTTGAAACATCTAACTTGAACATACAGAGTTATAACTATATATTTTGTGGTGCTGCATGAAAAGATAGTGCTTCTGAATAAATATATAATTTGAAACTAAGATGCTCAGATGAATATTAACCTCTATTTTCAAAAATGCACGTGTATTTTCTTCCATGGTTCAACACCACTCAAGTGGCTGAAAAATATGTGTATACCCATGAAGTTAGTAACTCTACTGAACATTTATTTTAAAATTCTTGATTAAAATACTCTTAATATAAAAACAGATTTACCTTGATGTGTTTCACCCCACAGCTAGCCAGCCTGTTCAGCTGATATGGATCCCAAGCAATATCAAAGATCTGTTAAAGGACATATTTAAAAGCATTATACCAGCGACACTCTTTCCTGATCACTCAGTGAGAACCATATTAGAAACAGCTCACATATCAAATAAAAACATATTCAAATGTTAATTTTTCTTCAAATCTATTTCTGATTCTGTTACTTTAGGAGTTACATTGAAGGCTCAGAAGAACCACACATGACTCCTATCATCACTACACTAAAATACATGCTACTGAAATGATTTTGCTCACTTCTGTGGATTAAATCCTATCTATAAATTTGAAATAAACAATTGCACCAAAACGTCAGTTTCATTAAGACCACCAATAGAGCATACAGTACATATCTAACATATATGACGGAATGCTTTTCACATATACATTTTTTAAATATATTACATATGTTCCAATAAAAAATCGGTATGTCCATTAGGCAGTCTCAGTCTTAATTGTCATATTAATATAAATTTGCAGCTGTGGGAAGACCACCTAAAATTAAAAGCATAATTAACTTGCCTAAGAGTCAGGTTGCTGAGTGTTGTATAAGAAGCTACACCACCTTACAAGCACTGTCATTCCTACTAGAGGGGATTCATTTTAAGCAAGGTCATTCTGTGACTTTTACAAGTTCTCTGCATGAGAGTTCTTAAAAAGGGGGCTATTTATGTCATATAACATTTCTTGCTGTTTACCGGTAAGTTTCTGGTTAACTTTTTGTAGCTGTTTCCAAATGGGATTTTTCTGTTTTAGAAAAGGTTTTTTTTCCTGCTGGGTTTTGTTCTTTACTCTAGCCTTTAAGTTTAAAAAGGAAAGAAGGAAGCAAATACTCTTTGAAGCCACAGCACTACTGAGGTGTTTGTCCCTCTCTTCCCACCCCATTCCCACCCATTTCAGTGTTGAATCTTGCTGTATATACTAGATCACCCAATTAAGGGACTAGATTAAATAGTTTTATTTTTGGGTAGGCAAATCAGAGAATTAAGAAAACTGGCCAAATTTTAGGTTCTCTATGGAAATAAATCAATATAATATTTGAGAATCTCTGATTAGCAGGGAACATGTTATACTACAGAACCTAATAAGTGAGAAAAGTAAGGGATCTGAACAACAGTATTAGTTTTCTCATTAAAAAGGCTAGTTCTTTTACTGACAGGACAGTTAAGGATGACATAGATCTTTTTTTCTTATTTTCTTCTAACAGGTATCAAAGCTTCAACAAGAGAAATATGACCGAGAAACGTTGTCATTTATTTATTTTATTTATTTAACTATGCTTATATACCACTAAATCTAAAAGTCAAAATGTGATGCCAAAGCTGTCATCCGTTACCATTTCATCCATCCATCCAGATGCACAGCTAGATCCATGCCATGGAACCAGTTCGGGGTCAAAAGAGATGAAGTGCTGCAAGGAGCAGTGATGGCTTTCTTTCTCGAGCGGACGAAAGCCCAACACCCTCTTACAATCCAAGGTGTTGAGCGTGGCCTCCGTCCAACTTGCGTGAGGTTGGGGAAAAAGGTAGGAAATACCACGGTTCAGATGAAAGGGGGAAACCACCTTGGGAAGAAACCTGGGATGCGTGCGCAAGACCACCCGATTCTTGTGAACCTGGTGTAGGGAGCATGTGTCACCTATGCCTGCTGCTCACTAACCCTACGTATAGAGGTGAGCGACACCACAAAGACCACTTTCCAAGAGAGGTATTTGAGATGACACAAGGTCAGTGGCTTGAAGGGCTGAACCATGAGCTTACCAAGAACCACATTCAAGTCCCAGGCCATCGCAGGGGGACGAATGGGGGGCCGCGTGAGCAAGACACCCATGTGCGGATGAAACAGGGATTGTCTGTCAATCACATGATGGTGCGCTGCCAGTGCACTGCAGAGAATCCTCATCAAGTTGGACTTTAAGCCAGCTTGGGAATGGTGCAGTAAGTACTGCCACACCGTTGGTACTGAAGAGGAGATGGGGTTGATACCCTGATCCGTGCACCAGCCAGAGAATCTATGCCATTTGAAGACATATGCTGGTCTCATAGAATTCTTGTGAGATGCCAGGAGAACATCTTCAGCATCCCTGGGCAAGGGCTATCCTTTCAGCAGTCAGGACATCAGGGCAAAGGGACCTGCGGTTTGGGTGCAGGAGCCGCTCCCCTGCAAAATCAGGTGCAGGGCACACCCCAGGGCAATTGGGGGTGCCTGAGAGAGATGGAGCAGGGTCTTGAGAAGGGCCTTGGAGACCAGAGGGGTGGGAGAGTACACGGTACAGCAGACCCTCGCTCCATGACAGAAGGAATGTGTTGGCTGCTACTTGATGCGGGACCGGTATCCTGGAGCAGAAGCACAGCAACTGGGCATTGCTGGGACTGGCAAAGAGGTCGGGTGTAGGAGAGCCCCACATCAGGAACAGGCAGCAGGGCAACTCGAGGGTTCAGCCTGACTAAGGCAATCCACAAGGACATTCTCCTGTCCCAGGTGGTACACCGCATGAAAGAGCATACCCCTCTCCCGAGCGAAGTTCCAAAGATGTGCTGCCTCCTCGCACAAAAGGTATGATCCCGTACCCCGTTTGTTGAGGTAAAACACTGCCACTTAATTGTCCATTCGAACCAGAACTGCCTGGTTCAATAAGTGGATCTGGAATGCTTCCAGAGTGTATGCAATGGCTCCAAGTTCGAGGATCTCATGGATACACTCCTCTGCTTACCAGATACCTTTGGTCCATAGCCCACTACAGTGGGCCCCCCCCCCCAGTCCAGTTTGGAGGTGTCTGTCGTGAGGGTCGCCTGAGGGGAAGGAGACCGAAACGGCATCCCCGCCAGTAGGCAATAAGGCTTCTGCCACCAATCTAGGAATGCTACCAGTGACGGGTCACTTGGACAAGGTCAGTGAGGCAGCCCGTCATCTGAGTCCATTCAGTGCTGAGAATCCACTGGGCCAGATGCATGCAGAGGCAGGTGTCAGGCAGGACAAGTACAATTGAGGCCATGTGTCCCAGAAGGTGCAACAGTAAGTGGGCCAGAGTCGCCATGCAACCCTGCAAGTCCTGCACCAGAGCCGCTAGGTGCCGAGGTTGTTCTAAAAGAAGAAAGGCCTTGGCCTGAGCCATGTCCAGAAGGGCCACGATGAAATTCAGGTGCTGAGTAAGCTGCAGGTGGGACTTAGGGTAGTTGATGACAAACCTCAAGTGTTCCAGGACAAGGATGATGCGCCATCCCACTCAACGGACCTTGTCACAGAGCGGCCCTTTATGAGCCAGTCATCCAGATAGGGGGGGAACAAACACCCCCTGCAGGTATAGGTAAGCAGCGACCACTGCCAAGCACTTCGTGAACATCTGGAGGGGGGCGGATGCTAGTCCGAATGGCAGAACACAGTACTGGTAGTGTTGTCCTCCAATCAGGATGTGGGCATAGGCATCTTTGAGATCCAAGGAGCACAGCCAATCTCCCCACTGGAGGTAGGGAAGCAACGTTCCAAGGGAAAACATTTTAAACTTTTCATTCACCAAGAACCAAGAACAGATTAAGGTTCCACAGATCCAAGATGGGACAAAAACCTCCCATCCTTTTGGAACCAGGAAGTAGCGGGAGTAGAACCCTGTTCCCCTTTGAGTGGGGGGGGGGGGGGGGGAACAAGCTCTACTGCTCTGTCCACCAACAGGCCCACAAGTTCTTACTGCAGAATCTCACGGTGAAGAGGAGTCAGAGGGAGTTCTTCATGGAAGACATAAGTAGTATCTCCTCGAAGTGGAGGAGGTGACCCTCCCTGACCACTTGCAAGGCCCAGTCATCGGTGGTGATGCTGGGCCACCGGTGAGCAAAGACCAGATGTTCCGTGTGCTGCGGCTCCTGACCCAGGAGGGGAAGAGTAGCTATGCTCAAGGAGTCAAAAGCCCCCCCCCCCCAGTCTGCAGCAGAGGTGCCAGCTGGGGATTGGGGGCCTGGACCCTGGCCTGCTGCCCAGGCGGGAGAGCTGGGTAGGCCATAAATTGGGGATATATTCCATAAGTCTTCCTCTTTTTTGGGTAAAAGGGCTTTTTCCCCGAAGCCTTCTTCTTGGAGAGCCTGGTCCTGGTCATGAACTCGGACTCCACCTCTGTGTCCTTGAACATCATGGGCTTGCCAAAGAGGTTCTCTCTCCAGCATGGCACATCAATCAATTTGTCCTGAACCCATTGCTCCAGGTCAGAGGACCATAGCCATGCCAGGCACTGGGCACCAATGCCCACCGCAGCCACCTGGGCCATGGACTCAAAGTCATCATAGGCTGCCGAAGTTATATAATAGGAGCACTCCTTAACCGTCGATACCAGGGTCTGGAACTGCTGGAGAGGTTCAGACAGTCCAGCTGAGAACCTGGCAAGTTCCTTTGCCAGGTCTCTCAGGTGCATGACCATGTACAGCGGGTAAGTCTGGATATGGGGCCACGAGCATCGAGCCCTGGTAACACTTCCTACCATAGGCATCCATGGTGCGGGCCTCCCTGCCCAGGGGCACTGAGGAGTGCGTCTTCTGGCTTTTGATGCATGGCCGACTCCACCACCATGGAATTGTACGGTAGTTGTATCTTATGGAAGCCCAGGCTCTTGAAGACTCAATAAATGGAATCGAGTTACTTGCTCACTATGGACACCATAACCAGTATCTTCCACATACTGAAGAGGAGCAGTTCCAGGATGGAGGGAATGGGCACCGTGAGTGCCTCCTTTGGGGGGCCTCGTACTGGAGGATCTCAATGACCTCTGCCCGAGGCTCATCTTTTGACTTGGTGATGAAGGCCAAGGCCTTTGCCATGCCTGCACAACTCCTGGAAGGAAAGGTCCTCGGGCGGAGATCTGCAATGCTCCTATGGTGGGGATGGGTCCAAGGGAACGTCTCGGTGTCTACGAGTATCCGGGGACGACTCATTGGTCTCACACTCTGAATCGGTATTGGAAGATGCCCCCAAGATCCAGTGGGCATGGGTCCAATGCCCGGCGGAGAAAGTCCCTGGAGCCCGAGGCTCCCAGTGATATGACCCCAAGGCACCCCTGAAGCACTCGGGGGGGGGGGGGGTTGGGTCTTTGTGGGAGAGGGGCACCACTGCCTGGAATCAGAATAGAGTTGGAACCACTAGAGCACAGGCTGAACCTCTATGGGCAAAGCCCTCGCAGTGGAGGGTCCAGTCACCGGCCTCGAGGAACTGAAAGTATCTGCTATCGGAGGCTGTGCTCCAGGGCAGCTATCCTGACCTCCAGGTCAGTATACTCCGCAGGCACTGGCATGGGCACTGAAGGAATCGGGCCCGATGCCAGCTCCGTCGAGAGAGATCCCTTGATGATGAGTGCCTCGGAGGACCACTGCCAATCCCCCAAGGCTTTGGGAGTCTCCTCCCACTGGGGCAGCTTAGAAGGCCACTCCCGACCCTCGCCATTGGCATCTGCTCGAGGGCTCTGATGCTGGTGACTATGAGACTTACCCTTGGTTCCGGAATCAGGCTTCAAGGCAGATTGATGGGTCTGATCCTTCCGGGGACAGTTTTCCGCAGTCGATCACGGGTCCAATGCCCTATGACCTCAGGGGCTCAGAGCAAGCACATGAGGTTGAGGCCTCAACTGTGGCTCCCTCAGGCACCAAGTCTCTGGATGACAACAGAGCCGAATGGGAGAGCCAAACAGCAACTCCTGCTGCCTTTCAGAATTCTTCCAGCCCTTGCTAGTCATCTGGAGACAGAGAGGGCAGGAAGCATCGTCGTGGTCAGTGTCAAGGCAGCACAGGCAACAGTCATGACCGTCCATGCGGGACATGGTACAGTTACAATGATCAAACTGCTTAAAGCCACTGACCAAAGACATAGCGGGGAAGATGGCACCCACGAGATCTAACTCCAATGTCTTGGTCAGGAAGGTGCGAGAAAAATCCGTGCACAGAGGAGAAGGAAAAGAAAAAGGAGAGAACATGAAAACAACCCGATGCCGAGGCGATGGATCCGGGAATCGGGAAAGTCACGGTATGCAACCAGAGAAAATAGAGAATCGTGAAAAAAATCAAGTTTTTTTGGGGACACAGACTACACGTCCAATAGGCTTCACGGAAAAAGGAAGACTGATGTAAGATTGTACCTTTGGGCAGAGAGGTAACCACGCATGTGTAGTGGAACTCCCAAAGGTTTTCTATGAAAGCTGAGGAGCGGATATCATGTGGGCTCAGTCGATGCCAACGTCACCCATATGTGAGGGCTGTCTTCCTGCTTGTTTCCAGAGAATGTTAGAACTCTATGAAGTAAAAGTGACACTGAGTGAATATAAAAGAAATTTCCCTTCTACCAATCGGAGTGATGTACTATCCACGCAAATGTACAGCAATAAAACAAGAAACTGGATCTAGATTTGAGTATTCGTGTAATACAAAGCTAGCAAGGCTAAGGAACCAGACTCTGGTCACAACAGAGCATTGAAGCAAAATCTTCACAGTAAGATGATATTACAGACTGAGTGGTAATAATACCTCCAAGCCTCTGTTCCACTGGAAGAGAAACAGAAAAACAAAACAGGGACGTTAGAGCATCCCAACAGAGACGTTCCAATAAAGATGCCTTTAAGAAAAGCGCAGAGTTGAAGGATTCCAAATTACCCATCATCTGATAAACAGACTGTTAATATGAACAAAATGCAATCCTGAAATGCCTGTATGCAAATGCTAGAAGTCTAAAAAATAAAATGGGAGAGCTATAATACCATCCACTGAATGAAAGATTAGAAATAACTGGCATCTCTAATGGACATTTAAAACTCCAAAGGGTGCTTAAGCGCTGCCGCAGCAACCGAACCCCAATTGGCAGTCAGCAACAAAGGAGCAGGAATGCAGGATACTCCCACCCCTCTGCCGTCAAGGCCAATCAGGGCCTAGCACACAGCAGCACCAGACATTTAAAACTCCAAAGGGCACTTAGGCATGCTTGCATCTGAGGGCCTTGCCAGAGGGCCCTTTGGCGAGGATCCCAGGAGAAAATAACAACAGAAGGACAAAGTCAGTCTCCCTTGCAAGACCACACAAGGACACATAAACATGCGCACAACAGTTGCTCCTCCTCCCACACTACGTTGTCCTCACTCAAATCTCCACACACACATACACTACATTGTGCTTTAATAAACTCTCACTCAATCTGGAATAAAATCTAGGTCATCAGAGACCTCCTACTATCCCATAACAGACATACTTTGCATAACTGAAACATGGATTGAAGAAACAGACAACGTACTACTATACCAAGTGGATACAACTTATACCAATGCCCAAGAACTCGATGTAGAGGCAGTGGAGTGTTGATACTAGCAGGAAAAACCTCAACTTCCAATGCCATGCAAGTGAAAGCACAAATGAATCAGACTCCATCACCATCACCAACAAACTGACCACCATCTGCCTCATATACAGGACACCTACCTCCAACACCAATGACCTATCAATAATTCTGGACTCAATAATAGCTGCATCGAAAACTTCCTAGAACTAGGAGACTTTTACCTCCCCTCGCTACACCAAAACCATACACACCCCTTCATCCAAGTGATGTCGGCAATGGACCTAAAGCAACTTGTAAACACTCCCACACATACGAAAGGCAACACCCTGGATCTAATCTTCTTCAATGAGCATAACGCCCAGTCGGACTCTCCTCACTCTATCCAAGCGCATCCAGTCCCATGGTCAGACCACAAACTCATCAGGTTCACCCTCCCTTAGAACCTCAACAAAAAAACCCACACTACCAGCATTCATCGACAAGCAGGTTTAAACCTTCCAACAAAGACAATTTCATCCAAGACACTCTTGCACAACTACCTGAAGACTCCACCGACCCAGATGTCCTCATTCAGAACTGGAACAACATCATCAGAAATGCAGCCATCACCATCAATATCATTGTAAGCATACACACAAAGTAGCCCAAGACCGACTGGTACACTCCAACCCTCCACAACCTGAAATGGAACTCTATAAATATGACAGAAAATAGCATAAAACTAAACACAATGAAGACAAACTACAATATCTATGACTAGCTCAACATTATAAACAACTTCATCCCCCCCAGATGTCAATCTCTCCCCCCCCCCCCCACCGCCGACAGCCAACCAGACCCCTGGTTCTCCTTCACCAATGTTACTGAAGGGCATAGCATTTCTAAACACATTAACCCCCCCCCCCCCCGTATCCCTGCCCAGCATCATGGATTAAGGCAACAAAAAAAGCGGAGCAATCACCAAAATCACGCAGTCAATACTCCAACAAGGCATCATGCTCATATGCATGAAAACTTCCCCCATATGCCCAACATTGAAAAAACCTACTCTGGATCCTGCTGAACCTTCATCTTACAGACCCATTGCAAGCCTACCAATTGCAGCAAAGATCACTGAAAAAACAGTTCAACACCAATTGCAAGACCATAGCAACCAACACAATCTACTAGACCCCCAGCAACACGAGTTCTGCCCACATCATAGAGTAGAACACTTCTCAACACTCTAAATATACCCTAACTCAAGGAATGCAGATAGCCAATCAAGGCTTCCTATTAATCTTCTTGGACATCTCATCAGCCTTTGACACTGTAAATCACCAAATACTACTCCAACATCTACATGCCAATGGAATTCAAGGCACTGTACTCAAATGGTTCAAATCCTACCTTTCTGATAGACATCAACAAATAAAGATTGGTCAGAACACCTCTACCCCATACAGGCAGACACAAGGAGTCCTCCAAGGATCCATCCTCTCCATCATACTCTAACTTCTACCTGCAACTACTCTGCTCAATCATAAGAGCACACAACCTACATGTCCACATCTATGCTGACGACATTATGATATACGGACCTATTAACATAAACCAGCCCACTCCTACCACCCACACCAGGAATGTTTCACTGAAGTTACTAACTGGCTAAGAAAAAACAACCTGCAAATCAACTACAAGTCACTCTACATAACGAGGAACACCATCATTGCCCCCCTCCCACTCCTGCTACAACATTGAACAACACTACAATCAAAACCAAGACTGAAGTCAGATATCTTGGGGTCACCCTCAGCCAATACCTAACATTCAAACCACACATAAATAAAATCACACAAACAGTTTATCACAAAGCAAAGACTCTCCAGTGTCTCAGACCACTCCTCGAACCTGCAGACTTCCGTACTGTACTACAAGCTTCAATAATACCTCACCTGGATTACTGCAATGCCATCTACTAAGGACTACCACACTCCACACTCCTACTACTCCAAATATCACTCCATTTGACAGCCAGAACCTTATAAGCAGCAGCAAAGCAAGATCACATCACCCCAATATTAAAACAGCTCCAATGGTTCCCACTTCAGTCATATAACATACAAATCCATCATGCTAAACCACAAAGCAATCCACTCAGACCCCCCACATATTTCCACTTTTCAGCTCTTCCAACCACACAGATCTAGACATCCACAATGAACAGCCTCATCATCCCCCACATCAGAACCAAAACCAATCAGCAAGCATGTAAACGAGCCTTCCAGCTATAAGCACACTCCATATGGAACAAGCTACCGGACCAACTCAGCATCATCACTGACCTAAGAACTTCAGAAAACATCTAAAAACACATCTATTCAAGGAACACTTCAACCCAGACTCATAACCTGACCCCTCCCCCCAAAAGAACATCACAAGATGACTATCATTATAACTGTACCTAGCCAGAAAGCGTAATTACTCACCTGTAACAGGTGTTCTCCAGGGACAGTAATATCAGTCCTCACATATGGGTGATGTTGCCACTGACGGAGCCCTCTCGGAAACATCTCTCTAGCTTTCAAAGAAAACCTTTGGGAGATGCCACCACGCATGTGTGGTCCCTTTCCCGTCCAAGGGTGACATCTTGCTCAGTCAGATGACAAAAAGGATGGCAAAAGTTACAGCAACTCCAAGGGGAGGAAGGAGGGTTGTGAGGACTGATTCCTGCTGTCCCTGGAGAACACCTGTTATAGGTGAGTAACTACACTTTCTCCAGGAACAAGCAGGAAGTCAGTCCTCACATATGGGACTCCCTAGCTATAGGTTACTGAGAACCTGTAGAAACAACACGGCCCAGTCAGGAGAAGCCGTAAGCGACTCTGAGGACCCCAGTGTACAGGGAGAACCATGGCTCTGGTAGCCTGAACAAGAAGGGTTGAAGGGCAGGAGTTGCCTAAACACCGAACAGATCACGGAGTACGGCCTGGCAGAAGGCACTGTCCCATCAGGACTCCCTCTCCAGGCAGCAGTAAGCTGCAAAAATATGGGCTGAAGACCAGGTGGTGGCCCGGCAAAGGTCTGCCATGGGAACAGAGTGAAGGCTTGCAACTAAAGTTGCCATAGCCCTGACATTATGCGCCATGACCCATCAGCGCAGCCTGTTTGTGGGCGAAGGTGAGTCCATCACCCAGATGGACAGGGTCTACTTGGTGACAGCCTCCCCCAGACAACTGGGATCGTATGAGACAAAAAAACTGTGAGGCTTTGCGGTGGCCCTTAGTGCGCTGTAGACCGAAGGACAGGGCCCTTTTGCAGTCCAGAGTATGGAGAACGGCTGAGGCCTTATTGATGTGGGGCCGTGGAAGGAAGGTAGGGAGTACCACCTCCTGATTGAGGAGGAAATCAGACACCACCTTCGGAAGAAACTTCAGGTGAGTGCGGAGCACAACCCTGTTCTTGCAGAACCTGGTGTACGGTGGCTCGGCCACCAGGGCCTGGAGCTCACTGACTCTGAGTGCAGAGGAAAGTGCCACCAGGAAGGCCACCTTCCATGACAGGTATCTCATGTTGCAGGTAGCCAAGGGTTCGAGGAGCGGTTTGGTAAGCTGTGCCAGGACCACATTGAGATCCCATTCCGCCAGAGGAAGACGGATGGGAGGCTTTGAGAGCAGTAAGCCCCGAAAGAATTGGGTAATGAGGGGCTGCACAGAAAGAGGCTTGTTCTCTATGGAGTGGTGGTTCACGGAGAGGGCGCTCAGGTGCACCCTGACAGAGTTGAACTTAAGTCTGGACTGTGAAAGATGGAGCAACTAGTGCAGCACCGCATTCACCGGGCAGGAGAACAGGTTCACCCATTGCTCCATGCACCATAAGGAGAACCTGCGCTACTTGAAGGCATAGGCCCATCTCATGGTCCTTGCGAGAAGACAGGAGGACCTCTTCCATCTCTTTGAGGAGCTTAAAAGAGTGCTAAAGCAACCTGTTCAGCAGCCATGCTGTGAGGGACAAGAACTCCAGGATGGGGTGGAGGATCAAGCCCTCCTCCTGGATCAAAAGTCCCGGTGAGCTCCCAAGAGGGACCGGGGATTCCATCGAGAGACGAAGCAGTAGAGGAAACCAAGGCTGCCTGGGACACCTCGGAGCCATTAGGATCAGGGAAGCCTTGTCTCGCTGGACCTTGAAGAGGGTCCACGCTATCACAGGTGTGGGAGGTAAGGCATACAACAGACCCTCCAACCACGAGATGAGGAAAGCATCTGCTGCTACCCAGGCCAGGTGTGGCTGTGGGCAGCAGAAACGCGGTAGCTGAGTGTTGGTCGGGCTGGCAAAGAGGTCGGGTTTCAGGGTGCTCCACAACCTGAAGAGCCACTGTGCCACTTCAGGGTCCAGGCACCACTCGTGTGGTTGGAAGACCCTGCTCAGCCTGTCTGCCAGGGCGTCCTGGCCCGGGAGGTGTACTGCCCTGAGGTGCATACCCTATTTGGTCGCATACGAGCAGAGGGTTACTGCCTCCTGACGGAGACCCTAGGAGCCCATGCCGCCTTGCTTGTTTAGGTAGAACATTGTGACCTGGTTGTCCATCTGGACAAGCACTGACTGATGTTGCAGGAGGTGCTGGAAAGCCTTGAGGGGAAGGAAGATGGCCCTGAGTTCCAGCAAGTTGATCTGCTGCTGGCTTTCCTCGGACCAGATGCCCTAGGTGCGCAGTTCCTCGCAATGGGCACTACAGCCCAACAGGGAAGCATCTGTCGTGAGGATCCTCTGGGGGGCTCAGGAGTTGGAAGGGCATGCCCTTCTGCAGGTTTTGCGGATCCTGCCACCAACTGGAGTGGAGGAGTAGCCTAGTGGTTGGGGCAAGGTACTTCAGGCCAGAAGGTCGGGGGTTCAAATCCCACTAGAGGACAGCAACCTTGGGCTGGAAGGACTGGGGTTTCTAGTCCCACAGGTGCTCCTTGTGGTCTTGGGCAAGCCACTTAACCCTCCATAGCCCATGTTCCCTGTAAAATAGTTATCTCCAAGTTATAATACCCTGTTCAATGTAATTTCAGTTTGTTCAATGTAAACCGCACTGATGCAGAATAGCGCGGTATATAAGAGAATGTAAATAAATAAATAAAATAAATAAATAAACTGAGAAACTCTGCCAGCTGACGGGACACCGAGACTCTGTCCCGGAGCCTGCCCGAGGCTTGCGTCCACTGTGAGCAGACACACCATTGAGCTGCCTGCATGTTGAGGTAGGCATTGGGGACCACATGGACCATGGAGGCCATGTGGCCGAGGAGGCGAAGCATGGACCACATCGACACGGTGTGGCAGCATTGCACTTCGGTTGCCAGGGCCATGAGATGGTTCACCCTGTCCAGGGGGAGGAAAGTCACGGCTTGGAGGGTGTTCAGGCGAGCCCCTATGAACTCCAAGTCCTAAGTTGAGATAAGATGGGATTTTGGGCGATTTATCACGAATCCCAGATGTTGCAGGACCCTGATGGTGCGGCCTGTGGCCTGCAGTGTCTCTGAGGCTGTGTCCTCTTTTACAAGCCAGTCTAGGTAAGGAAGATAAGGCCCCTTGGAAGCAGAGATAGGCAGCCACCACTGCCAGGCATTTGGTGAAGATCTTGGTGTGGAGGCAAGACCGAAGGGAAGTACCCTGTACTGGTAATGGCCATCCCTGACCATGAATCTTAGGTACTGACGGTGACTGGGATGGATAAGGATGTGGGTATCAGCATCCTTTAGGTCCAAGGAGTATAGCTAATCTCCCTGCTGGAAATAGGGCAGAAATATTCCAAGAGCGAGCATCTTGAACTTCTCCCACACCAGAAATTTGTTCAGGTTTCTCAGGTACAGGATGGGCCTTATTCCTCCTTGTTCTTTACGTTCAGGTGGTGTGATACGGGCTCCACAGCCCTTGTCCCTGAGAAGGCCTGCAAGTTCTTGCATTAGCAAAGCCTGGTGTAGGGGAGACAGAAGAGGCTCCTCAGGAAAGAAGGGTGGAGGCCCCTCCCCTGACCACCTGAAGTACCCATAAGTCTGTGGCGATCAAAGCCCACCTGTGGGCAAAATGGACCAGGCTCACCCTCCTTCCCACCCCCCCCCCCCCCATTGGCTGGAAGAGAGAGAGAAAAAATAGAACTCCAAAGCTACAGGCTACTGAAAACCAAGGAGGCCAAAAAGCCCAACAGGGACAATTGAACTAAGAACTGGAGAATTAACTATGTACAGCTTTGGTAGTCCCTAAAAAGGAACTCAGATAATTCAGCTTCTTCACCATACAGTGTCATCCATGAACATTCATGCTCTGTAGTTTGCGGGGTTGTTTTTTTTTGGTAGCCAGAATAGGCAGTAGAGCCTTGGGGGGATGGAGCTGGATTCTAATCCACAAACAAATGCCAGAGTACAAATTGGCCAAAGTTGCTGTCATGTCGGGAATCCCCATCCAGACAGTAGTTAGATATGAAGATGTGGACAGAAAACCACGTCAGAGCCCTGCAGATCTTTTCCATGGAGACCGAGCACTTTGGCCACTGACGCAGTCATGGCTCTGACATTATGAGCTGTGACATGACCATCAAGGCTCAGGACAGCATGGGCATAAGCAAGTGTTTATTTGGAAACGGTAGCCCCTAGCTTGTTGGGGTCAAAAGAGATAAACAGTTGTATGGACTTTCGGTGGGCCTTCATTCGCTCTAGGTAGAAGGCCAAGGCTCTCTTGCAGTCCAGCATTCTCAGCTCTGCTTCCACTCGACAGGCATGAGGCCTCAGAAAGAAAGAGTCAGCAGAACGAATGACGGATTGAGGTAGAAAGCAGATACCACCTCCGGGAGGAATAGAGGGCAAGTGCTCAGGACTACTCTGTTATGATGGAACCTGGTGTATGGTTGATGAGCCACTAGAACCTTGAGCTCACTAACACAGCGTGCTGAGGTAACTTCCACCAGAAACAAGACCTTCCAGGTCAAAAACCTCAAAGGTCAGGAGTCGAGTGGCTCAGAAGGAGCTAACATGAGCTGCGCCAGAACCACATTAAGGTCCCAAGCCACCACCAAAGGTTTGAAGGGAAATCTTGAGAGAAGCAAGTCACGCATTAGGCGAACCATTAATGGCTAAGTCAACATAGACTTCCCATCCAGACTGCGATGGTAGGCCCCAATCACGCTGAGGTGGACCCTGACAGAGTTGGACTTGAGACCCAACTCCGAGAAGTGTAGGAAGTACTCAAGAAGTCTGTCAATGGAACAATTAAAGGGATCTGGTGCCTGTGCTGCACACCAAGAGGCAAATCTCTTCCATTTGAAAGCATAAGACCTTCTCTTCAAGGCCCTCCTAGAGGCCAACAGAATGTCTGTGACCACATCGGACAGGTTAAGCTCCGACAGGACTAGTTTCTCAAATCCACACAGTGAGGCCCAAGGATTTGATAATGTGGTGCAGCAGTCTCCCATCCTCCTGTGATATAAGGTCTGGGGCAGAGCCCAAACGCAGAGCGTCCCACTGGGAGAGTTCAAGCAGAAGGGGAACCACAGCTGCCTGAGCCAATACAGTGCGATGAAGATCATCAACCCCCTGTCTGTCCGGAGTTTCAGCAGGGTCTTCGCTATGAAAGGTATGGGAGGATATTAATATAGCAGGTACGTCCCCCAAGAAGACAGCATCCAGAGCCAGCCTTGCTGTGCGAGGTGACCTTGTAACAGAACTGATCCACTTGGGCATTGTGCTGCGTGGCGAACAGATCTATTGAGGGGGTACCCCACTTCCGAAAGATCTGGGCCGCGACATCCCATGTAATTCGTTACCAGAAGATGTAGTAAAAACTGTTAGTGTAGCTGGGTTTAGAAAAGGTTTGAACAAGTTCCTGTAGGAAAGGTCCATAAAGAATTATTGAAGAGGACCCAAGAAATCCACTGCTTACCCCAGGACAAGCATTGTGGAACCTTTGTACCTTTTTGAGAACCTGCTAGTTACTTGTGACCTGAATTGGCCACTGTTGGAAACAGGATACTGGGCTTGATGGACCTTGATATGACTCAGTATGGCATTTATGTTATCCCTGTTCAGAGTCCACTCGTGCAGCTGGAGCCTGCGGCTCAGCTGGTCCACCAGAACATTCTGCTCCCCTGGCAGATATGGGCCCTTAACTCCATACCATGAGCGATGGCATTCGTTATGGCTTGTAATTCCAAAAAATTGATCTGGTGCAGACTCTCCTATTCTGACCAGATGCCTTGAGTGTGGAACCATCAGATGTGCTCGCTTGTTTTATCATCTCTTGTAATTTTCCTTTCTTATATATGGCCACAAAAGGAGCTGTCTATCTTTTTATCACAAATCTTATTACTAAATATTTTAGATTCTAATTCAGATTTTATTTGAAATTGATTACTATATATATTTTTTCTTGTCCTCCCCTCTTGTTTAGTTTGCTATTGAAGCCTGCATCACTGCTCCAGTAGGTTTATTAGTATCTGTTTTATTACACACTGTTTTGCTCTGCACATACAGTTTTCACTGTAAGTATACCACCAACTCATATGTTTGTATTCATGGACTTTTACTGTTCTTTTATATATAGATGTTCATAATTCTTCCATTTTACGCATGTTTGCAGCATGTCCTATATATAGCTCCATAGTGCATTATCCGTGTTTTATTTTGTCAGTTTGTTTTTTTGGGTTCCCTGACTATTATTTTATTGCATATTTTATATTCATATTTTAATTTACTATGTTGATGACATGTCCTTGTTCCTGCGCCTGTGTGTACTTATTACTGTTTAGCATGTCATTTTGGTTTTATGCTTTTTATTGTTATATGTTGTTTGAGTTTTATTCCCTTTGGGGTTTTTTGTATAATTGAATAACTATTCTATTTTTAATTTATTTATGTTTTTAGCTGTATACCCCCTGAGGAAGGCGGCCACGCGTCGGGGTTAGTCCAATAAACATTACCAATATCCATCATCCTGACGATTCGTCTCTTGCTTTTTGTGTATCCGCTGTCTCTGCAAGAGCGCTGCTCTTCGCTGTGTTTGCTCTGGACTTCAGGAGCTATGTTTTCACCCAGGAAAGAGGTCCTCAGTTTCAAGGAAGATGATCTACAGTCTCTACTTCCTGAGGACCCCTTCTTCAAAGACGAAGAGTCTTTGCCTGATATTGACGAGGAATGGGGTGAACTTGTTTGGATGATGAAGAAATCAATTAGAGAAGAACTACATGCAGCCTCACTTTTAGAATATTGTAGGAATAAGATTATTCCTAGAGGACTGCGTATGCAAAAAGCCCCTGGCATGTTCCGTGATGACAAAATGTTTACAGCAGATTGGGTTAAGATTCTCAACAAGTGTTCCCTTGATCTTATGATCTTACTGATTAATACTGCTAGGCGCAGGACGGAGGCATTACAGCCTCAGATTGATTCCAAATTAGAGAAACTTAAAAAATTGGATAAGCATTTTGAAAAAGAGAAAAGGGAATTTGATAAGAACACTTCTGAATATAAGCATGAGACTAAAACTAAAAAGATTAAAAAATACAAAAGGGACGAGAAGGATTATAAGTATAACACAGTTTATTATTGGACATATAATAAGACTGATCAAAGTGATAGACGTAGGAGTACATCACATAGGAGACAGATTGATTCTCCAAGGCCCCCACCTAGAAACAATCAATATTCCAGGTCCCATAATGAACGTAGGGATCGTCTTAGATCGGCCTCCCCCAATTTAGAACAAGAAAGGATATCCAAAAGATCTAGACATCATTCCAATAATCATATCGAACCGTCTGGCTCCTTGGTTTCCTCTGCTCCACCTCCTGCCCAAAAGCAACAACGCAACCCTAGACGGGATTTTCACATGGAGACTTTATGGAGGGGAGGTGGGAAAGACATATCCACAAGGTCACCTTATTATCGTCCGGACAGACACACGGATCGCCCACCAGCACAACAGGAACAACACACCAGGCGACAGTCTCAAAATCTTATGGCCAAAAGACATCTAAATTGGGACCTGTAAGTAACATTGTTAACCTCTCTAAGCACACACTTTCCGATTTAGAGACTCAGGTTTTGGAGAAGGGTCTGTCATTTGTTCCCACAAGACAACATGATAAGTTTACTACACATATAGAACTTTTTAAGTTCTTCCGGAAATTGAAAATTATGGACCATTTTGATACTAACACTAAAGGTGCTCCTGACTCATCGGTTGTGAAAAATCCATCTAAATGGGTTCCTCCTAATACTGATGTGATGATAACTGCCTATGAACGTGTGGTTTTGTCCAAGGTGGACCAGCTCTACCAAAGGGATAACTCAAAAAATTTTTATAATCTCACTAAGCCACAAAAATTGGCGCTCAAGGAGTTACAATCTAATAACATCATCATAAAACCGGCCGACAAGGGTGGTGCCCTTGTTATCCAAGATAGAGAAACATATATAGAAAAAGTATTGCGACAACTTAATAATAATGATTTTTACCTTAAATTATATGATGATCCTACACAGGTGTTGAAACAGAAGATTGAGACTATGATCTTTATTGGTAAAGAGGCTGGGTACCTCACTACACATGAAATATCTTATTTAACTGTATCACACCCGATTACACCGACTATATATGTATTACCTAAGATTCATAAGTCTTTAGAGAACCCTCCTGGTAGGCCAAATGTGTCTGCGATAGGGTGGAGCCGTTATCAAAATTCCTTGATATTTTCTTAAGACCATTTGTAGTTTCTATTCCGTCATATGTACAAGATTCTACCCATATTATCAACATTCTACAATCTTTTACTGGATACCACCAAGAACTCCTTCTAGTCACTCTCGATATAAATTCATTATATACTAACATCCCCCAACAAGCGGCTTTGGAGGTACTAGCCAATACTCTCATCCTTAGACCCAGGCCTGTTCGTATCCCTACTTTTTTTCTCACTCAATTGGCTGCATTAGTAATGATGGAAAATTATTTCAGCTTTAGAGGGATATTTTATAAACAGACAAAAGGGGTAGCCATGGGTTCTCCCATGACACCCGATGTTGCAAATTTGTATGTAGCACAGTTTGAGAAACAATTTTTGACCATACATCCCTATTCATCGAATATATTACTTTGGAAACGGTATATCGATGATATTCTTATAATATGGGAAGGGACTGAGACCGTGCTTAATGAGTTTTTCCTCTGGCTTAATACACTGGACCAAAATTTACAATTTGAAGGGGCTTTTAGTATGAATGAGATCTCATATTTGGATATATTGATAAAGAAGGGCGATGAGGGTTTTATGACGGACCTTTATCAGAAACCTACGGACCGCAATACCCTTTTGAGGTATGATAGTGGACATAATCCATCTCTCAAAAACAACTTACCAATTAGCCAGTTTTTGAGGGTGAAGAGACTATGCACTAACACTTCCGATTTTGAACATCAAGCAGCTAAGATGCATCAAAAATTCTCCGAACGTGGATATTCAGAAAAATGTATTAAAAAGGCATACTTGAGAGCTTGTGTGACAGATAGATCAACTTTATTAAAAAAGAAAAAACGCATGGAGAATAAGGACAGGGCTGTCTGTGCCCTGACATTTACTAGTCTGTCTAAGGAGATTGTTTCTATCCTTAGGCAGAAATGGTACCTGCTTAGTTCAATTCCGTCACTAAAATCTAAACAACTTATGGTGGCCTATAAAAGGAATCCCAATTTATCTAACCTCTTGGTCCCCTCCGCTTTAACTAGATATAATCAGCCCCCGAAAATAAAGGGCCATTTCAGTTGCGGGAACTGTTCGGTTTGTCTCCCATTAGGCCATGACTATCTACATGCTGAGTAATTTTGTTCTTTATGATGGTTTCTACCATTTTTCCCGGTACTGACGTGAGGGTCACTGGTCTGTAGTTTGCCAGACCACCCCTGGAACCCTTTTTAAAAATTGGTGTTACATTTCTGATTCTCCAATCTTCAGGTATTAGAGATAATTTTAACGATAGTTCACAGATTACTAATAGCAGGTCCGCAATCTTATATTTCAGTTTTTTCAACACCCTTGGATGTATACCATCCGGCCCAGGTGATTTGCTACACTTTAGTTTATCTAATAGTTGTAATACATCTTCCCAATGTATCGATATTTCCTTCAATTCTTCCGCACCTTTAAATACCACTTCAGTCATGGGTTACATCCCTACATCTTCCTCAGTAAAGACCGAAGCAAAGAATTCATTCAATCTCTCCGCTATCGCCTTGTTGCCTCTTAGTGCCCCTTTAACCCCTCTATCATCTAAGGGACCAACTGACTCTCACAGGATTTTTGCTGCAAGTGTACTTGAAAAAGTCTTTATTTCGTGTTTTTGCTTCCGCAGCAAGATTCTTCTCAAATTCTCCCTGCCTTATCAATGCTTTGCATTTGACTTGCCAGTGCTTGTGCTGTTTCCAGGTTTCATTGTTTGGCTCTTTTTTCCATTTCCTGAAAGATGCTTTTTTGGCAACAACAGCCTCTCTGACCTCACCTTTAAACCATGCTGGCAGTTTTTTGGACTTCCTTCCACTTTTCTTAAAGCGTGGAATACGGCTGGTCTGGGCTGCCAAGATAGTATTTTTCAACAACACCCAAGCTTGATGTAAGTCTAACCTTTGCAACTGCTCCTTTAGTTTTTTCTTAACTATTTTCCTCATTTTATCATAGTCTCCCTTTCGAAAGTTAAAAGGTAGTACTGTGGATTTCCGTACTATCCCTCCTCCACTAATTAAATCAAAGGCGATCATGCTATGATCACTATTGCCAAGTGGCCCCAACACCCTTATCTCTTGCACTAGATCTGGTGTTCCACTAAGGACTAGGTCTAATATGGCTTCCCCTCTGGTCAGTTCATGAACCAGCTGCTCCAAGAAGCAGTCATTTATGTCATCTAGGAACTTTATCTCCCTAACATGTCCTGCCGTGACACTGACCCAGCCTCTATATCGTTCCATGGTGAGACCGCACCTTGAATATTGTGTGCAATTCTGGTCGCCGTATCTTAAAAAGGATATAGAGTTATTAGAAAAGGTTCAGAGAAGAGCCACCAAAATGGTAAAGGGGATGGAAGGATACTCCTATGAAGAAAGGCTAAAAAGGTTAGGGCTCTTTAACCTGGAAAAGAGACGGCTGAGGGGAGATATGATAGAAGTCTATAAATTAATGAATGGAGTGGAACGGGTAAACGTAGATCGATTGTTTACGTTATCAGAATATAGAAAGACTAGGAGACATACAATGAAGCTACAGGGTAAACTATTTAAGACTAATAAAAGAAAATATTTTTTCACTCAACGTGTAATCAAACTCTGGAATTTGTTACCGGAGGATGTAGTAAAGGCTGTTAGCGTAGCTGGGTTTAAAAAAGGTTTGGACAAGTTCCTGGAGGAAAGGTCCATAAACCATTATTAAGAAGGGACCCAGGATATCAATGCTTGACCCAGTACAAGCATTGCGGAACCTGTGTCTTTTGGGGAAATTGCTAGGTACGTATGACCTAGATTGGCCACTGTTGGAAACAGGATACTGGGCTTGATGGACCTTGGTCTGACCCAGTATGGCATATCTTATGTTCTTAGAGACTTAATGCTGGAGAATCAGAAACTGTTAATTTTTCAGGACTACTTAGCGGCGGTGGTGGCGAGACGTAAGGAGTTTACCCCAGTATGTACAGTATTGTTCTAGAAGAGAGTGCACTTCACCCTGGCGTTCCCCGGTTTTACGGGTATCACACGCGGGGCAGAACCACATGTTTGCAATGACTGAAGCAGCACAGAACTTTGTAATGGGTCTGGAAAAGAGTATGGTGGAGCAGACCACAAATGCTTAAGTAGTATGAGAGACACTTGGAATGGACAGTGAATAGCAGAAAGGTTTATTCAGACTGTAATGTGAAATGGGAAATGTGATGATGGTCTGGTAGGATGTAAGCTAGACAGGCTTGGGGAGGGTTGGGACAATAATGAATCGGACGGGAGGGTGCTGAGGCGGCCCTGTGGTGTCTAATTGGGACAGAAACCTCGGCCGTGAAAGCTGAGGCTTGAATTTAAAGAAATTGGTTTATGAAAGGGATTACAGAGGGAGATAAGTGAGGGAAGGGTAAAGGGGTGGGAGGGGTGTTAAGATCGGGGAAGGGGGAGGGAGGCAGTAACCAAAGGATGTTGCTTAGAGAGATTTAATGGGAAGAGAGCTATGCAAAAGAGGAGAATTAAGCTGGGGGTTGAGGCTGGGCAACCCCTAGCAGTATGGTATAGGATGTACAATATTGATGCAGGGTGAGTCAATCCGCAAGATATGAATGGGACCTGATTTACGCATAGTCTCCTGGAATGTCGGAGGCATAAATACTCCTGTTACGAGGACTAAGGTCCTGCAGGTGCTGAAAAAAGAAAAAGCCCAAGTGACGATGCTATAAGAGACACACCTAAATGCGGTGGAACATGCTAAATTACAGAAAGATTGGGTAGGGCATGTATATGCCGCATCAGCGGGAGGAAGGAAAAGAGGGGTAGCGATCCTAATAAGAAGAGGGATACAAGTGGAAGTATTAGGGGAGGAGGATGACCCCCAGGGGAGATTTATGTTTCTGCATGTGAGACTGAATAATGAGGAGTTGTTCCTAGGTAATGTATACGCACCAAACGTCTATGAACATGATTTTTTAGGCGCTTAATAAAGAAGACCAAAACAGCCCCGAAGGTCCCAATAATATTAGCAGACCGAAACAGCCCCAAAGGTCCCAATAATATTAACTGCCGTCATAACCCAGAATTAGATAAGTTTAATCCAAAAAAGGGAGGAGGGTGGCATAGAAGAGGGGTGAGCTATCTCTGCCAAATGGGATGGTTGGTAGATGTTTGGAGACTACTGCATGAAGGGGAGAGAGATTACACGCATCTGTCACGAGTCTATCAGACCTGGTCCAGAATTGATTATGTGTTAGTCTCCGAGAGAGACTTTGGGAAAGTGCTGAAGGTGGAGATTGGACCTATTTTGGTATCAGACCATGCGATAGTGTGAATAGACTGGAAAGGTATGGGTGTAGGAAACTATAGGTGGTCCTTCCCCAGGCATAAATGGCATGACAAGGACTTCCAGAAATTTCTGGAACAGAAGTGGGAGGAGTATCTTGAATTTAATGAAAAGAGCACTGAGTCAGTGGCCATAATATGGGAAGCTGGTAAAGCGGTAATGCGGGGGCATGTCATTGCTTATATGTCGAGAGAAAAGATAAAGCTAAATGACACCATAGTACAACTAACGCAGGAGCTTAAGGATTTGAAGAGGAAGGCCATAGGTGGTCTGATAGGGGGAAGATTGCAGACCTACCTAGAGGTACAAAAGCAGTTAAATAATCTGCTTCAGGACAGAGCAGTGTATACTATGCACTATTATCGGCATCAATTATTCCGATATGGAAATCGCTCAGGTAGACTCCTAGCACGATTAGTGAAAGAAGGGGGAGGATCTAAGGTAATAACGGTCATTCGTGACAAAGAGGGAAAGAAGCAAAGTGAATCAAAGCGGGTGGCAGAGGTTTTTCAACAGTTCTATGAGACTTTGTATATTCCGGAGACGGAGGATTGCAAGGAGGAAAGAGTTTTCTTGGATATGATTCAGCTGCCACAAATATCGCAGCAAGACTTACTGGAGTTGAATAAGCCTATTTCCGGGGGGGAAATCCAAGGCCAGATGGATACGGGCCTGAGTTTTATAAAATGCTGGAAGCCCAGGTAACTCCAACCCTAGCAGCCCTATATGCTGAGGTCCTAGAAGTTGGGAATTTTCCCAGAGATATGCGAACGGCCTCTATCTCCATTATACATAAAGCGGGCAAGGATCCGGAGGACCCAGCTTCTTATAGGCTGATCTCCTTGATAAATTATGACATGAAGTTGCTGGCGTCCGTGATGGCGGAGAGGCTGCAATCGGTGATACCAAAACTAGTAGGCTTACATCAAGCGGAATTTGTGAAGGGCAGAGAAACAGCCAGGAATATAAATAAAATATTATTGGGGATGGAGAGATGCGTGCAACAAGGATTACCACTACTCCTAGTTAGTTTGGATGCCGAAAAGGCTTTCAACAGAGTCTCATGGGAGTACATGTTTGAAGCATTGCGTAGATTTGGCTTTGAGGGGGCATTTACTGGATGGGTGAGAGCATTATACACAGATCCCTTCGCATACATCACAGGGGAGGGGGTGATAAGTCGGAACCATTTGTGTTAAGAAGAGGAACCAGACAAGGATGCCCGCTTTCGCCCCTGCTGTTTGTGCTCCAATTAGAGCCTTTACTATTAACTTTGTTGAATCTAGAAGAAGTGAAGGGGATGCGGTGGAGGAATGGAGGGATGAAAGTTAGTGCATTTGCGGATGATATGCTGCTGTGCTTGACGAACCCCCAGCATTCGTTAGAGAGTGCCATGCAACAGACAGAGGTTTGGAGCCTTTTCGGGGTTAAAGATAAATAGAACCAAGTCTTTGGTGCTGGGCGTAGGGGGGGGGGGGTGAGGAGTCAGTGGAGGGGCACATTTCCATTGGTCTGGGCCGAAGGGCAGATCCGATACTTAGGCATCCAAATTCCAGATTCGACAACTCAACTATATCATGTTAATGTCAAACCAATGATGGAAAATACGATAGAGAGGTTAAAAAGATGGCGAGAACTGCCGCTCTCGCTGAAGGGCCGCATAGCACTTTTCCACATGATAGAGGCCCCCAGAGGGTTATATTTGCTATGACATAACCCCGTCTGGATACTGAGAAAAGACTTACAGCTCTTGCAGAGACATTTAACAAATTTTTTATGGAAGGGGCGCAAGGCCTGTAATGCCATAGCAATGCTGATGAAGTCAGCAGAGGAAGGTGGAGCGGGTTTGGTCTCTTTGCGAGCTTACAATCTTGTGTACTTGACTAGATCTTTAAGGGATCTGGTTGATGGAACGGAGGAAATTATGCCATTGGACTTAATAAATGATTTGTGGGGAAAGCAACATAGAATCATTATGCTGCATAGTACGCAAAGAGAGTTGTCAGTGGCTTGGAGGGAATCTAAGTGCCTACGAGGGATTAGGCAGGCATGGAAAATTCTTTGTCATCACAGAGGGACATGTTGGAAAGAATCCGACTGCCTCCCACTGATAGGTAACATGGATTTCATCCCAGGGGCGGAAGGGCAGGTAGCGAGAGATTGGGCTCAGAAGGGCATACAATATGCAGGGCATCTGAGAATGCGAGATAGATACCAGCTGGGATCTCATGACTTTTATTTTTATCTGCAGGCACGACATTATATAAGGGGTCTGCAAAAGCAGAACAGTCTAGTGCTAAAAAGAGGAGGTATGATGGAGTTATTTCGGGCCCTGGAGGGAAAAATTAAAGTTAAAGCATTATGGAGAGAATTGTTCCCTGGAGGAGAGTCTGCAGGAGAGTAAGGGGAAATAGAATTTCTAGCGAGAAAGTGGCAGAGCGACAACATGCCAGCAGGGACAGTACAGCGGCTGCGAAGAGCTTTTGCAGGAATCAAGGAGCTCTCGGAATCTGTACAGATGCAAGAAATACAGTATAAATTTCTGTGGAGAGCCTACGTACATAATGTTTGGGCGGCCCAAGCAGGCTTGACAGAGACAGATGCGTGTAAACTCTGTAGGACGGAAAAGGGCACCTTAGCTCATCGCTTTTGGTATTGCATGCACATCCAAATGTTTTGGGAGGGAGTGGGGGACAAATTAAGTAGTTGGGTAGGTTACCCAGTGCAGATCTTCCCAAAGTGGGGGTTGTTTGGGTCATATGAGCGGGCAACCCCCATAGTGAGCGGTGAGCGTAAACTTTGCGAGAAAGGTTTCTTGGTCACGAAGAAATGCATACTGCGACACTGGATACTAGACAGAGCGCCAGAAATAGGGGAATGGGAACAGGCAATGATGGACCTAAAAGATATGGAGCAGCGTACAGCGCGAAGTTTGGGGGGGCTTCAGTAGATAGATACATGCAGATATGGCGCTTAGTCCATTGCCAAATCTAAAGGGTGATATTCGGTTACAAGATGGGACTATCCCCTCCCTACTGGGGGGGCAGAAAAATGGGGAAGAGATACGGATATAATGACAAGCATAGCGAAAACTCGTGTAATGTAGAGCAAAATCAAGTTGAGCGACAATGGAAATATGGCGTCCTGGATGGGGGGGAGGGGGAGGAGGGGAATTGGGGATTGAGAGAGGTGGGGGGAGGAGGGGGAAAGTAAGTGGGGGGAAGTAGGGGAGGGAGGGAGATGGGGAGGGAGGGACTAGAAGGTCGGGGTGATTGCAGATGGAGGGAGGGGGAAGAGGAAGGCACTGTTGTTCTTTGAAGGCTTTGATTACAGCATGCTTCAAAGGAAAAGAACTGTTTACTGTTTAATGTTGAATGTTTAATGTTACTTTTAAGTGTAAACAGACTGTATTGAGTATTGCGGATATCCTCTGAACAGCTAAGTAGGTTCTCCACATTGTTAGCAATTTTGCGAAAATAGAATAAGTTGATAAGCGGGGGCAGAGGCAAGGCTTACCGCAAATGGAGTATGGAAAAATGTAAGAAACAAATTGTATCAGGCTGAGATGTAAAGCTTTTCTGTTGTACAGTCAAACCTCGGTTTTCATGATTAATCCGTTCCAAAAAGTCTGACTAAAACCGAAACGGACTAAAACCGAAGCAAGATTTCCCATAGGAAATAATGTAAATTCAATTAATCCGTTCCAGACACCCAAAAATATTGACAAAAAGTACATTTTATAGAGAATAACTATATTTTTACATACAGAAAACAATGAGAAATACATATAAATGACTAATGAAATGGATAAATGAACATTTAACATCACATTTAACTTTATTGAAGACTCTTGTTGAGGGGAGAGGGAGGAGGAGAGGTTATTGTTTGGAAGGGGAATCCCCCTCCATAAGGACCTCAGGTATCAAGGCCCTATCCGGGGTTACTTCCCTTCTTTGTCTTTTACTGGCACTAGGACCAGCTTGAGAGTCACTGGACCCCTGTCGCACAAAAAATCTGTCCAGAGAGGTCTGTTTCTGGCGTCTCTTTAAGATTTGCCTAAAATGGAACAAGGCATTGTCATTGAACATGTTGCAGACACGGCTTGCAACAGCTTTGTTAGGGTGAAATTTCTCCACAAAACTTTGCAATTCACTCCACTTTGCACACATGTCCTTAATCACTGAAGAAGGCACCTTCTCTTCTCTCTCTTCTTCCTCCTCCTCTGAAGCAATTTCCTCAGCTACCATCTGTTGCTGTTCCACTTGAAGGTCTTGCAGCTCTTCAGTGGTTAGCTCTTCCCTGTGGTTCTCCACCAACTCTTCCACATCCTGGCCACTCACATCCAACCCCATGGACTGCGCCAAAGACACAATAGATTGCACAACAGGCGTAGGGTCATCAGGGTGAGCCTCAAACCCTTCTTCAAAATTCTTCTCGAGGACACATTCTGGCCACAATTTTCTCCAAGCACAGTTCAACGTCCTGGAAGTTACCCCCTGCCAAGCCTTATCTATAAGGCTTATGCAATTGAGGATATTGAAGTGATCCCTCCAGAACTCTTAGGGTCAATTCAGTGTCCGAGGTCACTTCAAAGCACCTTTGAAACAGTGCTTTGGTGTAGAGTTTTTTGAAGTTTGAAATGACCTGCTGATCCATGGGCTGGATGAGAGGAGTGGTATTAGGGGGCAGGAACTTCACTGTGATGAAACTAAACTCCTCCAACAATTGGTCTTCCAAGCCTGGAGGATGAGCAGGAGCATTGTCCATTAGCAGGAGGCACTTGAGTGGCAATTGATTTTCCAGGAGGTATTTCTTCACACCCGGGCCAAACACTTCATTGACCCACTCAATGAAAATTAGCCTCGTGACCCATGCCTTACTGTTAGCCCTCCACATGACACACAATTTACTCTTGATAACATTGTTTCTCTTGAACACTCGGGGATTTTCAGAGTGATACACCAGTAAAGGCTTCACTTTGAAATCCCCACTAGCATTACCACACAACAAAAGAGTTAGCCTATCCTTCATAGGCTTGTGTCCTGGCAGTGCCTTTTCCTCCTGCATGATGTAGGTCCTCTTTGGCATTTTCTTCCAAAAGAGGCCTGTTTCATCACAATTGAAGACTTGTTGGGGGAGGAATCCTTCAGCCTCTACGTACTCCTTGAATTCATCAACAAATTCTGCGGCCCCAAGTTTGTCCGAACTTGCAGCCTCGCCATGCCTTACCACACTGTGTATGCCAGTTCGCTTCTTAAATTTCTCAAACCAGCCTCTGCTGGCCATAAATTCAGTAACATCAGCACTCGTTCCAGGCATTTTCTTTGCAAGATCTGCATGCAACAGCCTTGCCTTTTCACAAATTATCGCCTCTGAAACACTATCTCCCGCTAACTGTTTTTCGTTGATCCACACCAACAACAACTTCTCGACATCTTCGATTATTTGCGATCTCTGTTTCGTTAGCGCATTCACTCCTTTCGCAACATCAGCTTCCTTAATTTCGTTTTTCTTCAGCAGCATGGAACTGATCGTTGATGCAGACTTCCTGTACATCCTGGCGAGATCGGCCACGCGTACGCCACTTTCATACTTTGCTATGACTTCTTTCTTGAATTCTATCGTGTTTCTCACCTTCTTTATCAAAGGGTTGGCATTCGGAACTTTCTTTGGCCCCATGGTGGCTTATTTAGCAGTCACACTCAATGAATGCGGGGTGATGCTCACTCAACGAGAAACAAAGGCAGACTGAATCACAAACGCACTTTGTATGGGCGCTGGATTCCGGGAAATGAGTGGCCGAGTCACGCAAGCAGGCGGACGAGTTTGATACAGACCATTTTCGGATCACTGCTCCCCTCAAAGTCTGTGTCAAGGCACAATGTGAACTTTTAGCAATTTGCAATCAGGAAGAGAGTCAATCCCACTTCTGGCCACAAGATGGTGCTGCAGAGGTATTTTTGGCAGACAAATTCTTTAAACTCCTGTGAAGGGAGAAAGGTTAACAGCACAGTCAAGATTCTTCAGCAAAAAAACATCCTCAAATTTTTAAAGACAACAGAAAAAAAAAAGAAGGATCAACAAAAAAAAAAAGGCACCAGCCATAGCCACCGGAAACACCACTCTCCCGCTCAGCATGCGTTCCAGAGCCATGTGGCAATGGCTGCAGCAGCACGAGCTCCCGAAGTCTGAGCCAGTAGAACAGCTCCTGTCACTTCTCTCAGCAAACACACAGATACAGTACCTTAGGACACCAATGTGATCGCTGACTCCGTCTCAACAGCATACCCCGCAAGAGAAAGCCACATTCATTCAACATCTCCTGCTACCTCCGAGCCTGAGGGGGCGCTCCAGAGAACAGGCAGGCGGTGGAGAGATCGGGGCCTTCCTCTCTGCAATCCTTCCATTGTACCACACCATGTCTGGCTCGAGGATGTTGCTCACCTGGGCAGGCACACGCAACAGCTGGGTTTGAAGTCTGCCCCTCCAGATCTTCACGCACACGCGATCGGTGAGTCCGGGGGGGGGGGGGTAATGCTGCCGGGACTGGGCAGGCAGTGTACAGTAATCTGCAGGCACACACGCGATCGGTGAATCGGGGGGGGGGGGGGAGGCTGTACGAAAACCGAGGCTATCGACGAAAACCGAGACAACATCTGAGTGGGGAAAAGACGTCGAAAACCGAAACCGACGAAAACCGGGGCAACCGATAACCGAGGTTTGACTGTATTTGGTTGTAATGTGAGTGAGAATGGAAATAATAAAAATGAGTTTCCATAAAAGCAAAGAGATGGGAATAGTGGCAATTTTCAGGCTTTTTTCCAAAGTTTGAATCTTCCAAAGCTGACTGAGGCCAAACTATGTTTTTGGATAGACCCATTGGAAGTGGGGAGGTGCAAGATATAATGAAGACTCAAACTGGGGAAGGCCCCAGGGCTTAATGGCTTAACTTCTGAATTTTATAAATTACTCTTGGAATTTATAAATTACTAGAAGATTTGGTAGGACTGACAGACAGGGTGATTCGGGAGGGGTTAAGATGAGTAATTTCGAACTTCCCACATGTGATATTTATCCCCAAGCCTGGTAGAGATAAGGACATTATGGGGTCATATCACTCCCTCTCTCTCTCTCATAAACCAGGACCTTAAATTTGTGGCTAAAGTGTTGGCTGGATGGTTGAGTACTGTGCTGCCATCCTTGGTTCATCCCAACCAAAGTGACTTCATCTAGGGCCGATACACTTCTGTGAACTTGATAAGAGCGTTGACAGCAATTCAGGGGGGAAGTTAACACCCAAGAACTGCTTTTGTTAGCCTAGATGCTGAAAAGGCTTTTGATCAAGTTTCCTGGAAATATCTTTTTCAGGTCCTGGAAATGAATGAGCTTGGGGAATATTTTTGACATGGGTGAAGTTCTTATACCAGCAGTCGAAGGTCGAACTTATTATAAATGGAGAGACCTCATCAGTGTTTGAATTATAAAGGGGGACAAGATAAAGCTGTCTTCTCTCACCTCTTTTGTTTTTACTTTCCATGGAGCCTGTAGCTGCTAAAATCGGGGACGCCAAAGATATCGTGGGCTTCATGGTGGGAAAGCAGGAGTGTTGTATTAGTATGTTTCCAGACAATATGCTCCTCTTCTTACAAGACACCAGAGCGTCCCTTCCATTGATCATGGAAGATTGAGAAATATGGTAGTTCTGCAGGCTTGCAGTTTAATTTTTCTAAATCAGAGGCCCTGGCTTTGGGAGAAGGGAACAGCAAACGTTGGGGCCGTTCTTTGCCCATTAGTTGAGTGATGGGTCATTTTGAGTTGGAGTTACAAAACCCTTTATCAGAAAACCATAATAAACAAAATCTCCCAGGTAAAGATGGTTTGTGAAAGGTGGAAGGATCTGCCCCTCTCCCTGCCTGGGAGATCCGCTTTGGTCCAGATTTATTTTAATTTTTATTTAAAACGTTTTATATACCGTTTTCTCTTAAGTCAAAGTGGTTTACATAGAGCAAGTAATAAACTTGAATGAATGACATGGAACTTAGGTGAGAGATGTGTAACATGAAATAAGAAAGAGGGGGTTTAACTTGGCAAGAACTGGTTTAGTTTTACAGGGATTGTGGAGCCCTGTGCTAATCATTTGTGTCAGGTCCATAATATTCGATGAAGAGATATATTTTGAGTCTCTTTCAAAGATCTTGTGTTATTTAAGGTGATCTTAAAGGTTCGGGAAGAGTTGCAGATTGAGGGTGTAAAAAGGGTGTAAGCTCTGTTGCAGGTTTATTTTTTTTTTAGCTATTTTTTTATACCACTTTATTGCAGAGTCAAAGTGGTTTACAAAGAACTGGTAGCAAACAATTACGTAGAACATGGATAAGAACTTGGAGAATTGTGAGGTTAACTTCTACATTTAACTTGTTGATTGCATTTTGTTTTGAGTAGTGGGATGGACAGTAGGTTCTGGTTAAGAGACCTTCTTGATCTAACTTTAGGGGCTTTGTTTATTTTGGTCTTCAGGCAGGTAGCCAACTGATTTTGTAGCATCTTAAAAATATACTGTATCTTGATCTATGTGATAATGGTAGCCAGTGAAGGTTCTTCAGTATAGGTGGTATGATGTGGTCGAATCTGGATGCGTAGATTATTATTCAAGCGGCAGTATTTTGTGTCATCTATACAAGGTATAAGGCATGTTTTGGGAGACATTGGTAAAGGATATTGCAATAATCTAAGTGGGGTGTTATGATGGCCTGGAAAACAGATATAAAGTTGTACTCTAGTAGCAGGCACAAGTTTTGTAATGTTCTTATCTTGTGATAGTAGCTGTTCTTTTCATATGCGAAAGCATATTTAGATTCTGATCAAGTTTGATACCCAGGTATTTAACTTCTGTTTTAACTGTTAACTCCATGTGGTTGATTCTCATCTTTGCTGGGGGCAGTGTGGGATGAAGGATGAGTCTCTTGTTATGTGGAGCACTTCAGATTTATTGTGGTTTACCGTGAGGTTCAGGTTAGTGTGGTTCCTCACCTATAACAGGTATTCTCTGGGGACAGCAGGAATCAGCCCTCACATATGGATGATGTCGGCACCGACAGAGCCCTCAAGGAAGCATCCCCCAGCTTTCAAAGAAAGCCTTTGGGAGATGCTACCACACATGCGTGGTCCCCTTCCCACTCAAGGGTGCCATCTTGCTCAGGCAGATGACATAGCTAAAAGATGGCAAAAAAAAAAAAAAAAAAAGATGGTAAAAGGAGCAACTCCAAGGGGAGGAGGGAGAGTTGTGAGGACTTATTCCTCCTGCCCCTGGAGAACACCTGTTACAGGTGAGTAACTACGCTTTCTCCGGGAACAAGCAGGAAGTCAGTTCTCACATATGGAACTCCCCAGATACAGGCTACCAAAAGCCCATAGCAAAAAATAGGGTCTCTCTCACGGGGAGCCACAAGCAGCAGCAAATGAGTCCTGTTCACAGACCACAGTAGGACCCCTGTGTACAATGAAACTAGCACTCTGGTAGCCTGAACAGCAATGGCCCATCGGGACTCTCTTTCCAGGCAGTAATGGGCTGCAAAGGTATGGACTGAAGACAAGATGGCAGCCTGGCAGATGTCCACCATCAGGATGGAGTGCAAGTTTGCCACAGAAGCCACCATAGCCCTGACACGGTGCGCCGTGATACAGCCTTCTAGTGGGAGCCTCGTCTGCTCATAAGTGAGGACGATACAGTCTGTCACCCATGTGGACAGCGTACGCTTGGTCACCACCTCGCCCAGCCTACTGGGGTCGTAGGAGATGTAAAGCAGAGAGGCTTTGGATATAGAAGGACAAAGCCCACTTACAGTCCAAGGTGTGGAAGACCGTCTTCACCCGACTGGAGTGAGGTCTTGGAAAGAAGGTAGGGAGCACCACTTCCTGGTTGAGACAGAAGAGTGAACCATCTTCAGCAGGAATTTGGGATGCATGCGAACCACCACTCTGTTCTTGTAAAACCTGGTATAGGGCGCCTCCGCCACCAGGGCCTGAAGCTCGCTAACTCTGGGAGTGGAGGTGAGCGCAACCAGGAAAGCCACCTTCCAAGAGAGGTAGGGTGGGTGGCAGGTAGCCAGAGGTTTGAAGGGCGGCAAGTGAGCTGCCCAAACACCATGCTGAGGTCCCATTTGGCTGTTGGAGGGCGAACCGGAGGCTTCGATAAGAGTAGGCCCTGAAGGAAATGGGTCACCAATGGTTGGGCCGAGGGGCTTACCATCCACCTGATAGTGGTGCGCCGCCAGGGCACTAAGGTGCACTCGGACAGAGTTAGACTTGTACCCAGACTGAGAGAGGTGGAGATGGTACTGTAGCCCTGGGCAGAAGAAAGGGCCAGCCCCTTGTTCGGCACACTAAACAGAGAACCTGCACAATTTGAGGCATATGCCTTCCTATTAGAAGCCTTGCGAGAGGCCAGCAGAATGTTTTCTACCTCAACCAGAAGGTTGAAAGGGGCTAGAGTCACCCTTTCAGCAGCCAGGCTGTCAGCAACAGAGACCCCAACTTGGAGTGCAGGAGAGAGCCCCCCTCCTGAGATAGGAGTCCCAGGGAAGTCCTCAAGGGGATAGGGATCTCCACCGTCAACTCCAGAAGCAGCGGGAACCACAGTTGCCCGGGCCACGGAGGGGCTATCAGGATGAGGGAAGCCCTGTGGCAGAGGGTCCTGAACAAGCTCTTGGCGATCAGCGGTGTAGGAGGAAAGGCGTACATAAGACCTTCCACCCATGAGACCAGTAACGCGTTCACAGCCAACCTGGAGGGGTGGGGCTGCCGGGAGCAGAAGCGGGGCAACTGAAAGGTCCAACACAGGTACCCCCCAGAGCCAGAAAAGCCGACTGGCTACCCTGGGGTCCAGTTGCCACTCGTGTGGCTGGAGAACTCTGCTGGGCCTGTCGGCCAGCAGGTTGTCCTGACTTGGCAGGTACACTGCCTGCAGGAAGATACCCTGTTGGATTGCATAGGAGCAAAGGACCAGTGCCTCCTAACAAAGGCTACAAGTTCCCGTGCCCCCTTGTTTGTTCATGTAAAACATCGCCACCTGGTTGTCCATCTGGACCAGCACCAGCTGGTGACGCAGGTGGTGACAAAAAACCCTCAGGGCTAGGAGTATGGCTCGAAGCTCCAGGAGGTTGATCTGCTGGATGCTCTCATCTGGGGACCAGTTGCCCTGAATGTGGAGATCTCTGCAGTGGGCTCCCCATCCAAGCAGGAAGGCATCCATGGTGAGGACCTTTGAGGGGCTTGGGAAGACTGCCACCAGGCCAGAGAGAATCCGCCATTTGGCGGGCCACAGAAACTCTGTCTTGGAGGCGGCCCATGGCCTGAGACAACTGGTCCCAGAGACACCACTGTGCCACCCTCATGTGGAGTTGGGCATCAGGGGTGATATGGACCATGGAGGCCATGTGCCCAAAGAGGCGCAGGAAAAGCAGAGCAGGCACCGAGGAGCAGCACTGCATGTCCCAAGCCAAAGTCCTGAGATGATTGGTTCGGTCCCTGGGCAAGAAGGCCTTCGACTGGAGAGTATCGATCTTTGCCCCAATGAACTCCAGACACTGTGTCGGGAGGAGGTGAGACTTGGGGTAGTTTATGACAAAACCCAAGTGCTGCAGAACCTGGATGGTGCGTGCGGTGACCTGCTGCACCTCTGAGGCCGTGCGCCTCCCTTTATGAGCCAGTCGACCAGATAGGGAAAGACGAAGACCCCCTGGAGCCAGAGGAAGGCGGCCACGACTGTCAGGCATTTTGTGAAAACTCTTGGGGCTGAGGTTAGGCCGAATGGGAGCACCCTGTACTGAAAATGACTGCCCCCCACTATGAACCGCAGGTACTGCCTATGGTTGGGGTAGATGAGGATGTGGGTATATTGTAAGCATCCCTAAGGTCTAAGTAGCATAGCCAGTCTCCTTGCTGGAGGTATGGCAGCAATGTTCCAAGGGAGAGCATCTTGAACTTCTCCCTCACCAGGAATTTGTTGAGGTTGCGCAGGTCGAGGATAGGCCTTAGGCCCCTTGTTCTTTTTGGCACAAGGAAGTACCTGGAGTAGAACCCCTTGCCCTTGAGATAGAGGGGGACCGGTTCCACCGCTTTGTCCTCAAGAAGAACAGCCAACTCCTTCAGAAGGAGGACCCGAGGGGCTCTCCCGGGAAATAAGTGGGAGGTGTCTGAATCAAATGGAGGAGGTAACCCTCCCTGACCACCCAAAGTGCCCAGGAATTGAGTCAAAAACTCCCCCCTGGCTGGGCCGGATCCGGTGCCTCGGGTTTTGGAGCCTTCTGCTTACGTGGGCCATGCCCATGTCCCTTGGCCTGCTGACGCAGATGGGAAGCTGGGGAGGCCTGATAAGGTTGGTAGTTTCTGTAAGCAGCTCCCTTCCTCGGGTAGAAGAACTTTTTACCCGAGCCCTTCTGTCGGGGAGGGGCAGCAGTCCTTTTAGAGAGCCTGGTCCTCATCATGAACTTGGTCTCCATCTCGGCAGCCTTCTGGGTCATGGGTTTGCTAAAGAGATTCTCTCCTTGTCAGGGGACATCGACCAATTTGTCCTGAACCCACTGCTCAAGGTCAGACGACTGTAACCAAGCTTGGCAGCGTGCACCGATGCCAGCCGCCGCTACTTGAGCCACAGACTCAAAACCGTCATTAGGTCCCTCGAGACATGAATTTGGAGCATTCACGGATAGCTTTGGCCAGATTTTTGAACTGCTGCAAGGGTTCCTCGGAGAGACCAGCTGAGAACACGGTGAGTTCCTTTGCCAGGTCTCTCAGATACATGCCCAGGTACAGCTGGTAGGCCTGGATGCAGCTGATGAGCATTAAGCCCTGGTAGCACTTTCTGCCGAGGGGGTCCAGGGTGCGGGCCTCCCTGCCAGGGGGCACCAAGGAGTGCGTCTTTTGGTTTCTCAGCCAATGCATGGTTGACTCTACCACCATGGAGTTATGCAGCAGCTTGACTTTTAAAAATCCGGGCTCCAGCAAACTCGATACATCGAGTCGAACCGTTTGCTCACCACTGGCACCGAAGCCAGTCTCTCCCACATTCAGAGCATCAGACATTCCAGGATAGGAGGAATAGGCACCGTTAGTGACTCCCGCAGAGAGGCTTCGTACTGGAGGATTTCTAACTCATCCGCCTGAGGGTTCTCCTCCGACTCAGTCGGGAACGCCAGGACCTTAGACACGTCCTTGACAAAATCAAGGAAGCCCATGTCCTCGGGTGGGGATTGCCGTTGAGGCTCCAAGACAGGCGAGTCTGATGGGACTTCATGGTGGCAACGAGTATCAGGGAACTCCTCGTCCTCCGTCTCCCACTCAAAGTAGTCCATTGAGGACTTGTAAGAGGGTTGGCTCCGTGGGCCTCGGGGCCCCCGACGCCCTGCAGCTGGTGCCCAGCAAACTTGCCGGGGATTACCGCGATCCCATCGAGCGGAACTCAGATCACGACCTCGGCCGAGGATTGACTCAAGGCTGAAAGACCTCGAGGATCAGCTCGGCCTCCAGAGACATCTTGGAAGTCAAAGGCCCAGTGGTCAGGGCGGATGAACCAGTTGGTCTGACAATAGTGCCCGTTGCTGGTCCATGAAGGCAGACAAACTGCACTCCAGGGCCACTATTCTGGACTCCAGACCAGAAGGCTCCACAACCTTTGGTGAGGGCACCGAGGAACTCGAGCCTGATGCTGGCTCCCCCAAAGGGAAATCCTCTATGAGGATAGTGTCTGGAAACCTTCGCAGGCCACTCCTTCTACACCTCGGACTGCGGGACCGAGCCTGGGGAGCACATGGCCGGTCGGAACCATCCAAGGACGCCGCCTTCGAGGGTTCCTTCTTCTTCTTGGGTTCCCTCAAGGGAGACCACCTTTCTGAGGAACCACAAGACTCAGAATCTGAAGGTTCCGCCCGAGATGTCGGAGCCTCAGACGAGGCCCTGGCCTTTAGAGGCACCGGGGACTCGGGGGAAAAACAATGTGCTGCTACTGCTGGTGGCTCTTTAGGGCCTTACTGGACATCCTCTTGCAGGGACTGCAGGCTGCCGGGTCATGGTCTGGCCCAAGGCAGCAGAGGCAGCAGTCGTGTGTGTCGGTCAAAGACATGTTTTTAGAGTACCGATCACACTTCTTAAAGCCACTGGTAGCCATGGGGGAAAAAAAGTACCCCTGCGAGTTTGAAGACTCTCCGGGCTGCCAGTGGGGAAAAAAGGTGCGAAGACGGCAGGAAAGAAAAAAACGAAAGACTACAAAAGGGGACCAAACTAGACGCCGAGGCAATGAGGTCGGCAGGCGGGAAGCGTACCGGTGCAATACCGGAGGCGAGTATGAAACTCGGAGAGAAAAAAATCAACTTTTTCCAGGGACAAGCTAGACAAACATCTGAAGGGCTCTGCGGAAAAAGAAAACTGAGCAAGATGGCACCCTTGGGCAGGAAGGGGACCACGCATGTGTGATGGCATCTCCCAAAGGCCGACGTCACCCATGTGAGGACTGATTTCCTGCTTGTTCCCAGAGAATGTAAGGCATTGTGTGATGGTAGTGAAACAGGCTGAGATGGTTTTGTAGTTGGGAGATTTTGTGGAGAATGGGATATAGAACAATGTCATCAGCATTATGTTCTACACCCCATTCTCTTGGTATTTTCTTAGTATTGCACATATTGGTTGTATGTAGATGTTAAAGAGGAGAGCGGACAGTGCTGATCCCTGAGGTAAACCTTGACATTGTTTGAAAGGGCCTGATGGGAGTGTGCCAACTTTAACTTGCTGTTGGTGGTCAGTTAGATATGATTTGAACCATTTCAGTGTTGTACCATAGAGGCAGACTTCCTGGAATCTGATTTTGAGGATGTGATGGTTAATGGAATCAAAAGCGGTGGAGATGACAAGGAATATCATGATGAAGCCTTGACTGGATTTTTCAATTCCTCTGATTAATGTGTCAAAAACAGATGCGGGTAATGTTTTGACACTATGGTATGGACAGAAGCCAGGCTGCTGATGATAAAGGGGTACATGAGAATTGAAGCATTCTTGGAACTGGTACTGCACAACTTTTTTAATTATCTTGACGATGAAGGGAATGTTTGAGATGGATCAATAGGAGCTGGGGATAAATGGGTGAAGTGATGATTTCTTTAGTATTGATCTGATCAAGGCTTTCTTAAGAGAGGAGGGCATGCGACCTTGTGAGAGCAAGGTGTGAATGATTCTTTGGATTTTTTGGGATAATTCAGTTCTTAGGTTCTTAATCCACAATACTAGGCAGGGTCTAATGGTGATGTGATAGTGTTAATGTTGGAAATGATATTGATGAGCTCCTCCATTGATATCATTTTGAAAGTATCTCATCTGTGGATGTGGTTTGTTGAGATGATTGGGCTGTAAGTAGTAAAGATGTTGGAGTGGGTTGGGGTGGACTTGCTGTAAAGTTAGTCGGCCATTGTTTGTGGGTTAAGGCTCGGTTTGGTGCTGAGGTTTGCAACTTGAGAGGGGTCTTTTGTGAGCGATATTATGAACGAAAATAGCTCTCTGGAACAGTTAAATGATTTCATTATGATGTTTGAGTGGTATTTCTTTCTGCATTTACTAGTGAGATGTTCTCCTTCTGTTTAGGTAGGTATTCAGCTCTGAGGGTGGCATCTTTTGTTCTCCATCTCCTTTTGAGTTGCCTGAGTTTTAGTTTTAGTTCCTTAGCTTCTTTGGAATACCACGGCTGATGGTTGAGTTACTGTTTTTTTGTGATAGGATAGTGGCAGCAGAGGCTATTTGTTGTTCCAAATTTGGATCAGGTTATCTATGTCAAGTATTTCAATATCAAGGTGCAGACAAACCTTGTTTAGGAAGGACTGCTTTTCAAATGGTTTGAAGCAGTGCTTGATGTTATGTTGGTGTGCATCTTTGAGATCATTAATGCTTTGTGGCAGTGTGACGGTGATCATTGCATGATCAGACCAGGGGACTGGGGAGACACATGTGCAGCTGGGGGTGATCGCTTATTAGATGACAAGGGGAAAAGACAAGGTCTAGAGTCACTTCTTTTTCATGAGTAGTATCCTTTAAGAATTGTTTTAGTTGGAGGGCTTCCATAGCATTGAGGAAGGAGAGTGCTTGTTTGGGAGAAGTGGAAGTGAGGTTCAGGTCTCTTAGTAGGAAGAAAGGTTTATTTGAAACAGTGTGTGAGCATGCCTCTTCTGGTAATGTGGATAGGTTGTCTGCTTTGGCATTCAGAGCTCTGTAGGTTAGGCATAGGGTGAAGATTCCATTTGGCGCTGTGATGATTTCCAGGGTGTCAGTGGAGCTAGTTGTAAAGATGATCATGGTGCCAAGGCTGCTATATGGTCTTCAGACTTTACCAATATGGGCAAAAGAGAGATGAATGGTTATTTAAGAGCTTGGTCTGCTCATTTATTTGGAGGGCAAGGATAGCATATAATTAAGTTGATTTAGACACATAGTAACATGACAGCAGAAAAAGACCATATGGCTTATCCATCCAGTCTACCCTTCCATATCAACTACTTTAGTCCCTTTTTTTTCTTTTTAGAGATTTTCTGTATTTGTCCCATGTTTTCTTGAATTCAGCTACTGTTCTCATCTCTACTACCTCCACTTGGAGACCATTCCGTGCATTCACCACTCTTTCCGTACAGAAATATTTCCACATATTACTCCTAAGTCTATCCCCTTTTACCTTCATCCTATCCCCCTCATTGCAGAGCTTTCTTTCAATTGAAAAAGGCTCTCCTCCTGTGCATTTATGCCATGAAAGTATTTCAACATCTCTATCATCTCTCCTCTATCCTGCCTTTCCTCTAAAGCAGCGTTTTCCAACCCAGTCCTTGGGTACCCCAGACCAGTCAAGTTTTCAAAGTATGCACAATGAATATGCATGAGATAGCTCTGCATACAATGGAAGCAGTGCATGCAGATCTATCTCATGCATATTCATTGTAGATATCCTGAAAACCTGACTGGCCTGGGGGTACCCAAGGATTGATTTGGGAACCACTGCTCTAAAGTATACAATATTGAGAACTTTAAGTCTGCCCCCATAAGTCTTATAACAAAGACCACTGAGCATTTAGGTACCTATCCTCTTTATATCCTTTTGAAGGTGTGGTCTCCAGAATTGCACACAATACTCCAAATGAGGTCTCACAAAAGACTTATACAGAGGCACTATCACCTTTTTCCTGCTGGCCATTCCTCTCCTTATGCACCCAACCATATTTCTGGCTTTCACCGTTGCTTTTTCAACCTGTTTAGCCACTTTAAGATCACCAGAAACAATCATGCCCAGGTCCTGTTCTTTCATGGACAGAAGTATTTCACCCCCTATATTGTACCGCTCCCTTGAAATTTTGCAGACCAAATGCATGATCCTTAAAAGTGAAAGAGGGGAGCTTCGGTTGCCTGACTTGCAGTTATATAATGTAGCTGCACTATTACAATGGGTCCACAAATCTTATTCTGGGGCTTATAAATGTGCATCAATGGTGTTCTGGAATGAGTGTTGGAATCCTCATGGCTTTGAGTTTGCTACATGCACATCTAGGGCAGGTTTGTTGGCCGGAGGGGAGACAGTGGCTTCTTTCCCCCTTTAAGGTATGGTGGTGGTGGAGGGTCCAAGTTAAGGGCGTCACCCTAGTTCCCACCCCCCCCCCCCCCCACCTTTCTTAAGGGATCCTTCTTTCCCCCAGGCTTGGGGCCTTCAAAATTTCAATTGTGGAGAAAATGGGGATGTAGGTATCTGGGAGATTTGCTATAGCTCAATCAAGGTTAGTTCCCCTCATTTGGCCAGATTAAACAGAAGTGGAAGATTCCCATTTCACAGTAACTACAAGTACAACACTATTTTGAGGGCCTTCAGGTAACGATGGGACAAGGCTGTTGGGTTTGCGATACGGACTGAGCTTTTCAGCTGCTCTCTCCTCAGTATAATTCTCTAAAACATTGATATTGGTTGGACAGGGAGGAGCTGCTCCCCAAACCCCTAAAGGGATGAGGTGGAGAGTGTCGGAGAAGAGGACTTTGGCCTGCTTTCTTTGGCAGCTGTGGGAGGCCACTTTGAATGTTTATTTGCAGGAAATGCAGCTTAAGTTCTTCCATAGAGTGTATATTACCAAGGAGAAGGGGGCAGCGGTTAGGAATATGGACAGATGATACTCGTAATTAACGTAAAAATCAGAAAGGGGGGAGGAAGTGACGTCATCGACTAGAATGGCAGCTTAAACGCTGAGCTCCGCATGGCAGCTTGATAAGTGGTAGTAATTCCCCCATTGCAGACCCAGGAAACGGAGAGCAAACGCCGCCGGTGGTGGAGGAACGTTGCGACTGTGGAATGGCGACGAGAAAGAAAGCGGCGGACCTAAAGGAGTTTGCCTACGCTAGCGCAAAGTCCGGGAGCGGGGAAAAGAAAATGGCGAGCACCAGCGCGGGAAATGGTGTGGCTCTGGAGCGCAAGGGGCTGCGGAGTGAGGCCCCAGAAATGGGGGAGATGGTGGTGCAAAATCTCACCCGAGCGGAGTTATGTGGCTGGTTTGGCGAAATAAAAACTGAGCTACAGGCTGTCAAGGCTGAAGTGGGCGACATGTGTGCCACGCTGAGAGAAGAGTTGGGGGAGGTGGCGAATAAAGTGGCTGAGCAGGAGCAGCACATGGAGCGCCTGGAGACCGCGCAAGCGGGAGTGGACTGTGCCCTTAAGGAGTTTGCGGTCTGGAAGGAGCAGATGATCTTGAAAGTGGAGGACTTGGAGAACCGGTCCCGCAGAAATAATCTGCGCATTCGCGGGGTGCCGGAGGAGAAGGAGTTCCAGGATGGAGAGAAAGTGGCGCAAGCGGTCCTCCGGGCTGTTTTGATGGAGCTGGGGGTGGAGAAGGAACCGCTGGAGCTAAAACTAGTCAGAGCCCACCGAGCCCTAGTGACATTGTTTTGTGCCTTGAGGATTATAAGCTTAAAGAGCGGATTCTTATGCTGACACGCACTAGCAAGGAGTTTGTGTGGCAAGGGTACCCTCTGTAGCTGTACCCAGACTTGGCAGCGGGAACTTTACAGCGGAGGCGGGAAATGCAGCAAGTCACGAGTATTTTGCGCAAGGAGAATGTCCGGTACCGCTGGTTATATCCGTTTGGACTTTTATTTACTGTGGGACTCAAGAATTGGAAAGCACATACTGTGGTGGAGGCGCTAGCAGCACTGAAGTTGGCAGGGCTGGACCACAGTTCGCAGAGTGATCGACCGGACAGCGCCAGGGCGGCAGGTGGGACAGTGCACCGGCGGAATGGAGAGAAGCGGAGTCGCAGCCCCGAGGTGGGGGCGGCGGCGCAACCGGCCCAAGCAGACAAGAGCAGGACTCCATGAGGGCCGGGTGGGTACTGGGACTTTCAGTCTTTCACTGTACGGAGCTGGGGGGCATAGTCCTTATGTTTGCCTGTAATAGTTTTTGGTTGTACTTGTTGTGGGGGTTGTAGGGGTGCGAAGGGGGGTGGAGGGAGGGGGATGTTTATGGAGGGTGGAGGGCAGGGGGAACGGGGTGTGTGGGGTGGGGGAGTGGGGTGGCGGGGAGTGAGAGAGGGGAGGGGGGATAGGAGTAGGGTCTGCTGGGGGAAGGGGGAGGGTATGGGGTGGGAGGGGGCTCTAGGGAGTTGCCTTTGGTCGATGAGCACTACTCTGCCGGAGACCTCCAGGGGCTGGAGGGGTGTTGAGGGGAAGGGGGGGAGGGAGGGGGAAGGAGGGAGGGGGGAAGGGGTGGGTGGGGGAAGGAGGGTAGGACAGCAGACACTGGTAGTAGGTACGTTGAATGTACGGGGTTTGGGCACTTGGCAGAAGCGCCGCCTGTTGGAGCGGGAAGGGGTTAGGATGAGGGCGGACTTTCTGTGCCTTCAGGAAACCCATTTAAAGGTGGGACAAGAACGGATGCTGCAAACCACCAAATATCCTAAGGTGGTGTTGGCGGGGCGGAGAGCGGAGGCTCGCAGGGGGGGGAGTGGGAATTATGGTGGGGGCGGAGTGGGTGAATCGAGTGGTGCAGGAGTATAGAGATAGACAGGGTAGAGCGGTAGGGGTCAAGGTCCAAATCGGGAAGGAGCAAGTGTGGATTGTCAGCTTGTATGGCCCTAATGACAAGCAAGGGGAGTTCTACGAGCGGATGCAAGCAGAACTCAGTGCCTTGAGTGATGCCCCTCTTATCCTTGGGGGGGATTTTAATTTGACAGTAAATCCTCATTTGGACAATGGGGGGGGGGGGGTAGTGGGCTGGGTAAACGGGTGGATCGGGTGAAATTGGTGCGAATGCGAGAGCGATTGGGTTTGGTGGATGCTTGGAGGAATCAGCACCCAGGATGTAAGCAGTATACTTACTACTCTGCGCCCCATGGAACGTACAGTCGGATTGATATGGTTTGGGTGGGGGGAAGCTGGCTCAATAGGGTGCAGGCGGCCGAGCATGGTTCCATCACGTGGACGGACCATGCACCGGTGAGTATTACGTTTAGTCTGGGGTATGTGGATGAGGGCCTCAAATTTTGGAGAATTAATGAGGCTCTGTTGGAGTAGCCGGGGATCGTGGAGCGAGTGGGGAAGGTGATAAAGGAATATAAGGAGTTTAATTTGAACGGGGAGGTGGGGTTAGGAATGGTTTGGGATGGGCTGAAGGCGGTGGTGCGGGGCCAATTGGTCCAGGAAGCGGCACGAGAGCGCCGCCGGAAGGGGGAAAAGGAGGATCATTTGATGCAGGATATAAGTAGACTTGAGAAGCAGGCTCACGAAGGGCGGAGGGGGGGTTCAGGGGGAATTGCGGGCACTGCGGGGGCAATTGGCGCAGCTGCGAGCTAGTGCCATGGCCTACGAGCTGCGGGTCCTGAAGCAAGGGTGGTTTGAGGGGGGGAATAGAGTGGGGAGGCGGCTAGCGCAACGGTTGCGAAGTAGGGCAATGCAGTCGAATATTGGGGGGATTCGGGGGGAGGGGGGAAAGTTGGTGCATGGGAACATTGACATCAGGTCCACTTTTGCTGATTTTTATAAGCAGTTGTACAGTAGCGATGTAGAGGGGGGGAAGCAAGGTGTGAGGAGTATTTGAGAGGGTGTGATATGCCGACCCTGGCTAAGGAGGAGGCAGAGTGGTTGGACCGCCCCATTTCGGTGGGCGAAGTGGAAATGGCGATAAGCTCCTTGAAAAGGGGAAAGGCCCCCGGATTAGATGGGTTGACGGGGAGGTTTTACCAAGTGTTCCGTTCGTTGGTGGGGCCGTTGTTGGTGGACGTTTTTAATGGGGTGTTGTCCAGAGGGGAGCTCCCCCAGTCGATGCGAGAAGCTGGGATTACTCTTATCCCTAAGCCGGGGAAGGATCCCATGGTCTGTGGGTTGTATAGGCCCATCTCTTTATTGAATGTAGATGCCAAATTGTTGGCGAAAGTCTTGGCGCTCCGGCTAGCTGGGGTGATGCCCGCCCTGGTACACCCGGATCAAACGGGATTTATCAGTGGAAGGCAAGGAGGGGATAATATCCGGAAAATTTGCAACCTCACTTGGGAAGTGCAGCGCTCGGGACAGAAGGCTGTCTTTTTATCGGTGGATGCGGAAAAGGCGTTTGATCGCGTGGAATGGCCGTTTTTGATTAGTGTGTTAGGGAAAGTGGGGTTGGGACCCAATTTTATACAGTGGGTGCAGGCGATGTATACGGGACCGCAGGCCCGAGTTCGGGTCAATGGTAGTTACTCGGAGGTGTTCAGGTTGGGGCGGGGCACTCGGCAGGGCTGCCCCCTGTCTCCCTTGCTTTTTGCCTTGGTGATTGAGCCGTTGGCAGAGAGGATCCGGGGGTTGTCAGATATTAAAGGGGTCTTAATGAACTCACAGGAGGTGAAGATTACTTTGTTTGCGGATGATGTTATTTTCACGCTCCGGGACCCGGTGGTGACCTTGCCGGTGCTTATGCTGGAAATTGAGCGGTACAGTAAGGTGGCAGGGTATAAGATTAATAATAGTAAGTCGGAAATCTTGGGGTTCAATTTGAGTGCACAGATGGAGGCTGGGTTGAAGGGGGCGTTTGCGTTTAAATGGGTGGACGGGACGTATCGCTACTTAGGGATTCAGATGGGGAAAAATCTGGCTGGGTTGGGGGGGATAAACTATGGGGGATTGTTGGCTGAGGTGCGTCGGGATTTACAGCGGTGGAAGGGGCTATATCTTACATGGTTGGGGAGGATAGCGGTGTTCAAGATGAATGTCCTCCCACGTTTCTTATTCTTGTTTAGTTCGTTACCGTATGCCGTCCCTCGGAAGTATTTGAAAAGGGCCCAGCAGATAATGATGGAGTTTATTTGGGCAGGGAAACGCCCGAGAGTAGCGAGACGGGTGATGTTTCAGTCTAGTACTGAGGGGGGGTTAGGGGTGCCCTGGCTGGAGAAGTACTATTTAGCGTCTCAGTTGCGGGCAGTACAAAGTTGGCAGGGCCTAGGGGAGCAGCCCCGGTGGGTGGCGTTAGAACAGGAGTCCACATTGGGAAATAGGTTGGAGTTGTGGAGTTGGGATCCCGGGGCGGTAGCGGAGGGGGGTCGGGAGGGGAATCCGTTTCGGGGGGTAACCAAAGAGCTGTGGTTGAAGTCGCGGCAGCAGTTGTTGGGAGGGAAGCGATACACTAGGGGTATGTATATTATGGGGGTGCGAGAGTTCGGCCCCGGACAGGAGGGGGGGGTGTTTAGGGAGTGGGAGGGGAAGGGGTTGAGGCGTATGGGGCAGCTACTTCATCAGACGGGGGGGTTAAAGAGCTGGGGAGAGGTGCAACGTGAATTTGGGTTGGAGGGCTGTGGTTTTTTCGCATACCTTCAAGTGGCCTCCTTTTTAAGATTGCGGAGGGTTAAGGGGGACTTGGGTCGAGCGGTGACGGTGGTAGAGACTCTGATGGCACGTGGGAGCAGGAAGGGAACTATAGCGGTATTGTACGGGGCTTTGACTTCAGCATCGGAGGAGGGGGGGGCGTATTAGGGGAGCGGTCGCGTGGGAACGGCAGCTTGGGGGGGAATGGGATAGAGGGAGGTGGCAAAATATTTACCGGTGGTCAAAGCGGCTGGCCCCGGGTACGTGTTACTTGGAGAGTAGCCTTAAGATTCGACTTCAGGTGTATTGGACGCCATGGAGAATGAAGAGGTTTCGCAAGGAGGAAACGGGGGAGTGTTGGAGGGGGTGCAAGGGGCGGGGGGATTTGTATCATTTACTGTGGGATTGCCCACTAGTGCGGAGGATGTGGGAGGAGTGGGAGGGGGTTATTAGGGGGGTGACAGGGGTTCCTGTGGTGCTGACCCCGGCTATGGCACTGTTGAATGAGTTGGAGTGTGAAGGAGAGAGGGGGCTGCAGCAGTTCATTGGTTACTGTATTGCAGCGGCGCGGGGGGAGCTTTTGACCGCATGGAAGAGTAGGGACGTGCCTACTAGGCAGGCTATTCTGGCGAGATTGAACGAGTTACGGGGAATGTGTGAAATTGCGGCTTATGGGAGACACAGGGTGCAGAGCTTTAGGTTAATGTGGCAGGGATATGATGTGTGGTTGCGTGCGTGGGAGGGGCGGGGCTCTCTGGGGTAAGGCAGCTGTCGGGGAGTGGAGGGGAGGGGGGGTCCGGGGTGTTAAGGGGGAAGGGGTTGGGGGACAGGGGGGGAGGGGAGGAGGGGAGGGGGGGAAGGGGGGTTGGGAGGGGGGGCCGGGTGGGGGAGGGATAGGGATGGATGTCAGGGGGGAGAAGAATGTTCTACTGCGGGCTCTGGAAGCGGGAGTTTGGTACCAGTTGGAGTCTTAAGTGTCCTGGCTCGGACTGGGGGGGGGGATATGGGACGGGGGTGGTGGATGGGCAGAGTTACGAGTGGTTTAGTTCTTCTATGTGTATCTTATTAGGGTCTAGAATTGGTATGGGGACACGAAGTAGAGCTCCTTTGCCGTTTTCAGTGTATGGAACAGTTTAGTACAACTACACCATGTTTGTCGTTAATGTGGTTAGTTGATAATGTGTGGAACATGTAATTATGAAAAAACTAATAAAGATAAAGTTACAAAAAAAAAAATCAGAAAGGGACATTGCTACATTCCTTCCTGGATTGTGACCATTTGTGGGTGCTTTGGAAGCAGGCTCTGTCCACCATTGAGAGAGCAAGCATAGTTACTCACCTGTAACAGATGTTCTCTGGGGAAAACAGGAATCAGTCCTCACATATGGGTGACATCGGCACTGACGGAGCCCTCGTGGAAGCATCCCCCCAGCTTTCAAAGAAAGCCTTTGGGAGATGCTACCACGCATGAGTGGTCCTCTTCCTGCCCAAAGGTGCCATCTTGCTCAATCAGATGACATAGCTAAAAGACGGAAGAAATAAATAAAAGATGGTAAAAGGAGCAACTCCAAGGGAAGGAGGGAGGGTTGTGAGGACTGATTCCTGCTGCCCCTGGAGAACATCTGTTACAGGTGAGTAACTATGCTTTCTCCAGGAACAAGCAGGAAGTCAGTCCTCACATATGGGACTGCCCATCTACAGGCTACCAAAAGCCCATAACAAAAAATACAGTCACCCTCAAGGGGAGCCATGAGCAGCAGAAATTTCCATAGCTACAGACTACAGTAAGAGCCCCTGTGTCCGATTGCAAACCAGCACTCCGGTATCCTGAACACAGAACGGTCAGAGGGTAGGAGTTGTCCAAACCCCAAAATGATTCCGGAGCACAGCCTGGCCGAAGGCACTGTCTCGTTGGGACTCCCTTTCCAGGCAGTAATGAGCTGAGAACATATGGACTGAAGACCAGGTGGCAGCCCGGCAGATGTCCACCATCGGGGCGTAGCTCAGGTTTGCCACCGAGGCCGCCATTGCCCTGATACAGTGCGCCGTGATTCAGCCATCCAGCGAGAGCCCCACCTGCTCATAGGCGAGGGCGATACAGTCCGCCACCCAAGTGGACAGCATATGTTTGGTCACCCACCTTCCCTATCTACTGGGGTCATACGAGACAAAAAGCTGAACAGCTTGTGGCAGTCCTGAGTAAACTGGATGTAGAAGAACAAGGCCCTCTTACAGTCCAGGGTATGGAGGACCATCTCCCCCCTACTGGAGTGAGGTCCTGGAAAGAAGGTGGGAAGTACCACATCCTGACTGAAGTGGAAGGACAATACCACCTTCAGAAAGAATTTAGGGTGTGTGCAAAGCACCACCCTGTTCTTGTAGAACTTGGTATATGGCATTTCCGCCACCAAGGCCTGAAGTTCGCTTACCCTGAGAGTAGAGGTGAGTGCAACCAGGAATGTCACCTTCCATGAGAGGTATTGCAGGTGGTAAGTAGCCAGAGGCTCAAAGGGCGGGCGAGTAAGCTGCCCCAATACCACATTGAGGTTCCACTCAGTCGCCAGAGGGCTTCGATAAAAGCAGACCCCACTGGGAGCGGGTCATCAGCGGCTGGACCAAGAGGGGTTTTCCATCCACTGGGTGGTGGTGTGCCGCCAGGGCACTGAGATGCACTCTGACAGAGTTTGATTTAAGCCTGGATTGTGAGACGTGGAGAAGGTACTGTAGCACCAGTCCCACCAGACAGGAGAACAGGTCAGTCCCTTGCTCTGCACACCAAACTGAAAACCTACGCCATTTGAAGGCATATGTTTTCCTAGTGGAAGCCTTACAAGAGGCCAGCAAGATCTCCTCTACTTCACCCGAGAGGCTGAAAGGGGCTAGAGTCACCCTTTCAGCAGCCATGCTGTCAGCAACTAGGACCCCAGATTGGGGTGCAGAAGAGAGCCCCCCCTCCTGGGACAGGAGCCCTGGAGAGTTCCCCAACAGGATGGGAGTCTCCACTGATAGCCAGAGTAGTGGGACCATGGTTGCCTGGGCTATCAAGGGGCTATCAGAATGAGCGAGGCTTGGTTGCAGAGGGTCCTGAACAATATCTTGGTAATTAGTGGAGTGGGTGGGAAGGCGTACATGAGGCCTCTCGACTATGAGATGAGGAACACTCCACTGGGAGCAGAAGCGGGGCAACTGGTAGTTGCCGGACTGGCGAAAAGGTCTACCTCGGGTTCCACCCCAGAGCTGAAAGAGCCGGTAGGCCACACTGGGGTCCAGCTGCCACTTGTGCAGGTGGAGGACCCTGCTCATTTGTCAGCCAGCGAGACCCTGTGACCCCCTGTTTGTTGTCCATCTGGACCAATACTGGCTGGTATCACGGGCAGTGACAAAAGACTCGGAGGGCTAAGTATATAGACTGTAGCTCCAGGAGGTTGATCTACTGGTGGCTCTTGTCCTGTGACCAGCTGCTCTGTGTGCAGAGTTCCTCTCAGTGAGCTTCTCAGCCAAGCAAAGAGGCATCTGTAGTGAGGACCCTTAAGAGGTTTGGGGTTTGGAGCCTCGAGATTTTTGGGAGTCTGCTAACAGATCAGGGAGTTCGCCAACTGACGGGTCACTGAGACTTTGTCCGGGAAGCGTCCCATGGCCTGAGTCCACTGGTCCCGAAGGCACCACTGTGCAGCCCTCCCGTGGAGGCAGGCATCTGGGGTGACGTGAAGCCCATATGCCCGAGTAGGTGCAGTAGGAGCCTGGCGGGTACCGAGAAGTAGTGCTGTACGTCTAGGGTCAGGGCCCTGAGACAGTCGGCTCGGTCTCCGGGCAGGAAGGCCTTTGCCTGGAGGGTTCCAGTCTTGCCCCTAAGAACTCCAGACACTGGGTCGGTAGGAGGTAGGACTTGAGGTAGTTTATCACAAATCCCAAGTATTGCAGGACCTGGATGGTGCATGCAGTTGCCTGCTGCACCTCTGATGCCATGTATCCCTTTATAGAAACATAGAAATATGACGACAGAAAAAAACCACATTGCCTATCTAGTCTGTCCTTCCATATCAACAACTACAACAATCCCCATTTTTCCTTTAGATCCTCTGTGATTGTCCCATGCTTTTTTTAATTCAGTTACTGTCCTCATCGCTACCACCTCCACTGGGAGACTATTCCATGGATCCACCACTCTTTCCATAAAGAAATATTTCCGCAAATCACTCCTGAATCTATCCCCCTTCACCCTCATCCCATGTCCCCTCATAGCAGAACTTGCTTTCAATTGAAAGAGGCTCTCCCCCTGAACACTTATGCCACGGAGGTATTTAAACATCTCAGTCATATCACCTCTATCCCGCCTTTCCTCTAAGGTGTACATATTAAAATCCTTACGTCTGTCCTCATATGCTTTATAATGAAGACCATTAACCATTTTAGTAGCCACTCTCTGCACCGACTCCATCCTTTTCACATCCTTTTAAAGGTGCGGTCTCCAGAATTGTACACTATACTCCAAATGAGGTCGCACGAAAGACTTATACAGAGGCACTATCACCTCCTTTTTTCTGCTAGCCATTCCTCTCCGTATGCACCCAAGCATCCTTCTAGCTTTTGCCGTCGCCTTTTCTACCTGTTGAGCTACTTTAAGATCATCAGACACAACCACGCCCAGGTCCCGCTCTTTTTTAGTGGACAAAAGTACTTCACCCCCTATACTATATTGCTCCCTTGGATTGCTGCAGCCAAATTACATGACCTTACGTTTTTAACATTAAATCCCAGCTGCCAGATTCTAGACCATTCTTCAAACTTAGCTAGATCCCTCCTCATGTTATCTACACCTTCCTGGGTGTCTACTCTATTGCAGATTTTGGTATTATCCACAAAAAGGCAAACCTTACCCAACAGCCCTTCCACTATATCACTAACAAAGATGTTATGAGCCAGTCGTCCAGATAGGGGAAGACAAAGACCCCTGGAGGCGGAGGAAGGCTGCTACGACTGCCAGGCATTTTGTAAAGACCATTGGGGCAGAGACCAAGCCGAAAGGCAGCACCCTCTATTAGTAGTGGCCCCCCACCATGAACCACAGGTACTGCCTGTTGTTGGGGTGAATGAGGATGTGTGTGTAGGCCTTCAGATCTAAGGAGCATAGCCAATCTTTCTGCTGGAGGTAAGGCAGCAATGTTCCAAGAGAGAGCATCTTGAATTTCTCTCTCACCAGGAACTTGTTCAAGTTGTGCAGATCGAGGATGGGCCTTAGACCTCCAGTCCTTTTTGGCATGAGGAAGTACCTGGAGTAGAACCCCTTGCCCTTGAGATGGTAGGGCAATGGTTCCACCGCTTTGTCCTCGAGAAGACCTGAGAGCTCCTTCAGTAGAAAGTTCCAGTGAAAGGGAGACCTGAGGGGCTCTCCCAGAAAGTAAGGAGGAGGTGTCAGTCAGATGGAGGAGGTAGCCCTCCCTGACCACCCAAAGTGCCCAGGAATCGGTGATGATAGCCACTTTTGGGCATAGTGGATCAGACTCCCCCTGTGGGCTGCTGATCTCCTTGGGGTGGAGAGGCTATGCCCAAGGAGTAAAAAAAAACAAACCCTGGCTGGGCCGGGCTGAGGCCTGGGGCTTGGGAGTCTTCTGCTTATGAGGGCCATACCCATGTCCCTTGGCCTGCTGTCCCTGCTGGGGAGCCAGGGAGACCTGGAAAGGTGGGTAGATTCTGTAAGCAGCCCCTTTTCTCAGGAAGAAGGGCTTTTTACCTGAGCCCTTCCGTTGGGGAGCGTCAGTGGTCTTTTTAGAGAGCCTGGTCCTCGTCATGAACTCTGTCTCCAGCTCGGCAGCCTTGTCGGTCATGGTTTGCCAAAGAGGTTCTCTCCTTGGCATGTGTCATCGACCAATTTGTCCTGAACCCATTGCTCGAGATCGGACAACTGTAGCCAAGCCTGGCGTCAGGCATCGATGCCTGCTGCTGCTACTCGAGCTGCCGACTCAAAACCATTATAGGCTGCCCGAGACAAGCTTGAAGCACTCACAGACGGCCTTCGCCAGGTTCCTGAACTGCTGCAGAGGTTCCTTGGACAGACCAGCTGAAAATCCGTTGTTTTCCTTCACCATGTCTCTCAGGTACATGCCCATGTACAACTGGTAGGCCTGGATGTGGCCGACAATCATCGAGCCCTGGTAACACTTCCTGCCGAGGGCATCCAACGGGTGTTGGGCGACTCCTCATTCTCCATCTCCCACTCGGAGTAGTCCGTCGAAGACTCAATGTAAGGCTGGTCCGCGAGCCCTGGGGCTGACCCCGGGCCATGGGACTCGGCGACTCCGTAGCTGGTGCTGAGCACACTGGCTGGGGATGATCGAGGTCCCATTGAGTGGGAACCAGATCGAGACTTCAGTCGAGGATCAACTCAAGGCCGAAGGGTCTCGAGGATTGGCTTGGCCTCCGGGGACAAACTGCGCTCCAGGAAAGCCATTCTGGACTCCAGGCCAGAAAGCTCCACAGCCATCGGCGTGGGCACCGAAGGGATCGGGCCCGACACCAGTTCCCCCTGAAGGGGAATCCTCAATGAGGATGGTGTCTGGTGACAGAGGCCAGTCCAAGGTTAAAGTCCTTTCAGGGGACCTTAGCAGGCCGATCCCTCTACAATCCCTTGGATGAGCGCCTCGGACTGCGGGACCTGGCTCAGAACAGACCCAGCCTGTCGGACCCATCCTTTGAGGTCTTCTTCTTCTTGGGTTCCCTCGAGGGAGACCCCCTCTCCGAAGAACCACAGCGCCGCACGGGTTTCGTGAAGCCGCCCTGAGATGCCGTGGCTTCAAATGAGGCTCTAGCCTTCGTAGGAACTTGGGGAAAAACTTATCTTGATGCTGCTGGCAGCTCTTGAGAGCCTTGTTGGACATCTTTTTGTAGAGACCGCATGCTGCGGGATCATGGTCTGGCCCAAGACAGCAAAGGTAGCAGCCATGCATGTCAACAAAGACAATCTTGGCACACCGATCACACTTTTTAAAACCACTGGTAGCCATGGGGGGGAGGAGTACCCCAGCGAGGTCAAAGACCCACCAAGCTGCCAGTTGGAAAAAAGACATGAAGACAAGGAGCAAATAACTACGAAAAAGACCCGAACTACGAAAATGACCCGAACTCAATGTCGAGACAGTGAGGTCAGGTGGTGGGAATAGTACCATTGCTGTACCGAAGGTGAGCATGAAACTCAGACTGAAAAATCAACTTTTTCTGGGGGCAAGCCAGACCAACGTCTGAAGGGTTCTGCAGATAAAAGAAGACTGAGCAGACTTCCAGTGATGCGGTGAGCCCGAGCGGTCGCACGCTGCTCGAGCTCTGGGCCCCCTTGCTCTTCCAGCGCTGAAAAATGTTTAAACGGGGCTAATTTCGGGACTCCCGCACCCCCCCCCCCGAGCTCTCTCGACCAGATCGCCGCCCGGAGGGATGACCCGGTGCTCCCCTCTCACCCTCACCCGAAGATCCAAGGAGGCGGCCTGGATCCGAACGACTGGCACTGCAGACGCCGCGTTGGAGTGAAAGCCACGTGGCGGGGTGAGTAGGCCAGCCGGCAATTCTACCGACTCGCACGGGATTGAGGTGGGGTCCCCACGGCTGCAGAGGCCCCCCGGCTGGTGTTCGTCGCCCCTTTCTGCCTCCAGCTCCTTTCCAGCTCGTGCCCCGAGTGGATGCCTGACGCGGGAAAAAACAGGGGAGGTTGAGATCCCTTATCGGGCCCGGCTATGGGTTGCTTCCTGTTCTGCCCGCTCCCCCCCCCCAGGAGACCCACAAAGGACCGAACGGACCTGGCTAGTGCCCCATCTCCACTACATAGGAGACAGAGACCTGTGCCTCATTTCACTATCTGGGAGCCTGCGACTTGCACCTTCTCGTTGGGGCATAAAAGCCTGAGCTCTGCCCCCTGCCTCCGGCACCCAAGAGACTCCGACCGGCGCCCTGCCTTCAACATCACAGAGCCTGTGACCTGTGCCCTGCGCCCGGCCTCCGGCACATAGGAGCCCGAGACTGCAGCTTCGCCCCCCTTGCGTGTAGGGGCTCGGGACTGGCGTCCTTCCTCCGACATACTGGAATCTGCGGCCAACGCTCCACCTTTGGCACCCAAGGGCCTGGGATCTGCACCTGTCTTTAGCGTATAAGTGACCGCGACCTAAGTGACCGCGACCCAGGCCTTCCCTCCAGCGCTCAGCTGACCGAGATATCTGCCTTTCATCTAGCACTTAAGAGCCCAAGACCTACATCCTACCTCCTGCGTACAGAGGCCTGAGAAGCTCCGACGACACCTGAGACTTGGGACTGGGACTGTGCTGCGAACCGAGGAGGTCGATAACTGGGGCCCTCGTCGCCTGGCGATGCGGAGCGGGGACCGGGGAGGGACCCCCCCCTCCTCCTGAGCGGACCACAGCAGAGGCCTAGGCGATGGCGGCAAAAGGAGGCCGCCGGGTGGAGAAGGAGAAGACCCCCCTGCCGCCCAGGGGGGGGGGAGCAATCCTCACCGCTGAAGGGGGAGGCTAAGGCCACAGCGGGGATGGTGGATGCAATTTCCATAGCCGTGGCGGGGGCGCTGTCTGCTCAGTTCGAAGACCTGCGGGGCCGTATGGACCTTGTCCAAACCTCAGTGGAGGCCTTGGGCGGTCGACTACAAGAGGCGGAGCACCGGATAGAGAGGTCGGAGGAGCACGTGCTGGAGCTACAGCAGGAGATGGCTCGGGTGAAAAAATTGCTTCAGGGGCAGGAAGCCAAACTAGATGACCTAGAAAATAGGTCCCGCCGTAACAACCTGAGATTTCTTGGGATCCCAGATGCCGTTGAGGATCGGGACTTACAATCCTACTTAGCAGATCTGGTGAAACAAATCCTGGCGAATGAACCTGAAGGCACCCCAGTGCAAATAGAGAGGGCGCACCGGGTTGGGCCTAGGAGGACCAGTGATGTCCGACCCAGGGTGACAATAGCACGGTTCCTGAGATTCCCACAGAAAGAAGCGGTCCTGCGTGCAGCGCGAAAGAAAGGGACCATTCAGAAGGACAATGCCCGGATACGTATTGTTCAGGATTACTCAGCAGCCCTGGGACAGCGGCGACGAGAGTACGGACCATTGTGCCAGACCCTGATAGACAATAATATTAAATTCATGGTGCAATATCCCGCCCGGCTGGTCTTCACTCATGACGGGATCCGCCGGACTTTTGACTCTGCGACAGCAGCAACGCCCTACGTGGAGGAGATACGGCGGAGGGCCGCAGTGGCGGCCGAGTCCTGAGGATTGGAGGAGTGGACTATTGCCTTGGTGAACAAGTTTAGAGTATTCTGCTTTAGACAGTAAAGTGATGGTGATGGTAATTGGGGTGGGGGCGGAGGGTTGCAGGGTCTGTTTCAACTGCCTTTAAGTAGAGCTGTTGGTGGTTGTTTCTCTTGGGTGGTGGGGGTGGACGGGGGGAGGCCCGGGTGGCGGGTGTGTTCTGGGGGGCCGGGGGGGGGGTGTAGGGGGGGCAAGGACCCAGAGAGGGGGGAGGCACCGGGGGGGGGACCCCGGATGGTCCGTAGCGGAATAGGTGCATTGGAGGAGTGGGGGGGTACCACACGCATCTAGGAATACACAGAGGAGGTGAAGAGGATGGTAGTAGAAATAAGGAATTGGAGGGGGGAGGAGGGGGGGAGGGGGAGGGACAGAGGGGGGGAGGGAGTAGTTATGAGGGGGGAGGGGGGAGGGGGAGAGGGGGAGGGGGAGGAGACGGAATGCTGTATTCTCGGGGACCAGTTGAGGAATGGATGGGTCGAGGATTATATTTGAAGGGCTATGGGGGAGGACCTCAGGCTGGGGGGGTGTCTTCCCTATATTCTGTATGGTACATAACCGACACTACTGGGCCCAGTTTAGTAATACATGCCACTTAAGATAATCTCCTGGAATGTTTGTGGCCTGGGCAGTCCGATCAAACGGGCAAAAATTTTACAGGCCCTGGCTAGGCAGGGAGCAGACATCGCTATGCTTCAGGAAACCCACCAGACTGCCGACGAACACCGTAAACTTTGCCGGGAATGGGTGGGACAGGTCTGGTGGGCCCCGGCCCTTGGTAAGAAGGGAGGGGTAGTGCTTTTGCTACATAAACGCGTACGGATGGAGGTGGTGAAAGACACGGTTGATCCAAAGGGCAGATTTGTACTGGTACAGGGAGTCCTTGAGGGGAGGCCTGTAGTTCTTGGTAGCGTGTACTGTCCCAATGTGCTCGATTTGTCCCTCTACGCGCGCCTTGCCTCCAAACTTGAGACATTGCCGGAGACCCCCGTTATTCTGGGGGGGGACTTTAACGGGGTCATGGACGTCGATCTCGATACCTCCAAAGGGGGGAGCAAAGAGATAGAATGGCGACGGTTCGGGCAATGCGACGTCTCTGCTCCAGGCTGGGGCTCGTGGATCCATGGCGATTACTACACCCGGTCGAGCGGGACTACACACACCAATCCCGGGCCCATGGCACATGTGCACGCATAGACTACTTGTTGCTGTCAGCAGGGCTGTTTGCCAAGGTGGGGGACGCCCAGATAGGGCCCGTAGAGATATCCGATCATGCATTTGTCTGGCTGGAAGTCTTCTGGAGTGGGAGTACTTCACAAGCCTTTCAATGGCGCTTTCCATTGGAACTATATAGAGACGCACAATTTCGTTCTTTTATCCAGCGGCGGTGGCAGGAATTCGAAGCCGATCATAGGGGTCATCAGGATGACCCAGAGTTGCTCTGGGAAATGGCAAAGGTCGTACTGAGGGGAGATATAATCGGGTTTCTTGCCAGAAAAAGACGATTGAGGGCCGAACGTATTATGGACTTAGAGAGATTGGTGACGAAATTGCGACGCCGTTGGACTCAAACTCCCACTGCGGGGTTAAAAAAGCAGCTGTGGGACTCTCAAACGGAATTAAACGAACTCCTACACCAGAGGGCAAAGAAGTCAGTATTATACTATCGCTATCAATTGTACCGCTATGGGGACAAGCCCGGGAAGTTATTGGCTCGGTGCCTTCGTGGACCTCGAGGCTCCAAATTGGTGCCCGCCTTGCGAGATGATCTGGGGACCTTGCATAGGGAAAGCCCGGCGATAGTGCGTATCTTTCGCTCCTTCTTTCAGAATCTTTATGCTGCGGAGGCGACCTCCCCCACGCAGATGGCGGATTATGTGAGGGGATTGGACTTGCCTCGTCTATCAATAGAGCAAAGAGCACAGTTGGATCAGCCGATTACGGTGGCTGAGCTGCAAGGGGCTATCTCAAAGGCCAGTTGCTACAAATCCCCTGGATCCGATGGTCTAGGCGCCGAACTCTATAAAATTCTCAACGAACAGATCTCCCCAACGCTGGCTGCCGTACATAATCAGAGAGCGCAGCAAGGCTATTTTCGGTGGGGGGCTAACCATGCTCATATTATTCTTATCCCCAAACCGGCAAAGGACCCTCTTTCTGCGGCCTTGTATCGTCCTATCTCCTTACTTAATTTCGACCTTAAATTAATGGCTAAGATCTTGGCAGACCACTTGGCGGAGTTCTTGGGGCAGCTAGTCCACGAGTCCCAAGTCGGTTTCGTTAAGGGGCGATATGCGGTCCGTAACTTACGCAAGATCATCGCGTCCTTAGAATGGGTCCGGCATAGACACCTGTCCTCCCTATTGATTAGTTTTGACGCAGAAAAAGCCTTTGACAGGGTGGATTGGCAATACTTGAGATTCATCCTCCCTCAGTATGGCTTGGGGCCGTCGTTCTGTAATATGGTCGAGAGTCTGTATGCCAATCCAACCGCAGCGATACTCTGTAATGGGGTATTATCAGAGACCTTTCCGCTGCAAAGGAGGACCCGCCAGGGCTGCCCCCTCTCTCCTCTCCTCTTTGTTCTTTCTTTGGACCCTCTTCTGCGCCGTGTGGCGGGTATGCGGACAATCCAGGGAGTAGGTATTGGTCCTCAAGTATTTAAGATTTCGGCCTTTGCCGATGATTTGTTGGTGCACTTGCTTTCTCCTGGAGTCTCCCTACCCCCTCTCTTACAGGAGTTTCGAGCTTTTGGGCAGTTTGCAGGGTTTAGTATTAACAGGGATAAATCTGAAGCCCTTGATGTTTCTGGCCGACTTCGGGGCAGCTGGGTGGGTGAGTTTCCCCTCCGATGGGCTGAACGCCAGTTCATATACCTGGGGATTGTACTGTCCTGTCAACCAGGTCACCTATATAAGAATAACTTGCGACGGATGTTGAACAAGGTGCGAACTCAGCTGCAGGCTTGGCTGCCCCTCCCTCTGTCCCTTATGGGGAGAATCGCGGCGATCAAATTGGTCATCCTGCCGAGGATATTATACTGGCTACAGACCCTCCCTGTTTGGATCCTTCGTCGGGATATTCGGCGCTTTGAGGCGGAGTTTCGGGGCTTTCTATGGGGGGGGTCGAGAGCTCGTATCTCTTATCGTAGACTGGTGGGGAGGATCCGTGGGGGGGGGGGGGGCTCCCAGATCTTGGTGCTTATGCACTGGCTTGTCAAGCCCGCCATTTGGGGGACTGGTTTGGGGATACTGACCTTTATACCCCTAGGGCATTTGAGGAGGCATACGTAGCACCCCACTCCCTAAGAGCCCTTTTGCATCTGGAGGTAAGTAGGTGGCCTCCGCATTTGGCGGACAGCGTGTTATTGGCCCCGGTTTGTAAGACCTGGTGGAAATTGAATGCCTATTGGGGCCATCGGTGGCAGGTGTCGAGCTGGCTACCTATTCGGGGTAATGCTAATTTTACCCCAGGCACGGAAACCACAGCGTTTCGTCTGTGGGGGGAGAGAGGTGTGCATACTCTGGGCCATGTGGTGGACCTGGCGGGCAAACCTAAGCCCTTTCCCATGTTATCTCGCGAATATGAATTGAGGCCCATACATTTCTTTGCATACATGCAAGTGGCCCACTACGTGGCTTCTCTTTCAAGGCCGGAACTATGTAGCGACCGTTCGGCCCAGATAATAGCATTCTTTGGTTTTGGCGAAGTCGAACGGCCGTCTATTCGAACCTTTCATCTTCGGTTGGAGCAGTTTCGACCGCAGCCGGATTACAGCGGTGTGGAACGGGCTTGGGAGGCGGAACTGGGTCGGGAGATCCCCCCTGACACCATTCTGGTAGCCCTCCGGAGAGTGGCGAGCTTGGCGGATGGTGCTCGCTGGCGGGAAATCCAGATTAAGTGCTTAACTAGGGTTCACTTTTCCCCGCGGTGAGCCCTTCGCTGCCATTTGACTGCGGATGGTAGCTGTCCACGATGCGCGGAGCCTATGGCGACATTGTACCATATGTGGTGGGGTTGCCGGCGAATACGCCCCTACTGGCAAAGAATTGCCCTATTTATGGCCGACCTCCTTGGACAACCTGTTCACTGGGATGCTGCCTTGATCGTCCTGGATCTCCTGGGTCTCACCTCTCCGAAGGGGAAATGGAGTCGTTGGCTGGTGCGGAAGGCATGTCTGGTGGGTAAAGGACCAATCCTACGTGGGTGGAGGGACAGCCACCCTCCCTCCTTTTGGGAGTGGCGGAACTCCTTCCATCAACTTATGCTCCTGGAGTGTAGGGCGGCGCGAGGTCATGTGAAGCGATGGTCTGCTTTCTGGTTACTGTGGGAGCCCTATATTCAAAACCTGAGTCCTCGGACTCGTAATGTAATCTTGCAATTAGGCTATTGATAGCCCTGTTTGTATGTGGAGACCTATTGAGGTTCGGTAATGTTATATATGCTGGTCCGGGTGGGAAATGCTCTAGGAGGGAGGGGGGAGGAAGGGGTTCATTGGGGGAGAGGTTGGGTGGGGGAGGGGGGATGGGGGGTACTTTCCTAAAAACCATGTAACCATCTATGTATCTTGCACCTTGGGGATCAGAGTCCACCCCAGGGAGCGATTGTCATTAGTTGTGTATTTGATGTTTTGTTTGATGGTTCAAAATAAAACATTGAAAAAAAAAAAGAAGACTGAGCAAGATGGCATCTTTGAGCGGGACGGGGACCACGCATCTCCCAAAGGCTTTCTTTGAAAGCTGGGGGGATGCTTCCACAAGGGCTCAGTCGGTGCCAATGTCACCCATATGTGACGATTGACTTGCTGTTTGTTCCTAGAGTAATAGGTGTATCCCTTGAGTAGAATTATGGGAGAAGAGTCCCCTCCCCAGGATAAAAACGTACCCAAGCTTTCCATATGTTTTTTCCAGGTGGCTCTCAAATTGGTTAAAAAAAACTATTCTGAAATTCTGCGTGCAAGAGGAAGCACCTGCTATTCAGTGCTGGTACAACTTGATGTTTGAAATGGCACATTGGGGACTTCAGATGCATCGGAGGAAAATGAAGGGAGGTTGGTTAGCTTACAAGAAGCTATGGGTTAAGATTCAGGAGGATCTAGGGACTGGGGGAGATGAAGGGGTAGACTAGGGAGGTAGATAAGAGTTGTGTGAGGGGGGGATGAGTGGTGTGGGATGAAGGGGCATATGTAAAGTATTTGTGAGAGGGTACCCCTTCTTTATGGTGTGGGGTCTATGCTATATCCTCTCTATCCTAGTCTGATGTTATTTATTTATTTATTTATTATTTATTGTTAATGTTAATAGCCAAATGAGGGTACTTTGTTAACATTCCCTTTGTTGTGTATCCTTGTGAGAGGTTTACTATTCAAATTATAGGATGTACTCATTCATAAGTGAAATAAATAAATATACAGTATATTTTAAAAAAATATATATGGGTGAGAGAAGAAAGGGCATTTTCCTTTATTTCTGGCTTTGGAGTCAAGCTTCATGAAGCCACTAGAGGTGGCTTCATTTCCCAGATGTGTTTGAGAGACTTAGCAGGTAAGATGTTTGTAAGTAGCTTGTATGGCCAAGTAGCAAAATCTTCATGGGTATTGTGCTGATGGTGGGCTCCATCATGTCTGGGCCATTAGGCTAACACTGTATGTGGCCTTAAGGAAAAACACCTCCAAGCCATTTCTAGGCCCCAAGGGTTGGCACCTGACTAAGCTTGAAAGAAAACCCCCCATAGATACAGGGTCTAGGTCCTTTGGGTTTGCACTTCTTATTGAAATGACTCTCTCCTCACATAAAACATCCCATGAGTAACAATGTCTGGACCCCTTGGGAGTTGCACTCACTAAAATAACTTTTTCCTCAACTGTTGCCTCATATCGACATGATGAAATCTCAGATGTAAGATGAAAATAGTCTTCTTTTAAAAACATCAGATCTGTTCCTGCTTGGCCAGGCAGATAAAGTAGACTGAGGGGGAGGAACAGCAGTCATTGAGCAGGGCACATTTGCACATGCCCAGACTATTCTGTGCTCTGGGAGAACACATCCAGTGGTGCACTCAGCAATGACATCACCATTTTGTGTGGCTGGTTATATCCTGTTTGTCCATGGAGAATGTAAGTTCTTTTCTCTGGAAACATTTTCCATTTATTCTGTCAATTAAATCAGCTAATTGTCCTTCACAATTGAGAAAGCAGCTGCTTGCAATGTAGCCACCTGTGACTCACACTGAATCTCTAAACCAGAGAAATTTGAATCCTCCTCAGAAAACTAATCAATAGCTTCATCGGAAAATAAAGATATTTGTTCCAATGAACCACAAAAAACTTTTTACGAGACAAATCTGACTGACCAGAGAATTGCATCAGGGGAGATTTCAGCAAGGCCTCTGACATCATTCTTCATTGGTGACTTATAAATAAGATGAGTGCTCTTGGAATGGACCTAAAGTGACTTTATTAAGAAACTGGTTGATTGGGAGGATACAGAGGGCAGAAGTAAATGTAGTTCACTCTGAAGATAGGAGTGTTACCAGTGATGTGCCACAAGGATTAGTCCTTGGTTTGGTTCTTTTTAACATTTTTTACAAGCAATATCATGGGTCAGTCGGGCAAGATATGTCTCTGCAGATAATACCAAAACCTGCAATAGGATTGACACTTGAAAAAACATAGAAATATGATGACAGAAAAAGACCACATGGCCTATCTAGTCTGTCCTTCCATATCAACAACTATAACAGTCCCCTTTTTACCTTTAGAAATCCTCTGTGTTTGTCCCACGCTTTTTTGAATTCAGTTACTGTCCTCATCTCTAACACCTCCACTAGGAGACTATTCCACGGATCCACCACTCTTTCCGTAAAGAAATATTTCCGCAAATCACTCCTGAATCTATCCCCCTTCACCCTCATCCCATGTCCCCTCGTAACAGAACTTGCTTTCAGTTGAAAGAGGCTCTCCCCCTGAACATTTATGCCACGGAGGTATTTAAACATCTCAATCATATCACCTCTATCCCGCCTTTCCTCTAAGGTGTACATATTAAGATCCTTAAGTCTGTCCTCATATGCTTTATAATGAAGACCACTAAACATTTTAGTAGAGGGATCTAACAAAGCTTCAACAATGGTTGAGAATTTGGCAGCTAAGATTTAATGCTAAAAAAATGCAGGGTAATACATTTGGGCTGCAAAAACCCAAGGAAGTGGTACAATATAGGGGGTGAAGAACTTCAATGTACAAAAGATGAGCAGGACCTGGGAGAGATCTTAAAGATCAGATGGACTTAAAGTGGCCATACAGATAGAAAAGGCTATGGTAAAAGCCAGAAGGACTCTTGGGTGCATAGGGAGAGTAATGGCCAGCAGGAAAAAGGAGGCGATAGTGCCTTTGCATAAGTCTCTAGTGAGGCCTTATTTGGAATACTTTGCACAATTCTGAAGACCACACCTTCAAAACTATATAAACAAGATGGAGTCTGTCCAGAGGACGGCTACTAATATGGTTAGTGGTCTTCATTAAAGTATATGGGGATTGACTTAAAGATCTCAATTTGTATAATTTGGAGGAAAGGCTGGAGAATAGAGATACATGATAGATACATTTAAATACCTCTATGGTATAAATTCAATTGAAAGGAAGCTCTGGAACAAGGGACCACAGGATGAAGGTGAAAGGGAATAGCCTCGAGAGTAAATTAAGGAAATATTTCTTATGGAAAAGGTGAAGGATGCATGAAACAGCCTACCAATGGAGGTGGTAGAGACTAGAACTATATCAGATTTCAAGAAAGTATGGTACAAGTACAGAGGGTCTTTGAGGGAGAGGAAGGAATTGTAGAACTTAACTCTTTATTTATTTATTTAACAATCTCTTATATACCGCAGCTTCCTAAGATCAGCTGCGGTTCACAAATAACAACAGGCAACAAATCATGGATTTGTTTTACATATAACGTCATATAACTATAACCAATGTACAGTAAACAGAAATGTTGAACAGATAGCACTGAACAGTGCAACACTATATACATTATGTACATTAACATTATATTATTAAATACATATACAAGTTATGTGGGATATAATCATTATGAGTAGTACAGATGCAGATAGGGCAGGTTTTCTTTTCTGTTATAGTGAGATGTAGATAAAACTGTTTAGCCTTTGTCTAATTCTTTTGATGGCTGTTCTATAGTGTTGTAGTGCATTGTAAAGAGGTGTGTTTTCAGTTTTTTTCGGAATTCATTAATCTCTGTTAATATTCTTAGTTCAACAGGGAGGGAATTCCAGGCTGTTGGGGCTGCATGTGAGAACGCTCTGTTGTTTGTTGATTTATTTGTTTTTATGAAATCTATGGGGGTTTTAAGTTTGTTTAGTTGATTTTTTCTTTGAGTAGGTTTTGGATGTTCTTTGGTAATTAAGTTACTTAAAGTAGATGGTGTCAAATCAAATAGTGATTTAAATACTGTTATTAGTGTTTTATATGTTATTCGGTTTTGAATTGGAAGCCAGTGAAGGGATGCTAGAATTGGTGTTATATGTTGATGAGAGTGTGTTTTTGTTATTATCCTAGCTGCTGAGTTTTGTGGCCAACTCTTATGGATGGGCAGACTTGGATAGGCTGAATGGTCTGTATCTGCCATCATTTTTCTGTTTGTATAACTTATTTTGTTTAACTTTATGCATATTTTAAACATTCTTATCTATTCACGTAAGACTGTTGAAAATACATGGATAAAGTTAAATGGCTAAAGGTGAAATTAGACGTACCCGCTAATTGTTGTTCCTTACGGAACTCCAGTCTAGTCCCAACATCTGGGGTTTAAGCACCTCCTCCAGCAGCTATGGAGACTGAAAAACGTCATTCTTCTGATGACACTGGTACAAATGCTCCCGGGACCGCCTCCTCTGACCAGTAATCTATTGACAAAGCAGACTCACCTGAGCAACAGTCAAGAATGAATAAATTAACCAATTGAACCTCAACTTAACTATAACTATACTCCCATTATAGTAGACGGAGGAAGATAAAACAGTACGTCCGTATAGGAAACTGTGCCAAGGAAGTCCACCCCTCCTTGTTTCCCGAAGGATCCAGATGCCCCCGGGAACCCCCTTCTCTATTCCAACATCCCTTCTTTTTTTTTTTCTCTCAATGATCCATTAGTTCCCCTCTCTTAAGCCTTGAGCAGCCCTAACTCCGTGCTTCAGGCCAACAGCACAGAATCAACTAGGGAGGGATACGGGACTAGACTGGAGTTTTGTAAGGAACAACAATTAGCAGGTAAGTCTAATTTCACCTTCCTTAACGTCCCTCCAGTCTAGTCCCAACATCTGGGGATGTAACAAAGCAGTGAAACCTCTTCTTACCAGGAGGGACCCGCCAGGCCAGCCTAAAGCACCGCTCTGCCAAACCTAGTATCCCTTTCCGCCTGCACATCCAGATGGTAATGCTTCACAAAGGTATTACATAAGAACATAAGATATGCCATACTGGGTCAGACCAAGGTCCATCAAGCCCAGTATTCTGTTTCCAACAGTGGCCAATCTAGGTCATATGTACTGTCATGCTGCCGCCCCAGAGGCCAAGGTTGGTATGGGCAGGTCAGATGGACATGAGAGTTTTTTTATATATTTTGAATTTGGTCCTTCTGTAAGAGGTCTTGGTAATGTTCCCAGGACCTACCGGGGGCCAAAGTTCAAGAGAACACAATAGCCAGAATGTAGGGAAAGTAAGGCTTTATTTCCCTTCAAGCACAATGGTTCAAGTTATGGGAGACTACTTCAACAAACTGAAAGAAACCTTGCTTCAGGCAACGAAAAGAAAATATATTCACACTTGCTTTGTTTAACTGTTGCTTCACAGTACTTGGCATAAACAAACTTTACAGGCATTCGCTACTGTTCACTGTTTTATGTTTCATGCACAGAACTTAGGCTACCTGCCTGACAGTAGCTACAGTCCATCGGGGTTTCAGGTGGGTCTTCGTTGAATTCCACCTGCATGGGCTGAGTATCAGACAGCTGTGAATCAGTGTCAGTAAACTCTTGAGGAGCGTACTGAGGTTTCTCATATAACACATTTACTAGCTTCCAATGTTCAGCATTCAAGTCAGGGCCGCGCCCATGTGAGTGTTTGTTATGGCAGTTACTTCCCCTTGCAGGCTGCCTTATGTTATACAGTCTTTTTACCAAGGGCTTGTGCCTTGTTTCACATACAGTTTGATAGGGAGGATATACTCCAGTATCTTGTGTTTCCTGTCTTCTTAACTTATATTGCTTATCAGAATAAAAAGGTATTTTACCTTGTTTAGTTGAGTCCCACGGCCTGGTCCCGCTGTAGTTCAGCCTGTCTTGAGCAGTAGGCTTTTCACACTCCAGCTGGCCTTCATGCAGAGTCACCACTCTCTTACATTCACACCTTTTACCATTTGAATAAGGAATATTACCATTTGCAGCAAAGACTTCATCCTTGCTCAGATAATGCTTACTGTGTCTTGCATTTACTGCTGCCGGTTCTTCACACCAAACTCTGGGGTTTATTTCTCCCCTAGTGCCTTTCTTTCCAGTACCTCTCAACCAAGGACTCCTGGAACTCTGTGGCCTCGGATTCACTATGCCTTCCTGCCAGGAACTCCTTCCTCTCTGGTGCTCTGGACACTCGTTGTGGTGCTCTCCTTCTTGGTTCCTTTCCAGCAGCTCTCTGTGGTGTGACTCTCCGTGGTCTGCTTTTCCTTGATAAGCCTCTTCTTGATATGCCTCCTTTTGGTAGGCCTTCCTTGGTATGCCTCTCCTTGGTCTCTCTCTCCCCGGTCTCTCTCTAACTTGTCCTAGCTCCTCCTTTTCAAGTTCCCAGCCTTTCTTCAGGGGAACTCCCCCTTTTCTCCATTGGCTGTTAGGTTGCATTACCTCATCAGCTCTGAGGTGCAGTTCTCTGGGCCTTGGAAGGTCACTCCTGCTCCCTCTATTGGGCTCCTCATAACATTGCAGCTGATGATAAAATCTTTTTTCAGGATTTAAAACCCTTTTTTCTCCATGAATGGGCTCTGCGGTACCACAGTACCTAGCAATTTCCCCAAGGGACACAGGTTCCACAATGCTTGTATTGGTTCAAGCATTGATATCCTGGGTCCCTTCTTAATAATGGTTTATGGACCTTTCCTCCAGGAACTTGTCCAAAACGTTTTTAAACCCAGCTACACTAACAGCCTTTACTACATCCTCCGGTAACAAATTCCAGAGTTTGATTACACGTTGAGTGAAAAAATATTTTCTTTTATTAGTCTTAAATAGTTTACCCTGTAGCTTCATTGCATGTCCCCTAGTCTTCCTATATTCTGATAAGGTAAACAATCGATCTATGTTTACCCGTTCCACTCCGTTCATTAATTTATAGACTTCTATCATATCTCCCCTCAGCCGTCTCTTTTCCAGGTTAAAGAGCCCCAACCGTTTTTGCCTTTCTTCATAGGAGTATCCTTCCATCCCCTTTACCATTTTGGTGGCTCTTCTCTGAACCTTTTCTAAAATCGCTATATCCTTTTTAAGATACGGCGACCAGAATTGCACACAATATTCAAGGTGCGGTCTCACCATGGAACGATACAGAGGCATTATAATATCTTTTGTGTTATTTTCCATTCCTTTCCTTATCATACCTAGCATTTTATTTGCTCTCTTGGCCGCTGCTGCTGCACACAGGGCCGAGGGTTTTAACATGGTATCCACAATGACGCCTAAATCTTTTTCCTGGGTGGTGGTTCCTAATGTGGAACCTTGCATCATGTAACCATAGTTTGGGTTGTTCTTCCCTAGGTGCATAACCTTGCACTTGTCCACATTAAATTTCATCTGCCATTTTGATGCCCAGTCTTCCAATTTATCAAGATCCTCTTGCAATTTTCCACAATCCTCTTGGGTTTTAACAACTTTAAATAGTTTTGTGTCATCTGCAAATTTGATAACCTCACTCGTTATTCCACTTTCCAGGTCATTTATGAATATGTCAAAAAGCAGCGGACCCAGCACAGATCCCTGGGGTACACCACTATTCACCTTTCTCCATTGGGAAAATTGGCCATTTAGACCTACCCTCTGCTTTCTATCTTTTAACCAGTTCCTGATCCACAATAGTACACTGCCTCCTATCCCATGACTCTTTAGCTTTGCCAAATGTCTCTGATGAGGGACCTTGTCAAAGGCTTTCTGAAAGTCCAGATACACAATATCAACTGACTCACCTTTGTCCACCTGATTATTCACTCCTTCAAAAAACATAACAGATTAGTAAGACAAGATCTTCCTTGTCTAAAGCCATGTTGGCTGTCTCCCCTTAGGTCATGACTATCTACATGCTGAGTAATTTTATTCTTTATGATGGTTTCTACCATTTTTCCCGGTACTGACATCTGGCTCACCGGTCTGTAGCTTCCCGGATCACCCCTGGAACCCTTTTTAAAAATTGGTGTTACATTGGCGATCCTCCAATCTTCAGGTATTAGAGATGATTTTAATGATAGTTCACAGATTACTAATAGCAGGTCTGCAATCTCGTATTTCAGTTTATTTATTTATTTATTTTATTTAACATCTCTTCTATACCGCGCTATTAAAATCAGCGCGGTGTACATCGAACAAAATATACTGCAATGCATACAGGTAACATTGAGTTTACAGAGAACAAAGGAATATATAACATGGAGTAACAGGGATAACTATGTACAGTCAACATTATACTATGCTTTTACTATAAAATATTTAAACTCGAGTGGATATTGTATGTGTATTCATGTAGGTGGCACGGGTCAACAGTAGTGAAGTGAACTATCGTGAAGTTTAACCATTTTCTGGTTGTATTCTTTCAACACCCTTGGATGTATACCATCCGGCCCAGGTGATTTGCTACTCTTCAGTTTATCTAATAGCTGTAATACTTCTTCCCGATGTATCGATATTTCCTTCAATTCTTCTGCACCTTTAAATGCCACTTCAGTCATGGGTAACATCCCTACATCTTCCTCAGTAAAGACTGAAGCAAAGAATTCATTCAATTTCTCCGCTATCGCCTTGTCGCCTCTTAGTGCTCCTTTAACCCCTTTATCATCTAATGGACCAACTGACTCTCTCACAGGTTTTTTGCTACAATGCCCAAGTCGCCGCCTTACAAATCTCAATAGCCGGCACTAGACCGCATTCTGCCCAAGACGCCGCCTGTGCCCTTGTCGAATGGGCCCTAATGCCCTCTGGCACTGACTTCCCTTTCAGAATGTACGCCGATGCTATCGTTTCTTTAAGCCAACGTGCAATGGAAGCTTTACTAGCAGCTTCCCCTTTTCGTGCCCCGCCAAAGAGAACAAAAAGCCTATCTGTCTTTCTGAAACTCGCCGTTCTCCTAAGATACTTCAACGCTCGCTGCACGTCCAGAGCGTGTAAGGAACCAGCAGCTGCCTTCCCTCCCGAGTCGATAAACACTGGGAGAGAAACTACTTGATTCACATGAAATGCTGAGACCACCTTTGGTAAGAAAGACGGCACAGGCCAGAGCACCACCTTGTCATCGTAAAAGGACAAAAAAGGCTTCCGACACAATAAAGCCTGTAACTCCGAAATTCTACGTGCTGAACAGATCGCTAATAGAAATACCGCCTTGAGTGTCAGATCTTTATCAGACGCCTGCGCCAAAGGCTCAAAAGGCTCACGCTTCCAACACCAACGTCAGATCCCACTGAGGAACTGACGATCTACAAGGAGGCCTAAGAGCCACCGCTCGCAAAAATCGTTTAACATCTGGATGTGTTCCCAGGGTCTGTCCTTTTATCTTTCCTCTGTAACAGGCCAGCGCTGCAACCTGCACCCGCAGGGAGGCTGCCGCCAATCCTTTGTCAAAACCATCCTGCAAAAAAGCTAGCACGTATGACACCGAAGCCCCTAAGGCCTGAATCTTCCTGTCAGTACACCATGCTTCAAAGACCCACCAAATACGTATATACGCCAAAGACGTAGATCTTCTCCTAGCCTTCAACATGGTGGAAATGACGGCCGAGGAATATCCTCTTGCCCGCAACCTCGCCCTTTCAAAAGCCAAGCCGTAAGCGAGAATCAATTTACTTGGGGCATAAGAATGGGACCCTGTAACAAAAGATCCTTCCGAACCGGAAGCCGCCAGGGCCGGTCTACCAACAACCAGATGAGATCTGCATACCACGGTCTCCTCGGCCAATCTGGCGCTATCAAAATTACCGTTCCCTTGTGCACCTCTATTCTTTGCAACACTCGACCTTTTAAGACCCAGGGGGGAAAAATGTACAGGAGCTGGCCCTCCGGCCACCTCTGAATGAGAGCATCAAGCCCCTCCGACATTCTCTCCTTTCTTCTGCTGAAGAACGGGCTTGCCTTCGCAGACTCGAACGTAGCCATCAGATCCATCACCGGCTCCCCCCCAGCGGTACACCACCAAGTCAAAGACCTCTGGATGAAGCACCCACTCTGCTGGATCCACTTTGACTCGACTCATAAAATCTGCCGTTACATTGTCTACTCCTGCCACATGAGCCGCCGACAGCGCCTCTAGATGCACTTCGGCCCAATCCAACAATTTTTCGGCTTCGAATTCCAGAGACAACTGCCGGTGCCACCTTGTCGATTGATATAGGCCACTGTGGTTGCATTGTCGGAAAAGACCGTACCGCCTTGTTCTCCAACGACGCCTGAAACGCTCTGAGCACTAGAGCCAACGCTCTCAACTCCATCCTGTTTATGGACCATGATCTTTCCACTTCAGTCCACTGCCCTTGGGCATAGGACCCTTCAACGTGTGCGCCCCATCCCACAAGACTGGCGTCTGTCTTAAGGGGCACCCAGGCGGGCGCTTCCAGAGGCATTCCCTTCTCCAGCACTCCCGTCCTCAACCACCACCGCAGCGCCTGCCTCGTCTGTCTGACACGGCAGTACCTTGGACAGCGGATCGTTCTGGTGAGACCATCTTCTGAGCAACGCCCTCTGTAATGGTCGCATATGTGCCCGTGCCCACGGAACCAATTCTAGAGTCGCTGCCATAGTACCTAGCAACTGCAGATACTGCCACCCCGTGGGAATCCTGCGGCTGAGAAAGGTGTGGACTAGGTTTATCAAGGCCTGCACCCTCACCTGAGGCAGAAATACCTTCCCTAACCGCTTATCGAAACGTGCTCTGAGATACTCCAGGGTCCGCAACGGCTCCAGTCTGTTCTTTTCTCTGTTGATCACCCAGCCTAGACTCTGAAGGAACTCTACCACTCTGACCGTCGCCAATTCGCTCTCTCCCCTGGACTTTGCCCGTATCAACCAATCATCCAAATAGGGGTGCACCAGAATTCCTTCTTTCCTCAATGCCGCCGCCACGACAATCATGACCTTGGTAAATGTCCGTGGAGCTGTTGCTAACCCGAACGGTAAAGCTCGGAACTGAAAATGCCCCATCAGCAGCACAAACCTGAGGAATCTCTGATGCTCCTGTCAAATGGGTATGTGAAGATTGTGACATAGTGGGTCCTTCCAGCCCGTTAGAAGAAGCTAAAAAGCAGGAAACAGGAGCAGTGCTGAGATGTAAACAAGAGCACATGGCTTCTGGGTACCACAGAAACCAAGCACAAGGGAAAGGGATACCCCGTGCTACCACTTAGAGAATGAGTCACAAACTGATTCAGCACACCTGTTAGGGGGAGGAGTCAAGCTCTACCCTAGAATTCACTCTAATAAAGAGGTCACAGTTGAGCCTATGGAGTTAGGTGAGTTAGGCAAAGGTGAGGTGGGTCACGAAGGTAATGAGAGCTGCAGTGAAGAGAGCAGTGAAAGGAGAAGGACAGAGTCTCCGTGGAAGGGTGAAACGGAGCTTCCCTTCAGGAAGAGAACAGAAACCCCAAGGGAAGGATACAGCAAAGGCAGTCTGGATTACCTGCCATATTCTGGGGAGTACAGAAAAGAAAGAAAGCCAGGAAGGCAATTGAAAGCTTCTGTGCACAGCTCAGGTTGGGAACCTACAGCCAGTTCCAAGCCACAGAGAAAACCTCTACCAGCTAGGTTTAAAGGTAAGCCTAAAGGCTGGGGTGCTAATGATTACAGTGATTTCTTTTACCCAGAGAGTTGGGGCTGTAAAGAGAAGGACTGTACTGAGAATGCTTATCTGAACCAGTATTTAATTCAGGAGTATCACAAGAAGCCTGGAGCAGTAAGGAAAGGCGTGGCACCAGGGTTGCAGTTACAAACATTTCCTGTTTCAGAGGAAGAATTAATGGACATTGAGCCAGAGCATGTAAATAATAAGGAAGAAGTAATGGACTGTACGATAACTCTTTCTAATGAGATAATATCATTACGTTGAGTTTGTGCTTTAAAGAGAAAGGCAGCACTGCTTGGAGTTAAAAGCATACAGCTGTGAAGAAACAGAACTGTTACTTTGAAATGCTGGAAATTAATGTGTTTATGCTGAAGTAAGCCTTTATGTTGAAAACCTTCAATTTGTCCTTATACCAGAAAGTACCTGGATTTGTGTTACCTTATTTCCTGGTTAAAAATCCTACCCCGGGAGGGGAAATAAAATCCTTTGTTTGCTTGAACCACTTTTGAATCCACAACTGCTCCTCATTGGTCAGCGAAGGGACTACATCTCCCAAGAAGCTCTGCTTTAGGATTTGTGAAAGTAGCTGTTCAGTGGGGAAAAACCACTCGCTTAAACCCTACCTACTGATACTGGGGGTTTTAAAGGAGAGTTGGTCACAAGATACGCTTCCGACAAATCCAGTGCCGTAAGAAATTCCCCCGCTCTTACGACCACAATCACCGACCTTAGAGTTTCCATACGAAAATGCGATATGCGCAGACACCGATTTACCTTCTTGAGATCCAAAATCGGACGAAAGGATCTCTTCTTTTTGGCACCACAAAATAAATGGAGTATCGACCGCACCCGCATTGCTCTGGTGGAACTGGTACTATCGCGTTGAGTCTCAGTAGCCAACGTATCTCCAACGTATCTTGCACCGCCTGGACCTTCAAAGGCGTTTTGCATGGGGATTGAACGAAGGCGTTGGCCACTGGGCGTTGGAACTCGAGAGCATACCCCTCTCGAATGATTTCCAACACCCACTGGTCTGTGGTAATTTGGGCCCAAGCAGGATAAAACTCCCGTAACCGACCTCCTACAGATACCACCTCCCCTTGGACCCTCCTGGCATCATTGTGGCTTTCTAAGGTTCGAGGAAGAGGAGGCCGCAAATCCTTTATTCGCCCCTTAAAAAGCCTTGAAACCCCTGGCTTCTATATGAGAAACGTCCTCTCTGAAATTACCCAAAACGAGTCGGACAGAAATGCCTAAATTCTCTCTGCTGATTCTTGTTAGCCTGCAAAGGCCTAGTTTGCTTTTGCTTGTCCTCTGGGAGCCTTCCTCCCTTAGACTCTCCTAAATCCTTTACCAACTTATATCTTCACCAAAACGCAGCTTCCCTCTAAAAGGCAGCTTGCCCATTCTTGCCTTTGAGGAACTATCCTCTGCCCAATTACGCAGCCAAAGATAACATCGAGCTGCTATCACAGACGCCATACTCTTAGAGAGACTCCTAATAAGGTCATAATGAATGTCCGCTAGGTAAGCCGTCCCCGATTCCAACTTGGACGCTTCCCCTACACTCTCTTCCAGGTGTTCCCCCTGGATATGCTGTGACCATCGGAGACAGGCCTGAGCCACCCAGGCTCCACAAATCGATGCTTGCAAAGGGCACTGATGTCGAAAACCTGTTTCAACAAAGTATCTAACTTCCTATCCTGCACATTCTTGAGAGCGGCACTACCTTCCACCGGGATGGTAGTCTTCTTGGTCACTGCCGACACCGCTGCGTCCACCTCTGGAGGCTTAAACAACTCCCGATCCTGATCCGCCAATGGGTATAGGCGAGCCATGATCTTGGAACCCTTAAGGGCTGCTTCTGGCATGTCCCATTCTTCTTGAATCATTTCCCACATCATTCTATGAACCGGGAATGCTTTCTGTGTCTTACGGAACGCCAGCAGCAATGGATCCTCTAAAGCCGTATCCTCTGTGGGCCCCACTGACGGCAGATTTAGAGCCTTTAGGGTTTCCCCTATGAGAGCAGGTAACTCGCCCCGTCGGAACACCCTAACCACCCTTGCCTGATCTTCGTGCTCTGCCAACTCTCCTTCCTCTAATTCCTCTTCCATGTCCTGCTCTCCGTCCTCCGAAAAAGGACTCTCCGAGGCCACTGATTGTTCCTGCAAATGCTTTCCCTTTCTAGACTTCTTTGCAGGTATCTCTAGAAGTCCCAAATCTAGAGGTGTTCTTGAGCGCTTTACTGCCCGGTCCCCTTCCAGTGCAGCTGCTTCTGCGCTCCTATTACTGCACCTGAAGGCTTGTTGCAACAAAGTCACAAAATCCTGCGAAAATATTGTTGCCAGCCCCACAGGTAAAGCCGTGCTGTTGAAACCTCTGTAGCAGAAGACGGCCCAGCCACCGGCTCCAGTAACTGAAGTGAAGGAGAGCTAGAAGTTGGCAAACTATCCTTCCGGCCCTCCCCCTCAATCTCTACCAACGGATCTAATGAGCTGACCTCTTGGGAACAGACTTTGCAGACTCCAGTTTATGCTACTGTTCCCTTTCTAACACCGCACATTGAACACGCCGTCTTAGAAGGCATCTCTCCTGGGCTACATCGCGCACCCGTATGTGTTCCCTTTATCCTTCAATCCAATGAGACTTATCCTGGTATATAGCTTCTCTATCCCTCTCTCTCTATAGGTTATTTAGATATCTAGATATATATATCCATCTACATATATATATATACACACACACACAGACAATTTATGCCTGACACTGAAAAAAACAAAAGAAATTCGGGACAATTCCACCTGTCTTTTGCCCAGGCCCTGATTCCAACCTGGCAAGAACAACTGCACCCGAACGCACAGAAAGCCCTCACTGCGACGTTTCTGCAGGCCCGACCATCTAGCGGCTTTCCCACGCTTCAGCCACGCGGTCACAACCCTTCGGGGCAGAACACAGCCCTCTCGTCAGCTCCCCTGCCTGTTCTCCCAACCACCGCTTACCTCAGTAACCGCTGACACTGCCTTTGCTGACTGCTCTTCCCCGCACTCAGCCAGACAGCGGCTTCCGCGACACGGGAGACTGAGCAACTGAAGAGCCACTACTCCGTGCGCGCCCCCGCCGTGCTCTTTGAACGTCACTCCTGTGCTGTTACTGCCGGTTCCTCACCCAAACCATGGGTTCGGGAACCAGAGCACGGCCCTTTGTCCCTCAAGATAAGCAAGTCCTCTGCAGCCCCATTAACTGGTACCAGAGGGGGAGAGACAGGAAGGGGGCCTTAGCACAACTTGATCTTTAAAAATGACAGTCTTTTTTTTTTTTTTTATACAGCACTGCTGCACTTAAACTAAAGGTATTAACCCTATCTAAACTACTGTCCTTAAATGTTTCTCCAGCGAGCCTGCCCACCAGGCTCACCACCCTCCAGCTGCTATGGAGACTGAGATTACTGGTCAGAGGAGGCGGTCCCGAGAGTATCTGTACCAGTGTCATCAGAAGAATGACGTTTCTCAGTCTCCATAGCTGCTGGAGGAGGTACTTAAACCCCAGATGTCGGGACTAGACTGGAAGGACGTTAAGGAATTATCTATGAGGGTAAAGGCCAAGGCACAGAGGCTTGCATCCTGAAGATGAATGCATGGCTGCGTGGATGGTGTCATCGAGAGCGTTTTGGTTTCCTAGACCATGGGATGCTGTTCCAAGGGTTGCAGAGCAGAGATGGCATCCATCTGTCCAAGAAAGGTCAACGCATCTTCAGTAGTAGACTGGCTAATCTACTGAAGAGGTCTTTAAACTAGATTTGTTGGGGATAGGTGAAGAAAGCCCCCAGGTAAGTGAAAGCCCCCAGGTAGGTGATACATTAAATACCTTTATGGAAATGGGTAACAGGGGTAACATATGGAAAGCAGTGTGTATAAATGCCCGTAGCATGGGAAATAAGATCCCTGATGTTGAAGCTTTGGTGGGAGTAGCTGACTTGGATTTAGTGGCAGTTACAGAAACATGGTTCACAGAAAACCATGACTGGGATGTAACTATACCTGGCTATACTTTATTCAGAAAGGACAGGATAGGAAGAAGGGGAGGAGGAGTAGCACTATATGTAAAAACTACTATTAAAGCTTTGGAATTACAGAGCTTAAAAGGGAGAGAGGAGGCATTGTGGGTTAAACTAGAAAGAGGGAAAGAGAAATCTATTTGCATTGGTGTGATATACAGACCTCCCTCACAAGAGGAAGAGGTGGACAGAGAGTTAATTGAAGACATACGCAGCATTGCTAGGAAAGGGGAAGTGCTACTGATACGAGATTTCAATATGCCAGATGTTGATTGGCACATTCCTGCTGCAGTATCATCTAGAAGTAAGGAGATCCTGGATTCTCTACAGGGAGAACTATTCAGGCAATTGGTAACAGACCCCACACGGGATGGGGCCATACTGGACTTGGTGCTTACCAATGGTGAAAGTGTTTCTGATGTTGTAGTGGGAGATCATTTTGCATCCAGTGATCACCAGATGGTGTGGTTCAGTATTAGGACTAGGGCTGTTAGAATCCATTCCAAGGTGAGGATCTTAGACTTTAGGAAGACTAACTTTGCGAAGATGGGCCAATACCTCAGGGAGTGGGATGAGAACAGCTGGGGGATGTAGAAAAACTGGGAAAAACTGAAAGGGGGTATTTTAAGGGCAACCAACCTTTTTGTTAAGATGGTAAATAAAGGCAAAAGGAAAAGGAGACAGCTATGTTTTTTAAAGGAAGTAGCTGAAAAAGTGAATAAAAAGAGGGAGGCCTTCATGAAATACAAGAGATCACAGAGAGAGGAAGACAGGCATCTGTATTTGGAAAAACTTAGAGAAGCTAGCAAAGTAGTCAAGAAGGCAAAGATTCAAAAGGAGGAGGAAATAGCCAATGCAATAAAATGGGGGGATAAGACATTTTTCAGATATATTAGTGAGAAGAGGAAGGGCAAAAGTGGTATTGTCAGACTCAAGGGTGCAGGGGGGGAATATGTAGAAGCTGATAAGGATAAAGCGGAATTGCTTAAATATTTTTGTTCTGTGTTCACAGAAGAAGAACCAGGAGCAGGACCTCAGAAAACACCCAGAAATAAGAACAGAAGCGAGGGACATCTTGAACAATTTTCAGAAGACTGTGTTCGTGAGAAACTAGCTCAACTTAAAGTAGACAAAGTGATGGGACCGGATGGGATACACCCTAGAATACTGAGCGAACTTGGGGACGTTCAAGCAACTCCACTGACTGACCTTTTCAATGCCTCGTTGGAGTCGGGAGGGTGCCAAAGGACTGGAGAGAGGCTCATGTGGTGCCTTTACACAAAAGCGGAAGTAAGGATGTGGTTGAAAACTACAGGCCGGTTAGTTTAACTTCGGTGGTGAGTAAATTATTGGAAACGCTGCTGAAAGAGAAAATAGTGAGGTTTCTGGAGTCCAGCGGATTACAGGATCCGAGGCAGCATGGATTCACCAGAGGCAGGTCTTGTCAGACAAATCTGATTGATTTCTTTGACTGGGTGACCAGGGAGTTGGACCGAGGGAGAGCCCTAGATGTGGTGTATTTAGATTTCAGTAAAGCCTTTGACACTGTTCCTCACAGGCGACTTATAAACAAACTGAGCACCCTAGGGATGGACCCTAAAGTTACTGCTTGGGTTAGAAATTGGTTGGGTGGGAGGCGACAAAGAGTACAAGTAAATGGAGCTCACTCTGAGGAGAAGGATGTTACCAGTGGTGTGCCCCAGGGATCTGTCCTTGGTCCGATTCTTTTTAACATCTTTGTTAGTGATATAGCAGAAGTGCTGTCGGGTAAGGTTTGCCTCTTTGCAGATGATACCAAAATCTGCAATAGAGTAGACACCCAGGAAGGTGTAGATAACATGAGGAGGAATCTAGCTAAGCTTGAAGAATGGTCTAGAATTTGGCAGCTGGGATTTAATGTTAAAAAACGTAAGGTCATGCATTTGGGCTGCAACAATCCAAGGGAGCAATACAGTATAGGAGGTGAAGTACTTTTGTCCAATAAAGAAGAGCGGGACCTAGGCGTGGTTGTGTCTGATGATCTTAAAGTAGCTAAACAGGTAGAAAAGGCGACGGCAAAAGCTAGAAGGATGCTTGGGTGCATACGGAGAGGAATGGCTAGCAGAAAAAAGGAGGTGATAATGCCTCTGTATAAGTCTTTGGTGCGACCTCATTTGGAGTATAGTGTGCAATTCTGGAGACCGCACCTTCAAAAGGATGTGAACAGGATGGAGTCGGTGCAGAGGGTGGCTACTAAAATGATTAGTGGGCTTCATTATAAAGCATATGAGGAGAGACTTAAGGATCTTAATATGTACACCTTAGAGGAAAGGCAGGATAGAGGTGATATGATTGAGATGTTTAAATACCTCAGTGGCATAAATGTTCAGGGAGAGAGCCTCTTTCAATTGAAAGCAAGTTCTGCTACGAGGGGACATGGGATGAGGGTGAAGGGAGATAGATTCAGGAGTGATATGCGGAAATATTTCTTTATGGAACTGAGTAGTGGATCCATGGAAGTGTCTCCCAATGGAGGTGGTAGAGATGAGGATAGTAACTGAATTCAAAAAAGCATGGGACCAACACAGAGGATCTCTAAAGGTAAAAAGTGGACTGTTGTAGTTGTTGATATGGAAGGACAGACTAGATAGGCCATGTGGTCTTTTTCTGTCATCATGTTTCTATTTAAATGTATGCCTGTTATTAGAACAGGATAATTCATCCAGAGAGCAGCTGAATATCTTGGCTCTCTGTATAAGTTTTCACCATGTCTCCAGAATGCCCCTAACCCTCCTTCTATTCATATATATATATTTTACCTGTTAAAGATATGCTGTCTTTTTATATACTTTATAAAAAAGTAGGAATATACAAGATTTAGACTAATCCAAGATTTCACTTGCATATAATAAAATTTAAAAAATTGGGGAGAGACAGGCAATCAGATTGCAGAAGGTACTGATCTTCACTGTTGCACCCCTCAGGTTATAAGGGACATATTTACTTAGCATGGGACATATTTACCCTGGCTGATCTAGCAGCCTATTTTCAAAGGTAAGAAGTTAGGTCCCTTGGAATATCGACCCCATAGTTACTATACAGGAATAAAGTAGCATACCCTAGGTGCCGGCTAAGAAGGGGTGCTGTAATTCCAGGCTCACACAGCAGAGGCATGCACAGAAAACACACCTTAACTTCCTTTCTCCCAGGGCAAGCAGGATGAAGTCAGCCACAAGTGGTGACGTCATCCGACGGAGCCAGGACGGAAGTACTCTCACTAGCCCAGAAGGCTTTAGCCTCCTGGGCTGGACCGGTAGCCCCACCTCCCGCTCCGCCCCTAGCTGGCCAGTTTTTTCGTCTTCCGCCTTGCCAGCAAGATGGACTTTTCTACTCTCCACCAAAAAATGTAACTTTAAGAACTATAATCCCTCTAATCGTATGTATTTAACAGTTTTTACTTGTCTCGATGTTTTACTTGTCTTGATGTTTCCAATCTCCTTCAGAGCTGGCCCAGCGGAGCTCCCGCGGGCCATGTGCTATATTCTGTCTGCGCTTTCTGAGAAAATATTCTGTCTCCATTGACCAGTTTCAACTTGCGCCCTGTTCTATTTTCCCTGTTTTAAACGTACCTGCACGTATCCTGCCAGTTATGCTTACATAATGCTCTTCCAGGCTCTGTTTCAGATTACGGGTCTGCCTTGCGCTCCTGTTCGTGTGAGGCGCTCTCAGTTTCAAAGTTCAGCCACTTGCAGCTCTTCAGTTCTATTCCGTGCAGCAATCCCATTCTCGGATGGCCTGGTGCAGTTCTCTGCTCGCGGACCTTCATGGGACTTCCCCTACTCTCCGCCAGCTCCGCCGCCGCTCGAGGTGCGCCTTCGGGCCTTCACCCCAGCCGCAGGCTTGGTCCGCCAGCTCGGCCGCCGCTCGGGTTGTGCCTGGAGGCCTCCAACCCGCAGCGAGCTTGGTTCGTCAAGCGCCCTTGAACCAGACTGCCGGAGACTCCTGTCGGGCCCCCTCGCACGTGGCCGAACTATGGGGGCGGCCATCTTCCTGCTCTCTTGCATGAAGCCACGCCCCCTCTGCCGGATTGGATCCGGCCCAGCTCCTGGCTCCTCCTCTCCGCAACAGATTCACTGGCTGGTGTTGCTACGGGCGAGGCTCCTCCCCCCTCCTCGCCATTGGTCGGCGCAGATCCAGGCACAGAGGACTCTCCCAGCTTCTCAGACCCTCCTCTCTATCAGCGCCATGGGTTCTCATGTGGAGGATTCCCCAGAAAGGAGGGGCTCCCCTCCTTCGGCGCCGATGGTTACTCAGCGCAGGCACCTATCTGGCTGGTGACTTCACGGCTCCGGGCTTCTTCCCCCTGCAGCGCCATTGGCCGACGCCAACCTGTCTGTGGCCTGACTTCCACGGTCAGTGTTCGGCACAGCTACAGGCAGTAGGGAGGCCCGATCACCCATCTTCGTCTCTGCACAGTGCAGGACATGGTTCTTGGTGCTGAGTCGCCCCAGGTCAGCCCACTGCCATCACGGCCCCTCCTCTGCAGCGCCGTTGGTCAGCGCAGATCAAAGTGAGTCCGGCCCACTGCCATCACGGCCCCTCCTCTGCAGCGCCGTCGGTCAGCGCAGATCAAAGTGAGTCCAGTCCCCCAGCGGACACCCCCGCCATTCGGCACCGAAGGCAAACAACACCGAATGGGCTGAGACGCAGGATGAAAAGGAGGGCGGCGAAGCGGCTCTGAGCAGGGGATGTGTTGTGATTCCTGCTGAGAAGTGCTAGGAACCCTTTCCGCTTTCCCTGACAACTCAGGTCAGACGCTCTGAATAATAAATGGCTGCACTGCACAATAACACTCCAAGAATTGCTACAGCCACTCCACATCTGCTCCCAGTTAACCGAGAGCCTAACCAGCTCTAAGACGCTGATTACAGTTGCAACACGGCAACGCAGTGCACACAGACTGGGTGTGCAAGAACAGAGGGTCACAGGTTCAAAACCCAGCCCGGCTGGGGGTACTGCCAAACCAATCCACATACTTAAGCAATGGTGGACCTCTGGTGCTGACAATGCTAAACTGATAGCGCCAACAGCCCCGGCACTAACAACTCAGACAGACTCCAGGCCACAGCTAAGGCTACTAGACAGAAGGGATTCCTCAGGCTCCAGGGTAACGCAGGGGAATGGAGGCCTGCACTATCAATAAGCTCCTCCCCTGCAGTTGCCCTTAGGTCTGCACCCCCTCACCATGTTTGCCGTGAATGGCAGTCACCCCCTCCCCATTCAACTTTTCTTTTCCGGCATCTCCCTGACAGCAGATATGGACATGGCGCCAGGGAGTTCGATGACACTAAGGCAGAAGAGGATGGTCAGGCAACCATCACTCATCAGTACCTGGAGAAAGGCTGCGCCTGATCGGACATCCCTTGAAATCAACAACTGCAAACCTGCCATTCTCCATGGCACCTTGCACAACCTCCTATGAAGGTGACCTTGCACTTAACCCTAGTGCCCATAATGGAGGGCCGGAAATTCACTTACAGTCCCTTAACCTTCGCCACTTCCACAGCTGCAACACTAAGGACAGTGGCAGCAGTGGGGAGCGGTACGTGCCGCACAGTGTATTCAAGGTCGGGAGTGCGCAGGTTCAACCTTAGCCACGCAGAAGAAACAACGGCACACCCCATGTCTGACCTAAACTGATGATATAGATCCCATATCATCACACAGTCCGAACTCCATGTCTCCAGGAGTAGACACAGACCCGGAATCAGGCATGACACCCTTCAGCCGTGGACCAAAAAAAAAAAAAAGGGGTGGACCCAGGATATCAATGCTTGAATCTCTACAAGCATCATGGATCCCTCTTGGGGGAAACTGCTGGATACTTGTGACCTGGATTGGCCACCTTGGAAGCAGGATACTGAGCTTCATGGACCTTGGTCTGACCCAGTATGGCATATCCTATATTCTCCTATATTCTCCGCATGCTCTGGTGGACGGAATACACGTCCCTTGTAAAGGTAATCTCCCAATCCCATGCAGCAATCCGCCAAATGTGGATGCAGCAATTGCCGATTCCCCAACCCGAAGAATACAGTGGCCACTCACAGAGATAAATGTGATGCACTCCTCTCTACTTCCGAGAAAATGTTGGGCAATCCCCTCTATTGCACAACCAGTAAACCAGGAGCCAAGGCTGGGCAAAATCGCTCCAGAGCCACACACATCGACAGCAGGGTATGACCTGCACCTAAGAATGTGAAAGATGCCATTCTCAACTCTCAAGCACAGAGGATGCCCTCAGGGCCCTGATCAGTGCATCGGCATTCAGGTGAAACCCCCCTGAGGCCCCTCACCGCTCATTGCCTTTGGGCACGACTCTCTAACCAAGCGACCGTTTCATCATTTAACCGCCGTGAAACCCTTGCGGGGCCTCCCGCCTAACGATGCCACTTATCGGTCACGAGACCGCCTTCCACCGGATCGTGGCGAGGAAATCACATCATCGACACCTGTTCTTCGTGGTGTACATGAGTGCAAGATGGCGAGTTCAATCCGCCATCGGAAGGCATTGCTCCTCTGCTACCGGCCGCAATGCTTCAATCCCCGGGAAACAAGGGTATAACACGCCTACATTACTCAGGTTCCTCCTGACTCTATATGCCTAAGACATCAGGGGTACGGTGCCGCATCGCAACTTCATAGCTTTGGCTGGCTCACTGTCCTACCCATTGTCTCTCGGCCCCACGGCCCTACGCCCAGGGACAGGGGGACTCAGTCATTAAAGACGACATACAACGCTAAGGTAACACTCAGCTCTCAATACGGTTAAGATATGCAGACCGCATCAAGGGCACCACACAGCTATCTAAGCCCTTGAAAATGTCATCAGTCGGTCCTTGCACTGGTAAGTAACTTACGGCAAGCCCTATTCCCTCTACTGATCGCTGGTCACTAATAAGTGGCCACAGTGTGGTGCAGCTGACAGAACCAGCACCTCTAAGACCAGAGGGTCACAGGTTCAAATCCCAGCTGGGGCTCATGCCAGGTCAGTCCACATATTCCACGGTGACTCATTGAAGGATTCTGTTTGAGACCGACACCTCAGTCTCCCTTTGGGGATCCAGGCGACCTGTTCTCTGCAGGCCAGATTCTTCCAGATTCTCTCCATTCCTGAAGACTGAACCCCCATATACGGGCCAGTCCAGTAACATGGTACCACGCCAGTCTGCCTGCACGTTACCATCCCAGTAAAGCCTTAGACCTCTCGTTACCAGAGATTATACTCTAGGCGGACTACGAGTGCTCAAGGATCTGCCTAGAATACATGTTTTCCAAACTTATCCATTACAGGTTAAGCCTTCTCAACCATCCTGCCTTGTTAACGCCATTGAGCTATGTATTCAGTACCTTCTATCTCAAATACTTGCCTATGGGCCCCATTCTCGAGACAAACACTCTCTTCCAGCTTCCCTAGTGTGATTGGGAATAGCCCACTAAGAGCATGTCATAGGCTCCATGCCACCGATGACTACAACAGAAGCCCTACCAGTGGGGACTTCATGATCCTCGGTCAGCGAAGCAGTGACAGAACATATTCTGCAGATGTTAGGCAACTATCACACCAATCCCTCACCTATGCATATGGGCTCTCTCCTCCATCCATTCCCTACGACATAGGCGAAAGGTTCGTCTCCCCGAAGCGTGAAGCCAGGCCCACACACAATGTCTCGGCCAAGGTTCATCGCTCATGGTCTACTGCATGCCTTCTACCATTCTTGGTGACTTGCACGGTCCAGGGTAGATTTCTCCACCCTTCCCCCAAATAAGGCCACGTTGGGTCACATAGCAAACACACCGCACCACCTGCCCTGTGGGCACACCTGACCCTAGGGCATAAGGGCACACCTGACCCTAGGGCATAACACAGATTCGCATGTTCTAGTGATCTCAAGGACACATCTGGCTAGTCATGAACTGACGCGTGGCCCAAGGCCCTTGCGATGAACTTGAGGGCATTCTGTACCCCTCCCTTGGTCATCCACCCAGACTTTCTGAGACATTACTGAAACCTAACTCTCAGCCTCAGCTGGGGAGAACTGGATGGTGGAGTAGCCTAGTGGTTAGTGCACTGGCTTAGTAACCAAAAGACCACCGGTCATCCATCCAGTCTTCAGAGACATTACTGTCTGGACGGTACAGACCGCGACGGACCGGCCTTCCGCCTATCCGTTCTGTCCGTGTGCGCTGGGCCGAGTCGTGTAACCTAACTCTCAGCCCTCATCCAGGATTGTATGCCTTGTTACCATTGTTATCCTGTTAATCCACAGTTAGGCCTTGTTACTATTATAACTCTGCTCAACCACAGTTATGACTAGTTACTATTGTAATCCTGCTAAGACACAGTTGTCTTGCTACTAAGACACAGTTGCCTTGTTACTTGAACACCTAGATAGGTGTACTTACTCTTGTTATTCACGTTTTACACTAATTGCCGCTAGCTCTCTGTTTGCTGCTGTTACTACGTTCCGTTGGACATGTTATTCCACTCGTTGTTTGCACAAGATTATCGCACAGTTCCTTTGCACAGACCTACTACCCTGACCGTACTAAACCCTGTTGCACCTCCCAGCACTGTGTCTGTTCTTGGTTCCCCACCGCTGCCTGTGTAGCTAGGGAGGCACCACTTGTGGCTGACTTCATCCTGCTTGCCCTGGGAGAAATACGAGTTACTTACCTGTAACGTGCGTTCTCCAGGGACAGCAGGATAAGTCAGCCACACCTTCCCTCCCTCCTCCCCGGCGGGTACCTCTATGTCCGTTCCGCACCCTAGCTGCTGGAATGCCTCAGCTGGGGAAAAACTGGCCAGCTAGGGGCGGAGCGGGAGGTGGGGCTACCGGTCCAGCCCAGGAGGCTAAAGCCTTCTGGGCTAGTGAGAGTACTTCCGTCCTGGCTCCGTCGGATGACGTCACCACTTGTGGCTGACTTATCCTGCTGTCCCTGGAGAACTCACGTTACAGGTAAGTAACTCGTATTTCTGGCTTGCTGCGCTGACTTCGCTCCAAGCCCAGCAGCTGTTCCCTCGCAGTCTTGTGATAACACCATGAGACTTTGGCCTCAGAGGGAACAGCCACTGGGCCTGGAGTGAAGGCAGCATGGCAAGCCAGCAAGGAAGTTAAGGTGTGTTTGCCACATGCACCTCTGCCGTGGGGCCGGGTGGAGAAGGTGCTAATTTGTCTTGGCTTACCATTGCAGGAATAATCTAGTTTCATTGAGGACTCTGGCTCCACCAATGATATGCAGGACTATGCAAGAGACAGGCCTATCAAATGTCATCTCTTTGCTTAACTTTTTATGTCTTCATATCCAAGCTCATTAACTTTCTTGTCTTTTAAGTATTTTATTAGATTTCTCTAAAGATTTTGTCCTCTGATTCAAATCACTTAAACAAAAGAGTTTCTTAGTTCTCTGGGATTCTATCCACAACATCCAAAATTTCTTAAGTATAGAGTACCCTAGCAAAAACACTTGGGGAAAACAGTATTATGACTGAATAAAATATACTATAAGCACATTTGTAGTAATGTAGGGAGCAAGTAAAGTCTCAAGGAACTCTGTGCTAGCATGATAAAGTCATTTAGAATGCTCAAAAAATATGTAATACACTAATAGTTTAGCATGCACACTAATGCAGTCCCCCGTATGCTAAACTTAGTGTGTATCTGCATTTAAATGACAGAACATCGTGCACAAATTAGGATTTATTAGGTGTGCATGAAAAACCACGGTATGCTGTCCTCGATGGAGACATTTACAATCCTGACAATTTTCTTTCCTTTAATCCCACTAGACCAGTCCACATTAACGGATTATAATTCCCAGCCAGCAGGGGGAGGCAGACTAGAGCATTTTTCAGTGACGTTGTCACTTGTATATCCACTGGTGCAGCACTGAGAGAAATCAGTATGAGACTTCCCAAGCAGAAAGCAAGCCTGAAGAATTTAGAAAAAAAATAGAAAAGTATTAACAAACAACAATAATTCTGAACAAAATGTCTGGCTCTCTTACCATAATTGACTGTGCATCAGACAGACACTGCAATCAAGAGGCAGGAGAACTCCCAAATCTGTAGGAATAGTCTTCCAGAGCGGGTCCTGAACTACTCTAGCAGGATTCAAGAAAAGAAAAACCTATCAGGTATGTAAATGTCTCCTTCCTTATCATCCTGCTGGACCAATGCAGATGAGTGGGACATTACTAAGCAGTCAGGACCCAGGATGGGAAGAAGTCAACGCTCTAGACAGCAGTGCCCTATAAAAGATGCCATCTACTTCAGCTCCTACATGCAACCTGTAGTACTTCACAAAGGTCCTCAGAGATTATCAAACAGCCACCTTACAGATGTCCTCCAGGGATACACGAAGCAGACTCCACCCAGGCACACGTATTCCACACAGAAGGTAGACTGAACTAATAGCTGCCCTAATCCAGTGGGCAATCAAGGACTTGTCAGCTGCCTGCCCTTTCCTCAGACCACTGAAGAGAACAAATAGATAGTTCAACCGACAGAAGGAATTAGTAATCTTCATGTATCTCACTAAAGCCCTCCTCATATCCACCAGATGCAGCAAGGAGTCCATTCAAAGGTCCCCTATTGACAGAGCAAGATAATAGCCTAATTAGTGTGAGAGGAAGACAGCATCTTTGGGAGAAAGAATGATATGGCCTATAGAGAGACGAACAATGTCAAGATGACCAAAAAAGGCTCCCTGCAGGGAAAGGCCTGTAGTTCGGGACGTCCTCTTAGCAGATGCAGTTGCCACTAGGAAAATCACCTTTAGGGTCAAATCCTTGAGATGAGTCTTCTGAATGGGCTCATAAAAAGAATCTTTCAGTGCCTTCAACACCAGAGAAGGATGCTACTGAGAAACATAGGATGCACTAGACGACAGATCTGCTTCACTACCTTATGGTGTATTAAAATTGAGGGAGTAGGGAATGTCGTGGTTTGATGCCAAGGATATCCCTTGAACAAGCCATGGTAGCACACATGGACTGCTACCTGAAGCTTGAGAAAGTTCAGAGCCAACCTCTGCTCCAAACTGGACTGTAAGAAAGACAAAACAGCAACTATGTGCACCTCCCTGACATCCAAGGCATGAGAGGAACACCACCTCTCGAAGACCCTCCAGACTCTCACATAGGCCAAAGGTGGTAGAGGCCCTCCAGGACCTGAGAAGGGTGTCCACTACTGCTCCAGAGTAGCCCCTCTTGGATAGCCTATGCTTCAAGAGCCAGGCTGTAAGCAAAAGGGAACAGGATCCTCCATCACCAGGGGCTCTTGCCGCGTCAGACTCCTAATCTTGAGGTAGCAAGAGAGGACTCCACCAACAGACTCAAAGGATTGAAGTACCATAGCCTGCATGCTTAGTCCGGTGCCATTAGACTCTTCAAGACCAGGTGAGACCAAATTCTGCACAGAAGATAGTACACCAAGATCCACGGTGAGGGGAAGACATAAAGGAGGCCCCTCTTGGGCTACACCCAAAGCAGGGCATCCAGGCCTACTGCCCATGGATCCTTCCTCTGGTTGAAAAGGTTCTCCAATTTAGCATTCTTCTGGATGATCATTAAGTTGGACACTGGCAGGCTTCACGTTTTCACTCTGATGTCAAATGTGTGAGGGCTTAACTCCTACTCGCTGGAATCCATGATGTTCTCATTCAAGAAGTTGGTCTGCATTTTGTCAACATCTGCTCTGTGGGTTGTCAGTGGAACAAGCAGATGCTCCTCTGCACACCAACACAGCTCTACTGCTTTGACAGCCACTGCGAGTGCCACCTTGCTTGCTGATGTAAGCCACTTCCGTGGCATTGTCCAAGAACACTGACAGCTTTGCCTATTAGGAGAGACCAGAACCTCTCTAGTGTCAAGCAGACTGCTTTAGCATCCATCCATTTCATCAATCAGATGGCTTCATAGCCCTGAACAAATTAACCCAGTGTTCTCTCCAGCCTTTCAATCTAGCATACATGATAACTATCACCCAATCCAGTGCTTCTAGAGGCATCCTGTCTCTGGAAGGGTGAGTCTGAAACCACCAAGCAAACAGCATCTTGATCTCCTGGGTGACAGAAAGGCATGATCAAACAACTAGGAGCAGGGAGATCAGTGAACCAACAGGTGACTCTGCAGGAGGCGCATATGTGCCTTGGCCCAAAGGATCAGCTCCAGGGTCAAAGCCATGGATACCAGGATCTGCAGGTAGTCCCAGGCTGTCTAAGCATAAAACTCCCTGAGCTGCCACTGCTGCTTGTGCAACCTCTACAGAGTGAGAAACACACAGCCCAAGAGAGTGCTGAACTGAGCCATGAGATATTCCAAGTCTTGGGAACGAATAAAGCTGCTCTTAGTATAGTTGTTCATCAACCCCAGCTGTTCCAGCCAGCGAATCACCAGGGCTGTATCTGCTCTGGATTGCTCTGAAGAGTTATGCTGAATCAGCCAGTCATCCAGGTACAGATTAACCCGAATATCCTGTCTGCACAGGAACACCACTACCATCATCACTGACCTTCAAAGCAGTGCAAGGTATCCTTACCAGGCTAAAATAGTATGTTTATGTTTATTAAGATTTTCTTAACCCCCTTTTGCATTTGAAGCAAGTAGAGTCTGAAACTGGAAATGGCAGCCAGGACACAGAAGCAGAGGAACCGCTGATGTTGCTCCAAATTGAGAATATGAAAGTACACTTTAGAAAGGTCTAAGGAAGTAAGAAACTCCCCTTGCCAGAATGACACAATGGCCAACATGGTCTCCATGTGGAAGCGAGGCATTTGAAGCTTGGTATTCGTCGCCTTCAGGTCCCAAATGGATGGAACGCACCTGACCTTGTTCTGCAGTGGGCAAAGGCACAATAGCCTGCAATTGCAGGAGGTGCTGCAGAGTATCCTCAATCACCACCCATGAGCATGGAGCTGCAAGGAGACTCCACAAAGGCATCCCAAAGAGGCTCTGCAAACTCCAGCGCGTACCCCTGACTTAGGGCCTTGAAATACTATTGGTCTGACCATGGCTTTGGCTCTGGAACTGATCAGTCAAAGCTGCCTCTATTAAGAGTATAACAGCCTGAGCCATTCCCTGACCAGCTGTACTGCAAAAGGGACCCGCTGAATCTCATTGTGGAGGACTTACTTGCTCCAGAGGGAGCCATTGCAAAAATGCTGGGAACTCCGAAACAACTGACACTTCTTGAGTTTAGAACCATAAGAGGAATAGGCTACACTCTAATTCTTACCAACCCCAGGCCATCCCATTCTCCATGAAGAGTTCTACATGAGACACACCTGGAACCTCTGGCCTATATCACCCAGGAAAACAGGCCACAGAGAAGTAGCAATAAAAACTCACTTGTGGAACCCCCCCCCCACCAAATTCAAGAGCTGCAATTCAATTACTTCCAAGAGAGCTTTCTCCCTTTATGTCCTTCTATTATGGAATTCACTTCCTGGCTCCATAAGAGTCTCTGGGGATCCAAATACTTTCCGTAAACTTCTAAAATCATTTCTCTTCAGGGATTACTTCGGTGAACTAATTACTTAAATATAATGTTAAGATCAGTGCTTTCTAAAGAGCTTGCCTCTTTCCCTGTAATTAGTTATTAGCTGTATTCAGCAGTTTTGCGTTTTCCTTTTATCCCCATTACTCTTTGTTAGCAATGTTCCTTTTTAACTTGTTAAATTTATTTTTTGTTTCTTCCCTTTGAGTTCATTGTAAACCGCTTTGTTCACGAAAAGCAGTAAATAAGCACAAATAAATAAATAAATATTCCAGGAGCTTCTGATGGCAGGTTTCTAAAAGTTCTTTAGCCAACTTCTCCAGGTATTCCCCAAAGAGAAAACTGCCCTTTAAAGGAGCTTAAGAACATAAGAGATGCCATACTGGATCAGATCAAAAATCCATCAAGCCCAGTATTCTGTTTCCAGCAGTAGCCAAATCCAGTTCACTAGTACCGGTCAGATTCACAAAAGGTAGACAGATTCCATGCTGCTTATCCCAGAGTTAAGCAGTGGATTTCATAGTAACATTTATTTATTTTATTTATTTGTACAGCTTTTATATACCGCTGCTTCCAAGGATCAGCAGCGGTTTACATTACAACAAAAATCAAACAGATACATAGAACCTTATGAAACTATATTACATTATAACAAGAATTGCATAGAACAATATTACATTATAAGAAGAACATTATTGAACTATATTACATTAGAACTGTGTAACAGGTATAAGAGTGAGCATAAACCTATTATAGGAGTTTACGTTGATTTTTATATGTATGTGTGAAGAATCATTATAATGTTAGTTATAGCATATGATGGCAGATAAAGACCAGTATGGTCCATCTAGTCTGCCCAGTACGATGTCAAGAGTAGGTACATCTGCCGCTCTGTGCTGGCCCCCCTTCCCCATGTCTTTGTTTAGGGGTGATCCCACTACTCCTTGTAGTACACCCCTATTTGTTAAGGAATTAGATGGTCCAGATTATTTTGATATTTTCTTGTTGCTGTAAAGGGATCCACTGTGTCTGTCCCATGCCCTTTTGAACTCCGTCACCGTATTTGCCCCCACCACTTCCATCGGGAGCGCATTCCAAGCATCCATCACCCTTTCAATGAAAAAGTATTTCCTGACATTGCCTTTTAATTTACCACCTTGTAGCTTCATGTTATGCCCTCTAGTTTTGCAGCTTCTCTGTCTTTGGAAGAGGTTTGTTTGTTCATTATTTCTCTTTAAGTATTTAAAGGTCTGAATCATATCTCCCCTGTCCCTTCTCTCCTCCAAAGTGTACATGTTTAGGTCTTCAAGTCTCTTCTCATAAGGCTTCTGACGCAGGCTCCAAATCATTTTGGTCGCCTTCCTCTGAACAGTTTCCAGTCTTTTTACATCCTTTGAAAGATATGATCTCCAAAACTGAACACATTTCACCAGTCCACTTTAATAATAGTTTATGGAGTTTTCTTCCAAGAACTTGTCCAAATTTCTTTTAAACCCAGATACATTAACAGCTTTTACTATATCCTCTGGTAACAAATTGCAGAGTTTGATTACACAGGTACACTAAAAAAATTTTTTTTTAAACTGCCTCTAATGTTTCGATTGATTTTTACGTTTTTTGGTGCGCTGAATCCAAATCTGGTAACCAATTTGCTCCATCACGTACAGATATTTTGCTACATTGGGTTAGCAGTTTGAGGTGAACGTTTCAGATTGAGTGCGATCGAGATAAAAGTTTCTTGGATGAATTCTTTATACTAATTGTTTAGTAGTTATTCAAATAAGAATAAAGAAAATTGTAACAAGGCAGCACATAAGAATAGAGTAATGTCAACAAAACATACTGTGATGGTAGCAAAATTGTCTGCACTTAAAACAGCCACATACATGTGCACAAACATTGAGCATATAAGAGCGAGGTTAGACACAAAGCAAAGCAAAGAAATGTGCAAAAAATGTTGTACAGGTATGTATGTAAGAATAGAAAACGCAAACCGCACCATTGCAATACATGAAGACAAACACCCGATGGCGTGAAAATAAAATTCTAATAAAAATTCTGTGGTAATAACTAGCAAATTTTTATTTCAAAGTTTAGTAAAAACACGATATTTGTCAACACAGTTTAGATTTTAAAGTCATTCTTGGGTCAATCAATCTCCTGGTGGGCCCGTTTCTTCTTCCCCCGAATGCTTCTCTTGGTGCGCTGCTTGGCGTATTTTTCATCTGGGGTTTCCCGCAGCAGCAACCAGCAGAAATCAGCCATCATAGTGGTGTTCCATCTTCCTTGGTACCTTCTCTCTGCATCCTTGATGTCCTGGTGAAACCTTTCACCTTGTTCTTCACTGTACGCCCCCAAGTTTTCGGGAAAGTAGTTCACATGGGAGTGCAAGAAATGGACTTTCAGGCTCATGTTACAGCCTTGTTCTTTGAAGGCATTGAGCATCCTGGCAACAATATCCTTATAGTTCTCATCCCGCCTGTTCCCCAAGAATTTGAGAACAACATCCTTGAAGGAATCCCAGGCTTCTTTTTCCTTCTCAGACATCGTTTCAGCGAATGCTCCATCTGAAATGAGTTTCCTTATATCAGGGCCAACAAACACTCCTTCCTTTAGCTTTGCTTCAGAAAGTCGGGGGAACTTTGAGCAAAGGTACCGAAAGCACTCACCATCTTTTGGAAGGGACTTGATGAATTGCTTAATGAGACCCAACTTAATGTGGAGAGGTGGTAATAGAATTTTATCACGAGGTACCAAGCTCTCATGAAGAACATTTTTCTCACCGGGTCTCAAATATTCCCGAATTGGCCAGTCTTTTTTCCCCCAGTGTAGGTCGCGGGCCCGGCTATCCCACAAGCAAAGGAAGCAGGGATATTTGGTGAAACCGGATTGCTGCCCTAATAGCATGGATAGAATTTTAAAGTCTCCACAAATCATCCACTTAGCCTCATCATAACGAATCTTCTGAAGAATCAGGGCCAAATTCTCGTATTTTTCTTGGAGAATAACAGAGTGAGCAATAGGAACTGAAGCGAATGTGTTGCCATTATGAAGAAGAACACCTTTTATGCTGTCTTTTGACGAATCAATGAACAGCCGCCATTCAGCAGGATCATACTTGAGTTTAAACTTTTCCATCACTCCGTATATATCGTTGCAAAATACCAAATCTTCCTCTTTGCTGAAATACTTCAAAAATTGTGTCTCGCGGTTGCGGTACCAATAAAAAGTTGTTCCTGGTGACAATAGATTTTTCTGTTTAAGCCGAGAACCTAGCAGTTGGGCAGCATCTTTTGGGAGTCCTAAATCCCGGACTAAATCATTCAATTCAGCTTGAGAGAAAAGTTCAGGTTTCGGATCTGGTTCAGTTTCAAACTCGGAAGTACTGGACTCATCGGGAAAAGCCATCTGATGAGTCTCATCATGATCAGAACCGTCCACACAAATATGATCCAAAGATTTTGGTGGTTCAGGCACAGGTACTTCGTTGCTATGAGGCATAGGCCTAATTGCTGAGGGAAGGTTGGGGTAACTTATTACGTTCTTATTTTTTAAGTTGTATCCCTTCACAATGCAAGAGCAAAAATAGCAGTCACTGCTGTGGTCTCTTTTTTCACGCCACATCATAGGTATTCCGAAACGAAATGCTTGTTTTTTACCTTTCATCCATAAGCGTAGATCTTCCTCACATGTCTTGCACACTTTGTGAGGAGCCCACGGTTTGTCTTGATCGCCTAACTTCAAACCGAAATAGGCAAAATATACTTTTTTAATAAATGCAGAAATGTTCCTCTGCCGCTTTTTCACGGTATATTCCCCACAAATAAAACAAAAACTGTCCGGAGAGATGACATAACCTCTGGCTCTGTGAGCCATCACAAATACACAGCACTGCAAACTACAACTGTAGTGAACCACTTCGGAATAAAGCTGGATTACGGCTGAGCAAACAAAAGGTAATAATGAACTTGCAAGAAACTGAAATTTGACAGGAACGTTCATGTCGCAACCACCGTGTTTGAGCGAGCGCGAACGAGGCGAGGCGAACAGGAAAGAACATGCGCCAGCGCGAGTACTGGATTTAGCCCCCCCGCCTCCCAATTGTCCTGTTAATGTATAAAATGAATACAAAACACTCTAAAATATCATGAGGGAGTGTTTCTAGTTAGTTAACCATTACAACCTCTATTTTGGGCCAAGAAAATAAACTGCAGTCGGCTAAAAAGAAATTATGTGAACATTCCTTATATGGGTAAGAAATCTAATTTTGCAAGAAAACGTGACGTGATGGAACATTTTGGCTATTTTTCCTGGATTCAGCACCCCAAAATCTATAGGAATCAGTTGCAAAACTGGAGGCAGTTTTTTGGTAGTGTACCTGTGTTACACATTAAATGAAAAAAACATTTTCTCCAATTAGTCTTCAATGTGCTACATTGTAGCTTCATTGTGTGTCCCCTAGTTTTTCTACTTTTTGAAGGTGTAAACAACTGATCTATGTTTATCCATTCCACTCATTATTTTATAGACCTCTATCATATCTCCCCTCAGCCATTTCTTTTCCAAGCTGAAGAGCCCTAACCTTTTAAGCTTTCCATGTACGGGTAAGCTGCAACTTGGAGGCAGGATCGACTGACCAATTCCAGAGCCAAAGCCCCCATCTGTTCAGTATTACTGCCACCAGGGACTTAGAGAAAATTCTGATAAAGTTGTACAGTGCATCTGACACATACAAAATTCCAGACTCTAATCTTGCAGCCCCCAGACTGTCCAGGAATTGCTGGATCCAATGTAAAAGAACTTGGGCCACTAAGTCTGTACACAGTGCTGCTTAAATGTCCAAAGCTGAAGCAGAAAAGACATTTTTAAAGGAAGACTTCCTTCAGCACAGCATCTCCTCCCACTTGTATGGTCATGTGCTTTGTCACTGCCATAACCAAAGCATCCACACAAGAGAGCCCAAAGAACTGTTAGGATAGAGGATACAGTCAGGCGAGGACCTTAGGGCCTTATAGGCCCAGCTCCGGTGTCTCCCACTGAGAGACCACAAGCTTATGCATAGGTTCCAGGAGGTGGAAAAAGCCATAAAGATGCCACAAGCTCTCCAGAGTAGTGCCAACTTACAAATTCTCCACAGGGGCAGGCTCCAAAATGTGTAAAGCCACCAGCATATACTGAATAAGTATGGAAGATCCTCCTTGTGAAACGGGCAGATCACAAAAAGATCCTTGCTGTCCACCAGGAGAAGACCCACCTCCTTCGCCGACTCACCTGATGGAGAAAGGAAATATTCATCATCCCAACCAATCCCAATAGGGGGCAGGTGGAGCTCCCAGAGGAACTGACTGGCAGAAAGGTAGGGTGGGGGTGCTTACCCCCCTTGGAACCAATGGAAGAGGCACCCGAGGGTTCCGGAGTCCTCCACAGGGGAGGTTATAGCCCCAGACCCCTGTGAAAAGGGATGTCATGCAGCTAACAAACTAAAAATACCCAGTGAGCTGTTTCAAGAACTGCTGCTCCAAGAACTGTTGCTCAAAGCAATCAAGAATTGGCTCTGGGCCCCCAGAGAACACAGAGACCTGCCGGCTTCAACTTGCAGCCTCCTCACTGCATTTCTCCCTCCATAGAGATCATGCGGCCATCCAAGATGGCTACCATTACGAACAGCAGGAAATCCATGGGATTCAAGGCAGAAGTAGCAAAACCAGTAACAGGCCCCAGACCCCCCCTGGAAGTTCCCGACATTGCCAAAAAACAGGCCTTGAGGCATCCCCATCGCACTTGGGACAAAAAAAGTTAGTCGTGGAGCTCACTTGATGGGAGCTGCAGGAGGTGCAATACCATGCATGTGCGGCACAGTGTCACATGTCAAAATAAAAATTAAAAAAAGAAAAAACTGAAGAAAAAAGCTCAATGAAAAGAAAAAGATGTGACAAATCAGGAATCCCAGCATCTGTCAAGCCAGTCGACAAAACCCAAGAAGGGCTGCCACAGTTGCCCGCACAGATCCTGGGGGTTGGCTACCTCAACAATATTTTTTTTAAATAACTTTGAAGCTGCTTTATGACAAGCAGCAAGAGAGCTAATTGAAGAAGTGATAAGGAAAAAAGACAGAATATAAAAATGCTAGTAAGCAGACAGAGGACAAACTTACCATACTCCTCAGGAGCCACAAGGGGCTTCCTCGCCACTGTCTGGCCCACTAGTGCTGGAATGTATGGGTAAGAGCTGGACACAGGAAAGTTGTCAGCTCAAGGAGACAAGGGTGCAACCCATGCTCCAAGCAAACATTGGACCTAGAAATCTCAATCACACAGGCCACAAGATCATGGTCTCGGCCACGGGAGACAGACTTAACTGCACCAGTCCACACACCTTTCTGGAGGCAGACAATACTGGCGTCTCTCAGTGCTGCACCACTGGATATACTAGAGATGACATCACTGAAAGTTGCTTTAGTCTCCCTCCTCCTACTGGCAGGGGAACCTAATCCACTTCTCTGGACTAGTCGAGCAGGATGATAAGGAAGCAAGCATACCCACTAAGGCCTAAAATTTAAAAAGTGAAAATCAGCACTCTTCGAAATAGTAAAAATGCATTCCAGAAGTGTGAGAATACAGTTGAGGTATTAAGTCACTTTTCAGAGGAGGGCTAGTTCATGAACCAACCAGAGGGGAAGCCATTTTGGACCTAGTTCTTAGTGGAGCACAAGATCTGGTGCAAGAGAAGTGTGTTGGGGCCACTTGGCAATAGGGATCATAACAATCGGGTTTGATTTAATAAATAAAGGACATCAATGAAATCCACACTACTACCTTTTAACTTTCAAAAGAGAAACTCTGATAAAATGAAAAAAAAATGGTTAAGAAAAAAACTAAAAGGAGCAGCTGCAAAGGTTAAAGATTTGCATCAAGCATGAGCGTTGTTTAAAAATACTATCTTGGAAGCCCAAACCAACTGTATTCCATGCTTTAAGAAAAGTGGAAGGAAGTCCAAAAAACTGCCAGGATAGTTTAAAAATGAGGTCAAAAAGGCTGTAGTAGCCAAAAAAAAACATCTTTCAGTAAATGGAAAAAGGAGTCAAATGATGAAAATAGGAAACAAACACTGGCAAGTTAGATGCAAGGCATTGATAATGCAGGCAAAAAGAAAATTTGAAAAAAAAACAGCTTGCCATAGAAACAAAAGCACATAAAAACTTTTTCAAGTACATTTGTAGCAAAAAACCTGTGAGAGAGTCAGCTGGACCAATAGATGACAGAGGGGTAAAAGGGGCATTAAGAGGGGACAAGGCCATAGCGGAGAGACTGAATGAATTCTTTGCTTCGGTCTTTACTGAAGATGTAGTGAAGTTATCCTGTGCCTGAAATGAAACAAGTGAAAGACATATTGATAAACCGGGAAGATGTATTACAACTATTTGATAAACTAAAGTGTAGCAAATCACCTGGACTAGATGGTATACATCAGGTGGTGTTGAAGAACCGAAATATGAGATCACAGACCTACTATTAGTAATCTGTCTACTATCATTAAAATCATCTGTAATACTTGAAGATTAGAGGATGGCCAATGTAAAGCCAATTTTTGAAAAGGATTTCAGGGGAGATCCTGGAAACTATAGACTGGTAAGACTGACGTCAGTACTGGGAAAAATAGTAGAAACAATTATAAAGAACAAAATTACTGAACATGTAGATAGTCATGGCTTAATGGGAGAAAGCCAACATGGCTTTAGCCAAGGAACATCTTGTCTTACTAATCTGCAATAGTTTTTTGAAGGCATGAATAAACAGGTAGACATAGGCGAGCCAGTTGATATAGAGTATCTGGATTTTCAGAAAGCATCTGACAAGGTCCCTTCAAGAGAGACTCTTGGTAAAATTAAAAAGTCATGGGATAGGAGGCAGTGTACTATTGTGGATCAGGAACTGGGTAAAAGATAGAAAACAGAGAGTAGTGCTAAATGGCCAATTTTCCCAATGGAGAAAGCTGAATAGTGGAATACCCAAGGGATCTGTGCTGGGTCTGCTGTTTTTAACATATTTGTAAATGGCCTGGAAATGGAAATAAAGAGTGAGGTAATCAAATTTGCAGATGACACAAAATTATTCACAGCTGTTAAAACCCAAGAGGATTGTGAAAATTGCAAGAAGACCTTGATAAATGGGAAGACTAGAGTTCAAACGCCAGATGAAATTTAATGTGGATAAGTACAAAGTTCTGCATCTAGGAAAGAACAACCCAAACTATGGTTCTCCTAGGACAAGCAGGATGTGTCAGCCACACCTGGTGACGTCATCCGACGGCGCCGTGACGGAAGTGCTCTCTAGCTCAGAAGCTTCTGAGCATGTGTGAGGAGACCCCTCCTCCCTGGTCCGCCCCCAGCCCGACCAGTTTTCAATTCTTCCGCCTTGCCTCAAGACGGATCTCAGACTCTCTCTCTCACCAAAATTCAACTATCACCCTTTGAAATGCCGAAACCCGGATTCAAACTCTGCCCAACATGCAAAAGAAAAATGAACATATCCGATGCTCACCTGAGCTGCCTCCGATGCCTCGGGGCCTCTCACATCGTGGAGGACTGTGCCGCTTGCGCCCAGATGTCCCCCAGGGCGAAGAAGATGAGGGATTACTCCCTGAAAGAGTTCCTGGCTGCTCCGGTTCAAGCTGCTGCGTCGGGCTCTGCCGACCGCGGTAAGTCCGCCAAAGGGAAGGCTCCCGCAAAGAAAAAACTCCGGGCAGGCCTGGCCCCTGCGGCTCCCCCCCCGCCGGAGAGATCAGCCTCCTTGGCTTCCGCGGTGCCTGGCTCAAGCTCCCCCACCGCCGGATGCTCCACCGATGCCCCTACTCTGGGCTCCAACGCTGCTACCGCTTCTCCTTTGCCATGCGGCTCAAGCGGGGGCGTTCAAGATGGCGCCTCCCACGTGGCCGCGCCAGTCTCCGCCCCCAAAGACTTGCCCTCCAATCGGGTGGCCAGGGGCGTCTCCTCCCAGCATGATGACGTCGGGGCGGTTACATGATGCAAGGTTCCACATTAGGAACTGTCACCCAGGAAAAAGGATTTAGGCATCATCGTGGATAGCACATTGAAACTCTCTGCCCAGTGTGTAGCAGCATCCAAGAAGGCAAACAGAATGCTAGGTATCATAAGGAAAGGAATGAAGAATAAAACAAAGGACATTATAATGTCTCTGTATCATTCCGCAGTGCGACCACACCTTGAAATATTGTGTGTAATTCTGGTTGCCATACATAAAAGGATATAGCGGAATTAGAAAACGTAAGAAGAGCCACCAAAATGGTAATGGGGATGGAAGGATACCCCTATGAGGAGAGGCTTAAAAGGTTAGGGCTCTTCAACCCGGAAAAGAGACAACTGAGGGGAGATATGATAGAGATTTATAAATTAATGAATGGAATGGAACAGCTAAATGTAGATCGATTGCTTATCCAATCAAAAAGTAGAAAGACTAGGGGACATGCAGTGAAGCTACAGTGTAACCCATTTAAGACTAAAAAGAGAAAATATTTTTTCATTCAACACATAATCAAACTCTGGAATTCATTACCAGAGGGTGTAGTAAAAGCTGTTAGTGTAGTTGGGTTTTAAAAAAAGATTTGGATACGTTCCTGGAGGAAAGGTCCATAAAACATTATTAAAGAGGACCTGAGAAATTCACTGCTTGCCCCAATACAAGCACTGTGGAATCTGTGTGTGTGCTTGGTAACTCGCTAGGTAATTATGACCTGGATTGGTCACTGCTGGAAACAGGATACTGGGATTGATGGATCTTGGTCTGACCCAGTATGGCATATCTTATGTTCTTATGGCTAACACTGATAGAAACACAGAAATATGATGACAGAAAAAGACCACATGGCCTATCTGGTCTGTCCTTCCATAACAACTACAACAGTCCCCTTTTTACCTTTAGAGATCCTCTGTGTTTGTCCCATGCTTTTTTGAATTCAGTTATTGTCCTCATCTCTACCACCTCCACTGGGAGACTATTCCACGGATCCACTACTCTTTCCGTAAAGAAATATTTCTGCATATCACTCCTGAATCTATCTCCCTTCACCCTCATCCCTTGTCCCCTCGTAGCAGAACTTGCTTTCAATTGAAAGAGGCTCTCTCCCTGAACATTTATGCCACGGAGGTATTTAAACATCTCAATCATATCACCTCTATCCCGCCTTTCCTCTAAGGTGTACATATTAAGATCCTTCAGTCTGTCCTCATATGCTTTATAATGAAGACCACTAATCATTTTAGTAGCCACCCTCTGCACCGACTTCATCCTGTTCACATCCTTTTGAAGGTGCGGTCTCCAGAACTGCACACTATACTCAAAATGAGGTCGCACCAAAGACTTATACAGAGGCATTATCACCTCCTTTTTTCTGATAGCCATTCCTCTCCGTATGCACCCAAGCATCCTTCTAGCTTTTGCCGTCGCCTTTTCTACCTGTTTAGCTACTTTAAGATCATCAGACACAACCACGCCTAGGTCCCGCTCTTCTTTAGTGGACAAAAGTACTTCACCCCCTATACTATATTGCTCCCTTGGATTGCTGCAGCCCAAATGCATGACCTTACATTTTTTTAACATTAAATCCCAGCTGCCAAATTCTAGACTATTCTTTAAGCTTAGCTAGATCCATCCTCATGTTATCTACCCCTTCCTGGGTGTCTACTCTATTGCAGATTTTGGTATCATCCGCAAAGAGGCAAACCTTACCTGAAAGCCCTTCCGCTATATCACTAACAAAGATGTTAAAAAGAATCGAACCAAGGACACATCCCTGGGGCACATCACTGATAACACCCTTCTCCTCAGAGTGAGCTCCATTTACTTGTACTTTGTCGCCTCCCACCCAACCAATTTCTAACCCAAGTAGTAACTTTAGGGTCCATCCCTAGGGTGCTCAGTTTGTTTATAAGTCGCCTGTGAGGAACAGTGTCAAAGGCTTTACTGAAATCTAAATACACCACATCTAGGGCTCTCCCTCGGTCCAACTCCCTGGTCACCCAGTCAAAGAAATCAATCAGATTTGTCTGACAAGACCTGCCTCTGGTGAATCCATGCTGCCTCGGATCCTGTAATCCGCTGGACTCCAGAAACCTCACTATTTTCTCTTTCAGCGGCGTTTCCAATAATTTACCCACCACCAAAGTTAAACTAACCGGCCTGTAGTTTTCAACCACATCCTTACTTCCGCTTTTGTGTAAAGGCACCACATGTGCCTCTCTCCAGTCCTTTGGCACCACTCCTGACTCCAACGAGGCATTGAAAAGGTCAGTCAGTGGAGCTGCTAGAACGTCCCCTCAGTATTCTCGGGTGTATCCCATCCGGTCCCATCGCTTTGTCTACTTTAATTTGAGATAGTTTCTCATGAACACAGTCTTTTGAAAATTGTTTAAGATGTCCTTTGCTTCTGTTCCTATTTGTGGGTGTTTTCTGAGGTCCTGCTCCAGGTTCTTCATCTGTGAACACAGAACAAAAATATTTGTTAAGCAATTCCGCTTTATCCTTATCAGCTTCTACATATTCCTCCCCTGCACCCTTGAGTCTGACAATACCACTCTTGCCCTTCTTCTTCTCACTAATATATCTGAAAAATGTCTTATCCTCCCATTTTATTGCAATGGCTATTTCCTCCTCCTTTTGAATCTTTGCCTTCTTGACTACTTTGCTAGCTTCTCTAAGTTTTTCCAAATACAGATGCCTATCTTCCTCTCTCTGTGATCACTTGTATTTCATGAAGGCCTCCCTCTTTTTCTTCACTTTTTCAGCTACTTCTTTAGAAAAACATAGCGGTCTCTTTTTACTTTTACCTTTATTTACCATTTTAACAAAAAAGTTGGTTGCCCTTAAAATATCTCCTTTCAGTTTTTCCCACTGTTTTTCTACATCCCTCAGTTGTTCCCATCCAACTAACGACTCCCTGAGGTATTGGCCCATCTTCGCAAAGTTAGTCTTCCTAAAGTCTAAGATCCTTGCCTTTGAATGGATTCTAACAGCCCTAGTCCTAATACTGAACCACACCATCTGGTGATCACTGGATGCAAAATGATCTCCCACTACAACATCAGAAACACTTTCACCATTGGTAAGCACCAAGTCCAGTATGGCCCCTTCACGTGTGGGGTCTCTTACCAATTTCCTGAATAGTTCTCCCTGTAGAGAATCCAGGATGGATCTTCTTACTTCTAGATGATACTGCAGCAGAAATGTGCCAATTAACATCTGGCATATTGAAATCTCCTATCAGTAGCACTTCCCCTTTCCTAGCAATGCTGTGCATATCTTCAATAAACTCTCTGTCCACCTCTTCCTCTTGTGAGGGAGGTCTGTATATCACACCAATGTAAATAGATTTCTCTTTCCCTCTTTCTAGTTTAACCCACAATGCCTCCCCTCTCCCTTTTAAGCTCTGTAATTCCAAAGCTTTAATAGTAGTTTTTACATATAGTGCCACTCCTCCTCCCCTACTTCCTACCCTGTCCTTTCTGAATAAAGTATAGCAAGGTATAGTTACATCCCAATCATGGTTTTCTGTGAACCATGTTTCTGTAACTGCCATTAAATCCAAGTCAGCCACTCCCACCAAAGCTTCAACATCAGGGATCTTATTTCCCATGCTACAGGCATTTATACACACTGCTTTCCATATGTTACCCCTGTTACCCATTTCCACATGATGGGAGTCATGCATTGCTAATGGTCTGGATTTTACAGGGAGAGGTTGTCTCGGTTGTGCTGGTGGTATTTTATTTAAAACACATTTGTATACCACACATCTGATACATACCATTCTATGTGGTTCACACAGATTGCAAGTGAGGACTTTGGTGTTGTGGGTCTAGCCTTGTTTGGGAGGGATGACTGGGGTTTCTTAGAGCAGATGAAATTTCTACCTGGCCTTTTACTTTGAGCTAACCAGCATAAAAAATTTTGAATCATATGCATGATTTTTGTATTAGCAAGTACAATTGTTTGCTAAAATGAAGCTGCAATTGTAAACACAAAATCAAACATTTTAACATGCACATTTAAATTATATTACCCAGTATACAGATGCCTGATATTGAAAGAGTAGTTACTGATCACATATGGGTGACATTGGTACCGATGGAGCCTGCGCGGGAACGCTCCCCAGCGTCCAGTAGGAAAGCTTTTGGGGGCATCCCTCTGTGCCTGCGTAGCTGCCTTCCTGCCTTTCCAGCTCCCCCTCCTCAGTTGAGTTTGTAGCTGAGATAAAGGGAGAGAAGAAGAAGACGACGACAACTCCTAGGGGAGGAGGGTGGATTGTTAAGACTAAATTCCTGATGTTCCCGGAGATCACCTGTTACAGGTGAGTAACTATGCTTTCTCCAGGAACAAGCAGGAATTTAGTCTTCACATATGGGACTCCCTAGCTCAGAGATGCCATAGAGATGACCTCAAGGTCAGATGTGGAATCACAGGTATAAGTAAGGAGGTCATATATCCTCCAAGGATGTCTGGTATCGAAACCCAAGACGGGAGGGTAGGAGTTGAACTAGGTCTGAAAGAGATGCTGGAGAACAGCTTGGCTAAACAAGGCATCCTGGCGGGAGTCCTTGTCCAGGCAATAGTAACCAGCGAAGGTGTGCACAGAAGACCAAGTTGCTGCTTTGCATATCTCATCAATCGTTACAGAGCATAGATTTGCCATAGAGGCAGCCATGGCTGGCACATTATGTGCAGTGATGTGATCCTCGAGAGAAAATCCTGCCTTTTCACAAGCAAAGGAGATGCAGTCTGCTATCCACCTGGAAAGAGTACGTTTGAATACTGGCAACCCCAGGTGACTCGAGTCAAAGGAGATGAAAAGTTGGGAAGCTTTTCTGTGCCCTCAAGTTCTCTGGAGATAAAAAGCCAAGGCATGTTTGCAATCGAGAGTGTGAAGGGTTGCCTCTGCCCTAGAGGAATGAGGTCTAGGGAAAACAACAGGAAGGTAGACTGACTGGTTTAAATGAAAGGGCGAGACTACTTTTGGCATAAAGTCGGAATGAGTCCTAAGGACTACCTTATTATGGTGGAATCGTGTATAAGGAGGGTCAGCCAGCAAAGTCTGGAGCTCACTAATGCGTCTTGCTGAAGGGAGGGCAATAAGGAAGGCGACCTTCCACATGAGAAACTTTAGTGAGGTAGTGGCTAGAGGTTCAAAGGGCAGCTGTCTAAAACAACATTAAGATTCTATGCCACTGGAGGGGGCTTAATGGGGGGGTGGGTTGGTTAGTGGAAAACCCCTCATGAAGCATACTACAAGCGGCTGAGAAGAGACGGGCTGACCATCTAAGGGCATGTGAGAGGTCGCAAATGCACTTAGGTGTACTCTTACAGAGTTGGTTTTGAGCCCAGAAGAAGACAGGTGGAGAAGAAACTCCAGTAATGCCCCCACCGGAGGTGAGAAGGGGTTAAGATTCCTCTCAGAACACCAAAGAGTGAATGTACGCCACTTGAAGGCGTAGGAGCACCTGGTGGATGGCTTCCTAGAAGCCAAGAAGATGTCCTTAACCTACTGGGAAAGGTTAACGTCCTGGAAGTCTAAGCCCTCAGCAGCCATGCAGTGAGATGAAGGGACTGTGGATTGGGATGGAGCAACGTCCCCTCTTCCTAAGATAGATCTGAAGCAGACCCCAGATCTATGGGTTGAGCCCGAGACAAAGGAGAGGATACCACGGTTGTTGTGGCCAGCGTGAGGCTATGAGTATCATGTAGCCCCTGTCCGTCTGGAGCTTGAAGAGAGTCTTGGGAATGGGAGGGAAGGCACATAGGAAGCTTTGACCCCAGTGGAGAAGAAAAGCATCCACTTGCTGGCTGTCCGGTGTAGGAGTCCTGGAGTAGAAGCGAGGCAGCTAGGCATTCTGAGGACTTGCAAACAGGTCTATCTCTGGGGTTCCCTAGAACTGAAAAAATGTGAGCAACGCTGTTTGCACAAAGAGACCACTCGTGGGGGATAAGGACTCAACTCTGCTGTCCGCCAAGACATTGTGCTTACCCGGAAGATACACCACATGTGGATGAATGTGGTGCTGTATGGCAAAAGACCATAGATGCAGGGCCTTGTTGCAGAGGGTCCAAGAGCCTGTTCCGCCCTGCTTGTTCAAGTAGAACATGGCTACTTGATTGTCCATCTGGACTAGAATTGTGCTGAATCGAAGATGGGCCTGGAACACTTTGAGAGCATTGTGGATGACTGAGTTCCAGCAGATTTATGTGGTTGTGACTCCTGATGAGACCAGAGCCCCTGAGTGGAGAGATTGTCCAAATGAGCTCCCCAGCCCAATTTGGTCACATCCGTCATCAGGGTACATTGATGTGCTGGCATCTGAAAAGGTGACCCTACCAGGAGGTTTTCTGGGGATTGCCATCATTGGAGAGGTGAGATTATGTGGGTAGAGACCATTATCTTCAAGGTGACTCGATGCCTGAGACCACTGGGAAGCCAGTGTCCATTGAGCTCCATGCATATATAGACGAGCATATGGAACAACATGCACTGTTGATGCCATATGACCCCGAAGTTGTAGCAGTTCTTGAGCAGTGATAAAACTCTTGAGGCATGCCTGAGATGCTAACTGATTGAGTCAAGCGCAGCAGGGTTGAGGCACATACACTCTTGATCGTTGGGTGTCTAGGAGAGCCCCAATGAACTCGAGAGTTTGAGAGGTAACGAGTTGGGACTTTGGAAAATTTATTACTTGCATGGTGTGCGAAAGGGAAAGATTGGCCTCTAGAGAGGTGTTTGCTTGAATGAGCCAGTCGTCTAAGTAAGGGAAGACAAATATCACTAGAGTCCTTAGGAATGCAGCTACTACTGACATGCACTTTGTGAAAACTCTTGGGGCAGAGGCGAGACCGAAAGGCAGGACTCTGTATTGATAATGTCTCCCTTGAAAGATAAAGCACAGGAACTTTCTGTGCTGTGAGTGAATTAGTATGTGAGTTTATGCTTCCTTTGGGACTAGAGAACAGAGCCAATCCTGACTCTTGAGATAGGGGAGAAGGGTTCCTAGGGAGATCATTTTGAATTTCTCCCGTAGTAGGGTACTTGTTCAGTTCTCCGAGGTCCAGAATGGGCCTGTACCCTCCTGTTTTCTTTGGAATAAGGAAGTATGGAGAATAAAAGCCCATTCCCTGCTGAGATGGTGGAACCTCCTCTATTGTGCCCTGAGAAAGAAGGGAGGTGACCTCTTGCAACAACAGAGCAGTGAGAGGGGGCTGAGCATGGAACTCTCTTGGAGGAGTCGGGGGGGGAGGCGGGGTAAACTTCGTAGATGAAGCTTGTACCTGTCCCATACTATGGACAGTGTCCACTGCTCTGATGTGATAAGATGCCACCTGTGGGCAAAGTGACAGAGTCTGCCGGGGATGTGAATGGGATCTGGAATCTCCAGAGACAGAATGGCTATGTTCTCCAGAAAGGAGTCAAAGACCATGAGGAGGCTGGGTCTGCTGAGGTGGCTTTGACTTAGGAGTCTCAGCCTTCTTTTGCTGTTTTGATGGCTGCTGCCCCTTCTGAGGAGCATGGTGTTGATACTGTACAGCAGGGGTGTAAGAAGGATAGTACTACTTCTTATTGAAAAAAAAGCTTTCTTTGCTGCTTTTTTCCTAGCTGGGTTAACAGTAGATCTAGACAGTCTATTAAGAGTGGTGTTCTCGGACTCTGAGAGGCCTTGTCCTGCCAATCCTTGCCAAAAAGGTTTTCACCGGTGCAAGAGATATTACCCAGCTTATCTTGAACCCATTGCTCAAGATCCAATGCTTGGAGCTAAGCAATCCTGCGTGCCCCTATGCAGATGGATGAAATCCTGCTGATGCACTCAAAATAGTCAAAAGTTGCCCTGTTAAACTTTGAAACATTATGAGCATGCTTTACAAGGATGAGAAAATCTGCTCTCTTGTCATCAGGGAGAAGAGGAGCCATTAATTCCAAACCGTTAGCCACCTCTCCAAGGAACATACCCATATAAAGTATTTAGGAACTGATCCTGGCCGATAACATGGAGACCTGAAAACAACATTGACCAAAGGCATTGAGGGTTCTCAATTCACTACCTGAAGGGTTCGAGGAATGTGTCTTAGCACTCTTTTTTTTTGACGAATTGCTGATTCCACCACCATGGAATGGTGCGGTAATTGTGTCTTTTGAAAACTGGGACACTCCGGTACCCAGTACATGGTATCGAGTCGTCGTGTATGTGGAGAGATGGTAAGGGGTGTCTCCTACATATGAAACATAAGGTCATGAAGTATATGATGAATAGAAAGAGTGGCAGCTTCCTTTGGAGCTGTAGGGTATTGAAGAATTTCAAGTTCTTCAGCCCTAGGTTCTTTTTCCACTGTCACCATTATGGACAGACCCCGAGCAACATCGCGGATAAACTCTTGGAAAAACATGTCCTCCGAAGGGGACATGTGACGTTGTGGAGATGGAGATGGTTCTTCTGGGATAGTTCTCATGTCCTGGGTATCAGCCGATTCATCATCCGATGAATCGGAGTCTGAAGATTCAAAGTAGCGACGGGCAGGGTGTTCCTACTTTGCATGTACTCAATGGCGATCAAAAGCGGTAGCTGAAGCCTGTGATGCCAGAACCTCAGTACTGGAAATGGATTTGAGCTCTGGCATGGGTGGTAGCATGGTAAGTGGCAAAAAAGCAAATGCAGGTTGTGTCGGTACCGGAGGCAGTACTGATACCTGAGGGATCGACTGTAAAGGCTTTACAAGTACAGAAGCCACCAGTAAGGCCGCTAAGCTCCGCTCAATGGCCAGGATATGTTGATTCTTGGAGCTTGCCAATGCTTGGGTATCGGTAACGGAATTGCAGGCCATGATCCCTCAGCATGGCACCAGGTGGAGGCCTCGGGAGCATCCTGCGACCCCACTAAGGCTTTGGAGGCAAGGTCCTCCCGCCGGGGGTTCATTGGCCAGTGTATCTCCCTCTAGGGCAACGCCCGAGGCATCTTGATGCTTAGAAGGAGATCTACCCTTGGAGGGATGGCCAGTCTTTGATGAAGACCTAGGTTTTGATACCCGAGATCCTTGGGAGGAAGATGAAGCTCTCAATGATGTCGATGCTCAAGATACTGCATTGGAGGCAAAGAGGGTGCCCAGCTTTGCAGCTCGATTCTGTAGGCCTCTCTTTGTCCTCTTCCTACAAAGAGGACATTCTGAGGGTTGATGATCCGGTCCAAAGCATTTTAAACAGCAGTCGTGGGTGTCTGTGACCGAAATGGTACTGCCACATTGGAACACTTCTTAAAACTACTAGATGGCTTTTCCATTTTTTCTCCGACAAAAGGGGAGGCCTAGGCCTAAGCCTAAGATGGTGTCGATACGCCCGAAGGAAAAAAAGAATAAATCCCTTACAGAATTTTTTTTTTTTAAAGTTAGAAAGAAAGCAAGCAAGCACCGATGCGGGTCAGTACCAGCGTCAACGGAAAGGCAGACGCAACCACAAAAAATAAGGGGGGACAAATTTTCTGCGGTGACAGGAATTGCTTCTTGTCGGCTTCACAGAAAAAGAACTGAGGAGGGAGAGCTGGAAAGGCAGGAAGGCAGTTACACAGGTGCAGTGGGATGCTCCCAAAAGCTGTCCTATTGGATGCTGAGGAGCATTCCCACGCGGGTTCCATCGGTACTGACGTCACCCATATGTGAAGATTACATTCCTGCTTGTTCCTGGAGATAGGCAAATATCTCATTAGCACTTGTTAACCAGATAAGTGCCGGTGAGAGAGATTTTCAGTGCAGCTATCCAGATAACTATTTGCATAACTTAGGACAGCCCAAAAAAAGCTGTTGTTAGTGCTATGCAGATAGCAGTTCAGCCACTAACCAGAAAGTCTCTCTAGATATTCACTGCATTAATTGCAAAATTTGGATATTGAGCGCTGGCCACTATCCAAATTTTATTTAATCACAGCAATTGGCATGCTGGCATTTAAAAATCGCTGACCGTCGTGGTTAAATATCAAGGGTAATACCTTTTTAGTACGTTTTACTGTATAGGCCCCTAAATTGACCTACCAATATGTATATGAAATTAGTTTTTATGTTTCTGTGTTATTACCCTGTCTGAATGACCGGTAGCCATTGCCAGTACTTTCCCTTTCTTCCAGTCCCAAACGCAGACCGTGTTCTTGGCATCTAATCCCACAGAGGCCAGCCGCTGAAGACAAAGAATAATAATTCAATTAAACTGCAAGATGTGTGAAATGAGATTTTCTGTTTTTCAGAAGCACAACTTTATTTTTTCAAGCAAACATATGACCAGAATTCTGTGACTGCCTCCCAGTAGCAATGATACAAGGGACTAATATAGGTGTACTAATACTAATACTTAGAATTAGTATAGGCATAAGCAGTTTTTTAAATGTTCTCTAATTCCCCCTCCCTACCAACTGATCACCACATACTGATGGCCCCCCAGCCTCCAGACAGCTTCCCCCATGAATATGTGACACAGATGTCCAAGAAGAAAACATACAATTCCACCACTGATCTCCAGAGTGATCCATTTCCCCTCTCAGACCCTTCACGTTCAATACTGATAATTAAAGAGAGTCCACTTTTCAATGGCAGGATGGATGCATGTGCTCTGCTGTTGGCCCAAATGCTAAAGGCACTGCCTACCAGAATTTCAGCATGTTTTCTTTTATCTGCTGCAGTAGCCTGGCACTTGGGTTTTATGTAAGGGGGGGAGTAAATGTGATTTCATTGGCTAACTGTTCTTTTATGCTTTTGACTTTTATTCTTTCCAACCCAACAGAAGTTGGCAAGAATTAGACAATGTTGACCCCTTTTATATATCTGTTCATCTGCCTTGGGGCAAAATAACATTCCAAAAATTCAGCTTAATAGGATGAAACTTGCCATGTGGAAAAAAACTGGTAAAAAGACATACCGAGTCAATGAAAGTGCGAAACATGGAGGAGGCCTGGCAGGTATTGAAGGAGCTGGGCTGTGAAGGGCTACCAAGTGGAGTATGGCAGCAACCCAAGGGCACAGCATCAACAACGGTGAACAAGGTGGTGCAGCGGTAGCAGAGAGCGGCAGAGAAAGGCAAGCGACTTAAGAGACTTTCACAGGAACAATGCCAGCCTGCAGTGGCCGTCGGGACTGATACATGAACGCTTCAAGAGGCAAGAAGGGATTTAAGGAGGCTCTACACATCTGAGAAATGGAGTATGTACCTATAGAGATACCTGTGAGATATGGGGGGGGGGGGGCTTAAGGAGTAAGGGGATGCAAAAGGGGGAGATGATGTTTGGGGGGGGAGCAGAGGCAGGGAGGGATTCAAAGAAAGCTAGGGGACTTCATGGGAAGCGGGACTTCATGGGAAGCGAAGCTTCAGGAGAGAGGGGGAGAGGGGGGAGGGGGAGGGGGAGGGGGAGAGAGGGGAGGTTAAGAGCCTGAGAGAGCAGCTGGATGTTGGGAGCGGGGTAAGCTGAAACGATGCTGCGTACTGGTTTCTTAAATGTTAGGGGACTAAATTCTCCACTTAAGAGGCAGAGGTTATTCTGAGAAATTGAGAGGGGGTGGTGGGATATTATTTTACTAGAGGAAACACACCTTAAAGCCAGGGATGAGGGAAGACAGATACGGCTGTATCCTGAACAATTCTTTTCTACGGACCCACGGGAAGGGGAAAGGGGGGGGGGGACGGCAATCCTATTGCAAAAGGGGATAGGTTTCCAATTACAGGGCCATTTTAAAGATAAAGAAGGAAGGATAGTGGGAATTCGGGGTTGCTGGAGGGATGAGGAACTCACCATACTGTCAATCTATGTACCCAATGGAAGGCAAGGGAGTTTTTGGGTGGGGGTGGCTAGATTAGTAGAGAATACTACTAAAAGCAAACTGATTATAGGAAGAGACTTTAATGTGGCTCTTGACCCCCAGTGGGATCGAATATCAAAGGCACCTCAGGAGGGGAGAATAAATCAAAAGAACCTAAATAGGATACTACAGCGCATGGGGGTGGTAGATACTTGGAGGGAACTCCATCCCCTCCGGAAAGAATATACTTTTCATTTATGTCCACATGACAGCAGGATTGATATGATCCTAGTAGACAGATTGCTACTAACAGGGTTACAGGGAACAGGTATTGAGTCAATAACATAGTCAGACCACGGACCAGTATGGGTGGAACTTGAAGGGAGGCCTACGGGGGTATTCAATTTTGGCATCTCAATGAGAGACTTCTGAAGTGTAGGGAGATAGTGGAGAATATAAGGACCACCATTAAAGAATATATACATTTAAATGACAACGGGGGTGTGCGGGATGCTATACTATGGGAAGGAAATAAAGCAGTGGTCAGGAGACAGTTCATAATGTGGACGGCAAGGCAAAAGAAGTTAAAACAATGGGAAGATCAACTCCTGGGAGAGATCCACAACCTCACCCTAATTTATCAGCAAACAGAAGATCAATGAGACAGAAGGCAGTTAGAACAGCTCAGGATGGAACTGCAGGCATACCAGACAGAACAACTGAAGTTTGCCTTGCAGTGCACTAAACAAACTTATTAATGGGGAGATAAAGATGGGAAATTACTGGCATGATGCCTTAAGCAGCGTGTTGCCCAGGCGGCGATTAATAAAATCCAAGGGATCAGGGAAGGGGTTGACAGACAGAAGATAATATCAACGGTTGTTGTTGTTGTTAAGTGCCGTCGAGTAGAAGTCGACTCATGGCGACCCTCTGGATAGCTATCCTAAATTGTGTTCGGTCTTGAGTCAGGCGACTCATGGTTGACAGACTGGTACTCGTAGCTGCTATCCACGGTACATTTGCCCAATTCTATCAGGAACTATATACCCTACAGGAGGATATAGAGTTAGGGGAAATACAGAAGTACCTCGAGGGGCTCCAGTTGCTCAGCTTAGAGGAAGAGACTAGAGTTAGATTAGAGCAAGAAATAACCAGGGAGGAAATCAAGGCAGTTATAAAAACTCTATCCGCCGGAAAAGCCCCAGGACTAGATGGGTTCCCCAGGGGCCTTTTACAAAATCTTTAGGGATGAGGTTAGTAAAATCCTCTGATGGGTGTTTAATTGGATGTTGGAGGGGGGGGGGGGAGTTGACCCCGATATGCTCACAGCAGGGATTTCGGCACTACTTAAAGAGGGCAAGGATCTGATAAAGTGCAGGTTGTATAGACCCATATCCTTGCTTAATGTAAATACTAAAATCCCAGCTACAGTACTGGTGGGGAGATTGGCAACATGGATGCCCAGGCTGGTACAACCAGACCAGACGGGATTTATCTAGGGTAGACCAGCGGATAACATAAAGAAGGTAGTAGAGACACTGTAGCTAGCCTAACAGGATGTGGAGGTATTGTTTCTTTCTGTAGATGCAGAGAAGGCGTTCAACAGGGTACACTGGGACTTCCTATTTGCAACCATGAATAAGACTGGCTTTGGACAGCGTTTTGATAAGTGGATAAGGGGCCTATATAGAAATCCCAAGGCTAGAGTTAAAATTAATGGAAGATATTCAGAAGCCTTTTTGTTGAGCAGAGGGATGAGGCAGGGGTGTCCCCTAGCCCCGCTGTTATATGCGCTAGTAATAGAACCCCTAGCACAAGCTATCCGACAGAATGGGGGTATAAAAGGGGAGGGAGGGACAAAAAAAGACAATTTCCCTATTTGCAGACTATCTATTTCTGTGTGTGGCAGATCCAGGTAGTTCACTCCCAGAACTACCCCCATGTGCCCATGAGGGAAGGGTTAGGACAGCCGTTATAGTTGGTGATTCGATCATTAGGCATGTAGATAGCTGCGTGACTGGTGGACGTGAGGATCGCCTGGTAACATGCCTGCCTGGTGCGAAGGTAGCGGACCTCACGCGCCACCTAGATAAGGTCTTAGATAGTGCTAGTGAGGAGTCTGCTGTCTTGGTACATGTCGGTACCAATGACATAGGAAAATGTGGTAGGGAGGTTCTGGAGGCAAAATTTAGGCTTTTAGGTAGGAAGTTGAAATCCAGAACTTCCATGGTAGCATTCTCCGAAATGCTTCCTGTTCCACGCGCAGGACCCAAAAGGCAGGCAGAGCTCCGGAGTCTCAATGCGTGGATGAGACAATGATGCAGAGATGAGGGTTTTGGATTTGTTAGGAACTGGGGAACATTCTGGGGAAAGGAGGGGCTCTTCCGAAGGGATGGGCTTCACCTTAACCGGGATGGAACCAGGCTGCTGGCATTAACCTTTAAAAAGGAGATAGAGCAGCTTTTAAACTAGATATTAGGGGAAAGCCGACAGTCGCCCAAGAGCGGATGGTTCGGAAGAATGTATCCTTGAAGGATACTACCAAAAGCAGAGAGGTTCCACAAAAGAGTAAAGTAGCCCAAATGCCCTCAAGTATGGAGCAGACAGAGCTTAAAGATCCCAATTTACCCATGTCTAACAATAGCCAAATTAACATGAATAAAATACATTCTCTAAAATGCTTGTATGCAAATGCTAGAAGTCTAAAGAATAAGATGGGAGAGTTAGAATATATAGCACTAAATGAAAGGTTAGATATGATTGGAATATCAGAGACATGGTGGAAGGAGGACAACCAGTGGGACACTGTGATACCTGGGTACAAACTATATCGTAATGATAGAGCTGATCAAATTGGTGGAGGGGTTGCGCTCTATGTTAGAGAGGGCATTGACTCAGAAAGGATTAAAGTTTTGCAGGAAACAAAATCTGCTGTAGAATCTATATGGATTGAAATTCCATATAAAAGGGGGAAGGCAATGGCAGTGGGGGTGTACTATCGAGCACCTGGCCAGAATGACCAAATGGATGATGAAATGCTCAAAGAAATCAAGGAAGTTAACAAAAGTTACAGCGCAGTAATAATAATGGGTGATTTCAATTACCCCGGTATCGACTGGGTCAGTGTCACGTCAGGACATGCTAGGGAGATAAAGTTCCTAGATGAAATAAATGACTGCTTCTTGGAGCAGCTGGTTCATGAACCGACCAGAGGGGAAGCCATATTAGACCTAGTCCTTAGTGGAACACCAGATCTAGTGCAAGAGATAAGGGTGTTGGGGCCACTTGGCAATAGTGATCAGAGCATGATCGCCTTTGATTTAATTAGTGGAGGAGGGATAGTAAGGAAATACACAGTACTACCTTTTAACTTTTGAAAGGGAGACTATGATAAAATGAGGAAAACAGTTCAGAAAAAACTAAAAGGAGCAGTTGCAAAGGTTAAAGACGTACATCAAGCTAGAGAGTTGTTGAAAAATACTATCTTGGAAGCCCAGACCAGCTGTATTCCACGCTTTAAGAAAAGTGGAAGGAAGTCCAAAAAACTGCCAGCATGGTTTAAAGGTGAGGTCAGAGAGGCTGTTGCCAAAAAAGCATCTTTCAGGAAATGGAAAAAAGAGCCAAACGACGAAACCTGGAAACAGCACAAGCACTGGCAAGTCAAATGCAACGCATTGATAAGGCAGGCAAAGAGAGCATTTGAGAAGAAGCTTGCTGCGGAAGCAAAAACGCGAAATAAAGACCTTTTCAAGTACATTCGTAGCAAAAAACCTGTGAGAGAGTCAGTTGGTCCATTAGATGATAAAGGGGTCAAAGGAGCACTAAGAGGCGACAAGGCGATAACTGAGAGACTGAAAGAATTCTTTGCTTCGGTCTTTACTGAGGAAGATGTAGGGATGTTACCCATGACTGATGTGGTATTTAAAGGTGCGGAAGAATTGAAGGAAATATCGATACATCGGGAAGATGTCTTACAACTATTAGATAAACTGAAGAGTAGCAAATCACCTGGGTCGGATGGTATACATCCAAGGGTGTTGAAAGAACTGAAATATGAGATTGCAGACCTGCTATCAGTAATCTGTGAACTATCATTAAAATCATCTCTAATACCTGAAGATTGGAGGATCGCCAATGTAACACCAATTTTTAAAAAGGGTTCCAGGGGTGATCCGGGAAACTACAGACCGGTGAGCCTGACGTCAGTACCAGGAAAAATGGTAGAAACCATCATAAAGAATAAAATTACTCAGCATGTAGACAGTCACAACCTAATGGGAGACAGCCAACATGGCTTTAGACAAGGAAGATCTTGTCTTACTAATCTGTTATGTTTTTTTGAAGGAGTGAATAAACAGGTGGACAATGGTGAGTCGGTTGATATTGTGTATCTGGACTTTCAGAAAGCCTTTGACAAGGTCCCTCATCAGAGACTTTTGGCAAAACTAAAGAGTCATGGGATAGGAGGCAGTGTACTATTGTGGATCAGGAACTGGTTAAAAGATAGAAAGCAGAGGGTAGGGCTAAATGGCCAATTTTCCCAATGGAGAAAGGTGAATAGTGGTGTACCCCAGGGATCTGTGCTGGGTCCGCTGCTTTTTGACATATTCATAAATGACCTGGAAAGTGGAATAACGAGTGAGGTGATCAAATTTGCAGATGACACAAAACTATTTAAAGTTGTTAAAACCCAAGAGGATTGTGAAAAATTGCAAGAGGATCTTGATAAATTGGAAGACTGGGCATCAAAATGGCAGATGAAATTTAATGTGGACAAGTGCAAGGTTATGCACCTAGGGAAGAACAACCCAAACTATGGTTACACGATGCAAGGTTCCACATTAGGAACCACCACCCAGGAAAAAGATTTAGGCGTCATTGTGGATACCATGTTAAAACCCTCGGCCCAGTGTGCAGCGGCGGCCAAGAGAGCAAATAGAATGCTAGGTATGATAAGGAAAGGAATGGAAAATAAAACAAAAGATATTATAATGCCTCTATATCGTTCCATGGTGAGACCGCACCTTGAATATTGTGTGCAATTCTGGTCGCCGTATCTTAAAAAGGATATAGCGATTTTAGAAAAGGTACAGAGAAGAGCCACCAAAATGGTAAAGGGGATGGAAGGATACTCCTATGAAGAAAGGCTAAAAAGGTTAGGGCTCTTTAACCTGGAAAAGAGACGGCTGAGGGGAGATATGATAGAAGTCTATAAATTAATGAACGGAGTGGAACGGGTAAACGTAGATCGATTGTTTACGTTATCAGAATATAGAAAGACTAGGGGACATGCAATGAAGCTACAGGGTAAACTATTTAAGACTAATAAAACAAAATATTTTTCACTCAACGTGTAATCAAACTCTGGAATTTGTTACCGGAGGATGTAGTAAAGGCTGTTAGTGTAGCTGGGTTTAAAAAAGGTTTGGACAAGTTCCTGGAGGAAAGGTACATAAACCATTATTAAGAAGTGACCGAAGATATCAATGCTTGACCCAGTACAAGCATTGTGGAACTTGTGTCTCTTGGGGAAACTGCTAGGTACATATGACCTAGATTGGCCACTGTTGGAAACAGAATACTGGGCTTGATGGACCTTGGTCTGACCCAGTATGGCATATCTTATGTTCTTATGTTCTAGAAGTGGTAGGGGAACTAAAGCAATGTAGTGCGGTATCAGGTTTCCAAATGAACACAGATAAGACAGAGGCATTGAATATTACAGTATGGGCACAAGGGACTGAAATATTTAGGGATCAGGATCTCCATGCAAATCGAAGATCTATGCCAGGTCTGTTTCGCTGCAGCACAGACAAAAGGCAGACCGAAAACAGAAGCACTGCCACAGAAAGGGTCCTGTTCAGGGCCGGATTTACCTATACGCCATGTACGCCATGGCGTAGGGCCCACAGCCGGCAGGGGCCCACAAAAAAAGAACCAGTTAATTTTTTTTAAACACAATTTAAAAAAAAAACCTGGTGGCTGCCGCCGCGGGGCCCCCTCTGCTGCCGCGGGGGCCCCGTCTACAAGCTGAAGCCGTCGGGTCGGGTCGGGTCTCTCCCTCCCTCCCTCCCTCCCTCGCTGCAGGCTGCGAGAGACGCGAAGGGAGAGCGTCTCCTCGCGTCTGTGTTAAGCCCGCAGGGGCTGATGGGATTTCCCATCAGCCCCTGCGGGCTTAACACAGACGCGAGGAGACGCTCTCCCTTCGCGTCTCTCGCAGCCTGCAGCCTGCAGCGAGGGAGGGAGGGAGGGAGAGAGACCCGACCCGACGGCTTCAGCTTGTAGACGGGGCCCCCGCGGCAGCAGAGGGGGCCCCGCGGCGGCAGCCACCAGGTTTTTTTTAAAATTAAATTTTACTTTAGGCCGGGGGGGGGGGGGTAGGACTGGTAATGGGCTTTGGGGGGGGGTAGGACTGTTAATGGGCTAGTGGGGGGGCTGGGGCTTGAAATGGACTGGGGGGGGTAGGGATGGTAATGGGCTATGGGGGGGGGTAGGACTGGTAATGGGCTATTGGGGGGCTGGGGCTGGAAATGGGCTGTGCTGGGCTGGGCTGGGCTGGGGGGGGTTAAGGCTAGTGGTGGGCTGATGGGGTTAGGACTGGTAATGGACCGTGGGCTGTTGGGGGGGCTTAGAACTGGCAATGGGCTTTGGGGGGGGTTAAGACTGGTAATGGGCTGTGGGCTGATGGGGGCTGTCTGGTAATGGGCTATGGTGGTGGGCTAGGACTGGAAATGGGCTGGGTGGTTAAGACTGGAGGTGGGCTGATGGGGTTAGGACTGGTAATGGGCTGTTGGGGGGGGGGTTAGAACTGGTAATGGGCTTTGGGGGGGTTAAGACTGGTAATGGGCTTTGGGGGGGTTAAGACTGGTAATGGGCTGTGGGCTGATGGGGGTTGTCTGGTAATGGGCTATGGGGGCCTAGGACTGGAAATGGGCTGGGGGGTTAAAACTGGAGGTGGGATGATGGGGTTAGGACTGTTAATGGGCTATGGGGGGCTGACTGGAAATGGGTTGATGGGGTTAGGACTGGAAGTGGGCTGATGGGGGGTTAGGACTGGTAATGGGTTATAGGGGGGGCTTAAACTGAAAATGGGGTGATGGGGGGTTAAGGACTGAAAATGGGGTGATGGGGGGTTAAGGACTGTAAGTGGGGTGATGGGGGGCTAGGACTGGTATTGGGTGGGGGGTTGCTAGGACTGGAAATGGGCTGATGGATGGCTAGGACTGGAAATGGGCTGATGCAGGGACTAGAAGGGAATGGATGCTGGGTGAGGCTGGAACTAGAAGGGAGCTGATGTTGGGGGAGGATTAGAATGGGATGGGGCTGGAAGAGTAAAATGGAGAAGGGAAAAATATTTTGTGTGGGAGGGATAAAAAATCTACAATTGGCCGGGTATTGGGAGAGTAAGTGGGGATTGAGGATGGAGGGGTAAAATTTGAGTGGATGAAATAGGAATGAGGAAAGAGCAAAAGGAGAAAGATTAGTATGTTAAAGCAGATGTAGAGAGAGAATGGAAAAAAATCTAGAAGAGAGAAGAAAGGACAAATGGACAGCAGACGATGGAGAGTTAGCAGAAGACACGAAGAAACCAGAAGAAAGTGGCTGGAGCAATTGCAGCTGAAAAAAATGCACAAAAGGTAGAAAAATATCTCTTTATTTTGAATTTATTAATTGGAATATGTCAGCTCTGGTAAATGTGCATCATTAACATCTGCGCTTTGTTTAGTACAAGAGCAAATTAATGTATAGTTTTATTTCTACAGTGTTGTACATTCCAAGTTTGGCTTTTGGGATTCCCAGTTTAATTATTGTCTTCCTATTTCTAAATTGTGATTACTTGTTTGGTGATGGTCTATGTTCTGCATGTGTAACTGAGCTGAGGTGTTCTGTTTATATAATTCCTATTTGACATTGCCACTTGTTCTCTTTCCCCAGTAGGTCATGTATTGTTGTTCTCTGAAATGTATTGGTTTAATATTTGCAGTGTTGCCTTTTGATTGGTAGAGTATGGTGCTTTGTGAGTCCTGGTAGTGCTGTTAGGATACGGCGGGTTTACTATGGGCAGTGTTTGTAGTAGTTCCTAATGTGTCTGGCAGTTGGCACTGGATTATAGTAATGTAGAAATCTGCTGGGGGCCCACAATTTTTGTTGGCGTAGGGCCTCACTCAAGGTAAATCCGGCCCTGGTCCTGTTAATGAGCAGAAAAGCACAGTTACTCACCTGTAACAGGTGATCTCCGGGAACAGCAGGAATTTAGTCTTCACATATGGGTATTGTTGGTACCGACGGAGCCTGCGCAGGAACGCTTCCCAGCGTCCAATTAGAAAGTTTTTGGGAGCATCCCACAGCGCCTGCATGCTGACCTTCCTGCCTTTCCCAACTGCCTCTCTCCAGTTGAGTTTAAAACGGAGACAGAGAGAGAGATAGGGAAAGAGAAAGAGATAGAGAGATACAACTCCTAGGGGAGGTGGGTGGGTTGTGAAGACTAAATTCCTGCTGTTCCCGGAGATCACCTGTTACAGGTGAGTAACTATGCTATCTCCAGGAACAAGCAGGAATGTAGTCTTCACATATGGGGACTCCCTTGCTTTAGATACCAGGGAGAGACCCCAGAAGTTGTGGGCCCCTGTGAAAGGGCTCCACTTCCCCCCATGGATCTCCGGCATCCTACCAGGGATGATGGGTAGGAGTTGATTAGGTATGGAACAGGTGTTGGAGAACAGCCTGACCAAACAAGGCATCTCAGCGGGAGTCCTTGTCCAAGCAGTAATGGGCTGTGAAGGAATGAACCGAGGCCCAAGTGGCTGCTTGACAGATGTCGTCGATAGACACAGAGTGCCGATGAGCCATTGAAGCTGCCATGGCTCTCACATTGTGAGCTGTGACATGGCCCTCCATAGGAAGATTCGTACTCTGATAGGCAAAGGAAATACACTGTGCAATCCAGTTGGACAGTGTTCTCTTGGAGACTGGAAGTCCCAGATGAGAAGGATCAAAAGCAACAAAAGAGTTGAGAGGACTTTCTATGTTGCTGTGTTCTCTGTAAGTAAAAATCTAAAGCTCTTTTACAGTCCAAAGTATGAAGATTCCTTTCTGCATTTGATGCATGAGGCCTTGGAAAAAAACACAGGCAGGTAGACCACTTGGTTCAAATGAAAAGGCGAGACCACCTTTGGCATAAAGTGTGGATGAGTCCTAAGGACCACCTTGTCATGATGGAACCTTGTATAAAGAGGATCAGCTACTAGTGCCTGAAAGTCACTGATGCAACGTGCTGATGTGATTGCAATAAGAAAGATAACTTTCCAAGAAAGGAATTTCAATGAGGTAGTAGCTAAGGGTTCGAAAGGTGGCTTCATGAGCTGGCCAAGAACCAGGTTTAAGTCCCATGCCACCAGTGGTGGCCTAATGGAAGGCTTAGTTAGAAGAAGGCCTCTCATAAATCTTGCTATAAGAGGATGGGAGGAAATAGGTTGTCCATTTAAAGGCTTGAAAGAAGCTGCAATAGCACTTAAATGGACTCTTACTGAGTTAGTCTTAAGTCCTGCATTGGATAAATGAAGGAGATACTCCAGCAATGATTCCAGAGGTATCGCAAGGGGGCTAAGACCCTTCTGCGAGCACCATATGGTAAACCTTTTCCACTTGAAAGCATAAGAGCATCTTGTGGAAGTTTTTCTAGAAGCATAAAGGATATCCTTTACTTGCTGAGAAAGGTTAAGATCATGAAGATCTAGCCCTTCAGCAACCAAGCCCTGAGATGCAGAGACTGGGGAATGGGATGCAATAACATTCCGTCCTCCTGAGACAGGAGATCTGGAGCAGACCCTAACTCCAGAGAGGGAGCTTAAGAACATAAGAACATAAGATATGCCATACTGGGTCAGACCAAGGTCCATCAAGCCCAGTATTCTGTTTCCAACAGTGGCCAATCTAGGTCATATGTACCTAGCAGTTTCCCCAAGAGACACAAGTTCCACAATGCTTGTACTGGGTCAAGCATTGATATCTTCGGTCACTTCTTAATAATGGTTTATGGACCTATCCTCCAGGAACTTGTCCAAACCTTTTTTAAACCCAGCTACACTAACAGCCTTTACTACATCCTCCGGTAACAAATTCCAGAGTTTGATTACACGTTGAGTGAAAAAATATTTTCTTTTATTAGTCTTAAATAGTTTACCCTGTATCTTCATTGCATGTCCCCTAGTCTTTCTATATTCTGATAACGTAAACAATCGATCTACGTTTACCCGTTCCAGCTTGAGAGAGATGAAGAAGCAGAGGCTACCATACTTGCCGTGGCCAATGTGGAGCTATGAGAATCATACGGCCTCTGTCTCTCTGAATCTTGAACAGGGTTTTGGGAATCAGGGGAATGGGTGGAAAGGCATAAAGGAAGTCTTGACCCCAATGAAGGAGGAAAGCATCCCTGGCCTGAGAGCCCTGAGCCGGAATTCTGGAACAGAACCGGGGAAGTATGGCATTCAACGGACTTGCAAAGAGGTCTATGTCTGGGGTTCCCCAAATTTGAAAATTCTTGGCCACCTGGTCTGCATGTAGAGACCATTCGTGTGGAAGCAGAACTCGACTGAGTCTGTCTGCTCAAGAGTTTTGGATACCTGGAAGATACACTGCCAGGAGATGAATCTGATGCTCTCTGGCGAGGGCCCATAGTCGCAAAGCTTCGTTGCAAAGCGACAGAGAGCCTGTTCCTCCCTGCTTGTTCATGTAGAACATGGCTACTTGATTGTCCATATGAATGAGGACTGTCTTGTAGCTGAGCAGGGTGTGGAACACTCGAAGAGCAAGGAAGATTGCTCTGAGCTCTAAGAGATTGATGTGTAGATGAGTCTCCTGTGGCATCCAAGTGCCTTGGGTGGAGAAGTCTTGCAGATGAGCTCCCCAACCCATTGGTGAAGCATCTGTTGTGAGAGTTGCCTGGGGTAAGGGTTGTTGAAATGGGGACCGCACCAACAGGATTTGAGTGGACTGCCACCATTTGAGGGACAAAATAAGGCGATTTGTGTTTGCTATTTTGTCTGACAGGCACCCTGATGCCTCGGTCCATTGAGTGGATCAAGTCCACAGCGCTGCTCTCATATGGAGGCGAGCATAAGGAACCACATGCACGGTAGATGCCATGTGGCCTAGTAGTTGTAATATTTCTCGAGCAGTGAGTTAAGGCTTTAGCACTGCTTGAGAAGCTAACTGCACTATATGAAGGCAACGGGTCTGGGGAAGATAGGCCCTTGCTTTACTGGTATCCAGCAAAGCTCCTATGAACTCTAGAGACTGAGTGGGAGTTAGGCTGGATTTTGGGATGTTTATGACCAGACCCAAATACTGAAGGATACGCATTGTGCATGATAGAGAAATCCTGGCCTCTGACTCTGATGGGGCTCGAATGAACCAGTCGTCTAAGTAGGGGAAGACGAATATTCCTAGAGTGCGAAGAAATGCTGCTACCACAGCCATGCATTTCATAAACACCTTTGGTGCTGAAGCCAGGCCAAAAGGAAGCACCCTGTATTGGTAGTGCTTTTCTTGAAAAAGGAACCAAAGGAACTTTCTGTGAGTTGGATGGATGAGAACATGAGTATACGCATCCTTGAGATCTAGAGAACAAAGCCAATCCTGACTCTGAAGGTAAGGCAGCAGGGTTCCCAGAGAAATCATCTTGAATTTCTCCTTGAACAGGAATTTGTTCAATTCTCTGAGATCTAAAATAGGTCTGTGTCCCCCTGTTTTCTTTGGGATAAAGAAATAGGGGGAGTAAAACCCTGTACCCTGTTGAAGAATGGGTACCTCTTCTATTGCCCCTTGGGCAAGAAGCATATCGACCTCTTGATTTAACAAGTTGATGAGAGAGGTCTGAGAAATGAACTGTCTTACCATTGTGGGAGGGGGGCATGCGGAGTAAGTGAAGCTTGTACCCCTCTTTTATAATGGAGAGAGTCCAATGTTCTGCTGTTATCTGCCCCCATCTGGGGGCAAAGTGACACAACCTTCTTAGAATGATGGAAGGTTCTGGTCCGTTGAGGGCCAGGAAGGCTAAGTTCCCTAGATGGAAGTCAAAGGCCTTGAGGAGGCTGAGACTGCTGAGACAGTTGAGGCTTAGCAGTCTTTGCTTTCCTTTGTTTAGGTGGTTGCTTACTCTTCCGGACAGGTTGACCTGCAGAACGTCCCTGCTGAGAATAAGAGGGATAAAACCTCTTCTTTTTGGAGAAGAATGGGTTTTTTAAAAAGATTTCTTCCTTGCAGGATCAGCTGTGGCTTTGGATAATCTATCCAAAGTGGAGTTGTCAGCATCCAACTCATTGTCTTTTTCTTGCCAATTTTTGCCAAATAGATTCTCACCTGTACAAGGGATATTGCGTTATTGCGAAGATGGGCCAATGCCTCAGGGAGTCGTTAGTTGGATGGGAACAGCTGGGGGATGTAGAAAAACAATGGGAAAAACTGAAAGGGGCTATTTTAAGGGCAACCAACCTTTTTGTCAAAATGGTAAATAAAGGTAAAAGGAAAAGGAGACCGCTATGGTTTTCGAAAGAAGCAGCTGAAAAAGTGAAGAAAAAGAGGGAGGCCTTCATGAAATACAAGAGATCACAGAGAGAGGAAGACAGGCATCTGTATTTGGAAAAACTTAGAGAAGCTAGCAAAGTAGTCAAGAAGGCAAAGATTCAAAAGGAGGAGGAAATAGCCAATGCAATAAAATGGGGGGATAAGACATTTTTCAGATATATTAGTGAGAAGAGGAAGGGCAAGAGTGGTATTGCCAGGCTCAAGGGTGCAGGGGAGGAATATGTAGAAGCTGATAAGGATAAAGCGGAATTGCTTAACAAATATTTTTGTTCTGTGTTCACAGATGAAGAACCAGGAGCAGGACCTCAGAAAACACCCACAAATAGGAACAGAAGCAAAGGACATCTTGAACAATTTTCAAAAGACTGTGTTCATGAGAAACTAGCTCAACTTAAAGTAGACAAAGCGATGGGACTGGATGAGATACACCCGAGAATACTGAGGGAACTTGGGGACGTTCTAGCAGCTCCACTGACTGACCTTTTCAATGCCTCGGAGTCAGGAGTGGTGCCAAAGGACTGGAGAGAGGCTCATGTGGTGCCTTTACACAAAAGCGGAAGTAAGGATGTGGTTGAAAACTACAGGCCGGTTAGTTTAACTTCGGTGGTGAGTAAATTATAGGAAACGCTGCTGAAAGAGAAAATAGTGAGGTTTCTGGAGTCCAGCGGATTACAGGATCCGAGGCAGCATGGATTCACCAGAGGCAGGTCTTGTCAGACAAATCTGATTGATTTCTTTGACTGGGTGACCAGGGAGTTGGACCGAGGGAGAGCCCTAGATGTGGTGTATTTAGATTTCAGTAAAGCCTTTGACACTGTTCCTCACAGGCGACTTATAAACAAACTGAGCACTCTAGGGATGGACCCTAAAGTTACTGCTTGGGTTAGAAATTGCTTGGGTGGGAGGCGACAAAGAGTACAAGTAAATGGAGTTCACTCTGAGGAGAAGGATGTTATCAGTGGTGTGCCCCAGGGATCTGTCCTTGGTATGATTCTTTTTAACATCTTTGTTAGTGATATAGCGGAAGGGCTTTCAGGTAAGGTTTGCCTCTTTGCAGATGATACCAAAATCTGCAATAGAGTAGACACCCAGGAAGGGGTAGATAACATGAGGAGGGATCTAGCTAAGCTTGAAGAATGGTCTAGAATTTGGCAGCTGGGATTTAATGTTAAAAAATGTAAGGTCATGCATTTGGGCTGCAGCAATCCAAGGGAGCAATATAGTATAGGGGGTGAAGTACTTTTGTCCACTAAAGAAGAGCGGGACCTAGGCGTGGTTGTGTCTGATGATCTTAAAGTAGCTAAACAGGTAGAAAAGGCGACAGCAAAAGCTAGAAGGATGTTTGGGTGCATACAGGGAGGAATGGCTAGCAGAAAAAAGGAGATGATAATGCCTCTGTATAAGTCTTTGGTGCGACCTCATTTGGAGTATAGTGTGCAATTCTGGAGACCGCACCTTCAAAAGGATGTGAACAGGATGGAGTCTGTGCAGAGGGTGGCTACTAAAATGATTAGTGGTCTTCATTATAAAGCATATGAGGACAGACTGAAGGATCTTAATATGTACACCTTAGAAGAAAGGCGGGATAGAGGTGATATGATTGAGATGTTTAAATACCTCTGTGGCATAAATGTTCAGGGAGAGAGCCTCTCAATTGAAAGCAAGTTCTGCTATGAGGGGACATGGGATGAGGGTGAAGGGAGATAGATTCAGGAGTGATATGTGGAAATATTTCTTTACGGAAAGAGTAGTGGATCCGTGGAATAGTCTCCCAGTGGAGGTGGTAGAGATGAGGACAGTAACTGAATTCAAAAAAGCATGGGACAAACACAGAGGATCTCTAAAGGTAAAAAGGGGACTGTTGTAGTTGTTATGGAAGGACAGACTAGATAGGCCATGTGGTCTTTTTCTGTCGTCATATTTCTATGTTTCTATGTTTCTATATTGCCCAGTTTGTCCTGCACCCAGAGCTCCAAATCGGATGCCTGGAGCCAGGCAATTCTACGTGCACCTATGGCAATGGCAGAGGTTCGGCTTATGCACTCAAAACAGTCAAAAACTGCACGATTGACAAATTTAGAAACATCCTGGGCATGTTTAACCAGTGTGAGAAAATACTGCCTCTTATCTTCAGGAAGAAGAGAGCTCAGAACCTCTAAATCTCCTGTGACTTCCTTAAGGAACATTCCCATATATAAAATATAGGAACTGATCCTGGCAGAAAGCATGGAAGCCTGGAAGGTACGACGTCCAAAGGCATCCAAAGTTCTACACTCACGTCCTGGAGGATTAGAGGCATGCCTCTTTGCACTTCTGATCCTTCTCATAGCTGACTCCACTACAATAGAGTGGTGAGGAAGCTGAGTCTTCTGGAAGCCAGGACACGGAGGTACTCGATACATGGTATCTAGTCAGTGAGAGTGAGGAGAGGTGTTAAGAGGTGTTTCCCACATTCTTATCATGAGATCATGTAAGATCTCATGGCTAGGCAAAGTAGCTGCCTCCTTAGGAGCCTTGGGATATTATAGAATCTCCAACTCCTTTGCCCTGGGCTCTGTTTCAGGAGCCACAGTAATGGAAAGACCTCGAACCACCTCCCTGATAAAATCCTGAAAGGAGATATCTTCTGGAGGAGACATCCTACGTTTGGGAGAGGAAAGCTCCTCGGGGAGAAGTACTCCAGTACCGACAGAACTGTCAGAATCCTCAGACTCCTCCGAGGATTCAAAGTACCTTCTGTCCAGATGCTCTTGAAGAGCACGATACCTGTACCGACCGAAGTCGGTGCTGGGGGGATCGGTACCGGTGTATCAGTACTGGAAAGCATGGCTTGACTGGGTGCCGGCAATGCAGACACCGATGTCGATGCTATCGGTACCGGTACCGATACTGGCACCGGAGACGGTGCCGGTTGAACTGTGACGCAGTTCCGAGGGTGTCGATGCCGAAAGGAGAGCCGCCAGACTGCGTTCAATAGCCAGGAACCTCTGGTCTATCGATGCTGATGATGCCTGGGTATCGGTACCAGAGAAAGCAGCCGGTACCCCAGAGCATGGCAGCAGTAGTTCTGCCGAGGTTGAGGCCTCGAGAACATCCAGGAGCCCCGATAATGCTTTGGAAGCCAAAGCCTCCCACCGGGGCAATTTTGCCGGTAAAGAGCCCTGAAGGGCAATGCCAGAGGCATCTCGATGCTTAGAAGGAGATCTACCCTTTGAGGACTGGCTGGACTTATGTTTAGTTACCTGAGATCCATGGAAGGAAGACGAAGCCCTGGAAGGCGTCGATGCCACAGAGGCTGCATCGGAGGGAAAAAGGGTGCTGAGCTTAGCAGCCCAGTTTGGTCGACCCCTCTTGGACATCATGGCACAGGCCATACACTCAGAAATGGAGTGGTCAGGACCTAAACATTTAAGACACCACTCATGGGTGTCGGTGACGGAGATGGTACCGCCACACTTGGTGCACTTCTTGAAACCCGAGGCAGGTTTTCCATAGTAAGGGAAATTTTGGGCCTAAGGCCCAAAATGGCGCATGCACCTGAAGGAAAAAGGTTTGGAAAAAAAAGACTTTTTTTTTTTTTTTGAAAAGAAAGAAAGAAAGAACCGGCGGTACAGGTATAGCGTCGAGGGAAGGCAGACGCGACCACTAAAAAGAAGGAGAATAGGAAATATTTTCTGCGGTGACAGGAACGACAACCTGCTGGCTCCGCGGAAAACGAAGAACTGGAGAGAGGCAGTTGGCAAAGGCGGGAAGGCAGCTTGCAGGCGCTGTGGTATGCTCCCAAAAGCTTTCTAATTGGAAGCTGGGCAGCGTTCCCGCGCAGGCTCCATCGGTACCGACGATACCCATATGTGAAGACTACATTTCTGCTTGTTCCTGGAGATTCCCTCCTCTCTTCTTCCGCCCAACCAGCAGGGAAGCCTCTTTAGAGCTTCCCCAATGCACTCACAGAGCTGAGGAAAGCTGACTTTTTTTCAGCCTACCTGTTTTATTAGTTATAATACCTAGAGAAATGACAAATGACAGAGCTCCAGAAGAGTTAAGGAATGACATCAAGAAGGTTGTGTTGGAAGAAAGCGAGAAGTCTCTACAAAAGGTGAAAAAGAAAAACGGCCAAAAGGGATGACAAAAGAAACTGAAAATTTCCCAGAAACACAGAGAAGCTAAAGCCAGAGGAGAAAGAAAGAATCGCAGAACTCAACAGACAATTCCATCATGCAGCAAGACAGGACAAGGAAAGCGTAGCTGCTCATCTTTAACAGGTGATCTCCGGGAACAGCAGGAATTTAGTCTTCACATATGGGTATCGTCGGCACCGACGGAGCCTGCGCGGGAACGCTCCCCAGCGTCCAATAGGAACGCTTTTGGAGCATCCCTCAGCATATGCACGCTGCCCTCCCGCCTTTCCAACTGTCCCTCCTCAGTTAAGTTTGTAGCTGAGTGAAAGGATAGAGGGAGAGAGGAAAGAGGTAAGACAAAGAGATAGAGAGACAACTCCTAGGGGAGGTGGGTGTGTTGTGAAGACTAAATTCCTTCTGTTCCCGGAGATCACCTGTTACAGGTGAGTAACTACGCTATCTCCAGGAACAAGCAGGAATGTAGTCTTCACATATGGGGACTCCCTAGCTGAAGATGCCAGGGAGATAGCCCCAGGAAGGTGCCACCCTAAAAAGGAAGGCATCCTTCCTCCCATGGATCTCTGGCATTCCACCAGGGTTGGTGGGCAGGAGTTGAATTAGGTCTGAAAGAGATTTTGAAGAACAGCTTGGCCAAAGAAGGCATCCCGACGGTAGGCTTTATCCAGGCAGTAGTGTGTTGTGAAGGTGTGTACCAAAGCCCAGGTGGCTGCTCAACAAATGTCATCAATAGAAACGGAGTGGAGATTAGCCATGGAAGCTGTCATGGCTCTCACGTTATAAGCTGTGAGATGGCCCTGAAGAGGAAGACCCTTACTCTCATAAGCAAAGGATATGCATTGGGCAATCCATTTAGATAAAGTTCTTTTGGAGACTGGAAGTCCCAAATGACTAGAGTCAAAAGCTATAAAAAGTTGCGAGGACTTTCTATGTTGCTGTGTTCTCTGTAGGTAAAAGGCTAAGGCTCTTTTACAATCCAAAGTATGAAGGTTTCTTTCTGCATTAGAGGCGTGAGGCCTCGGAAAAAATACAGGAAGATAAATTGATTCAAATGAAAAGGCGAAACCACCTTTAGCATAAAGTGTGGATGAGTTCTAAGAACAACCTTATGATGATGAAACCTAGTATATGGAGGATAAGCCACTAAAGCTTGCAGTTCACTAATGCGACATGCAGAGATGATTGCAATTAGGAAGATGACCTTCGAGGTCAAAAACGTAAGGGTTGTAGTGGCTAAAGGCTCAAAAGGCGGCTTCATGAGCTGCCCGAGAACTAGATTTAGATCCCATGCCACCAGTTGTGGCTTAATGGGAGGTTTGGTTAACAGAAGACCTCTCATAAATCTGGGTATGAGTGGATGAGAGGAAATTGGTTGTCCATTCAGAGGCTTATAAGAAGCTGCAATTGCCCTAACATGGACTCTTACCGAATTGGTCTTTAGACCAGAATTCGATAAGTGAAGGAGATATTCTAGTATCGATTCTAAAGGTATGACAAGGGGTTTAATCCCTTCTAGAAGCACCATATAGTAAAACGTTTCCACTTAAAGGCATAAGATCTTCTTGTGGAAAGTTTTCTAGAAGCCTGAAGGATATCCTTTACCTGTTGGGACAGGTTGAAATCCTGGAGGTTTAAGCCTTCAGCAACCAGGCCGTGAGATGAAGGGACTGGGGACTCGGGTGCCATAGCGTCCCGTCCTCTTGGGAAAGGAGATCTGGGGCATGCCCTAACTCCAGAGGTGCAGCTTGAGAGAGATGTAGAAGCAGGGGATACCACACTTGGCGTGGCCATCGTGGCACTATGAGAATCATGCGACCCTTATCTCTCTGAAGCTTGAAGAGTGTTTTGGGGATGAGGCGAATGGGTGGAAAGGCATAAAGGAAGTCCTGACCCCAGTGAAGGAGGAAGGCATCCCTTGCCTGACAACTGTGAGCCGGAATCCTGGAACAGAACCGGGGACGTTTGGCATTCAATGGACTTGCAAAGAGGTCTATGTCTGGAGTGCCCCAGAGATGAAATATCTTTGCCACCGGGTCTAGATGGAGAGACCACTCGTGAGTCAGCAGTACTCGACTGAGTTTGTCTGCCCAAAGGTTTTGAATACCTGGAAGATATACCACTAGAAGGTGAATTTGATACTCTCTGGCGAGGGCCCACAGTCGTAAAGCTTTGTTGCATAATGACAGAGAGCCTGTCCCACCCTACTTGTTCACATAGAACATGGCTACTTGATTGTCCGTCTGAACTAGGACTGTCTTGTAGCTGAGCTGGGCGTAGAATACTCGAAGAGCTAAATAGATTGCTCTTAATTCCAGGAGGTTTATGTGTAGGCCAGCCTCCTGTGGAGTCCAGGTGCCCTGGGTAGAGAGATGATTCAGGTGTGCTCCCCAACCCACCTGTGATGCATTGGTTATTAGGGTGGCCTGAAAAAGGGGTTGATGGAAAGGAGACCCCATTGTCAGATTTTCTAGTGATTGCCACCATTGGAGGGACAAAATTAGTTGTTGAGAGTTTACTATTTTGTCTGAGAAATGTCCTGTGGCCTGTGTCCACTGTGTGGATAGGGTCCACTGAGCTGCTCGCATGTGGATGCGAGCATATGAGACTACATGAACTGTGGATGCCACATGTCCCAGCAACTGCAGTAGCTCTCGGGCAGTTAGGGAGGATTTCCCTGCTGCTTGAGAAGCTAGTTGCATTATGCGAAGACAACGGGCCTGTGGAAGGAAAGCCTTTGCCTGTCTGGTATCTAGACAGGCTCCTATGAATTCCAGGCATTGGGAAGGAACAAGTTGGGATTTTGGGATGTTTATTACCAACCCCAAGTATTGGAGGATTCGCATTGTGCAAGACAGTGCAGTGCTAGGGTCTGCAACTGTAAGGGCTCGAATGAGCCAGTCGTCTAAGTAAGGGAAGATGAATATCCCTAGGGTTCGTAGAAATGCCGCTACTACATAAGAACATAAGATATGGCATACTGGGTCAGACCAAGGTCCATCAAGCCCAGTATCCTGTTTCCAACAGTGGCCAATCTAGGTCATACGTACCTAGCAGTTTCCCCAAAAGACACAGGTTCCGCAATGCTTGTACTGGGTCAAGCATTGATATCCTGGATATATTGCCATGCATTTCGTGAATACCCTTGGAGCTGAAGCCAGACCAAAGGGAAGAACCCTGTACTGGAAATGTTTTCTCTTGAAAAGGAATCGTAAGAATTTCCTGTGATTTGGATAGATCAGAATGTGAGTGTATGCATCCTTTAAGTCTAGGCAGTAAAGCCAATCCTAGCTTTGAAGGTATGGCAGAAGAGTTCCAAGAGAAATCATTTTGAACTTCTCTCGGGACAGTTATTTGTTCAATTTTCTGAGGTCTAGAATGGGTCTGTGTCCTCCTGTTTTCTTTGGAATAAGAAAATAGGGGGAGTAGAACCCTGCACCCCGTTGAAGAATGTGTACCTCTTCTATTGCCCCTTGGGCAAGAAGTGTTGAGACCTCGTGATCTAGCAGATTGTCTGCGGAGGTTTGAGAATTGAATTGCCTTAGATTTGTAGGAGGGAGCACGCTGCGAAAATGGAGCTTGTACCCCTCTCCTATAATGGACAATCTTCTGCTGTTATCTGATGCCATCTGTTGGCAAAGTGGCATAACCTGCCTGGGATATTGGGGGGTTGGGGACCCCTCAGAGGCAGGAAGGCTAAGCTCTCTAGGAAGGAGTCAAAGCCCTTGAGGGGGCTGAACCTGCGGAGCTGGTTGGGCTCTCAGGCCTTTTGGCTTCTTTTGCTGTCTAGTTTGTCCCTTTTGGGCAACCTGATCCTGAGTTTGGCTCTGCTGGGAATAGGAAGGATAAAATTTCCTCTTTTTGCTGAAAGAGGATTTTTTTTATAAGACTTCTTTTTGGCTGGAGTGGCTGTAGATTTTGATAATCTAGAGTGGTATTGCCAGCATCTAACTTGTTAGCCTTTTCCTGCCAGTTCTTGCCAAAGAGATTTTCTCCCGTGCAAGGAATGTTGCTTAACTTGTCCTGTACCCAAGTCTCAAAGTCTGATGCCTGAAGCCAGGCAATCTGTTGTGCCCCAATGGCAATAGCAGAGGTTCTGCTGATGCATTCAAAGCAGTCAAAGGCTGCACGATTCACAAACTTGGAGACATCTTGAGCATGCTTAACTAGAGCAAGAAAGTCTTGTCTCTTGTCATCTGGGAGAAGTGGGCTCATAAGCTCTAAGTCTCCTTTAACTTCTTTGAGGAACATGCCCATATATAGTATATGGAGAAATTTCACTTACCATTAATTTCCTTTCCTGAAATACTGCTAGACCAGTCCAGACAAGCGGGTTATGCACCCCCTGCCAGCAGATAGGGAGACAGAGAAAAAATCTCCAGAGCTGTGATTGGTCAGGCTCTGGGTGACATAGGCATACCCCTAGGGGTCCTATTCAGTAACAATGTAACAAGCCAAAAAAGCAACATCTCAGGGACAAAACGCAACTATGAACCCTTAAACAAAAGGAACCAACTCAACCCCTTGACGCGAACGAAAAACGGAAGAGGAGGATCAAATATCATTTCCAAGAGAAGAAACCTGAATTGACTGCTTTGACACATTCCCAGGAAACAAAGTCCGGATGTGCTCGCGGAGCCTATGACTGTCGGCTGCTCTGCACAAGTACCAGTGCCTCTGACAAGCTGGGTGGGTTCTGGACTGGTCTAGCAGTATTCCAGGAAAGGAAATTAACGGTAAGTGAAATTTCTCCTTCCAGATCATACTGCTAGACCAGTCCAGACAAGCAGGAAGTACCCAAGCTAATTACCCTCAGGGTGGGCAGATAGCGCCGCCGACAGCACAGCAACTCCGAAACAACTGTCCTCTCGGGCCTGTATATCCAACCGATAGTGCTGAACAAAAGAGGAGAAGGACGACCAGGTGCCCACTCGACAAATATCGAGAGGAAGGACGTGGGACCTCTCGGCCCATGACGTGGATTAGGCTCGAGTGGAATGAGCTCGAAGCCTTTCTGGAACCGGCTGGCCTTGGAGAATGTAGCGATAGAAGGCTTGGAAGCAGCCAAACCCTTGCGCGGCCCCGAAAGGAGAACAAAAAGATGGTCAGTCTTGTGAAAGGAATTGGTAACTTTCAAATAGCGAAGAAGAACTCGCTTAAGGTCGAGGAAGGGAAGACTTTTGTGCCTACCCACACACTGTTCGTTAGAGAAGGCAGACAACAACAGGGGCTGATTGACATGAAAAGGAGTAACCACTTTGGGCAGGAAGGAAGGCACCGTTCGAAGAGTTACCCCCTCAGGAGAGAAAGAAAGACATGGATCCCTGCACGAGAGAGCTTGAAGCCCCGCGATTCTTCAAGCCGACGTGATTGCTACCAAAAACAGCATTTTGAGTGTCAAATCTAGAAGAGACACTTCCTTCAAAGGCTCAAAGGGCGGATTTCCGAGCGCCCTGAGAACTAGTGCAAGATCCCAAGGAGGAACTACCGGACGGGTCGGAGGACGAAGCAGTTTGACCCTTTTCAGAAACCGAGACACATCAGCGTGGGAAACAAGGGATCTACCGAGCACTGGACCCCAATAACATGTCAAGGCAGACATGTGCACTCGAAGCGAACTGAGCGCCAACCCTTTATCAAGACCTTCCTGTAAAAAGGCAAGAATATCAGGAATTGAGGTAAGGTGATGACGTGAACACCAAGCCTCGAAGACGCGCCACACTCTCGCAGCAGCAGTGGATGTTGAAGACCGTCGTGCACTAAGGAGAGTAGCCACCATCTTAGGCGGATACCCCTTACGGGTCAAATGGCGGCGTTCAGGAGCCAAGCCGTAAGCGAGTAGGGAGCTGTATTTTCCATGAAGATCGGTCCCTGTCTGAAGAGTCCGGAGGGAGCTGCCAGCTGCAATGGCGACCCCCGTGAAAGTCTTATGAGATCGGCATACTATGGTCTTCTTGGCCAATCCGGGGCCACGAGGACTACCGGCCCCCTGTGCAACCGAATTCGCTGCCGGATCCTGCCGATCATGGACAAGGGTGGAAAAACATAAAGAAGCTGGATGTCCGGCCAAGTCTGAGCCAACGCATCGATGCCGAGAGTCCTGCGTTCTCTCCAACGGCCGAAGAAACTCGGAACTTAGGCATTCACTGCCGATGCCATGAGATCTATCGCCAGCGACCCCCATATTTGAACTATCCTCTGGAAGGCTAGCGGGGCCAGTTCCCACTTGCCGGGGTCGAGGGTATTGCGATTCAGAAAGTCCGCCTTCACATTGCTGGTTCCTGCAATGTGTTGGGCAGAGAGGGCTTGGAGAATTCTCTCTGCCCAAGGAAGAAGAAGAAGAGCAGCCATCTCGTTCGACACTCCAGTGCACTCGGTCCCTCCGTGACGTCTATGTAGGAAACTGTGGTTGCGTTGTCAGATAGTATCCAAACCGCTTTCCCGTGCAGAAGAGTGTGAAATCTCAGTAGAGCCAGACGTACTGCTCGTGCCTCTAGTCGATTGATCATCCAGCGGGAATCGCGTGCTGTCCAAGTGCCCTGCGCAGTGTGAGATCGACAGTGCGCGCCCCAACCGGACAAACAGGCATCTGTTTTTAGAACGATCCAACACGGAGTCTCGAAAGGAACCCCCTGCTCAAGGCGAGACCTATGCTAGGAGACTGAGAACTTGAGAAGTTAACTTGAGGAATCGAGGCATTGACCAAAAGACCCGACCTAAGGCTGATTCGAATCGAGCCCCAAAAAACTCGATCTCCTGGGACGGCTGAAGACTACTCTTGTTGCGGTTGATTACTCAGTCGAGGTTCTCGAGAAGGCAACAACCACCGAGACTGTGCAGCAAGCCTAGGGGAGAGAGTCTGCGTGAATGAGTCAGTCGTCCAGATAAGGATGAACTCTGATGTCGCAGCTGCATAAGGCCGCAGCTACTACCACCATTACCTTGGAGAAGGTTCGAGACACCGAAGCTAGACCGAAGGGCATCGCACGAAATTGGAAATGTTGACCGAGTACCGCGAATCGAAAGAATCGGTGATGCCCCTCTCGAATGGGAATGTGAAAGAATGCTTCCGCGAGATCGAGGGAAGCTAGAATTCCCCCTTGCGTACCGCTTGAATAACGGATAGCAGAGTCTGCATTCGAGATAGGATGAAAGGAGCCGTCTTTTTTTTTTTTGGCACCACGAAATAGACGGAGTAGCGGCCTAGTCCTCTTTCCAATGGTGGAACTGGACGAATGGCAGCTAAATGCTGGAGTCTTTGAACGAAGCAACATCCGCTGCCCATTGACGCAGCCAGAGCCATCTCCGAGCTACTGTCACCGGTGCTAGGGAGCGAGCTGACAGCCGCAAGAGATCATAGAAGGCCTCTGCCAGGAATGCAGCGATGGATTCTAAACGAGCCAACTCGGGATCACCTGGAAGCTGCTGAATCCATCGAAGGGAGGCCCGTGCTGCTAGACCTCCGCACACCCTTGCTTGAAGGGAAAGAGCAGACGACGAAAAACCCGTCTTTAGCAGACTCTCAACTTTTTAGGTCTTGCTGGTCGCGGAGTGCCACTCCGCCCTCAACCGGAATTGTGGTATGCTTGGTGACCCCCGGTCACTAACGCATCAACTTCCGGGTATTGCAGCCAACGGTCCAAGTCAGAGGGAGACCAAGGGTATAACTGACCAATACCGCATGCCGTACGTAGAGAGGACTCTGGAGAGTCCCACTCTCGAGATACCAATTGCTGTAACTGGGCTGGAAAGGAAAAGCTTTGGAAGACTTACGAATGCCCTGTAAAATGGGATCCGGTTGCAACAGGGTTTGAGAACTCTGAGGACCAGGCATGTCGGCTAGGCGTAGCAACTCCTCTTTCCGAAAAAATCTGATATCTGGAGAGTTCTCGTGAACTGTCAGAGAAGAAACAGACGGAGAAAAATTCCCCATCTTCTTTCTCCAACGAGTCAGGGCTCACCTCCGAAGATTTAAAATCTTCTTGAATATCCGTAGTGTCCCGCAAGCCACATGCAACGTTCCTGGGAGGACGTATTGCTTTAAGGTCTAAGGACTTTTGGGACTGCTTGCGAGACCCCGCCATATCCTTGTCTGCTACTGGGCAGGTGCTGGAGGTATACCAAAAGACTCCGAACGCCACAGGTGCCATGCCTGATGGAAGAGCATGAGGAACTCACTGTCAGCCAAGGCTGCTGTGGCTTCCAGTGGCTGTGGAAGCAAAATGGGAGCTGACTGAGTCCTGTCTGCAGGAAGATCGTGCTGCAGGGGCTCTAAGGAGGGAGGAGTTAAGGCGCTGATGTCCCCAGCTGGCAGCGCAGAGGGAATGGAGGAAGAGTCTCCTGGATGCAGCATGCAGATGGAACACAAGCAACCTATTAACCCATTCTTCTGCTTATTACATATAATACAGCTGTGCAGAGAAACAGGCATTGCAGAGGCTTAAACCACCTTTTTCCTTTTTTTTAAACAAAAATCAAGGTAGGCTTAGGGAAACAGAAGACTCTTCAAAGAAAAGGATTTTGGAACTCCCTGTGCCTTCACAGCATGTTTAAATGTTTTAAAATGGCTGCCCAGAGCTGTTCCCTCCAAAAACAACACTGAAGAGAAATCCCTCCTGATTTTCAAAATGGCCACCGGCACAGAAAAACTGCAAAATAAAAGTTTCCTAAGCTCTAAAACCCCTAAAAATGCAGCCAAATTGCTGAAGAGGCAAGGAGTGCTGCTAGCAACTTAAAAATTCAAATCCTGATAGACCCGGAATCACCAGAAACGGAGGGGAGAAGGAAACTGTCAGTTATTCACTGTGCTGGTACAGAGGAGTTGAGTTCCCATGGAGGAGAAGAGAAACTTTCAAAGTCAGTGTAAGATAATTACAGTGACTGAAAGGTAGGGAAATTAGAGTTTGATCCCTCTGCAGCCACTTAGACCCTCATGGCAGGGGCTGGAAGGTGTTTCTGGGGAGCGGCACTGACAATGAAATCAGAAGCTCAAACCCTGCTGCATTGCTGATTACAGAAAATACAGTTATTAACCCTTTCCAGGCCGAGCCCAAAACTGTCAGGATCCAAAATGCGGACTAAATATTCCTATCAAATGGTATATAATACATGACCATAGCAAAAGGAACATCACTATTAGAACATATTGAATAAGACGGGTACAATTTTCCTGAAATATGTACAAATTAACCCGGCTGCAGAATGTGGATTAAAAATTTAAAGTAGGCCTTCAAGAGGGAAGCCTGGGAAACCCAGAGAAACACCTCTTGTGTGCTCTGGGTGCATCCAGGAAATAAAAATGAAGAAAAGAAACTAGGAACTTCAAAACCCAGTTTAACAGACCCTGACGAAACTGGAAGTGAAGGAATCAGGTCAGAGACAGCCGGTCCTGATGCAGCTGAAATCAACCCAGGGCAGCTGAGGCAAGTAAGAAAACAGCTTACTTACAGTTTCTCTCAAAAATTGATACCTGATGCTCCTGCTGTCTAAGCCCTCGTGGCAAAGACTCAGCGCTGCTTAAAGAAAATCGGGAGCTCTACTGAAGCCAGGCTCAGGAGCTTCCCAAGTTTATCTGGGGAATCAAGTTGCTGGGAAACCCAGAGTAACACCTCTTGTGAAATCTGGGTGCATCCAGGAGCCTCAAGATACAGTGAAAAAGGAAAAAACAAATTGTAGAACAAGTTTGAAGAACACCCTCAACTGCTGAGACGGAGAAAATACTGAATAGGACCCCTAGGAGTATGCCTATGTCACCCAGAGCCTGAACCAATCACAGCTCTGGAGATTTTTTCTCTGTCTCCCTATCTGCTGGCAGGGGTGCATAACCCGCTTGTCTGGACTGGTCTAGCAGTATGATCTGGAAATGAACTGATCCTAGCTGAAAGCATGGAAGCCTGAAAGTTCGGCACCCAAAAGCGTCCAGAGTACTGCATTCACAACCTGGGGGATTGGATGCATGCCTCTTTGCACTTTTCATCCTATGCATGGCTGATTCCACCACCATTGAATGGTGTGGCAGCTGAGTCTTTTAAAATCCAGGACATGGTGGAACTCGATACATAGTATCAAGCCTCCTAGAATGAGATGTACTCAGAGGTGTCTCCCACATTCTGAGCATCAAGTTATGCAGAATTTCATGGATGGGCAGAGTGGCTGCCTCCTTTGGAGCTTTAGGATATTGGAGAATTTCCAATTCCTTTGCTCTGGGTTCCTGTTCAGGAGCTACCGTGATTGAAAGGCCCTTGCCACATCACGAATAAAATCCGAGATTGCAGACCTGCTATTAGTAATCTGTGAACTATCATTAAAATCATCTCTAATACCTGAAGATTGGAGGATCGCCAATGTAACACCAATTTTTAAAAAGGGTTCCAGGGGTGATCCGGGAAACTACAGACCGGTGAGCCTGACATCAGTACCGGGAAAAATGGTAGAAACCATCATAAAGAATAAAATTACTCAGCATGTAGATAGTCATGACCTAATGGGAGACAGCCAACATGGCTTTAGACAAGGAAGATCTTGTCTTACTAATCTGTTATGTTTTTTGAAGGAGTGAATAATCAGGTGGACAAAGGTGAGTCGGTTGATATTGTGTATCTGGACTTTCAGAAAGCCTTTGACAAGGTCCCTCATCAGAGACTTTTGGCAAAACTAAAGAGTCATGGGATAGGAGGCAGTGTACTATTGTGGATCAGGAACTGGTTAAAAGATAGAAAGCAGAGGGTAGGGCTAAATGGCCAATTTTCCCAATGGAGAAAGGTGAATAGTGGTGTACCCCAGGGATCTGTGCTGGGTCCGCTGCTTTTTGACATATTCATAAATGACCTGGGAAGTGGAATAACGAGTGAGGTTATCAAATTTGCAGATGACACAAAACTATTTAAAGTTGTTAAAACCCAAGAGGATTGTGGAAAATTGCAAGAGGATCTTGATAAATTGGAAGACTGGGCATCAAAATGGCAGATGAAATTTAATGTGGACAAGTGCAAGGTTATGCACCTAGGGAAGAACAACCTAAACTATGGTTACACGATGCAAGGTTCCACATTAGGAACCACCACCCAGGAAAAAGATTTAGGCGTCATTGTGGATACCATGTTAAAACCCTCGGCCCAGTGTGCAGCAGCGTTCAAGAGAGCAAATAGAATGCTAGGTATGATAAGGAAAGGAATGGAAAATAAAACAAAAGATATTATAATGCCTCTATATCGTTCCATGGTGAGACCGCACCTTGAATATTGTGTGCAATTCTGGTCGCCGTATCTTAAAAAGGATATAGCGATTTTAGAAAAGGTTCAGAGAAGAGCCACCAAAATGGTAAAGGGGATGGAAGGATACTCCTATGAAGAAAGGCTAAAAAGGTTAGGGCTCTTTAACCTGGAAAAGAGACGGCTGAGGGGAGATAAGATAGAAGTCTATAAATTAATGAACGGAGAGGAACGGGTAAACGTAGATCGATTGTTTACCTTATCAGAATATAGAAAGACTAGGGGGCATGCAATGAAGCTACAGGGTAAACTATTTAAGACTAATAAAAGAAAATATTTTTTCATTCAACGTGTAATCAAACTCTGGAATTTGTTACCGGAGGATGTAGTAAAGGCTGTTACTGTAGCTGGGTTTAAAAAAGGTTTGGAAAAGTTCCTGGAGGAAAGGTCCATAAACCATTATTAAGAAGGGACCCAGGATATCAATGCTTGAATCAATACAAGCATTGTGGAACTGTGTCCCTTGGGGAAACTGCTAGGTAAGTATGACCTAGATTGGCCACTGTTGGAAACAGAATACTGGGCTTGATGGACCTTGGTCTGACCCAGTATGGCATATCTTATGTTCTTATGTTCTTATAATCCTGAAAAGACATGTCCTCTGGAGGTGACATTCTGCATTGGGGAGAAGAGGGATCTTTCGGGAGAAACCCACTGGTACCAGCAGAATTGTCAGAGTCTTCGGAATCGGAGGATTCTAAGTATTCCTGACGACGATATCGATCGAAGTCGGTACCGAGTTGATCCGGTACCGATCTGTCGATTCCAGCCAAAGATGGCGTGGGAAGGATTCCCACCGGGGCTGGTACCGTCGGTACCCGTATGGTCGGTACCAGTACCGATGTTGGTATCGGTGCCCGTTGAACCATAGGTGTCAACTGTACCGCAGCTGTGAGAGGAGCTGCAACTCTGGTCTATTGATGCTGCCAATGCCTGGGTGTTGGTACCGGTGAAAACGGACGGGACCTCTGAGCATGGCACTAGTAGTTCTTGCGAGGTCGAGGCCTCGAGAACATCCTGGAGCCCTGTTGATGCTTTGGAAGCCGAAGCCTCCTGCCGGGGCTGTTTTGCCGGTGTGGTTCCCTCAAGGGCAATGCCAATGGCCTCTCGATGCTTAGCAGGAGAGCTACTCTTTGAGGACCGGCTTTTTTGTTTAGTTACCTGAGATCCATGGGAGGAAGAGGAGGCTCTTGAAGATGTCGATGCAATGGATCTGGCATCCGAAGAAAAGAGAGTACTGTGCTTTGCAGCCCGGTTCTGTCTTCCTCTCTTAGTCATCCCCATACAGGAGAGACATTCAGATGGAGTATGTTCAGGCCCTAAACATTTAAGACACCAATCATGGGTGTCAGTGATGGAAATGGTACCACCACACTTAGTACATTTTTTAAAACCACTAGTTGGTTTTTCCATGTTTCAGGAATATGAGGCCTAATGCCCAAAATGGCGCCTAGCACCGAAAAAGAAGAGTTTCTGAAGAGAAACAGTTCAAAGTATAACATTTTTTGAAAAAAGAAAAGAACCAGTGGTACTGGTAGCCGTCGTGCGGAGGCAAATGCGACCACAACAAAACAATTTTAAAAACGGAATTTTCTGCGGTGATAGGGTATGGGTCCTGTCGGCTCCACGGAAAATGAAGAACTGAGGAGGGACAGTTGGAAAGGCGGGAGGGCAGCGCGCATGTGCTGAGGGATGCTCCCAAAAGCGTTCCTATTGGACGCTAGGGAGCGTTCCCGCGCAGGCTCCGTAGGTGCCGACAATACCCATATGTGAAGACTACATTCCTGCGTGTTCCTGGAGATAAGTACTACAATGACAAATGCAAGGAAACAGAAGCAGAAACTATTAGAGGAAGATCGACTTTCCTAAAGCTATGAGAGTTAAAGAAAAAATTCCATCCTTGAATTGGAATGTTATAAGATGCTCAATGTTCTAGGTTGAATGATGCTGAGAAGATCAAAAAAAGGTGGAAAGAATATACAGAGTTTTTATATGATAAAGATAAAATGGACCAACAGCCAATTTAAACCTGTACCTTATGATCCGGAACCATTGATGATGAAAGAAGAAGTTGAAGCAGCATTGAAAGCCTTATCAAAGAACAAAGCACCAGGCATTAATAGCATTCCCATAGAAGTATTACAGCAATCTGATGCAGAGGTTACCGTGCTTACAAAGCTCTGCCAAGAAATTTGGAAGACAACATCATTGCCAACTGACTGGAAAAGATCTGTGTTTATACAAATACTAAAGAAAGGTGATCCAACTGACTGTGGAAATTATTGCACAATCGCTCTGATCCCATATGCCAGCAAGATTCTACTGAAGATTATTCAAGAGAGACTATAACCATACCTGGAACAAGACCTACCTGAAGTGCAAGCAGGGTTCAGGAAAGGGCGAGGAATAAGAGACACCATCGCGGATGTGAAATGGATCCTTGAAAAGACTAAAGAATACCAAAAGGATATCTATTTGTGCTTTATCGACTATAGCAAGGCTTTTGACCGTGTAAACCATGAGAAACTCTGGGCCACATTAAGAAGCACGGGTATACCAGAACACCTGATCATTCTCCTGCACAATCTGTACATTGATCACAAAACAGTTTGAACGGAACAAGGAGAAACAGAATGGTTTAAAATCAGCAAAGGTGTAAGACAAGGCTGCATACTTTCCCTCTATTTGTTTAATTTATATGCAGAACAAATCAGAGAAGCAGTATTGTATGAAGACAACAGAGATGTGAAGATTGGTGGAAGACTCATCAACAACCTTTGCTATGCTGATGATACCACATTACTGGCTGAAAGTGAAGATGATCTGAAACATTTGCTTCTCAAAATCAAAGAACAGTCTCAAAATGGGCCTGCACCTTAATGTAAAGAAGACAAAGATCATGACAGCTGGCATAATCAACAAGTTCATCATTGAAGGAGAAGAAATTGGAATTGTGGTCATCTTTATGCTATTTGGACCAATTAATAAAGAAGCAACAAGCAGTCAAGAAATCTGACGATGCATTGCTCTTGGCAGAATGGCTATGAAAGACCTAGACAAGATTCTCAAGAGCAGAGATGTCTCTCTCCATACAAAGATTCAACTTGTTCAAGCCATGGTATTTTCAATAACATCATATGGATGTGAAAGCTGGACAGTAAAAAAGATAGACAGGAAGAAAACTGTTGCCTTTGAATTATGGTGCTGGTGGCAAATACTGTGTATACCATGGACTGACCGAAGAACAAACCAGTCAGTATAGGAGATCAAACCTAAGCTTTATTTAGAAGCTCAGATGACGGGGGCGGAGCTAGCCACTGAACAGAATGGACGCCTGAATTTTTGCTCCCGTTGCTGCCCAAGAATCCTGAACATATCCCGGTATTAAATTGAAGTTTGTACCCCCTACCTACATCAATAACACCGAAATATAGCTGGATGGCATCCCTGAAGCCTGCCCGGCTGGAATTTCCGCAGGGATCCGGCTCAGCAGCGAAACGATCCAAACCCGAAGTGGGTTCCCCGCAGAAAATGGCCGCGGGAGAGAAGGAGGGAGTGACTGCCGGTGGCCTACGTGAAGTGCTACAGGAATTGAAATGCGTTAAAGAAATGATCGCAGCCAATTCTAGTTCACTGAACATGATTCAAGAAGACTTACTGGAGGTAAAAGAGAAACTCCTCACCATCACCACTCGACTTAGTGCAGTTGAATTACAAACCCAGAAGCATGGCGTCGCATTAGAACAGCTGGGCCCTTTGGTCAAACGAGTCTGGCACATAGAAAGTCAGATTGAAGATCAAAACAACCATGCCCGTAGAAATAATATCCGCCTTGTTGGAGTCCCTGAAGGCGCGGAAGGCACCGATCCCATTGGATTTCTGGAAAAAACCATACCGGAGATGCTGCAGCTTGTCTTTGCAAGGCCTTTTGAACTAGAACGGGCCCATCGAATCCCAACACACAAAGCTGAAAACACACGATACCCGCGCCCACTCATAATGAAGGTACTGAGATACCCACAGGTCCTACAGATCTTTCAAGCTGCACGGAAAGCCGGATCACTGCAAATCCAGGGACACAAAGTGGCACTCTATCCAGATTTGAGCAAGCAAACGGTAGATCGGAGAAAAGCGTTGCTGGCCTGTAGACCCATGCTACAAAGTGCACAGGCAAGATACGGGCTATACTACCCAGGAACCATGCGGGTCACGCTGCATAATGAAACGAGGAATTTTGTTGAAGCTGAAAAACTGAAAACTTTCCTACAAGAAAAATGCGGTATGGAAACCTGAGGTCAATATTCTGATCTCTCACGCAGTGTAGAGAACTCAGCATATACTCAGGGGGTGCGGCCGTGCGTTCTCACAAATTTTAGAACGCCTTAAGCCTTGTTAAACACCTCATTGACTGTATTTCTGTTGTTCTAAATAGTTTTAATTAACCAGATATTTCTGCTTGAAATGTAGGGGTGGCAACGGGAGGTCGGGGTTGGTTACTGTTTCAGTGGATTGTGTTCACCTTAGCGATACAATGTTTGCCAGTTATGCAGTTATTTGTGTCAGTCCAGTCCAGTGCAAAACCCTCCACATACACGCAAAATGCAAGTACGCGGCAGACCTATCCATAGGATAGCTTTCACCTATAAGACAGCTTATTCCAACATTGATGTCTAGTGATCTCCTAATGCTTTCGTTAAATGTAAAAGGTATTACTGGCCCTGTCAAGCGAAAGAAGATTTTAGCGTACTGCCAACAAAAAAAAGCAGATATTGCCCTCTTACAAGAGACAAATTTAACAGATACTGAATCGCAGAAAGTAACCTCTAAATATTTCCTGGTGGCGGCCTCGGCCTCTGCCACTCAACGCAAAGGGGGGGTAATAATATTAGTGCGCAAATTCCTGCAATCCGCCATTACCGGCACACAGATTGATCCGCTAGGTCGATGGGCCAGAGTGACGATGAAAATAAATCAACAGCTTTACACATTCTTCAATATTTACGCACCCAACCTCGATGACCCTAACTTTTTCAAACTGATAGCTAAAGAAGTTACAGCCGCAGCTCACACCAATATCATCTTAGGGGGCGATTTCAATGTCATCTTGGATCCACTGTTAGATCGCACGCCCTATCGGGCTGTAGACAAAGTCAAATCGCAGGCGATTCTTAAAGGAATCATAACAGAGCTACACTTGGTAGACCCATGGCGCCTACTTCATCCCCAAGAAAGAGACTACACATTTTATTCCATCCCACATAATACCCAAACAAGGATCGATTTCTTCCTACTGTCCACAGAGCTGATGCCTCAAGTGTTGTCCGCAGAGATATATGCTACAACGGTATCGGATCACGCCGCTGTCTCCCTAGTGCTGGATACCAACGTTACACAACATGTTCCGCCAAGATGGACATTTGATAAATCCCTACTAGCAGATGACTCCTTTGTACAGCTACTGTCAGGGGAAATTGAGACCTATTTTAAATATAATACACCCACTGATACCTCCATCTGGAGCTGGTGGGAAGGTTTTAAAGCGACAATACGAGCTCATATTACCACCTACACCATTAGACGGCGTAAAGCCAGGAAAAAAGAAAAAGATGAACTGGAACTCCAAATAAAAGCTGGGGAAAGGTTACTAGCCAAAAGAGCTGACTCAATGATATTGATTAGACTCCAAAAATTGCGATACCAATATAATGCTCTCCTCAACAAAGAAGCACTGAGTAGTATCCAGCTACAACGTAGTACATACTACTATGAAAGCAACCACTCTGGTTCCCTCTTAGCTCGGCAGCTCAAACCAAAGACCAGCAAGACCGCTATAGCGGCGTTGCAAGACAATTCCGGGGGCCTTCTCCTGAGATCTGACAAAATACTAGACCGCTGCAAAGAATTCTATGAGGAACTATATCGCTCAGATACCCAATGTAGTGACAGAGCCTTTGAAGATTTTGTCTCCAAGATAGTAGGACCCACATTAACCAGTCATCAAAGTCGAACGCTGGAACAAGAGATCTCTGTAACTGAAATACAAGATGCGATCAAACAGATGGCTCGTGGCAAAGCCGCCGGTCCAGATGGTATCCCACTGGAATTCTATAATAAATATTGCATTCAATTGGCTCCCATGCTACAGATCTACTACAGTGGCCTGCAAGATGAATCTCCAGAGATTGGAGCCCTGGCAGAGGCTGTGGTGGTAATTCACCCGAAACCGGGCAGGGATACACAAAAGATAGAGAATTACAGACCCATCTCTCTCCTAAACTCTGATTATAAAATCTATGCTAAAGTGCTTGCTAACCGATTAGGACGGATCTTAAAAGATTTGATACATGAGGATCAATGTGGATTTATACAAAACAGATCCACTACAGATAATGGAAGATTATTGGCACATGTACTGGCATCTGCCAAGACTAAGGCCGAGCCCCTGATAGGGCTAGCATTGGATGCCGAAAAAGCCTTCGATCGACTGGAATGGTCCTTTCTATTTCGATCCCTACGGTGGTTTGGGATAGGAGAAAAGTTCCTAAAACGCGTTGAATTGTTATATACCAAACCCGCAGCTCCAATAGCGGTCAACTCACACCTCTCAGCCCCTTTTCAGTTGCAAAGAGGGACCAGACAGGGTTGCCCCCTGTCACCGATGCTTTTTAATTTAGCCCTGGAACCCTTATTAATAGCGATCCGACAGAAGGAAAACATAAAAGGAATTGAGTTAGCTGATGGTCCCTGTAAATTGTCAGCATATGCAGATGACCTGCTCATTTTTCTACAACCATCAGACCTTCCTGAAACACTGCAACTCATAGATGCATATTCAGCGATATCCGGATATAAAGTAAATCTGAATAAAACAACAATTATTCCTCTGAATGAACAGGTCAGCGAAGAAATGATGCGTGGATACCCCTTTCAATATGAGAAGTCATCCTTTAGATACCTGGGCGTGACCTATGGCACCACCTTGGAAGAGACTGTCGCAATCAACATTAAGATGTGTCAAGAAATTGTACATGATAACGTCTGCAGGTGGACCCCCCTTCATTTGAGTTGGTGGGGCAGGCTAGAAACGATAAAAATGATGTTGGTACCAAAACTCAGCTATATATTAAGTATGATTCCCTTACGCTTCCCGTCAGCCTTCTATAAGAAAATGAATAGTCAACTGATAGCCTTTTTATGGAACAACCGAGTACCTAGAATAGCTGCCTGGAAACTGAAGTTATCTAATGCACAAGGAGGTGTCCATTTCCCAGATCTCGGCTGGCTGCACACTGCCTCTCTTTTAAAGCAGGGTGCTCAATGGGTCGACTCTGACGACACGGATAAAGGACCTAGATGGTTGAGTGTGGAGCGGGCCATACATTCCCCCCTACCTACATGGCTAATGGTTGGCACAGTAGTAGACCAGACTGTACCACATAATGCTATTATCCGAGAAACACAGCATGCCTGTCGATTATTGGCATCATGTATCGATGGAGGGGATGACTTCGCCGCAGATATGCCCTTATGGCTGAACCCGCGCCTTATCATCGGAGGGAAGCCTGTCTTATGGAAAAAATGGGTGGAACATGATCTTATAACCATTGGACAACTGATCAATGGAAGTGCATTTAAAACCTTTGACAGATTAAGAACGGAATTCCGATTGCCTAATACATGCTATTTCCAATGGTGTCAGCTCCGATACTGCATGAGCAAAGCGGGTGTGTCACCTGTCTTGATACGTACTGGATGGCCACTGCGACAGAAACTTCAAGAATTACAAACAGATGCCAAAGCTGTTTCGAGATGTGTTGCGATTCTCCGATCCAAAAGTGACAAGACATGTTTTAAGATACAGTCGGTGTGGGCTACTGAAACCGGTCAAGATATACCTCCGGAAAATTGGGACACTTTTTGGGGAACTCAAATACGTGCCACGAGAGCAGCGTCTCTCACACAATCTATGTACTTTATAGCACATCGAGCGCATATTACACCGGCTAAGAAAATGAAATGGACACTACAGGAGGGAAATCGATGTTGGTCCTGTAACATGGAAATTGGGACACTGGCACATATGTTGTTCCATTGTAAATCCCTGGAAATATATTGGAACAGAGTATGGGAACGCATATCACAAATCCTCAACTTACAAACTCCTATCACTTATCGGATAGTAATATATAAATCCATAGCTCTGGAACCTACTCTGATGAAATGGGATAGTAAACTGCTGGACTTAATGCTCGGGATAGCGCTTAAAATAGTTCTAATACACTGGAAGAATCTCGACAAAGCTTGTTTCGAGCATTGGTGGAGTCTCTTAATCCTACACAAGACCTACGAAGAGATCTATATAGCCAAGAACCCATGGTCTGGTAAACTAAGTAAGAAATGGTCAGCTTTACAAAATTATGTTTGATGAAAGTGATTGATGGAGGCCGCCTTGTGGAATGGTCTCTGCTGTAACCACATTGAACGGAGAGAGGGAGGGTGACGTGCTGGCATGGACTGATACTAGTTCTTGTTAAAGTTA